>JAZDUA010000003.1:3452500-4652500 GCA_038098605.1 Gryllus longicercus
TCTGTCTTTGCAACCGTGATTCTCATCATCGTTGCCAGCCCCCCTTCCAACGTACTTCAACTGTTCCCGACGTCAAATCCGCTTTCCTTCTCGCCGCCATTAGCCTACTAACACGTTACACTGCAACATCATGTTATTGTTACCCGTTTGGGATCCACGTCACCTCGCCCCTTCACCTCCCGAAACGTTATAGTTACCAGTCACAATACTCCTCACCACCAGACGCCGTCAGCTGCGATGCCATAACCTTCTCTCGTCACCAACTCCTCTTCACGCCCTTTCGCATTTACCTCCCTGGCGCCCTTACTCACCGTCCTGGTCCACCGCCCCATTCCGAAACGCCACGGTCTCTCGTTCCCTCCGCCGGCACCGCCAGCGCCACCGCCGATTTTTATGGAGAGCGCCGCGAGATCGGATTTCAAAATTGACTGCCGCGAGGGCGGGGGCACGTTTGACAGCCACCATGTCGCCTCCACCCCCACCCCACCCCCTCAACGCCCACGCCCCGATCCCAACGATCGGCTTTACCAACCACCGCGCGCCACCTTCGGTCGACGCAAAGCGTGAATAGGGATGCCATGTTGTTGGTTTTTTTTTTTGTTTTTGTTTTTTTAATACCGGTATTTTGCTTCCAATACATTGATGTAGTTGAAATTTAGTCTTGATGTATTGCGAGGGCCACCGTAAAATTTATGGCAACTATTTCTTTTTTCTGAATATTGCGTCAGGGAAGAAATTTAAAAACATACGAGAACAATTCGAAAGGTAACAATGAATATTAATGTTTATTTAATAAATTTTAAAGAATTAAGAGATCAGAATGTGGTTAAGAAAAAAATTAGTAGTAAAAACATCTACATTACGAATTAATTCTGTTTATTCTTTTCCTGCCATTTCAATAAATTCTATACGTACACATTGCACTACAATCGAAATGATTGAATCGGATGACTGCACATCTTTCCGAGAAAATGCCTTTAGACACGTGAACACATTAACACAGTTAATAAGACGTGAGATATGAAATTATCTGATAATAATGATGGAGGTATTAGGGTTCTTTTTGTTGTTCACAGCGTGTGGAGGTATCTTTAAACAACTGTTACGATACACTGCACCTAACATCACTGCACCTAACATCCGTTTGCGTATGTAGAGATACAAATTCTATTTCTTTATTGTAGGGAATCTCGTACTCTTGAAGCGAATATAGCGAATATCCGGTCTTGTGTTTTTTTAACACTCGAGTTTATAATTTGCCAAAATAAACTCTTAAGAAAATTCGATGCAGTAACAGTGTATGTTAAACGCTCTACGAAAAAATAGAAGAGGAGGCGTTGTCATTGCCAACATTTTCTTTATTTCGATGCATTTATTTTAATGAAATATTTGGAATGTGAACTATACATCACCACTTCACCAAAGCACTACGAAAACCTATTTCCATGCATCAGATCGGCGGGGCACCAGCGGAGTGGTGTGGCTAGACGTCAGGTGAGGATGCAACGAATGGGCGGCGCTGAGGCGGGGGTGGTGGGAGGCCGTGCCGGGGGTCGCGAGGACACCACCCCGACCCGCAAACACCCGCACCCCCGCATGCCCCTCCACACCCTGCCTCGCCACGCCGCTCCGCTCGACGCCGCCGCATTAATTGCCGCTAACAAACGAATGGAGGTGAGCGCGACGCGCTTTATCAAAAGGTAATCCGCGCCGCGTTATCGCCCCGCCCCGCTGCTCCTCGCCGCTCCGCTGGCCGCCAGCCCGCCCGCCCACCCGTCCGCCCGCCGACTCGCCCCCCCCCCCGCCTACTCGCCCACTCACCCTCGCCCCCCCCCGCCTACTCACCCGCTCACCCCCCGCCTACTCGCCCACTCGCCCCCCCGTCTACTCGCCCACTCGCCCGCCCGCCTACTCGCCCACTCGCCCACTCGCCCTCTCGCCCACTCGACCTCCCCGCCCACTCACCCCCCGCCCACTCGCCAGAAAGGCCTCCCAGCAGCCCGCCCGCCCGCGCTCGCAACTCAGGACGTGCCACACGCCCCCTGGCACAGGCGGTTCTAGCGACAGCACACGTTGCCATGTTGGGATTTTCGTTTTCCAGGGCATTGCAAGTAGATTGGCATTGATTGAAATCAACGTATGTAAATAATTGATAAAAATCAAACATGTTTGCGGATATTTAATTTTTTGTGTTCGTTTTATTTAAATCGTGATTTAAATCATATACATATTTAATCCGCAATTGTTCACTATAGATTCAATATATTAATTAAACTTTTGAAAAACGAAGTAGTTTGAGACCAGACAAAACATATTTTCAACATGTTCATTATCTTAATGATTAATTTGATTACAAAATGGTGCGTCAATTATTCTCCATAATATAATATATATTTCCATAATATATATTATTCTCCAAAATATTTTAGCTCTTTGTAAAACTCTCCTTCATATAAAAATATAATGTTTCTCACAAATTAATGTAAAAAAATAAGACTTAATAGCTAGTATTACGATAAATTTTACATGAATTAAATAAAATGTTTTATATAATAATTGTTTTCGTGATTCCTTACAGTATCGCTCAAAACTCGGGAAACGGTGAAATTTGCGAATACGCAAACATTTAAAAAAGTTGAATCAACAGAGTTCCTTTTTCTGCAGAAAGTAAATTATTTTCACACGACACAATTCATACCAGCTTGCAAAATATGTTCACGATTTCGAATTCGGAAAGAAATGAGGGGGAATGTTTTGCTAGATATGTCCACTTATTCAGGATAAACACCAAACGGAAATACCAGAGATTAGCTGTTCACAAAAAGTTGTTGCTCAGTCAAATTCTGTCTCTTCTATACTCGTACACGTCAAATAATGCCTCTGTACAGTTAATTTAACGTAGAATTACTAATGAACATTCGCCTGATGATGTAAATTTTTTAATATTCGTAGAAATACGAAGTAGGCGTACATTGTTTGCGAGCACCCAAATTGCAAGGACACCTTCTGCAATTGGTTTAATGAGGACGTATGGCCTGAGTAGGTTAAGATGTGATTTATGAGAATCATATGTGAAGCATGGAAGGTGTGCTAAAATTGATGTTTTTAACGCCATTCGAATCAGAGGTTCATCTCCGCGTAGTGAAACAATTCTGCGTTTCCACAAATCATTCAGATCAAATAAAAATCCATATAACGAAATGCTTGGCTTGGTGAGATAACTTTGCAGAACATTTTATACTAAAAACTACATTTTGAAAGAATTAAAAACATATCTGATTTGCGTTCCTCTTTGCTATTCAGATATATTCTATTGGAATCAAAACAACTATTTGTATAAGCTTGTGAGTAACGGAAAGTACAACTTACAAACAGTACAAAAAGTTCTTACAAAGAGATCGTTTGTCAATCAAGGTCAATCCAAAACACACTAGGGAAGATACAAGTCGTCAGATTATTTTGCGCTCCAGATAAGTTGAGATATTTGCCTTCATGTTTCCATTTCCCCGCGCAACAATATTGAATTTCAGTTTTTTTTACATTTTAAAATATACAGCATAGAATAAAATTGATTGACAATTGCAGATTGAATCAACTGCTAAGATTATTAGTCCCGTATGTTATAGCGTGGGATGTGTCTGTGATCTTCACCTGCTGGATGGCGAGATCTGTTGCACACCTACGGCGGGTATTTTCCCAAACCAGATATCCCCCCCTCCTACCGCGTGACAACACCCCAGCCGAAACGGACAAGCTCTAAGCTCTCGAATCTCGCGTCATAAATTAGAAAAGGAAAAAAGAGGTAAAATTGGCAAGATTCTACTTTACAGTTTTTCAAAATATTTGTTTCTGATGATAACGAGATTCACAAACTAATAAATTTGTGAAGCATGTTTTTGCATAGTATGAAGTATATCATAAACGCGTGAGATCCCAGCAGTCCTGTAGGCGGCCATTCGTAATTTATTTTATTCATTCCCTGAATGCGATTGCAATACGCTTTATTTAGTGCACATTATGAACAGCGGTGTGTTAATAACAAAATTATAGCATTAAATTCAATATGTGCCGAAGCTGGGCGAATTATCTTATAATAGGCTAATTAATAACTGTTAAAATATGAGTGTTCTGGAGCGGAAAGAATTATTGTTGTAATTTGTTGTTCATTGCGTTTTTGAAGTAAAAAGGAACATCAGCAATCAATTGACGCGAATAAAATTATATAATCTATTCATTTAACCCTTCAGGAATAATCTTTGTTGAAGATTCTCGTCGTATCTGGTCTTCTCATATACCCTACAAGCATGAAATGTTAAATAATGTATTATATATTTGGAAAACCATCGGAATTAAGTCAATCTTTTATTGCAAAATAAAAATGTGATAAATCAAAATGGCATTATTAAAATGCTGATATTTCCAACGCAAGTTTTATTTTCAGAGATTCTTCTGTAGTGTTATTTACGACGTACATTGCGAATCACATTTAACAGTAAATTGTTTTTTAATGCGTAAGAACATTTTACAAGAGGAATTACAATTTTTGTAACGCAGAGATGGACAATGTAGGACATTCTCAATCACAATAAAATATAAATTCATGGAACTATGTTTGATCTGCGATATATATATTTTCTATTTTTATTTTTAAATGGGTTGTCTATGGTTGTTCTTTGGCAGTTCATTCTCTGACGATATTGGAAACACATTCACAAGCTTGGAATTTCCGGAGTTGTAAAAACAAATTTTCCCCACAAAACTTTCTCCACACAAATATAGCATAACTACTATTACATAGAGTGTTCAGGAGCGGAAAGAATTACTGTTGTAATTTTTGTTCATTGTGTTTTTGAAGTAAAAAGGAACATTAGCAATCGATTGACGCGAATAAAATTCTATAATTTGTTAACCCATCCGTTCAGAGATAATGACTGGTAAAGATTCTAGTCGTATCTACCTCGTCATATTCCCTACCAGCATAAAATGTTAAATAACGTATTCTATATTTGGAAAACCATCGGAATTACTGAATTTTTTATTGCAAAATAAAAATGTGATAAATCAAAATGACAATATTGAAATACTGATATGTTTTACGGCAAGTTTTATTTTCAGAGATTGTTCAATGGTGGTATTTACGACAAACATTGCGAAACACATTTAACAGTAAATTGCTTTAATGGATAAGGCCTCTACAAGAGGAATTAAATTTAATAATGCAGATATGGACAATGTACATTCTCAAATACAAGAAAATATGCATCCATGGATCTATGTTTGATCTGCGATATTTATATGATTTCTTTTCTTATTTTTAAATCAGTTGTCTATGTTTCGTTGTTCGTTTGCAGTTCATTGTCTCACGATATTTGTAACACAGTCACAATGGCTTGGAATTTCCGGAGCTGTAAAATGAAATTTCCTCCAGAAATGTTATAAATATAGTATAATTACTATTTGTGAGGAACGGGTCACGTTCTTTGAAACTACGTCTCAGATAATGGTCACGATTGCACCCTTGACCATGACTTCAAACGTCCATAGCCATGACTAAAAGGTCGATTATTCCTCAATGACGTCAGTCATGAAGTCGACTCCATTAGCATAATTTTCAATACCGACATCACATTCAAAACGTTCAATGAGCAATGTATTATTTAATTTGTAAAAAACGTTCTGTAGTTTGAATAATGTGAAAAAATGTAGTCATTAGTATTAAGGTCTTTAATATTAAAAGAAATAAACCCCTTTCATGTTCTGACATTTACAGCAGAAAATTACCTCGATTGTACTACAAAAATATTCTATTGGATTTATTTTCTTTACTTTCTTAAAGTTACGTACTGAAAACTAATAATGTGAATTAGCCCAAGTAAATGGTTGCGAATCATTAAAAATGCAAAGATGCAATGATGAATAAAGAAAAAAGTATAATTTTGTGGCAACTCAAATCGGGAAACTCTTAGGAAAATGCTATTGATTTCGTAAGATCTGATACTCCTGATCACCCAAGTATTATTTCGCAGTTCATTCCTCAATTTGTGAGGATTTTCGGCTCGCAACAGTGAGTTCAATGCCCATTCTGAACACTGGTCACAAATCGAAGATTTGTAATCTACTGAACTTGCGGAATAAATTCGGTTTCCGAAAAGCAAGGCTGGGAAGCATAATGAATTATTGTTTGAAGATCTAAAGCCCTTCCATCACCTACACCCTTAATCGCGCACGTCACGCAGTCTCCCCGCCCTCGACTGCGTAGCTCTCCACCCTGCACCCGCTGCGTCCGCCACCCAGCCACGCGCCAGCGCACATTTCGCACTTCCCGCCGACGCCGCAAACGAAGCTGCTGAAAGCAAGAATGAACGCGCACGCGGCAGAAAGCCAGCACGAGACGACGACGCGACGCCAACACCCGCTTTGCCGCCCGCTCTCTCGCCCACCCGCTCTCTCCCCCTCTCTCTCTCTCGCTCGCTCGCTCGCTAGCCTGCTCTCTCTCGCTCGCCCGATCTCGTTCGCTCGTCCGCTCTTTCTCACCCGCCCGCTCTCTCTCGCCCGCCTGCTGTCACTCGCCCATCTGCTCGCTCTCTCTTCCGCTCTTTCCCTCGTCCTCTCACCCAGCTTCTCGCCCGCTTTCTCGCACACTCTCCCGCCCGCCCGCTCTCAGGCTCGCCCACTCTCATGCCTGCCCTCTCTTATTCCCGCCCGTTCCCTCGTCCTCCTGCTTTTTTGTCCATCTCTCGCCCGCCAGTCTCTCGCTCGTCCGCTCTCTCTCTCTCTCTCTCTCTCTCACACACACACACACACACACTCTCTCTCTCTCTCCTTCCCGCTCACTCTCTTGCCCGCATTATCTCTCACCCGCCCGCTCTCTCACCCTCCCCTCTCTCGCCCGCCCGCTCCACCTCTCTCTCTCTCTCTCTCTCTCTCTCTCTCTCTCTCTCTCTCTCCGCCACACCTTGCCCCTCCATCACCTCATTTTCTCCAATGCACCCAAGAGTAGTATTCGCCTGCACCCCACCTTAACCCTGCCACCCAACTATTGACTCTCTCTCTCTCCCTCGCCATTTCTCTCCATCCTACTCTCCACTCACCCACTAGCCTGTATACATTCCTGCCCACACGCCAGCTTGCCCAGCTACCCGCCATTCCCCAATCCTGCCCGCCAACGTACCAAAGCAGCAAACTCTCCCAACCCCGCCCGCCGACTTGTCCGCCCGATCTCCCTCCCTCTCTCGCGTCCTCCCGTCCGTCCACGACCGCCCGCGGCCGCCTGCGCCCGTTGAAAGCGGCTTAAGCGCCCACCCATAATGAGGATCGTGTTTTCTGCCGAGCCAAAGGGGGATTGCCGCGTGTTCGCGCCCGCGGTCGCGCCCGCCACCGCCGCCGCCGCTACGTGAGGAGAGCGGGAGGGGCGCCGTGGTGCGGTTGGGTGCGTACGCGGCTGCGGGAGGCGTGGCTGGGTCGAGAGGGGGGCGGGCACGCGAGTGCGGAAAAGCTGCGCCGATGTGTGAAGCGAACGAACTTCGCGGTGATTCGTGTCGGTCGTTCGCGCGATGCGTTTTTTGGTCTGGTTGGACATCGTCTCGGTCGTTCCTTCGTGGACATTTCTGGGGCAAGCCTTGAACTAATAAGTGTTGAAAATTAAGATAAGGTGCTAGATATGCAACTATTTCTAACTTTATAAATGATTGTTTTAAAAGTGAAGTAACTGTACACTGAAACCGATGTTTGAACTTTCATAACTTTTACTCTGCAATTCGACATTATAGACCTTGCACGGGATTAAAAATATTCTAATCTAACTAACCGTTGATACTAAATTACACACATTATTCCCTCATGAAATGTCCATCATTGTAATATATGAATTCGATCATCGTCGTCCAATCAGAGATATTTTACCTGTGCAATTGTGCGCTTTTCGTTTTATCGCATTCGGTTGATCGGCGCGACGAACTCAGAAGCCTCATCACCCCGAAGTCTCAGCACCCAAAACGCGATCCCCCAAACCCTGATCGCTCTGAAGCCTGATTTCTCTGAAGGTCGGAAATCCCAGTGTCCTCGTATCCCGAAGTTGTTGAATACCGATGTTCTCGAATCCCGAAGTTTTCTAATCCCGAAGTTATCTTATCCCAAAATTCTCGTATCCCGAAGTCATCGTATTCCAAAGTCATCGTGTCCCAAAGTCCTCGTATCCCGAAGTCCTTGTATCCCGAAGTCCTCGTATCCCAAAGCCCTCGATTCCAAAAGTCTATATCTTTTTATTGAAATTGTTTTCGCATATTGCTGTAATTAAGATTTATTTGTATGTGTTATTACATTACTATTCCTAAAATAACCTTACAAAATACGAGTGCCACACGCGCATGGAAAATTCCCAGATATTTTTCTGAGAATCATAAGAATTTTTCGATAAGTTCTTATGGACTCGTGGGCAAGTATTGCCTACGGAAACTAAAGAGTTAATTTATTTTAATACAGAGAGATTATTTTTCTCTATTCCTTCAGTTTAAGTTCACTAGGAGTTTCTGTTCGTTTCCAAAGATACACGTGAATCGTCGAAAACCCGTGTGTGGAAGCTGGGAGACTAAGGCCTACAATGCAGTTTACCATTTACGCATGATTATAAAGTCTTTTGCAGCGTAAGATTCTGAAAGAACTCATTTAGTAGAGTACGGCTTTAGAAACGTTCGTCGAAAATCCGCGTGTGAAATTGGAGGGTGGGCGTTTTAACGTATCGTAAAGTATGTTGCACTGCAATGTGTGTGGGTTGCATGGGCACCAATTTCCATACCTCTATCATCATCTGCAAACATCTAATTTTTCGTCTCAAATCTGTTTAATGCAAGACTGATTCCCTATCCAGCAGTAGCACATTTACGGTGTGTTCGGTCGATTTCTTATAAATTGTACAAAACTGACATTTTTTATTTGGCGTATTGCATACAGAGAAGATTTGAACTAATATGTTAACCGGTTAGAAATCAGTAGCAATATACACAAAATTATTCCAATCCTTTTACTTAAAATAATAATTAAGAAAGGTCTTACTAAGAATCTGCATTTCTGCGATGAATTTCTTTTAGCGAATAAACAAGAGACATTAGTCTATAATCTGCTGCAATGCTTCAATGAAGCTTTCGGTTGACCATTCTTCCTTTTTGTAAAATCTAATCATCTCCTTCTCACGAGATAAGTTGCATGTCACGTATACAAAGAGTTGCCTGTGTACAAACTTTACAGCAAAAGCTCACCAAAAACGAGAACATTAGTTCTCGAGTACAAAAAGTTTCATAGATGAAAATTTAGCCAGATATATCCAACATTTTATGTTCATTGCCAGTGAAACTCAAATATTTTTATATTCAAAAATTAAATTATTTGCGAACGCCTATTTGCATGCTCCTCTTCTTTGCAGGAGCTCGAACAACCTTTTTTCACCCCACAGTAAACTGACTTTTGTTGGAAGTAAAACTTGAAACTAAAACTTGAGCGGCGAAGATTTCATTCCAAGAGGCCCAACCCACGCGACAGGCCAGGAAACAAATCTTCTCCTCTGCCATTCCCGCTGCCATCTCCATCGTCGCTTCCGTCGCGGTGGCACGCCATCTCGCATTCGGTCGGCCGCAGCCACCTTCGCCACCATTTCCATCTCCACTCTCTACACCGTATCCAACACGCCCGGCACAACCATCCCTCCCACTTCTGCACCGCTTTCTTCGCCGCCTCTACAGCGCCTGGAAAACCCCGCCACGTGCGTAATCCTTGCCATCCACGTCGCTCACACCATCCACGCCAGCAACGCCCACCCGCGTGGCCACCCGCGTACCCACTGCATCGCTACTATCGCCAATAACCCCGCACCACTCCGTCGCCACTTCCTCACTGTCCCCCACCACCCACGGCAGAACGCACTTTCCTGCTTCCACCACCCACGCCTCCCATGCCTTGCCGCCCACACCACCCTTGCACCCCCTGCACCGTCATTACCGTCACCTCCATCGCCACTCCCATGCGTCCCCGCCACCCACGTCATTCTCCGACTGCTCATTTCTTCTACGCGGCCGTTTTTTACTACCAATTTCTACTACCCAACCCACTTCCAAGCGCCCTTCCACCCCCGTGCCGCCCTGCCGCCGCCCTCTCCACCGCCCAAGGCCCACCACGCCCCCATTCCTCGCCTTTCCTCCCCCTTCCTTTTTCCGGAGCACGCGGATCTTCAAACAGCGCGCCAGGGAGCGAGCGGGACCTAAGTCAATTATTTTAATTAAATGACGTCACGCAGAGCGCTTAATTAGATAACATTGTCCTGCAGGACGCTCCCCAATGAAAACTGATGCCGCTGAAATTCGAGGCGCTTCGGCACCTAAGACGGCTCCGCGCATTATGCTGATTTGTTTGCCGTTCGAGGACGCCGCCGCCACCGCGCCACCGCTGCCGTTTGCAGAATCTATGGGCTACGTGCGCTGCGTGTGGCTACGAGGTGATCCGTGATGTGGGGAAACTGTGGCCTTCTCTTTCCCACTCTTCTCCTTAAGCTTCCCCGGAGCTCATTCTTCTTCTGCTTTCCCTCTTTCTGCCGATTGGGATGCTCACGGTTCTTAGCCATTTTTTTCGCCTTCCCGATTTTCCGCGAGAGAGAATGCGTTTTTGACAATCTTGAGCGTGTTCGCCTTCTACCCTCATTGCTGCTGGTGGAATAGTAGCTAATTATTTCTTTACAGATGCATGTGTTGCCTGTGTCTGAAACAATTAATACATTTCTGTAATCATTTAAAATACCTTCTCCAGCTCAATGTGTTCAATTACAAGAAAATATACTCTGAATATATTATGTTTATTTATTAGACCTTCTAAGAATAACCAAATTTAGAGAATAAAATCAGTCAATATTTCTTAGAATTTAATATATCACTTGAAAAAATAGTACAAAAGTATAGTACTCGATATGTAAAATAATTCTTGTAAAAAATTGAAATCTCCAATTAGAGATCCCACACTTCTGTTTCTGCAGAGTGATTAATCACATAATAGGGCCCCCGGACTTCCCCCATAAAATTCAATTACGGAAATCCTTATTCCCATAAGGAACTGCCAAAGGATGGTAACACATTTTTTTCATAATGAAGATTTCCTTTTCAATATCAATTATTTATTTTTTGTTTGTTCTGTTACTCCGAAAAAAATGTACCTGTTTATAAATATGCAGAATTAAATTATTTTAAATTCAATATCAGAACATTATTACCTCACATACTCGTTAATGTTGTTGTTTGATAATGTCTAACGTCACATTGTTAAAAATATAAGAAATTGGTATTATAAGATTTGATCTTACACATTATAAGCCAGGGGATCTTTGATCTTAAAAATGTGGGCCGCGCAGAAAAGTGTGATGCGAAATTACGAGGGTGTGCCAGCAAAAGTATATGAATCTATCAAGTAAAACTGGCGTTGGATACTAAATATTTACACTATTTATTACCGTTTGTTAATGTACTCATTTCAAATGTTCCTTCTGTACGGAATTGGTTCGTGTGCGCTCGAACGTTTGAAGTGCAAAGCAGGACCAACTCTATGGGTGTGCCTGAGTATTTTCCATTAGGCGAGTCAAAAGGTTTGAGAATTCTTGGTTTAAATTAAATAAAAGCGTTCAAAATAGTTAAGAATGCACCAATGGCGTTGTAAAGGTTCTAATGATCTAGTGGCGACAAAAAGCCCGACGGCTATTTGTCGCACGAGATAATTAGAATCAGTTAACGCAGGTGATACATACAAGATTTTATTTCTACCTAATTTTAATGATTGATATTTTCTGAATTACTAATTACGCAGATGTTAACTTGACTCGGTTTGTCTTTTAATATTTCCTTCTCATAATTCCTTCCAAATGAGAACATGCAGTATCGTTCAAGTGTTTTCGTATTTCCCTCGTAACCACAATCCCTCTAACACCCTCTTAATACAGTTGTATATCGAGCTCCATATGCAATAACGAAAAAGTTTTTTAAAAAATGCACCCTTATCGTCCCCCGCCGCTCGCTTGTTTTCAATCGCCACTCAAAATGGCGTCTTCCACGCCGCTCGCTGCCCGCCATTGGCGTGGCTGTGTGGCCGCTTCGCCTGGCGGTGGCACAGACGTAATTAAATCAGCAGACGCTCTCGCTCCTTGAATCGCCCCGTGCAGCGGGCGTGAACGGCCCCGCGCAATCTCTGTCCTGCGCTATGTGCAACGTGACGTGTGAAGTGAACGACTTTCTTTGTTGCCTCGCGCGATGAATTTAGGCAACGAAATCGTGCACAGAGATCTTCAGTCGCTTGGCCACTCCATGTGAAGTGTCTAACTGAACGCTAATGCATCATCTTCTGGTAGAGTTGGTGAGGAAATCGGCTGAAAAACTGAGGGTACGGACTGCAAATAACGTTTTATTTTCCGTAAGCTCTTCTAGTATTTCTCTTTTCTCTAAATTAAGTGAAAAGTCTTAGCTTGTTTTTCCAAATTTTCACGCTCTACCAGATGTCAAAATTACTTGAATATACTCTCGCCCGTTCTCTCAACGTGAGAGAGAATCATGAAATTAAATAGCCAGCGGTAATGTTCCTTTGGGTGGTTGGTGAGATAACTAAAACAATTTAGTATTAGAAACCTTCAATATGTCAGTACATAGAGTCTCCCATTTTGTTGCCTTTAGCGTAACGTTTTCTAACTAACTTTCGTCTATCGAATTACATTCGCGTTGTCAGAAGAATTGTTAAATCACTTACGTATATTGTACTCGTTTGCCAGCACAATAAATATTAATAATAACATTCCAGTAATCTCCATTGTATTGATAAAAACATGACATTTTATTCACATCTCATATTTTATTTCAGGTAAGAAAGCATAAAATTCACGAAGGGAGAACATTCTGCATTTCTTCGTGAGTACAAACTTGTTTTAATGTTTAACATAATATTCAGAATCTACATAATAGAATACTATTTGAACATAAATGTAAGTGTACTTCGCAAACAGCTTTGGAGTATTTTCATAATATGAAAGTTTGATAAATTCTGAATTATCAATACCTTTCAGTGCGTTATTTCCAAGTTACGTTTAGGGGTATCAAAATTCAGCTGTGAAGTATTCTGTGAAATGCAGAGCAAAGTGAATTCTGTCATCATCCAGATTCAATTGCAAAAATAAGAGAAGAATGGTTGTTATGTTATAAAGAACCACAAATGCATTCGAAAAGACATTATTACAAGCGATACTGAGGATAATATTAGAGAAATTCCAGAAATACATTTGGCTTCCTCATTCTTACATGATCACTCGTCAGATGCCAAATCAGATGTCATCGTTATACTCGGAATTTCTTGCATCAAAACATCAAAATATATAGACAATAAATACAAGAGTAGAAAGAAAATAGCTAATCTTCAACATTATATATCCAGAAATAATCTGAAGTCAATTTCCCATTCAACTTCATATTCGCAATGTTTGATAATGGTGTATCGCCCTTCGTGTTAGAAATACATTGCATGTTGCATATTCATGTAGCTCTCGTAATTCCTTTTAAAAATTCCATCACCGAGGCTCCACCAAGGAAAAAGAGAAGAAAGAAACACTAGATGCACGTGAGTGAGTGTGTGTGTGTTTGTTTGTCATGTATCTATAAAACATCGTAGGAGAGTACATTTTGCCGCAGACCATTCTCTCCTAATAAGTGATTGATATTGCAGCTTCTTGCATTAATAAGTGTCAACGTCCGATCAGAAAATGCGGTTGTGAGAAAATTGAACAAGAAAATGAAGAAAGAAGAGATTTAGTGAAACAAAAAAAACAAAATAAAAGATGAATACTAGAGGATACGTAGATTAGGTCGAAGAATCTTCCCTGCTCCCTTTGAAAGTTGAATTGGAGAGGTTTTATGACATTCTTAAAATTCTAAAACATTCTTAATGTTCCCCGGACTCGTCAATTCATTTGACTTTGAAAGAGGGCATGGAGTAAAACAAAAAAGACAAATCACACTTTTTTATATATTTTTCATCAAATGTTACTAGTCAAACTAGTCAAAAAAGAAGTATCTCTTAATCAGTAATTAAGTTCATATAAATTTTTTGACAACGCAAATAGTTACGATCAACCTAAAATTTTCAAACAACGCTAATTTGAATTACTGAATTATTTTATGAAACGAAAATGAAAGGTAATTTTACCAGAAAATATGCCTTGTTCTGTTGACGAACTGAGTCAATCAATTATAACGTGTTTGCAATGAATATAGGATGCAATATAGAAATAGGAAGTAGTAGGACTGTGAATTTAAGTCTGTGACGAAGTCACAGAGTTTCATCCTATTCCAGAATAGGATGAAACTCTGTGACTTCGTCATACCGAGGATGAAAATCATTCTGTTACTTGTTTATGAAGTAGCTAATTGATCTACAATAATTGAAAGCAACAAAACTGATAAATATTTGAATGCAATACATCAGTTAATTGCACAAATATTACTAATATTTTTTTTTAATTTTTCGATAGATTAGTCAGTTCCCTGCTGCTTTTCGTTCATCATCAACGGTAATAGATTTAAATTCCCAGGTTAAGAAGATGCAATTTGTCCTTGATTCAGTCTTCAGACCTAGTTTTAGTTTCTTAGGTCTTAATAATGACAAGGGAAGTGACGGGGCTATGAATTTCGGTTTGAAATATTTAAATATTTCCACCCCTCAGTTTATTATCGCATTTTAAAATGAGACATTTTAAAACGAATAAGTGCCCAAATAGAATTAAATTAACATTATTCCAAGCAATTAGAAAATGGTGTGGCTTTAACCAAAATATAATTGTGCGGTACACTGAAGAATGCCTTCCGAACTAGGCGCCCCCCCCCAAAAAAAAAATCAAGGGAGGGAAGGGAGACCTAGTATATCTAGGTCTGAATATTCTGTAAGTCAAATCCATGTTGTCTCGTCTCATTCAAATCCGAATGACATCTATTTCATCACTTCATACAAATCCAAATATTCTATTTAAAAGTACGTTAACAGCGAATACTTAAAAGTAATTGCACCAAACATTTTGAAAAAAAAACCTCGTCTAAACCATTTCGAAGCACATTAAAAATGCTTTAGTCGTGTTTTGGGGGACGTTGTCCGCGTAGCCTCCCTGAGGTCAGGAGAATATGCGTCCCTTAACACGATTAGCTCTGCCTGCTCTTATGTTCGAACGTACTCGCCGGCTCCGCCTGTCCATAGGCTTCGCGCGGCCGCCGCGACGTGGCATCCGCGTTGGCGTCGACGTCGGCGTCGGCGTCGGCTTGCGCGGCCTCCGCGGTGCATGTGCAGCGACCCAGATTGCGGGCGCGTTCGCGGGCCCGGGTCGAGGCGAGGCGAGGCGAGGCGAGGCGACCGCTGCCAGCCGGCTGGACGCGTCTGATTCATGCAATTGCGCAGTTTATGGCTTCCCCAGCGGACGTCGCCCGCAGCTGCCGCCCTGCACCCGCCCCCGCTCTCTCCAGCCCTCCCCCCCTCCCTGCGCCGGTCCCACGCGCCGCCCCCACACCGCCCCCACTCCCAGCGCCCCGTCACCGGAAGTGCATGCGTGCAGACGCCTACGGCTGCGTCTCCACTTGACAGCTTAGAAAATTGTGGCTTTCGTGAAATGGCGACCTCCTCTTCCTCAACCCCAGAAAGCGTGAAAGACAAGATGAAATGTGACTTATGGTTCCTCCTCTAAGAAATAATAACAATATTTTGTACTTGCACCAACATTGGGATACGTGTGGGAAGAGGACAGCTACATGATTCTCGTTTGTGGAAACATACATGCGTTTGTCAAATGGGGACGCATGGACGTACAAGATAGTAAAATGATATTCTAAAAAGTGTTCGCATGAATTTTTACGCACACGGCACATTGTGTATTATCTACGAAATCTTAGTGGGAGTAGAATGTGTCACTCTGTTGGCCAATTGACTTTCATAAGTGTTATTTTTTATTTCATTGCAAAGCCTTATTTTAAACTATATTTATAGCTCACTTACACGTTAGGTACTTTAAGTAACTTTTGTTAGATATGCGTGTAGTGCTGCAATGACTTACAATTCCGTAAATCTCTGCCTGTTCCGTTACAGTACAGATTAAGCAATTACATGTTAAATTTTTTTAAAGAAAAATTAATAGAGAAAATTCAAATAATCTCAAGATAGTGTCTAACTGAAAATCACAAATTGTATTATTATTATAATTATTACAGAGAGTAATATCATCTGAAGTAATAATAGAAATATCAATATTACTAAAATAACAGGCCGTGCCAAGATGATTGAAATTGGTCATTCGCGATAGTGTACTGAGGAACTGTACAGGCGAGTATCAGGGCAACGTTTTTATACAAACTTGTTTCGATGTTGCAATACATTAAATGTCAGATATTACAAGAGATAATCCAAATAATGAGTGTGTGAAGAATTTCTTAACAGTGAATATTATATTTACAATACTATTCTTCACCTGTATATTTATAAACAGAGACATTATGACAATGATTGAAGAACCATAACACAAAAAAAAATTCTACATAAAACTTGAACAGAATGAATGATATGGTTGGAAATGATGTAATGGTAAATGTTAAAGCCCTGAACCACCAAACAGATCCAGCAAAGTTAAAGTAGTATTAAATTAAACATGAAAAGAAGAAAAATTAATTTTAGAGGAGAATGAGAACGAGTCAGGACGAAAGCAAGGCAATGAACTACAAAGGTAAACAAAACACATCAACCCCGGAGAGAACTCTTAGGTTAGAGTCAAGAAAGCTGAGATTATAACATTCGGGCAATGTGTTACAATCTCTGTGGTTCAGCATTACGAACAATTGAAAAGAACTGCCAAGGTACAGGCCATACACATGGCGGCAGTGTCAAAGCCTGTCGTTTGCAGCAAGAATTGATGTATTGTTACACATTGTCTAGAGAAAAAAACGCGATATTTAGTCTTCTTCGACGCCGTAGCCGTTATCAACCAAAGTGGTCTTTCCGTAGGCTTCTTACAGTATACAAAACACGAACTATAATAGTTGAATAGTATTAGTATAATATTTTAATAGTCCAAGGTTTCCATGCCACTAGACAGCACGCATCTGCGATCTCCCACGCTTTATTCCACCGGATGGTCAATAAGGCTTACAATGAGAGCGAGAGCAGGGTGGACAGAGGATGTTGCTATGGATCGTACATAGCAAACGCCAGGTACATTTTGCGTCGTAGCTGATTCGCACGGCCTATTAGGTATGTTATAATGCGTCTATTCGTGCGAGTTATGTACGAAAACCGATAATTATTTTAAAATGATTTGCTGGATGTATTTTCCCTTTATTAGAGAGTATTTGAATTTTTTCTTTGCTATCAGCTTCGTTAGTGTTGGGCCAATAAAAAGGTAATTGAATCTAATCATATAACTCGTTTTATCATGCACTTGCAATAGGTCTCACACACTGAATTATATACAGAGTTATCTGCCTTGCAGACGTTTGCTTACGATTACAATTCAGTACTCACTTTCTTATTACATGTACCCCGAACTCAAGGTATTTTTTAAAATATAAATTCCTCTTTTTAATGAGGCTCTTTAGAGATTGTATATAATATTTCTTTAAAACTCTCAATGAGATTATTTTAGGCCCGAAGAAATTTCATATTATTTCATTGTAATTTAGCTTTTAACCACTATTGCAAGTGCAGTGCTTTTAAAGACAGAAGGTAGCAAGATCTTCAGAAAAAGACGTTCCTTCAAAATATTTCAATAATTCAGGCCCTTGCGCCCGTGAAGTTGTAGCTGTGAACTTCCCTTAGTTTCACTATCCGCGAAATTAATTTTTGAGTGTTCTGTATACCGTTTTGGAATCAAGCAAAATTTAATTTGCCATGCTATATGTTTTCTGTTAGATTAGTTTCTTTGTGCTTTTATATTACAAGGAAGAAGCTAAAGAGAAAAGAAATATTCTTTCCTCAGAACTTGCCATGTTTTCTTTTCTATTTCAAGAATAATTTGCCGGAAAAACTATGAATAAAGCTTATAGATTGGTGTAACACCCAAATATTTTAGTTCAACATCTTCATAAATACGAAAATGAATACCTTCGTATCGCTTGTACTGTTTGATCATAATTCGCGCAGCAAGATGCGGTGTTTCACCAAATGAAATATTTTACTAATTGGAATGGATATTTACATCAATTTCTTATAATGGAAAGGAGTGCAATTAATTAACAAAAAGCTGAAAGCCGAACCACGGGAAGCAAACCCGGCTCTCAATGTCGCTTTGTTGGTTCCGCCTTACTGCTTCAGTAGCTTCTAGGCCTAATTCAGCGGACTCAAACACCGAGTGAAGCCATCCGAACATCTGCCTTCATTGCTCTTATTTAAAGGTGGACTCCACTGCACAGTAAATAATCTACTAAATAGAAATGAAAGAAAAGCAAATTTGGTTTTGGGTGCTGCATATTACTAATGGTATTATGAAACAATTAAAAACTATAAATTTGAATCTGATTTTTTACATTAAATGAATGATTGATCCTAAATCACATAGACCTTGTGCCGTCTCTCGTTGAGTAAAAAAATTGCAATACGAAAATTGCAAAAATGAGTATGAATTATAAGTATTTCATTATTCGCTGCGCGAATTATGAAAATGAGTATGAAGTGTAAGAAGATTTCGAACATCTTAGTGTAGTGCGATGCGGTAATTTAATGGTGTAAAAACCTCATCAGGTTTAGAATACATAGGTTGCATGTATTTTATCATGGAATTTTATTAACTTATTTTTAGAACAGTTATTACTTTTATAATAATAAGTTTTGTTATTGGTGGTGTTGTATTTTTATAGCCTATTGTTATGTATTTATTATTATTATTATTATTATTATTATTATTATTATTATTATTATTATTATTATTATTATTATTATTATTATTATTATTATTATTACTATTCTCTTAATTAATCCCCGAGTAGCATTAAAATAAATATAATGCTAAGCCAAGTGAATCTCCTAAATAAAACTGCAAAAAAACTCATTTGCGAAAACGGGCCACACCTGACTTCCAAATGCATTTTCGTTCAGTGCCCATATCCGCACGCTGTGTGCGCGGTCATGTGCACAAGGGCCTTCGACATCACACATGTTGCCCCGCCGCCATCACTCCTTAATCCTTACTCCTTACATCATTTGCTCCGCCTTCATCGAAACCAGCGTCATCGCTACAATCGTCTTCAGCGTCTCCAGCTTGCGCCTTACTGCTTCCTAATCAGCACCGCCGTCTCCAACACTGCGGTCACAACACCGCCGCCTCCGTTTCCGCTGCCTCCAACGCCGTATCCAACAATATACGCCGTAACAACACCGTATCCAACATCGCCGTTCTCCAACATCGCCTTCTCCTACATCGCCTTCTCCAAAACTCCACCATCATCACCTCCACCATCAGCATCTCCACCATCAGCACCTCCACCATCAGTATCTCCACCATCAGCACCTCCACCATCAGCACCTCCACCATCAGCACCTCCACCATCAGCACCTCCACCATCAGCCCTTTGTTTTCCATCATTCCCTTTGTTTTCTTAGCCACCACCTCTTCACAACAATTTTCACCATCACCGACTTCGCCAACTTCCTGACACCATCGATACCACCACCACAGCCACCGCCGTTACCGTCCCCACCCCGGCCTCGTCTCTCTCTCGCCACCACTCCTGCATTTTCCACCAACACGACTGCCTTCACCGTAGCGACCTCTGCCCCTCCCGTCGCCTTCGCCAGCGCCCGCTAGGCCTAATTCGACTGCGGAGGCGGCGGCGGCGGCGGCGGCGGTGGCTCGGAGGAGCTCTTCGTTTCCATTTGGGTGTAATGCCTGGCGGCGCCCCACTAAGCAACGGGCGGCTCCGCTCGCTCGCGCGAGGCGCGGCTCGGCGCGGCGCGGCAGCGGGCACAGGCGCGGGAGCGCCCCGGCGCACAGGCGTTCGCCTCTAATTAAGAAAAAGAACCGGCGCTGTTTTAAAGGGGGCGTAATGGCGACGGCGCGGCGCGGGCGGCGCGGTCCGAGGGGGGGGGGCGCCACCGACGCAACCCATGCCACCCTCCCCCCCCTTGCCAACTCGCCCCGCCACGCCCACCTCCGCCCCGCGGGAAGCGAACGCGAAGTTCTCGGTCCATGGGGGGCGGGGGGAGGGCTCGATTTAGAGCTGCGCCGAGTAACCTACGGTAATCCCACGGCGCTGCAGTGTATAGCGCGCCAGCGGGCGGGCGGGCGGTGGCGCGGTTCGCCCGCGCGTGGGCGGAGCCGTTACCTTCTCGCAGCTTCGCCGCACCGGCAGTCAGATAAACTCGCCTACCTTCCCGTTGTTGCTGCTCCTGTGGAGGAGGCTGCTGCTGCTGCTACTTCGTTTGACCCTGCGTTGCTGATCCCGAGCGCCAGGGCTCTGCAACCTGGTTTCGTTCTCTGGGCGCACAACGCCTGCGGGTTCTATTTTTGCTAGAGTCCAAGGAGAAGGGCATTGCACATCTCCCGATACTGTAGTCAATAAGTATTCACGCTTGAAACTACGTTGTCCTTTCAGTGAGAAATTATTTTAAAATGCTGTGTTTTAAATCCTAACAATAAATTCCCGTATTAACGAACAAAGATTCTTACGGGAATTTATTATTTAGGGGTCATAATTATCCATCAATAAAACTATTTTTAATTATTCATTATCTTCATCATTGAATCGTTTCACTGCCCTGATGGTTATTATCAGTTTCTCTTTTGTTCGTATCAACCGGACATTTCTTATTTTTAATTATTCATTATCTTCATCATTGAATAGTTTCACTGTCCTGATGGTTATTATCAGTTTCGGTTTTGTTCTTATCAACCGGACATTTCTGTCATAACTGATGGAATATCAGACGTTATGAACAAAAATTCGCGCACAGCGCAAACCTCTCTAAGTCTCTTGTTAAGGACGTTCTGTGTGTTGAACGAGTTAATTCTGAAGTCTTCTCTGTCTGAAGAAATCATTATTTGCGATTGAAAGCAAGTGTGGAATTTCTTCAATTTCATTTCTCAAGAAATTAAATTTGTGGTTAATTATTCGTGGACTGCGCGGAGGAAGGGGCAAACTGTTTTCATCTCGGAAGACGGAAGCTTATAAAATATCCTTGTTTAATAGCTATTAGAATAGAATAGAATTTTTATTTTTCTACTTAGGTACACATGGAATATTTCCGGTGGTAGCGTTTTCTAAGTAGTTACTACAAATATACAACACAAACAATCAAAAGAACATTACAATATTTACGTATTACTTAATACAATTTTACAAGATTAGTATATTAAACCTATCATGCTAAAATTGACATAAAATAACAATAATATAATTTTTTAAATAATGTTAACATATTCTAAAAAAATTACAATTTATTTAATCTAATTTTAAAATTTTTGACATTCTGAGAGAAAGTCTCCAGCACTGTTGCAGGCAATTCGTTCCAATTTTGTATTGTTCTGTTTACAAATGAGAATTTACCTACGTCTGTTATCTGTTTTCTTTGCCGAATTTTAGAACTATGATCCTTTCGCGCAACGTATGTGGGTTTTAATAATCTTGCCAGCTCTTCCCCCCACGGATGATTACATCGTACTGATTTGAATAATGCACAAAGACGCGATTTCTCTCTCCGTTTTTCCAAAGGTTCCATAGATAGAAATTCAGAAATAGAACGTCCTCTCCTAACAAATTTTGCGGCATATTTTTGCACTTTTCCAAGAGATTTTACTTCCCCTAAAAGATATGGGTCCCAACATATGGAGCCATATTCCAATATCGGCCGTACTAGAGATGTGTTCCCTAATTCCCTTGATTTTCTACTTCATTTCCCAAGCACTCTCATCACAAAGTGTAATGTCTTCCACAGCTTTTTCACTACATAATTTACATGTTGTACCCATACAAGATCCTCATTTACTACAATTCACAAATAGTTACAACATTTAGCTCTCGGAATATGCTGATTTCCCATTTATATGTGATGTCATCTGTCTTTCTAGAACGCGCGAATGTGATAAACTTGCAGTTACTGAGATTTAATTTCATTTCATTTGTGGTAGCCTATCTAAATCAGCCTGCAACATTTCGGCGTCATATCTGTCGCCAGTACAAACGTACCCAAACGTAGCCATGTGGACAACCCTGGCGGAAGTGACGCGGGGCTGCACATAGGAATGCGGGTCGTGGGTGCAGGTTTGGAAACCCCGGCGGTCACTGCGGGTGACGCGCTTCCGTCAACCTGCCACAGGCTATATAAGCAGAAACCGATTTGAAAGCAGCCTTCTATTCTTGACTCTTCAGAGGTGAGCGCGTCGGTAGGGCGTCGTGAGGGTTGTGCGCGGCGTTGCATGGTAATGCATAGGCTACCGAGGCGGGGAATCGAAGCCGGCGTGCTACGTCGTGACAGCAGGTGCGGCATACTCGCATGTATGTTCGCGTAAGGTACTGGTGCATCACACCGGGATGGTAATTAATTATCGGGCCAGCGGTGGTGGTAACCACGGAAAGTTCCTTCTTGTAACGGTTAACTTCAATTGTAAATATTGTATATAGTGTTTTGGTGTCGGAGTATCTTTCTTATAATAAATGCTAAATATTTACAAGCCGTTCACGTCTGTATTTATTTGCCCCGGCAAAGACGCCACAGACGTAGGAGGAATAGAATGGTGGCAGCGGTTAAAGAACTACCACGCACGTAGAATGGTGGCAGCGGTTAAAGAACTACCACGCACGTAGAATGGTGGCAGCGGTTAAAGAACTACCACGCACGTAGAATAGTGCCAGCGGTTAAAGAACTACCACGCACGTAGAATAGTGCCAGCGGTTAACGAACTACCACGCACGTGTAGTGTAAGCAGCGGTTTAGGAACTACCACGCACGTGTAGTGTATGCAGCGGATCACGAACTACCACGTAGGTGTAAAATGGTGGCAGCAGTTCAAGAATTACCACGTAGTATAGCGTAGGTAGCGGTTCAAGTACGCAGTTTATGGTTAGTAAACGACCACGCAGTTGTGTATGTGCGGTGTTTGTCTGTGGTAGGCAGCATCACACGGAGGCACGCCAGGACCGGCAGGTAGAATAATTACGCCAGTAAGGGGCTTCATCCGTCCATGGGTAATTAGTGAGCGTAGGAGGAATAGAATTCTGCGTTTCACGTGCAAGGTTCGGTCGGTAGTGTAGCAACAGCTATAGAAACGAACAAAATACCCTGCAGGTAGGGCGCTTAGCACCAGCGGGACAGTCAGCCAGAACAGCGGATCGGCACGCGGAAGTGAAAGTAAATTTGGCCGCAGGTATCCGCCGGAGAAAGTTTAAATAGTGGGCGAGCGAGCAAAGCTCAGCCAGGGAACAGTTTCGACGTAAATATATTCATAGTGCGCGAAACAAGTAAAACGCGAACGAAAACGTGCGAGTACATCGGCGGGGCGAAAACTTCAAGCAGAAGGACAGGAAGGAAGGAAGGACGGGAAGGAAGGACGAGTTGCAGCCAATCCATCCATCTCATCACGACATCCGCCAGCGCCGAACGTGCACGCATAAGCAGCAGAAGCAGCCACGTGCAAGCAGTGGAAGCGGAGGGTAAGTGTGTTCTTTTGCAACGTAGGGCACTGTTTGAAAGCAATGGCGCATTTACTGAGATTTCGAAAGGAGGGAATGATCCGAATCGCCAGGGATTTAGGAATAGAATTAGATGGATCGGAAACGAATCCGATTTTAAAGAAATTGATAGTAGAGCATGAGGATTATTCCGTTGAATTAACGGAGGAATTAGGGCAACAGCACGAAAGAGATAGGAAGGATAGAATGCTAGCAGAGGAAAGAGATAGGAGGGATAGAATGCTGGCAGAGGAAAGAGAAAGGGAAGATAGGAGAATATTAGAAGAAAGGCAGGAGAGAGATAAAGAAAGGGAGTATCAATTAGAACTTGCGAGAGCGCAGAATGCCCAGACGGGCGAAACAAATTCGGAGATTCGTTCGGAAGCGCGCTCGGAACACGCGAGAGAATATATTAGAATAGGCCAAATAATTGGTAGGTTTAAAGGAGAGCAGGACGATATCACGTCTTATCTGAGCGCGTTTGAAAGCCAGTGCAGGCAATTGAAAATCTGCGAAGAAGATTGGGTTGTTAATTTAATCGGATTACTTCCGCATAATGTTAACACATGGCTTACTTTAGACGAACAGGAAGAAGCGTTAGATTATGCGGAGCTGAAATTGAAATTATTAGAACTGTACCGGTTTGATGCCGAGAAATTCCGGCAGTTATTTAGGAAACATAGCAAAAACGGAGCGACTTGGAGCATATTCGCGAGGGAATTGTTAAACTATGCCAGAGAGTGGGTAGCGGGACTTAAAATAAACACATTCGAGGGTTTATTGAATTTGATCGTAGCCGATCAAATGAAGCATAAAGTTCCAGGGGATATGCGGGAACATTTCGTGGATAAATGGGCCGAATTTGCGAATCCGCTTGAGTTCGCGAAAAGATTAGATGCGTACGAGAATGCGCGGCAAGGGTGGAAGAAGCCACAGTTACCATCTTTCCGGCCGGAAAGAACATTCCGGAAAGAACAAGGAAACAACAGGGCACCTGTTGCTCCTCACGTGGCCCCCAAGTCGGCAGGAAGTACTAATGGATTAGAGAAACATAGCGCGAAGAAGGAATTCGAGGCACCGTATGTCCGCAAGTGTTACGAATGTCAGTCGACAACGCACTTGGTTAAGAACTGTCCGCGGAAACAGGGCAATCAAGTAAATCACGTGTGTGAACCCGAGGCAAAGGAATTCCTGAGGCAGCACATTGTGACAGGGACCGTGAATGAGCAGCCGACTGAGATCTTAAGAGACACGGGCGCGTCATTTGATCTTGTATCCGCAAATTTAGTCACAGATCGTGATTATACGGGCGAATCGGTCTGGATCAAACAGCCGCTTCATTCGACTGCCATTAATTTGCCGGTGGCGGAAATTCGCCTAAATTCGGAATTAGGTAATGTAATCACTAGGGCCGCTATAGTGCCGAAGGAAAATCAACTTAGTTATTATCTATTAAGTAACAGAACGTATCGACTTCTGCAGGATAGTAATCAGGCCTTTGTAGAAGAACAAACTGTGAACATGGGTATGACGCGCAGTAAGGCTGCGGCAGAAGGCAGAACAAAAGCAGATGATTCGGGGAACTCGCAGGTAAAATTGCCGGAGGCGGAGGGCGACCTGACAGGAAAGCCGGGCGAAGACGAGCATGAGCCGTCGGAGGAATTCCCGGAATTCTGTCTAGTAACAGACGGAGAAGAATTAGAATTGGCAGTGCCGATCGCGGAAATGTTGAAGGTAAATACGGAAGAATTCAGCGCGGCGCAGAAGGAAGATGAGAGTGTAAATACTTTGTTTGAAAAGTATAAAGATGTAAAAGCAGAATCGGAAAGAGATACCTATTTTGTTAGGAATTCATTATTATATAAGAAGCGGAAGAGCAAAAAAGGCGACATTTACGAAATGTTAGTTGTGCCCGGTATATTTCGTGGGCCTATATTAAGGATTTGTCATGAAGTTGTCAGTGCTCATCTAGGAATAGCTAAATCGAAGAACAATTTGTCTAAGCACTTCTTCTGGCCAAATTGTTTTAAAGAGATGGAGCAATTTGTGCGTTCATGCGACAGCTGCCAGCGCGTAGGTCATAGTGGTGATAGGAAGAAGGCACCTTTAGTATTGGTCCCCACTATAAGAGAGGTCTTTTCGCGATTAAATTTAGATACGATAGGCCCGTTTCAGAGAAGCAGTACCGGAAATGTTCATGTACTTACTGCTATTTGTGTTGCATCGAGGTACCCCGAAGCAATACCGATTCCAGACCTTCAAACTCCTACTGTAATTGATGCGCTTTTGCAGTTGTTCAGCAGAACCGGTTTCCCACGGGAAATTCAAACAGATCAGGGCCCGTGCTTCAGAAGCACGCTGATGGCAGAATTCGCAAATAAATTTGGTATTAAATTGATCCATAGTTCGGTTTATCATCCGCAGACCAATCCGGTTGAGCGTGTACACAGTACAATAAATAGGCTGTTCAAAGTTCTGTGTCTGGAAGCTGGAACTGACTGGGAAAAACAGATCCCGGCCATATTGTTCGCTTTAAGAACGAGTTTTCACGAAAGTTTTGGATTCTCGCCCGCAGAATTAGTATTTGGTAGGAATTTAAGGACTCCTATTACGTTGCTCTACGAGAATCTCTCTGGAATAGAGCCGGAAAGTAGCGAGGTAACGGAATATATATTTCGTCTGGCGAATAGATTGAAGGTAATTAGAGATGCAGCTCATGAAAAACTATCGGCACTTCAGGTGAAAAGGAAAACCTGGTATGATAAGAAAGCAGTGATACGCACATTTAATGTAGGAGACAAAGTATTAGTGTTTGCTCCGAACAAGGTACGTAAATTATCTGTGCAATGGATAGGACCGGGAGAGATAGTAGAGAAGGTGTCTGACACGAATTACGTCATTCAAATGCCGAACAAAAGCACAGGCAAGGTATATCATGTCAATATGATCAAAGCATACGTACAAAGGACAGAGTATGTCAATTTTATTGTCGATCAAGGAATAGGTGAATTTATGGAGGACGGAATAGAGAAATACGCCTTAAAATTAGAACCGGAGGAATTTGATGTAGAGGCAATGCTCGCGGGCACAGAAATGGAGCCGGAAGGAAGTGAAAGGCTGAGAGAACTTGTAATTGAGTTTAGGGACATCTTTTCTGATAGGCCCGGGCTCACAAAGAATGTTCAGATGGACATCGAGTTGCTGGACGAAAATGCAAGGGTGAGGAGCGCTCCGTATCGCACGTCACATCGCCAAACAAAAATCCTCCAGGAAGAAATCGCGAAAATGCTAAGGGATGGTATCATCGAGCCTTCTGATTCTGATTTCACATCCCCTATGATTTTGGTGGAAGCACCCGGAAAAAAACCCAGGCCATGTATTGACTACCGCAAGTTGAATCAGGTTATTCGTACTGAATATTTTCCGCTTCCGAGTTTAGCCGAGCGTATTGAAACTGTTGCGAGGGCCAAAATCATAACCACAACGGACTTATGTAAAGGATTTTGGCAGATCCAAATGAGCGAGCGCGCTCAACGGTATGCCACCTTTACGACGAAATTCGGGTCTTATAAACCCCTCAGGATGCCTTTCGGCATCAAAAATGCACCATATGTTTGCAGCAAGCTTATGGAGGCATTACTGAAAGATTGCGCGGAGTTCGCCGTCCCATATATGGATGACATTGCAATCTTTAGCGACAACTGGGACGATCACTGCAAACATCTCAGAATCGTATTCCAAAAGTTACGTGAGGCCAATTTACGCGTGCAACCGGCGAAATGTAAGTTCGCTAGGAAATCGGTTACGTTCTTAGGATACGAGATTGGTAGTGGTCTGATGAGACCAAATGAAGCCAAAGTGCAAGTAATAAAGGAATATCCACGGCCTACGACAAAAAAGGAAATCCGGAAATTTATAGGTCTGATATCATATTATAAACGGTTCATCAGAAATTTCTCGGAGAAATCAGCGGCGCTCACTGATCTATTGAGGGGAACACATAGGCAAGGCAAAATCCGGTGGTCGGAAGAGTGCGAAAACTCGTTTGTACAGCTTCGCGACGCACTGTGTCAGGGGGCAGTCACTCATGCACCTGATTTTAGTAAGCCATTTTTACTGCAATGTGATGCGGCACTTAGGGGAGCAGCTATTGTGTTATCACAATTAGATCAGGAAGGAAATGAAAATCCGATTCTTTTTCTCAGTAAGAAATTCTCAGACGGGGAATTAAAATGGAGCACCACGGAGAAAGAGTGTGCGGCTTTAAATTGGGGGTTAGGGAAGTTGCGTTACTATTTAGACGGTAATGTTTTGCTAAAGATAGAAACGGATCATAACCCGTTAGTCTGGTTACAACAGAATGCTGGGAATAATCCTAGATTGCTTAGGTGGTCGCTGGCGATTCAGCATTACAACATTATCATAAGCCATAGGAAAGGGATATTAAATGTAAATGCGGACATTCTCAGTAGGGTGTTTGAAAATGAGCGCCAGACAGTGTCCGAAGTTGCAGAGGGGCACACTGCACCCGGCAATGCCGATACGTGTGCGCCGAAAACACTGGAACACAGTGCAAAACAAATAGTGCAAGAAGAATGATGTATAAGTGAATGTGATGTTTGTTGTGTTGTGTCAAGATTGAGTAAACTTTTCCCAAGAAACCTACGAAAGAATAGTTTCCAGCAAATATCATGAACTTTTGTATTCATTTATATTCATTCTGGCAAGAAGAAAAACTTTGTACAATCCTTCAAGAGAGAAATGTAGAAATTGTTTATTTGTTTCATTTTAAGTGTATCACTGTATGTGGTTTTAAATGTAAAACAGGATAAATGTTAGTTTATTGTTGTTGTTTTTTTTTTGTGCATTTATCAATGTATAGGGTTTTGTCATTCAGTATGTCAGTTTGTGTGTATAGAACTGTATATGATTTTGAATGGTTGATGTAATGTTGTGGCTATATTGGTGATATTGTATGTGTCATTTTGGTAGTGGGTGTATTGTACAAAAATTAATTTAATTTAAGAATTTGGTTGTAAAAGGGAAAGGAACATACTATGGTTATTAGAGGTTACCACACCAGGCTGAAAAATCTTAACAATGCATAAGAGGAACCGACCGTACGGCAAGATTTTTAATATTTCAAATACAATGTACAATGTAGAGTAAAAATATGTCAATGGGGTAGGTTAGTAGGGACTTCTCTGTTTGTTTCTGTATCTGTATAATTAGCCAGGTCAGGCGCAGTTGTATATAATGTGAGCCGATCGGCCTAGGACTTTCACACTTGTGGAATTTTCCTTCTGTGTTGATTGCAACTGCGACGAAAATTCCCGGGGGGGGTATAGAGGAGTTTGTGGCGTCATATCTGTCGCCAGTACAAACGTACCCAAACGTAGCCATGTGGACAACCCTGGCGGAAGTGACGCGGGGCTGCACATAGGAATGCGGGTCGTGGGTGCAGGTTTGGAAACCCCGGCGGTCACTGCGGGTGACGCGCTTCCGTCAACCTGCCACAGGCTATATAAGCAGAAACCGATTTGAAAGCAGCCTTCTATTCTTGACTCTTCAGAGGTGAGCGCGTCGGTAGGGCGTCGTGAGGGTTGTGCGCGGCGTTGCATGGTAATGCATAGGCTACCGAGGCGGGGAATCGAAGCCGGCGTGCTACGTCGTGACAGCAGGTGCGGCATACTCGCATGTATGTTCGCGTAAGGTACTGGTGCATCACACCGGGATGGTAATTAATTATCGGGCCAGCGGTGGTGGTAACCACGGAAAGTTCCTTCTTGTAACGGTTAACTTCAATTGTAAATATTGTATATAGTGTTTTGGTGTCGGAGTATCTTTCTTATAATAAATGCTAAATATTTACAAGCCGTTCACGTCTGTATTTATTTGCCCCGGCAAAGACGCCACAATTTCCCAAGCACTCTCATCACAAAGTGTAATGTCTTCCACAGCTTTTTCACTACATAATTTACATGTTGTACCCATACAAGATCCTCATTTACTACAATTCACAAATAGTTACAACATTTAGCTCTCGGAATATGCTGATTTCCCATTTATATGTGATGTCATCTGTCTTTCTAGAACGCGCGAATGTGATAAACTTGCAGTTACTGAGATTTAATTTCATTTCATTTGTGGTAGCCTATCTAAATCAGCCTGCAACATTTCTCTATCATGTGTGTCTTTAATTTTCCGATACAATATACACTCCTTTGCAAAAATCCGTATTATTGATTCAATTCCGAACCAAATCTCATATATATATATATATATATATATATATATATATATATATATATATATATATATTCTATAAATAATAACGGACCTTGGACTCTTCCCTGTGATCATGACGTATCCCTAAGCACAGATAAATGGACTCGTGTCGTGCATGGACCGTCCAAGAACCGTTAGATGCCAGTCCCTGCTCCGTACTCCCCCCGTCACGACCCCTGGTTCTTCTGGGCCCTGCGGGAGGTACCACGCGACCCCGTTGAAAGGTTTTCTGCAAAGGACGTGACACGAGACTCCAAAAAGAATTTCAAGGGTTCAAACGTGGCTTTTGATTTTTGAACAGCGTAAAATTCTCTATGGTATGTCATGTTTGCACCACTTAAAAGAACCCTGGCTAATTGCAGTTACATTCTTCGGTAACTCTCATCTTAATTAGATTCCATATTCATTTAACCAGGGAAGGAAACTAGTAACTTACTGATATTACTGAGCAAGTTGATTTTCTTTACTGTAGGAACGCACATCAACAAGTAAAAAAACTGCTGATATCATGTGCAGCCAAATTAAAAAATGGCCAACAATTCAGCGAGTGTTGGGATGAGTAATGAACATGTTTCCAAAGTCCCATCATTTGACACAACAGGAACATTCCTAACGCCTGAGACACGAGCCATTCGTGACCAACCCCTGCTCCACGCCCCTCGCTTCCTCTGGAGCATTCGGAAGTCTCTCTGCGATCCCGATGGAGATGATAACGGCAAAGATCGTGACGTGCGCTCTTCTTCAGGGCATGATCACATAGGTATAAGTCTCGTAAAAATACGGGCTGAAACATCATTTCTGCTGAGAGTGTCTAGTGGCGAAATAGACATACACATGAACCGTTGCCTCAGAAACTCCCTACCTGTTTTTTAACATTAAATTCTCAAAGCTGCCTCTGTCTATCACGCCTCTCTTCGCCGCTCGAACACGTATCGCCCGCGCGCCGTCCGCCTCCAAATCCGGCTCCACACCCCGCCACGCCCCACCAGGCCACCTGTTTTCTCTGGAGCCTGTGGGAGTCACCGGGCGATCCCGTTGAGAAGTTTTCTGCAAACGGCGTAACGTGCGACGTTCTTCAGGACAGAATAACTTAGCCATAATTATCCCAAAATTAAGGACTGAAATACCATTTCCACCGAGAGTGACTTTCGTTAGCCAAGACATAAACGCGAACTCTTTCCTCAGAAGCTCCCTACTACTTTCCTTGCGCATAAAATCCGCCTCTGCCTATCATGCCTCTTTTCGTGGATCGAATAGGTCGTTTGTCGCCAACCCCTGCTCCATTTCCTCGCCCTGCCCCGACCCCTGTTCATCTGGGGTCTGTGGTAGTCGCCGGATGATCGCGGTATGTGCCAAGGACAAGTCGTGTGACCTTCTTCAGGGCATAATCACTTGTCCGTTCCTGACCGGGGCTGAAACGTCTTTTCTACCAAGAGCATCTCCCTGTTCGCATAGACAAACACATAACCTCCCTACACACAAATTGACCGAGTGTGTCTATCATGCCTCTGTCTATCACGCCACTCTTCGCGGGTCGAATGCGCCCTGCCGTGCGTTGCCTACCCCTGCTCCACGCCCTTCCCCGCCCCGCCACGGTCTCTGGGGCCTGTGGGAGGCGCCGGGCGATCCCGTAGCGAGGTGTTAATGGAGCTCGTAGTTTCTACTTCTTGCCTGCGCGGCGCGGCGAGGCGGCGACGGCGGCGCCAGCAGCAGAAACAGCCGCGCCCGAACCGCGCAGTGAGTTTAGACGGGGGTTTATTTGGACGAAGTGGAGGAATTGGCCGCGTTCTTGTTTACCGGACGCCCGACGTGTATTATCGGGGATTAAATCTCCTACTGTTTGTCTCGCCCCGAGAAATTTAATGCTCGCGGAGAAATAGTGCCTGCTGCGATGGGGCGACGTAGGAGGGGCTGATTCCTGGGAACGTCTTCGGGCGCCGTCGACACTCGCTTTGTCTCGGTGACGCGGGCGTCGGTTGTTGTGAACGTTTTATCTCGTTCATTTCCTACCTTAGTGAAGTCGTTAGTCTTTTTCTTGTGTTTATCGGGCGTTCTGGACGACCTACTGAATCCGAAGTTCTTTTATTTGTCCGTAATTACGTATTTATTTCTTTCTTCAATTCCCATCGAATCGAATAAACGTCAATTCTGTTATTACATTACAGGAACTCAATTTTTTTTCTTTAATATAGAGAAACTTGGAAATTTTCACGCCTGGCATAAACAACCCTAAAGATTCAATTGAATAAATCACTCAATTCTGTGTTGGAAATTATCCAGTAAACGGGCGTGGCAGTATATTTAAAATTAAATAAAAGCCCTTTAATGACATAGCTGACCTTCCCTCCATTTGTCCATTTGTCTCCAGTCTTCCACGTTCTCTTAAAGTTTATTTCTGAAGCCAATGTCAGAAACAAGTCTTGGCCTAGCCAACGTTCTCAATATGTTAAAATAAATTATATGCACCTGATGTATTAAGTAAGCTTCGTGTATGTGTAACTTACATTTATTTTAAGTTGAGGCGCACCAAGGTTTTTCTCGGGGAGCGGTGTGGCTAGAAGTTTAATGTCGAGCCAACTTGATGTTTTCTTACAATAATTTTTCATTTATGCTACATGTAAAATAAATAATTGTTAACTTGTAGTTAATGTTTATAACAATAACAGTAGCAGATTAAATGGCTTTCGTTAGTATGAGAAGAGAGGTATTTTATACAAATAATGTGTAAAACGCAGTTCACGGTTTCCTTAAAACTCAGCCATTAAGCCAAACTCAGCCTGATAAGTAAAAGGTCCAACATTCAAAATACATTACAGTAGTGTGCTGAGCTGAGATGAATTTTCTGCTGTTTTCACTACGTAGTTTTAGTAATATAAACAAAAGGAAAGATCATTACTTTCAATTTGCCCTTTTCTTCATCTTTGCTCCCATGTAACGCATTTGTATTGGTAATTTAATAATTTCCCTCAATAACTGTCGCATTATCAATTGTTTTCATTGAAGCTACCTGTGATGTACTGTCAGCTTCGGATTTAGCGAACAAGGGTCTAACATTTCTGCTTAACTGTTTCATAGACATATCAATGTAATCAATAATTTGCAACAAACTAGTTTGTCATCGATGATTAATTTTTATATTTCGGAGGTTTAATAAAATGTACACACAGTGAATCCATAATTTCAATATATTTATTTAGCTTGAAATAACAGTTTCTACTTTCTCGCTTACTACATACGTACTAAAAAAGACAGTATTGTAATGATGCAGCGGAGAATAACGACTTATAGACTGAAAAACTCCTATTATGGGCACCAGATTCCGAGAATGGATAGTTCGTTCTCCTGTATGTATTAATAACTTCCTCTAATACATTGTGTTGTCAAAATGCACGTTTTGTGGGTCCTTAATGCCTTAAAATTGGTTTAAGGCGAAACGTACGGTATGTCCGTCCATGTGTGTGTTTGTGTGTGTGTCTGTCAGTCTGTCCGTCCGTCCGTCCGTCCGTCCATCCGTCCATTCGTCCATCCGTTCGTGGGTCCGTCTGTTAACAACGCTAGTGGCTAAACCATTCACATCCTTTTTTTCATCTTCATAAGTCCCTTTCATAGTATTGACGATGTCCAAGATAGTTGGGATTTCACTAGTTTTCATTTCTAAGTATGCGTCAGTGAAGTCTTTAGGCTCATCAGAATTGCGATAGATAAACTGAATTAAATCTCAGTTCACACAGTCCTTTTCATTGGCCGTTAATTCCCTAAAAATAAATAACAAAGCCCTCCTCCTCCAATCGTAGTGTTTTGGGAATTCGCGGTCCTGAAACAAACTATTTGTTCTATTTCCTTTTCACTACAGCCGATGTGGAGAGTTTACTAGAATACCATCATGTTACATTTATTTGTAATGTATGTGGATCAGTGCCAGTGACTTTGATTCACTTAAAGTGAAACTTCACTATGGAGGAGTTCACTAAGTTCTGAATCGACTGTATTCAGTAATGCTTATAAATCGTTTTTGGGTGGAGTATTTTGAAGAATTTATTTTCGCATTTAAAAGCTAGAAATTAGAGCGAATAAAGTCAAGAATAACGTTTAAAAGAATCCTCACGAAATTAAATGAAATGGCTGTATTGTCTTCACAAGGGTTAATCATGAGTTAAACCCAACATCTCGTTCCTGTTCGAATAGCGTTTTGCACATCTACAAGAAATCTTCCTTTTCTGTCAATCATTTGGAGCTCTTTTCTGTCTCTTAACTCAAAGAAAGATTGTTCGGGAAAATTCTTATGTTTACCGTTCATATGTACGAGGAGAATTTATTCGATGAATGTTCAACCTGACTGCATCAAAACCCAAGGAAATTGCAGTTTGTTCCGTTTTCAATATCTGCAGGGATAATAATGATGATCCTGACAACGAATAATAATTCGATAATACCATTTGTCAACAGTAATTGATGAAATAAAAACTCTTAATATTAGCAGATGGAATATAATATTTAGTCTCGCCAGGATGTACTACGTGTTTGAAACTGCTGAAGGAATTGTTAAATTGTGGAGAAATGCTATTGATACCTTGACACCTTGGTTCTCCTTACGCATAACACTTGCAAAATATTATATCTTAGAATACTGAGACATATACGTGTCTGTCTCTCTCTCTCTGTCTCTCTCTATCTCTCTCTCATGAACCAATCGTCTCTCTCTCTCTCTCTCTCTCTCTCTCTCTCTCTCTCTCTCTCTCTCTCTCTCTCTCTCTCCAATGTACCAAAAAGCGTAATATCCTTATTACATATTATGAAAGGCAAAGGAGACGTCTCAACCTTGTTTACAGTAAGGCCTAATCGACTCGGTTAACTGAGCACGCCGGATATTTTCCGTTATGTCATGTAAATTAATTGCGTACTTTCAATACACAATATCAATATACTAGAAATAAAATTCAAAGCTGTTTTCCTTATGGTTTCCTGCCTGTGTTTTTAAATGGACACCAAATTGAACAAGAAATGCAATTTACTTATCATAAATGTGGCGATCGTAAATGCAATTAATATTTTTCGAAAACTCGTTTTTGAAATATTGTAAAAAGAAATACACCAATGAATATTGAAAAAATTAGTAATCGCGACAGAACGATGCGATAAAAATAAGACTATTCTCTTTCAACATCACCTGATATGGTCATATTTATTTGCACTACATGTCTGCTCGTTTCCCAAACATAATTTTTAGTACTAAAACTTCTATTCTCATGCATATTATTTTCACTACCGTAAAACAGGTTGGCACCGTTAAGCTAGAACTATATTGTTAAAACCCTAACTAATTTTCTTAATTTGTAACGCGTATTCCATTCCAGCGAAACAGAACCACCGTACAAGTTCTGTTTTATGTGTAGTTTCCCGAGGTTCTTAGCGCGAACGCTATGCTGGACTGTTGCTTTGGGGCAGAACCATAAAATGGCTTTCTTCCCAACTAACGTCGTGCAGAGGAATCTTTTCCACTATAAATAACACTTAATATGAAGCTTTAAATATTTAAATAAATCACCGTAAATCTCTCCGTAGTTACTCTTAACTTGGAACGTGCTATACGCGCACATTCCCAAGTTTCTCGGTGTACATTACAAAACTTTATTGCGGTCTGCATTTTTGCGTTGCTCCCATGTGGTCTCCAGCCAGTGGATTCGCTTGTAAAACAGATGAAGGAAGATATGGCATAAACCGTTAATTTATTCAAATCCTATTAATTTTTCAATATGGTAATATGTTGCTACTCAAAATGTATTTTAATATTACAATATAGTATCTAAAATAGTTCCCTATTTTTCATTCTGAGACATTCAATAAAATTCGTCCCTAATTCAGTACACTATTGTAATGCAATCTTAGAAGGATTATAAGACGTACATTTCAGTGCACTTAATTCGCCATTAACTCGCAGATGTTTCAAGAATGTGCTCTTTGGCGTCCGTCTCAGCATGAAATGTAATATTTCAGGTCCGGAAGTCAAGTGTAAACTACTCGAACAATTTAAAATTTTGGACAGAAACAATTCAGTTTTTGGAAAAGAAATTTTAAGTCCTGACTTTTATCCTGAATATGATTCAAATGTTCAAAGCCTCCTTTACAATGCCGTGCCAGTAATCAAAACTACTTATTTGCAGAAAAAGGCTTTCCAAAAGTACGAGCAACAGGTCTCTTAAAATATTCGCATTTAAAGAAAAATGTATTATCCACACCATTTTTTTATCTGATCTTCACCAATCTCACATTTTGATAAAAAACAATTACTTCTGAAAAAGCACAAGAATGCTCGGTTACTTTACAAATTAAAACTTTCGTTGAAAAAACGCCCGAAAGAGAAGTATGTTTTCATATCTTGCTCAATAATGTTATTCACATGATTAGAAATTTACTACTTATAACAATATGAAAGGGAAATTTGAATTTGTTTTTAAAAACATATGTAAGTTACAGACACTTCGTGCTATTTGTTGAGAAAATATTGTTAGATGTGTAAAAAACAATATTATTTCTATAAGAATGCCTTACAAATATCAACTAAAAGAAATAAGTATCATCGTAACAAATAGAGAGTAGGATTTGTCACATAACACCTTTGTAAATTCCAATCTTCAAATAATTACGATTTTTTTAAATTAAAAAAAGGTTGGTTGTTTGATAAAATGGGAACGTTCTGTTAGTTAGGCGTCCCACAGGGACCCAAAAGGGGAGAAATTCAGGACGGACGCTGCGAGGCCAGATGGCGACCGCGAGTGCGCGGGGGTGGGGGGCGGGAGGCGTGGGCCCTCGGTCCTGCCCGCGGGGCCCCGAAAGGGGTCGCTGCGGGTGAGCGGCGCTCGCGGTGGTCGCGCCTCGAGCCCCGGCAGGCCCCCTTCGCCGCCACCAACGGGCCCCACGCGGCCGCTTTCTCTACAAGACAACCGGATTCTTTTACTTATAATTGATATTATTGTTAAAGTTGTTAGTTACTATTGTTTCAAGAGGTTTTCTACGGGGAAGAGAACAAGAGGACAGTCCAGAATCTCATGGTTTTGGGAAATTGAAGTAATTTTAAAATAAAATTCGAATGAAGATTGGAAAGAGAGAGACAGAGATAGAAATGGAGAAAGAAAAAATACATTGAATTTCATTTTGTAAAAAATATGGAAACAATTATGTATTTATACATTGGAAAACTGTGTTAGTAATAATTGTTTATTATTATTATGTATTTGTTGAAAATTCCGATTCTTAATGTGTTAAGCACCAAACGTTCTACTATAGGTTCTACTATTATCGTATATTATTTCCGTTGTCTACATCAATTTTTCTCAAAGAACACCAAGTCTACAACGATGAATAAGATTTATCAGTGGATAGCTCTTACCGACTCAGTGATACAGCGTTCAATCTTTCGCTTTCTTAGGTGAATGGGTTACGAAATCAATGTATTTACACGTAATTCGCACGAAAGAGCGCCATCCTCGCCTTATGCCAGAGCAGAAGCCCAGAAGAATGCCTGGCTGCACCAATTCAGCTCTATAAAAGACATTAAGATTATGGCTCTGCCAGAAAGCTTAGATGTCACCAGGCGAGCGATAGGGCTATGAGTACCGGTGCACACAGTGCGCTCTGTGCCTGCTCGCACGTGCGGAACTTCCACGCTGAATTACTAGTTTTACTGTACTAGAATTATTCTATTACGAAGTAATCGCCTCGTATATTTTAAATTAGTTACTGGAGTGTAAAATTGTGCCTTTAAGAACCATGGGCAGTTCCAGAAGAGGAGTGTTACAGGTTGGGGTTCCCCCTTCTAAAGAAAATGGTTAAAAATATTGATTATAAACCAATTATAAACAATTATAAATATGCTTCAAATATCTTATTCATGAATTCCTTTAATAATATTAACAGTTAACTTATTTCAACATATATAAATGTTATTAATGTACACATATCGTACACATATATTCGAATTTAAATTAATTCTACTTCTACTAGTATAAAAAGAATTTTTGAACAAAGATTAATAAAAATATAATTTAGACGACCTATTTTCCATTTATAAAATAAAATATACAAATTTTATGAATTGTATAAATTATATAATTGTTACCAGAATTAAATTCAATTAAAAAAAATATTTCCAACAATTTTTAAATGTGGCTCCTCTAGTGTATTAAGCTTAATGCTTATTTTAGTCTTCTGATATAGACTCACAAAATTAATAAGGAACACATATTATGTTATCAATTAACCGGCTGAATCTGTCTGTTTAATCATTGGAAGCTAAAGCAAGCATTTTCGTCAATCAATAGTCTCATAATAGGAATTTAGGTAGGTAGGTCTCATAATAGGTAGTTTTCGTACATATTCAAATATCTACTACCCACCTGTTGAAGTAAACATATTTTCTGCACACAGAAATATTCAAAGTGAAAATAAATCATAGTTGATTTAACATTAAAATTGTATAGTGTGTTTCTTTTAATAACTCATACTAATGGTTTTTCGGAAAAAAATATTTCTGAGTCTTGTTGTACATCATGATTAAATAATTTAGGAGAATATTTCATATTTTAAGGGGAAAATGTATCCCCCTAAATTAGGAAGGTTCGGGCTTTAATACCCGAGGCCTTGAATGAATGTCATACTTATTTCTGAGCGTCGTGATGGGGTAGGAAGCACTAGTCTTTATGCCCTCCTTTTTTCTGAGCAGGTGAAAGTGAAGACGAGGCGTTACAGGGGCGTACCCAGAAAGTACTTTAGGGCATTGTTCATCTTCAGCTCTCTTCAGTTCATCTTCAAAATTTAAATAATATTATTTTAATAGTTAAAATTTTTAAAATTGTATTAATAATGGGAACAGTCCTTGGGCTTTGGGTGATGTAATCAATAATGTGACTATTGCTTTAAAGTAATGGGATTAATTGTAGAAAATACAGGGTTATCCATCATGTGGGGGTAGGGGACAGCTGGGGCAATTTGCTAATTTCCGTCCTTGAATCATTCAAAACAAACAAAAAATGTACTTCTAATTAAATTAACGACTATAAGTTATTTTGTAGCAAGAAGAAATGGATACTGCTTTGAATTCAGGAGGAATTCTTGTGAGAAACAAGGCGTGCCCGTTGATCTACTTCCCCAGGACTCCTATTTTCTCTGGGCGCCCCTGAAAATTATCGGCTAAGGGGCAAAGGGGGGCTAAGGGGAAAATTATCGGCTAAGCCTCCTCCCTTGGAAGTGACACCAGACTCTGTCTTGCCCTATATAAAGCCCCTGACTCTGTCTTTCCCTATATAAAGCGTGGCAGGAAGATCATTAGAGTTAACTGATGATACATGAAAATTGTGGGAGAAATGATTTTCAAAAGGAATACGTAATTGATATAAGAAGTCAAACTCGCCACAAATACCAGGTAAAACACCTGTATTAGCGGGACTCTAATCTGTAACCATCGGCTAGTAGAGCTTAGAGGTTGCTGCAAACTCTTGGGCCTCTCAAGCGGTCTTATTTTTGTAAGATTTGACAATTATGTCAGATATAGTAGATTTTTACGGAAGTTCTTTTTGCATACTGCCCAAGTATTGTTCAGACTGCGGAGGCAACAAACCAGTTGACTCTGATTACACATTTACCAAACAGTAAGGGGTGGATCAGGTATTAAAAAGGTCTTGGATATATCAATGTTCACCCAATCTCTTGTCTAATGTACGATCTAACAATAGAACCTTTTTATGCAGAAGACTTTCGATGTCAGGCGCTCCAAACTTACACGAAGCACTCAGAAGAGTGCTCCTGCACGAGTTGAGAGGAAAGAAGGATGTATGAGAATTTTTTTTCACAATGGAATCAATGACTTCGACAATGGACAGGAAAATAGTACAAGTGGGGGCACTTCTAGTGCACAGATTTTACCTCTAATTGTGCACTATAATACCACCAAGGGCACCAAGAATATGCAGACAGGGCATTTTTTTAATTTCTCGAGAACCTATGAAAATGTGCAAAAACGCCTTCAGTGCAAAAGCAGAAATATTACGCTAATTGAACTCAACACATAGTAAAACGGTACGTTCTGTAAAATAGAAGTTTCAGATTTAAAAATAAAATTGATACAAATCTCAAGTTGCGAACATACTTTATTCTTTTTAGTTGGTGTTATCAAATATATCGACAAGATTTCCGAATTTATTAATTATTGGAGGTTAATAAATGTCATTCATGTGTGGCATTCCAGCTGAACATCTGTAGTATTCGGACCCTTGCTGCTAAGCGCTTGCAATGAAGTGGATTAAAAGTTCGTTTTTGTTTCATACTAAAGAAAACAAATAAATCCGATAAATTGGAAAAACAATATTGATATCTATGACTCGTGCGTTTTTAGCATGTTACATTCATATATTCAAATCCCACGGCTGAAATATTTTAGTTCGACTGAAATATTTTAGTTCGACTGAAATATTTTAGAATCATTTTTGTGACTAGATAATGTGAGTGGAGAAAGGGTTGAATTGAGAAATAACACCATTTTTGCCCGATGCAGTCCAAAGTCTCCTGCAAAAATTGCAATAGCAATTTTGCGGGAGTAAATACATAGCATTGTGCAAAAGGGAAACTTGAATAGTTCGGAAGATACTCAGTGTTCTCAATTTGGTACCGAATATTAATGCGAACCTCACAATTACCTAAACTATTGTTATTTTTTCTTAAATATATACATTTTCCCTGTCGCACGTACAATCTGAAGGAATACGTTTATCAAGTTAGCGTCATCATTAATATATGTTGGCACTCTACAGTTTCATAGAAATTATGTAAAGGTTTTTAATATATTTCTTTACAGAGATGATCACTGTCGCGTTGTCTACTTTTGTTTTAATTTGAATTTTAGTAGATTAAAACTCTCAACTAACTTCTAGATCAAGTAGCAGGTACATAAAGCCTTAATTCGGTGTAACATTTCCTTCGAATAGTCATGATTACTGAAACAAATGTTTCCAACATTTGAGAACACTACACAAACATTTCCTTTAATACTTAGCATACTATGGCTTTATATAAAAATGCTTTGTATAAATAAGAGAATAATGCTATCGGGAATGTCCTTAATTTTTTTACGGAATCCTTTAGGTTTATTTAGTTTCTAATAACATAATTCTTCGTTCGATACAAAATTAATAATCGCCTTTAGTATTTCAACTGTGTATGGGATTTAATCTATTAATTCCGTATTCTCTTGGTTGAATCTTTTATATTCGCTTCAAAAGTGTCCTTCAAACTATGCAAAATGCAAGAATAAATGAAGTTCGTATTTAGTTAACGGCTAGAGCGCATGAGAGTTCAGAGAACTTGGCGGTGTGTAATTTGCAAGGCTATTCGTCTGAACCGTGATTCCCGCGACCTTGTCTGCATGACGCTAAACGTCTGTTGAGTACAGCTGCGTTGACAAGCCCAGAGACAACATGATGGAGCACTGGAATAATACTCTCAGGAAACTGACCTCCAGGCTCAACGTTGCATGTTGATGTATATAATTGATACCATGCGAGTGTGAAATTTTATGAAACTAAATATGTAAGAAACTTATATCAAAATGTGGGATAAAATCCTGCGCAACGAGGTGCATTTTAAAAGTCTTTATGTGTAATCACGTGTATTTGTATTTTAAATTTGTATCAGTTCACTCGTGTTTAAAAATGTTCATTCAGTAGGAAGTATTAGTTCAGTTCATGTCTAGTTTTTTTCGCAATTTCTAGTAGAATTCTTTGTTTTTGTCGATGTGAATATGGGTGGGGTAAAAAATTTACGAAAGCAATGAATCTCGTGGCTAGTAAATCGCTTAATTTTGGAACATTTTTGAAACATTTATTTACTTTTCTTCTAAATTACCACAAAATCAAACCATTTTAAAGACTCATAATATTTAAAATGATTGTATTGCACGTTAGCAATATTTTAAATTATACTAGAGTATTTTTATTTGATTAAATACAAATACTCTAGTAATATAAATAAATCTTTTCTCGCAAAATGCAGGTTGTTCATGTTTTAATTATTGCCACCCCAAGGCGATAATTGATATGGAGCGTTGTAATTTGACTTAAACATCAGTGGACTATGCTCTTTAACAAACGCAAATTTTGGACATTTGACGTCTTTGTGATGTGTTTGACTTTATAAAATTCATCCCTTTCTCTAAAAGAGAATCGAACGGGAAAAATTAGTAAACTTTTAGAAAATAGAAAATAAGTATTTATTTCAAATTCAAAGTTACATTAACGTCGTAATAGCTTCTTGGTTTATAATATGAGAAATCCTGCCGTAAATCATTTTATTATGTAGCCTCACACTGTTGCTATTTTAATCTCAACATCCCGTAATTGTTTTCCAACATAGCTACTGTCCCTCACTTAGGACCGGCTGAGGCCACACGTTCTTTCACAAGCAGACTGAGGTTCTCGCAGAACTATTAAATTTTATAATGCAAGTTACTGGATTTCAGCCGGTTGTTCCTTCGTAGGCGTTTCCAAGTAGAAGTTCTACGAAATAATGTAATTACCCGGTGATGCAAGGTTGCTATAATTGAGATAAAGATCGCAATTTTTTCGTTTACGAGCTAGCAGGGTGCAGTGTGTAATGGTTTCTGCATCTCATTATGCTTTAGCTACTTCTCAGCTGTGAACTTACAAGAAGACTGTGTCACATGAAGCACATCAACGAATAGTTTGGCAGAATTGGAGAAAAAAATGTACCTCATTTCCTCAAACCCTCTGCATTCATTTCTGTTAGAATTTATGGCCGTACCATTATTTTATCACATAAAGTAAATCATAAATATCTTGATGCTATTCTACAGAATAACGTGTAATTAGTATATAACTCATATGTGAAGTATTTAAAATTCTTGATGCTCTCAGCTATTTCCGAGAAAAACATTGCAAGTCCTTGTTCTTCAAGGAAATCTTTCTACGTAAAACAACTTACAAAGAAAAACAAATCTGTTACCAAACGCATTTAATCATTTTACTTGCAAATTTTATTACATTTTTAACTTCTGGAGAAACACGTTATTTACTACTTGATGTTTACCAAAATTTCTATTAGCAAATAAGATAAAAGTAAAAATCTTGAAATATGAGCTTTCCTTGTTATGTTTTCTAATGAAATGTAATGTCTTAAAATTTCCAAAGAATAGAAAAATATCAGAGTTATTAGAGATGTAGTTTGCAATTCTCAACTGAAATTACAAATGATATTGAGATCATTTTCATTACTGAAAAGTGATTTTATTGGCATGACTATAACAACAACAATTTGAGGTAACCACACCGCTGCAATATTTCCTCATAATGTCGCTAATGAAATTCCTTACCTGGTTAGCTAAATGGTAATTCATAATAAAGCGTTATTTATCAGAAAATAGTAATCGTGAACTCTAGAAATCTATTGAATCATAATAGAATATCGGGAATATAGTATTCCTACTCTTTCTCTTGAAATACGACGTCTGTTCGTACACAAACAAAGCTTTTGTTGAACAGTGCGTAATTTCATATTAGTAATCAACTTTCTTATGTGGTGCGGCTATAAGTCTATTTCGAATTTCGATTTCCAATATGAATTCTCACTTCAGCTAGTGAAGACCAAACTATTGTGGAGTAAATTCAATCTATGGGTTTGTATGATGGTTGCCTCGTAATTAGCAATGTATTTTTCAAGTTTTATGCTTAATGTAAATTATTTCAATTTTATAATCTGACATTTTATTTTGTCCCTTTTCAACATAAAAGTTGAATACAATCAAGTAAATATTAATTTATCTTAATCTTATTTATCTAATTATGAAAGCCTTAACCGCAATTTTAAAAACAATATGTTTGCCACTTGGTTGATAAGACTTTCCCCAATTGCACTTTTGCTCGTTTGAATCTGTCATTTCCAACACCACAACCGCCACCGCCATCTCCATCTCTACTCGAGAGGTTCATGTGAGCAGCTTTGGGAACTTCTGTAACGAATGAATGCGCATACCATCCATTGCTGTGGAGAATGGCGAAACCATTCTGGGCTTGCATGGTCAATCTGCAATGTTACAAAACAGGAATTTCAATAAAACAGGAAGGACAGTAACCAACTTGCGCATTCAGTGCGTAATCAGAAATAGAAAACAGTTAATGTTTGCTTCATTGCCTCGTGTACTGTTTCAGACTTATCACAGCAACAAACGCAACGATCACTTGAACTTCACCCGTTGATTGATTTCATATAAAGAGAGTTCCAAAACGTTTATTTCTCTGTTTCGAGTCAACTTTCTTTTCTATAATGTAGCTGACATCGCAGTCAGATGATCAACGGGAAGTGGGTTTGGATGTTCGCAGAGCATATCCGTTATGAAAGCGTCCGCTTCTAACTCCTGCAGTACCACCATCGCCGCCGTCTCCGCCGCTTCTTCCCGCTCTCCGCGGAGAAGACTCGGCCGCCGCTGGGACTCCCAGTAATGATGGCCGAATTAATGTCCGCCGGGGTGGCGTGACTCGCGAACAAGTCCGCGCGCGGCGCATCATTTATCAAATCCTATTTCTGATCTCGTATCTGATGCGCAAACCCTCCCCGGGTGCATTTATGTATGTACACAAAAAAAATAAGGGAGTAAGGCCTCGTTTTCTTCTACTCTCGTCCGTTCGCCGCCGCCGCTGCCGCTGATGCCTCCCCCTCTTTTTTTCTGCCCCTTTTATTCAAAGTGTTTTATGACTCACGAGCCGGCGGCGGCGGGGCGGCGGGGTGGCGGGGTCGGCGGGTGGGGGGCCGGGGGGGCTTCGCGCCAGGCGGTGGCGCGGCCGGCGCGGAGGTACCGCCCCGTCGCAAGATGGCCGTCCGCCGGGGCGTTTCGGAGGCGGCGAGAGGGCCTTCCGAGGCGAGGGCGGGGTCTGGGCCCCGCGCGGCCGGTTTTGAGCCCGCCCCCCGCGGCCCCGGCGGTCGCGCCTCTTTCGCCAATTCACCTGGCCCGCCGCCGTTGCCACGTCGCGCCCCGACGCCGCCGCCGACGCCGCCGACGCTGGAAGAAGCGAGGCCCCCGAGTGGCTGGCGGCGCGGGCTCAACGGGCGAGCTACAAGCGCACAGGAATGAAGAAGGGAAATGCAAGAAAATGCAGTTCCCCGCTGCTCTCCGAGCTCAAGTGACGACGCCACGTTTCAACGGGAGCAGCACAATGGTTCACGATGATGCAAGAAGCAGGGCAATTTACTGAAGTTGGGATTTTGTTTCGATAAATAACAATAATTATAATAATATAATAATGATAGAAATCATGATGATAATAATAATGATAATGATAATGATAATAACAATAGCAACTGAAATGCTCTCTAACGGGCGTGACTGTCTAAATAAGTAAATCAGTTCTTAAACGCTTATCAAGTGTATATTTCAGCTTCAGTTCTTAGATTCTTACTTTCATTTAGGATCATTATTTTTTGAACCAAACTTCCAAAATATGTTAGTAAATTATACATGTATTGATGCAAGAAGTGAGGTCGGCTTGTTTATGATACTTTGAGCATCACATGACATTCGGTGACTATCGAACTCTACAATTTATTACGATCGGCACATGCATCTATTTAAAATTCTTTACTGAGAAAAAATGTTTCTGGAAGTTATGTAACCCTTAATAAACGCTTCAATTACTATTCCTACTGCATTTGGTGCTCTGGTGACAATGGTTAGCAGAAGAAATACCTTATCTGGAAGTTGAGTTTAATTTTTAAATCTATACAATATTCAAGTTTTCAAATATATTGGATACTAAATTTTTTATGGCTTATTAGATGTTTGACTCCTAATTGCACTTGGAATCATTCACTAATCACATCTCATTCGCATGATAAGTAAGATACAAATATGTATCTAAATTACAGAAGCAAAATGTAACTGAGAAAATTCCACTAGAAGTAGCCAATTGGAAATTTGTACGAGTATTTTAAGGCAATTTCTGTTGTGTACAAAAGTAGCATGTCAGCCACATCTTGATTATGTCTCAAATAAAGCTGTATTATGCAGATAAACCACGAAAGGTATTTTTTTTTCCTTTTTTAATTTGAGGAAAATGCAATATAAATCTAAAATAATGATTATTTTAAAACCCTTTTTGCGCATTTTAAAACTCTTATTAGTGACAAATTGTCTTTATTTTACATTTTTCTCAAAATAATTTAAATATATTCCTAAACATCTTTTCCTTTAATGAAAATATCAGAGAAGCAGAGTAATGTAAATATCAGAGTATTCAGTGGCGATTATTACTTGTCACGAAATATATTTCATTTGAAATATTTATTCGTATATTTTTGAAGTATTTTTATTACTCTCTTTCATTTTCTCGAAGACTTCTTAATTATTTGCAGCAATAAAATCTGTACTAACAGTAAATATCTTTTTCCACGATCAGTCATTTAATTTATTATTTACTGGCAAGAAATGCATGCCTCGAGATTTTTATTTATGATATTTTGCGAACAACGAATATTCTTATAAGAGTAGAATTGCAATCTGTTGATAACTAATTTCATATTTTTCGTCAGGAGGCAAAATATGGATTTTTTTACTGTTACAGGCACAGGTTTCTTTTTAAATCTCTTTGGCCAACTTCTTCAAACTCTCATACATTTTCCCAAGATCCTCATTTTTTCAAGGAAAGACGTCGACTTAGATTCTTTGAAGATGAAAATGTAATGTAATATTTATGGCGTTTGAAACGCACATTTTCAACTTTTTTTTATTTTCATGGATAAATTAAAAATCCCATTGTAGCTATTATAATAACAAATATTATTTATATTAATTATTACCTGCTCCACTTACATTTATTTTGTTTCCTTCAAACGAATATCATCTCACACAAAGCAATGCAAATACAAATACTTCTTACTATCAGTAAAATTTTAAGCTAAAACCAATTTCTGTGTGTAAATATCATATGTAGTGATTGCTAATCCTAAAATATACGTAGGTAACAATAATGTATTATTTTATTAAATACCATAATTTCTAGGCAACTAGAATCATTGGAATTTGGTTTACTGAGCAAATGAGAGATTCAAAAAGTATACCAATGAGAGGGGGATATTTTAGATTGAGCCCAAACGAGTTTTTGCGTAATCATATTTTCAAATAATGAAAAAATAAATAACGGTAGATTGGCATTTTTTAAACTGTGCAAAGCAAATACTCGTTTTAATTGATGTGATCAATGCATGGTAATAGTTTTGTGTGCACTGAATTACTTTTAAAAAAAAGTCTTTGGGGAGGTTTCATGTTCCTTCTCTCGCCCTGTATCGAGTAGAGGCAGACACAGGCCCGGTGCCGAGAAGAGTGCATGTCCGAGTGCGCTTAAACGATTTACGCACCGCCCCAGGCGGATGCAACTGCAGTTGAAAGTGTGCGAGAGCGCCCAAGTAGCCAAGCGCTGTCGTTAGCAAATTTGCGCCGAGGCCACCAGCACCACCGCTACCACCACCTCTCCCGCCTTCGTTTTTACTTTCTCGCTACCGCTTACGCAGTAGAAAGAAAATTATGTAATGCGCGAAAAAACGACGAATTTACGGCAGGAAAACTCGTATTACAGCGCCCTGGTAATGAAAAAGTGGATAAATCCAGTTGCAAAATGTAGAAAAAAGGTTCTCTAAGACGTGGTGAAGCAAATATCCATATTTTGTGGGTCCTTGAAACCGAAAAATCAAACACCTGCATCCTCTACACCCCTCTTGTCGATTCTCGACATTGCTATCACCTAGTTGTGTTTCCAGGATGGGAGGCATGGGGCCCTGAGGCCGTTAATCTTATGTTTTTGTAGTTTTACTCAATGCATCCGTAACAAATGTCATCTATTGATCATATTATATTCCAAATTAGTTTTCTCATTGAACACGAAAGGACAGCATTTCAAGATGAAATTCACCTTCTAAAAATGTCTTATTTCTCTTCAACGAATTCGTGACGAAGAGTCCGAAAACACATTTGTCCCCGATAGAAATAAATCGTATTCCCATCTGATTCTTCCTCCCCCTCCTCCTTCTTACTTCTACTCTTTGACGTTACCTTGCGACGATGACTTCATTAAAATAAACCTCTGTCTCCTCTTCCATCTAGTAATTCTCCCTCCACCAACATAATGGTCAATGATGACCATAATTTGCACTGGATTACACATTAGTGGGACCAGCTTTGAAATGAAATCTTTAAAATCTGTAGCCAAATGTTCATCCTTTTGTCCACTGCAATTTTACAGCGTAGCTACAAAATACTTCAACTATAATAGTAATATTATCTAATATTTGTAAAGCCATTGGGCTTAGTATTGGGCAAGATCTCCCACAGTAGTGTGATGGCTCAAAATTAAATTCGCTTTCACGTGAGCTAACCCTGGAGAGCGTTCTGCTAACCTTATTGTCCAATGTCCATACTATTCACTACTGTCGGGTGTTACCCACTGTCTATACTGTTGTTGTCCCCTTACCATAGTGTTGTCACTGACCATATTCTTGTTCCCTTGTCCAATGCCTGCACCACCATCACTGTCCTCTATCCACATATTGTCGTCTGTCCATTTTGTTTGCTGTTCTTCACTGTTGATCGCACTCCTGGCCTTATTAGCCGCTAAAACCGCTACCATTACCTCTCCAAATCCATACGCATTATGTAGCCTGTCCCTCTCCATTTGATCTTCTTTTCGTCTCTGCATTCATCTTTTAATTTCGTCCTCTTGTGGAGATCTTCATTTTTTATTCTGTCTCTAAGCGTGACCCCTAGCATTTTTCTTTCTAATTTTCTTTGCCAGATTTTTATATAATTGTTTGTTTGGGCGTTTAGAGACTATATCTGAGCTCCGTATAGTAGAACTGGTAGTATACAAGAAGCGAATATCGCTTTTTTGTTCTTTATGCTTTCTTTTTTATTGTTCAGAATAAAATTTAGGCCCCAAAATGTCCTCAAGCCTTTGAGATTCTAGTTTTTATTTCATTCTCTTGTCTGTTTTCAAATGACACTGGCCCAGATATAAGAATTCATTTACGTATTCAATGTTTAAATCTCTTATTTAAATACTTCAGCTACCTTTCCTTGATTAAAATATTATAAATATTGTAATTGCAAGGTACGGTCAGTAGTCAATTTATGATGAACTGAAAATCACTTCACCCACAAATTAAAATTTCCTGAACAATGTTCTCTTAAATCCCATCAAATATGTTGGCCTACTAACCGGAAAAATAATCAACACTTGCGGCAACTAGATGCTAAATATTGGGGTCAAGTTTAGTTCCTTATGTTATTAAGTTTTCTGCCCAAACTCAATCCAGTAGTCACCTGCTCCTTGTATCTATTTTTGGCCTAACCCTACTGTTTGTTAAACCTTGTCAGCGCAATAGTAAACGTCTGATAAGTCAAGACGTTTCAAAGTATGTTTTGAGATTGTACGGGATGCAAACCCTGGCCAGCTTGTTAGGTTATGTAATGAACCTTAAAATAAAATCACCTGATACAATAATCATGAGCAAACTATCAATCACATTTCCATTCCATGATTAGATCGTTTGAAACTTTTCGCAATACCATCTTGTAAAAAAAATATATAGATGGGATATTCCTTTGCTATGAATAGGAGTTCTTGTACACCATGTTTAGTTGTGTTTGTTTCGATCGTTCATATCGGGCGACAGCCGTTAAGAGTAATTTTCTGTGGCTCTGTGTGGTTGCGTATATAGCAGTACTACGAAAATGTTTTAACCGAATTGCTTCGACAGTCCGCTGTGTCTAGTTTCCATCATCCGCATACAGGATTGACTCCACTTCCACTGCCAATAAGCATACCAAATAATTTGTGCATGCACGTGCGGTTTGGAATATTTTAGAGCATGTCATTCAGTCGCTTTTATTTCTAATTCGATCAACATTTCTGAGCGAATCACACAGTTTTCCCATCCCGTGCGTACGTTCGACAAGCAGCTCGCTCTCCGTCTCCTCGGTCTCCACCTCCGCATCCGCCTGTCTTCTTCTCCACTTGGACCGCAATTTCCTCCTCCACTCCGGCCTTCATCTTCACAACCACCTCCACACTCTCATCCACGTCCTTCTTCCATTCTACTTCTATGTCCAACTGAACTTCAATTTCTTCCTGTTCCTCCTTCACCTCCACATTCGTATTCACCGCCTTCACCTCCGCGTGCACCTCCTACTTCTCTGCCTGGCCTTCACATCCCAGCTCACATCCTCTTCTTTCCTCGCCTTTTAAATCTCCACCTCCACACCCATCCTCACATCCACATCCTCCTTCACATCTACTACATCCACAGTCACGTTCACATTGGCATTCACATCCACCTCCACTTTCACATCAGCCTTCTCATCCACATCAACAACCACCTCCACATCCACTTCCACATTTACCTTTTCATCCACTTCCACATGCATCTATCTCCATATTCACCTTCACATCCACATATACCTCCACCTTCACTATTTCATCCCCATCCACAAGCACCTCCACATGATCTCCTCATCCACCTCCGCATTGACATCCCCATCCTCCTCCGGTGGAGCGCCACTGCAGCGGGCCGGCTGAGCGGCGAGCGGGCGGGCGGGCGGGCGGCGGCGGTCGCTCTTGAACTTCGCCGGCAGCGGCGGCGGCGGCGGCGAGGGCTACGCCGAGCGCCGCTCCAAGTGCAATGGCAAATCGAGGCCACGCTGCGCCGCGCGCTGCGCCGGGGGCCCGCGGCGGGGGCGGGCCGGGGGCCGAGGGGACGCGCCGAGGTTGCTCGCTCGCTCGCGCGCGCCTGTGCACGCGGAGACGAGCGAGGTCGCGCGCGCGCGCGGTTTTGCGCGCGCTTTTGTGCGAAGAGGCGCGGCGTGGCGTGGCACGGTGCCGCGCGGCGCGGTGCAGCGTGGCGTGGCGTGGCGCGGCGCGGAGCGGCTCTGGCCAGCGTGGTGCGGGGCCTCCGCCGGGCGACCGGCGCGCGGTGGTCCGAGCGGCCGAGGAGCGGCACGCGGACGGATGCGCGGCCCGCGATGCTTTGTGGACAAACGATCGGAGTCGGCCCTAGGAACGGGGACGCCGGGCGATTGCGCGGGCCTCGCTAGTCAAGGGCCCGATGATGGATGGGACTGATGGGGGAAAATTAGTAAAAAGTTGAAAAAGTGGTCCGAAGTTGAGAATGTTGATGAATCCGAAGTTGATGGTTGTCGTAATTTTATGAGTTGCTGTACAGTAGTATGATATTTCATAAAATTTTGAATGAATGTTTTACCTTAAAGAGTTAATTATAACAATTACTTTTAAGGTAGGACTCTATGAAATGAATCAAATAACGCTAACATTAAAATAGTTTCTACTAAAATTCGAATTGATTATTTCATATATTTAGTAAAGTGATTTCATAAAACACTAACTAAACACACATTTGTTTGCGTTTTAAGCTCACCGTGGAAATTGTATTATTTGATCACTAAATACTTTTACTTAAAACTATTCTTTAAAATATATTTTCAAAAATGTTTTCTGACTTAAACTTCGTAATTTTTGTTATTCTTTGAAATAATATAACCCGTATAGTTTCTTAATACAACTTCTTTTACAATTTTAATTTTTGTTTCGGGGGGGGGGAGGCGCTACGTTTCAGCAGTGCTCCGGGTCCAGAAGTGTCTAGCTCCGGCACCGCAAACGGTTAAACCGTTCCAATTAACTGCATAAGTGTAGAATGAGTTCGTTTACATAAGATGATATTACAAGTAATTAAAATAATTCAGAAGAATTTAGTAGTAATTAGCAAAGCGAATGATATGAAGATGAATCTGTATTTTGGCCCAAAATTCGCGGGGAGTTTTGCATTCATTGGACTCGGTAATGTTTTATGTTGATTGCGCAGATCCAAGGCCAGAGCCTCGCCGTTGTCTTGGAAATGCGCCAGAGAAGTGAGTCAAATAGGCCATATCAATTTGGCAATTTTCTTCACAAGCGAAGCCCAATTGACTTCACACGCATCGCGATTTGAGTCACCGCCAGGGATGCGGCGTTTACTACACGTGTTCCAGTTAAGCATTTGAGTTTGCTATTTCTCAAAAAAGATAATATCAAACTTCGCTCTCGTTACCTGCTTCATTTTTCACGCCGTGGATCGCAACAAATTCACAAACGGCACGATACAGACTTTATAAGATCATGGCATCCTGTCGGTGAGTCGTGTTAACTCACCGAGATATTCGGATTGAAAGTGTGGATGATCTATGCTGCATCGCTTTAAGAATAGTTTTAAAATGTGTTCAATTCGCTTATTATTTTATTTAAGACGAAATACTTTATTTTCTGTTTTATGCCCGAGTCTCGACTTTGTCTTGAAAAAGCGCGAGCAAAGCTAGAGAAATTCACCGTTTCTATATGAAGTATTAAATGTCTGCAAGAAGCATAAAAGAAACCTCTACAGCAACTCTTGGAGAAGCTTTACTTGATGAGAGGACCGGTCGGGCTAGTATCGTTCAAGCACGCCAAAATTATGTAACTTGTTATTAACCTTTACAATGTTCTCTAGTTCTGACCTTCAATTGCTAAAGTCACAAAATTTACCCCTAGGGTTTCCTTCAGTAAATATCAAAATAACTTAATTTCTACATATGTTCAAACAAAAGCTTGAAGTAGCAATTATTTAATCGAAATATCTTAGTTAATATTATATTATAGCTATTTTATAATCTAAGTAAATAATATCATTGAGATTTTGTAACTTAATTGTGCCTGATTGCTTCAACCTCCTATTGCAATTGAGGTTAAACGACATAACCTAAGACCGATGTGAAGGCTCACATGATGCAGCGAACAGCAATCACAAAGGCCAACGTCTCTTCAAACATTGCTGATCGTCCGCATCTGAAGGCGACCTTCCTTCCAGATGGTGTATTTCTGAAACTCCCTGTTGTGACCAAACGTTAGTCTTTACGCCAGTAAAGAACGTTTCTCATGCAACAAGATCAGTCCCCTATCAAACGTGTACGTTTTGCAACATCTGAACGTATCAAAATATTCAAAAAGAATTTTTTTTTTTTTTAAAACCATGTGAGAAATTGTATCACAATCTTCTTTGTGTGATACAGTTATGAATATACCAGTAAAGTGATTAAATATCCCAATCATCTATTTAGTAAATGATAGTTGACAAATGTTCATTTCCTAGGATTTATCCTCATTCCCAAAAGTTTTTGTTCTAAACAATTGTATTAAACATTACAAACAGTTTATATCTCTAAATTGTATGTTTAATTGACCCCAGTGTTAGCTAACATTCATGTAAACAGAAGTTTGTAGAAAGGAGTTTGAGGGTATTGGTTAGCTTTCAATTTTGGTTTAGTTTTTTTTAAGCGAAAAGATTTTTCAAGGTAAAGCTTCCTTTGGAGTTCTGCGAATACTTAAATAACTATTTTCATAGTGCTTGGACAATATTTCTCGTTAAGTGTTATAAAAACAGTGAACGCAGATTCGTGGTCAGAAATTCGTTTAAAAAGTCAAAATGATTTGAAACATTTTGTTTCTATTGTTTGTTTAAAATCGTGTTGTGGATCATGATGTTCTAGTAGATATTATTTTTCATTTTACTGGTATACGTACATTTCATACTGGAAAGTGAATGATACATTCTTTGATATTATTGTTATTTGAAAGCTATATGTCAATCTCTTAGGTTTTGTATAAGTAAAAAGCATGCACAACTGTTAAGTAGTAGAATACGCCGTGTGTTTGTTCTTGTTCGTGAATGGTTTGTTTCTCGCCCGGCCGGAAATTTTTGAAAATAAATGAGGAGGAGGATGATTGTCATTTTAATGATCTTACGATTAGTGGATTTTTTATTAGTGCTACCTGTTTTAGCCTACATTTGTAGTAGTCGAGATATTAATTTTACTTAATTTTTTTAGAAAAGTACCAAAACTCGTACCTAGTTTCTAATGCGATCCAATATTTTGATTTAATTGTATGGAAAATTGAATTTAAAAATATTCGGAAATAAAATGGGTCCCGGGTTTGGGTACGTACATCTAGAAATAATATTTTCTGAAATAAAACACGTGTAAATACTAATTAAGAAAATATATGTCTGCAAACGTGCACTTTCCTAAACTCTGCTATCCATTAAAAAGTTTGAAATTATTTGTCATCATTTTGAGTAGTGACTGCTGTAACACATTAAATGGCACGCATCAAATTCTAATTTCGAAAACAAGTAATATGTATGGTTTTATTTTTGTTTTTGGTATATGGTGGAATTATTTTAAACACGCAATGTTTTATTTTTGGGGGCTTTTTTAAAAGTTGAATTTCAAGAATAGAAACCTTCATATAATCTTCCACTTCGGATTCGCATTACTCTTGGTTTAACCAATTAAGAACTTCGATGAACCTTCCTTAAATATGATTTAATCACACATTTTCTTATTACCAAGCTTTTGAAGATAAACGAAATATATGCGAGGCTTCTCACCTGTATCATCATTTCCGAAGTCGTATATCAGTGAGAGTCTTAAAAAGTTCCTATCCCCACGCAGTTCACCAATGGCAGACGGGACCGTTTCGTACCGATTCCAAACGTGAAGAGAAATCGGCAGCGGGGGCGGCAACAGGGGCGGCTGGCGCGTAGCTGGCGGTGATGCAAAAACGAGAAATGTCAGAGGTGAGGCGAAACCAGTCGGAGGAAGCCGGCGCGCCGCGGCGAAGGCGCAGCGGCGCTTCGCGAAGTCTCGGGAAACCGCGTCGTTGGGCGCCGTGTGACAGGTTGCCGGTGACGCCGTCGCCCATGTTGTCGAATGAACATCACGGAAAATTCCCAGCGGAAAAGATGGAATTTAAAAGTACCGGTGGAATGATCGGCGTAGTAAAATCGAGTTGAAACGGATGCTACGAAATGCTGTTTGCGCGAATAAACAGTGATCAAGTGGTTACGCCACTGAGAGATACTCAGTCCAGTTCCCTGGGGCAGCACAGAAGGGTACTTAGCACTCAAAGTAATGAGATGCGTAGAGGCCCTAAAATGATGTCGACATATGTCAAATTAGTGTAATATGTATCTGTAGACAAGAAATTACAAATGTAGAATATTTAAATAAAAAAATGTATCTCCAATTCTATAAGCATTTTGTTCATTTTCCTAAGTATTTTTACCAAAAATTTGTACTGTAATTACTCTTCTTTTTGTAATTCTGGTGGGGTTTATTTTCGGAGGGAGTCCAAAAACGATTTTGTGCTTCGAGGCTCCACCCAAATCAAGTCCTGCGGCACACTACAATCATCCTTAACCTTTCGGGCTTGTATTGTCGATTTCGTAATAGAGAAAAGAAAAGACAAGTCAGAAAGGACATTAGATATTTGGCGCTCATGTGGCGTTGCTCGCCGCAATTATCTTGTCTGCAAAGCGTTTCGCTGAGGGAATGTCTCTTGATGGAACCTGTGAATGAGCAAAATTCCACTGGTTTAAAAACTATTTCTGCAGGTTAAATATTATTTATAAATAAACAAAGATATTGAAATGTATTATAAACGCTTCTTGTGTTGTTATCTAAATGGTCTAGGAGAATAGTATAAATGTGTAAAATAATTTTTAGAAAAAAGTAAGTCCCGGAATTGCCTTTCTTACAACGTGTCTTCTACACAAAATAAAGTAACCTTTATTGGAGGCAACATTAAATATCAGAGTGTGTGCTTTGTATCATTTATTTTTTATATGAAGTATTTGATAAAAATCTCATAAAAAGTCTTCATATTTTCTCACTTTCAACCTTTTTACATTGCCTGTTTGTACATTTCATTCAGTGTTCTGAGCCGTAAATATTTTAATATAGTAAAATGTCTTGACATTTCGATACAACTATGCACATATACCTTAGGATGAAGTATTACAAATAGTACTGTCATACTTTCAAATTCCTCATGAATGGTACGCCCTCGTGGTCGGAGAGTCATTATTTTGTTGAGCAACTTGACTTCATATTCTTTTTCTTTAGCCTGTGACTTAGTGAGTAATATATAACGCCAATATTATTGAAAAGTGTCTCTCTACCTACTTTTTATGGGTTGGAGTTTTTAGATGTCTGTAAGTCAACACATTATCTTTCTATTCAGAAGTCACAAAATTCATAATTCAGGGCAAAGTATTCGTAATGTTTTTCGGAAACTTCTTTTACATAATTTCTCATAAATGTTAAGCAATATTTTAATGCTCTTAAACTATAAAAAGATGTTTGAACATGTTTTGTAACAAGTTTGAAAAGCGATAAAGGCAATAAATATTTACAAAATCAGTTGAAGTTAGTTCAAAATCAGTTGTAAATGATATTTCCTAAAACTACATACGTGCGCGAAGGTAGATAACACTGCACAACACGACAAAGAAAAATTTTACGTGACAAATAAATATTTTGCCAGTCTCAGAAAATCTGGGCCCGCGAAACGTAGGCCTAAATTCGCCCCACCAGCAAACCGGTCGGCTTCTCAAGAAATTGGCGATGTGTCACACAACTTGGCAGAGCTTAATATTCGCGTAGCTTAAATGAACCATGGCAAGAATACAAAATGCACTCATCTCTCTCTACCTCCCCTACTGTACCAAAGCCATGTGGCCATCCCGATTCGTAGTACTTGGAAGATCACTTATTACTGCATTGTCAGTAGATTATATTCTCTCGTGTTGTTTGGTTGCGTGTCTTTCGCGAGTTATTTTACGATTAAGGTTCTGTTCTTTGGCGAAAATTGGGTTGACCCTCACGCTCATGATGTGTAGGCGGCGCCAGCGGATTACTTAGGAGGGGAGATGGTTGGCGGGCGGTTGCAGAAGTAGCCGGACAGGTTTCGTTGTGGTGCTCGCCCATTCGTCTTGTTTTTCCTGTTTCGCCTCGTTTAATCCTGCAGTTTGCACAACGGGCTGCTCAAGAGATCTGGGCTGCCTGCATTAACATGGAATGCAATGTGAATGTTACCAAAAATATTTGGTTAAGGAAACAAATAATCGAGCCTATGGAAAAAGAGAAATACCATATATGTCTTACAACTTTCCGTCGGTACATTTCTTTTCCTTTTTTCGTGAAGTGAAAAAATGGATTTAGAAAATTGTATATTTTTACTAGTAAATATATCTTGCAGATAGTTTACGAGAACCGATATTATGGCGTAAAACACTTCGTTTTTTACTTCAAAATAGACGTCTCTTCTCGCATTCTCATATAAAATGATATTGCGTCTTTTTTCTTGGGTTGAACAATTTTTGTTATTAAAGCATTTACGCTTGGTTCTAGTTTGCCAAGTATACCATTTTTTCGTAGAAATTGTATTAAAAACGACACGAATGTTTTACCTCCTTTGTTATGTCCTGTATTCGGATTTTACTGCTTAAATTTTTCTCGCCGTCAATGTTATTTCTACAAGCTTAGATAGGACCTATTATTGACCGTCCACATTCGTTCACGCATCAGGGTCAAACGATGAGATCAAACCCAGCGTACAAGCAAGTGACACGATACACATAAATCGACCTTGTATACAATGTGCCTTTTTTCAGCTCTTTTGCTAATTTACACTTTCTATAACACCTAAAGATGAAATTTATTTATGATTTTTGAGGTTGTATCTAAAATGTGAATAGAAGAAAATCATGAAGAATAATAGCGCTTTGCACGTTTTTTCTCTTCCTGTTTATTTACAAATGATATAAAAGTTTAATGACGGTAACTGCTAAACGAATTTTGTTGTAGTCTATTCAGAAAATGTTTCAACGACAAAAATAATTTATATGGTCGTTAATATCAACAATTACTGTTAAAAGGTCCAATCCATTGATTGTGGATTACGTAACACAAATTCTGTGATGTTTTCTTTTCTTCAAGTTACATAACGTAACAAGCTAGCGTGTTACATGGCGTAGCTAGCTGCAACGATGTGTGACTGTGATGTAGCAGCTGTGTATTGGCGAGAAAGACCATTATACTAAGCGAAAACTAGCAGGCGTGAAGAGTTGTTCGTTCAGAACTTAACAAGTCTCGCAAGTAAGCGAGTGAAATGACAGGTTCAGATGGCCAGTATAAAGAAGGAGCGGCGTTTGCGAGGGAATTTGGAGCAAAGCACTGCAATCTGGAATATTAGATAATGAGAATGCTGAAAACCAAACAGCGTAAAGAACTCCTACGGAGGAGATGACAGATTTTGTAATGTGAGGAGGAGGTTGGTGCGAAACTCCAAATGGTGCGTTGTTAGGAGATAGTTAATAGGAGAACAACAGACGTCAATGTTGAAGAGCAGGTATATGAAGTACGAAATTGAAATGCTAAATAACTAATGAGAAAATAGGGCGAACAAATTAATTTTATTAGTGTACGATAATTTCGACAATATCGACGGCAAACATTCAGAAGTGAAGAAACGGAATATTGCATGCTTTCATTTCATTGATAGCCAGACATACAACACTCAACGAATCAGATTGACAACCTCGATATTCTCTCAGGACCGACAATTTTCTTTAAAAACTACAAGATTTACGTATTATAGTGTTCAGCAAATATGTCAATTTAATTTTTTTTTCGAACCAATAATTGATAAATCGTTTAGAGATCTGAAAATGTGTTTATCAGAAATGCATAGTTTTATCAACACTGTTGTTCTCATACTCAGATACTAGGCACTAGTCCCACTAAAAATTGCTGAACAACTTCACAGTGGCATCTTCATTACGAAAATTGAGAATACAAGTTATGGGAAGCCCATTTCACCCACAACGCCCACTAACTTTTGGAGAGAACAAGTAGAGGCAGCAACCAATTTGATTTTAACTGTGCATGAGTTGTTGCACTAATGAACACAACATTAATTTAAGTGGAGAGGTTCAATTTCGAATTATTTCTCTTCAGACTACGCCTTCCATTTGTTTATTCATTCAGTACACCCACGGGTAGAAAATTGTAGTAATTAATATAACTGTGCTGTAACTGTAAATTTGTACGTATTAGATTAAAAGAGTATTATAAGTTTCAAAATAGTTTACAAAGAATATCTACACCCTGCTCTCGATTAACTTTTTTGTCAGTATATTACTTGGCGTCAGTATATTGAGGCGTTCTGGACCACTCAGTAACAAACACCTCATGTTGCAAGAAAAAGTGCGGTAATGTTACTACAGGGCATGAGCTGCACATATACACGAGTGAGTTTTCATTGTTATTTGTCTTCATTACGCCCTTTGTGATTTAAAAAGGAAGTCTGCGGCAGGACTACGAGTACTACACGAAAGTCAAACCAAGGCTGGAATTGCTCTGTTGAGCCATACGAGGGAAAAGTGAGTTTTTTTTTAAACTTTCCCCCCGCCAGTAGCCCTGGCGAGGCGGGAGTTTATTTTCATGTTGGGGTACATGCGCCGCAGCTGTTTGGCTTATGCGGCAAAGAAGGGGGCAGTGCTTACTTACTAACTTATTTCTAACTTAACCTATGGATGAAGCCGGCACTTTGGCCGGCAACCTAAGATTAGCACAAGACTTTGTACTTTACTACATGTTTATTAGTTTTAGTTTTCTTAGGTATATATATTTTTTTTTTCATTCACACGCACATTCACACTAGGTTATATTTACACTTGACACACGCACTTTCACACGACACTACATAACCCTAAAAACACTATTTACACTATTTACACTATGTGTGCGAATGAGAGCGTTGACCTCGTACGCCCCGTGGCAGCTGTGACGGGCAGGGGCTCCAAGTATTTCCTCGCCCTTTCCGTACCGCTCCGCCGCGCCCTGCCGCGCCCTTTTGGAGGCCGGGCCGTGCGCCGCCGCTTGTCGGGCAAACCACGCCCTGCCCCGCTCCATGCCGACTCCGTTACCGCCCATTTGGCACCCTTTCACAGTGCTCCGCAGCGCCGGCCAGGATGGGTGGTGTTCCTTCAGAAACCCGTGTCAACGGACGGTCAACCAACTGGCTGCCGCTAGAAATACGGCTGTTTTTCTGAATGTTCGCCCCCTCTCGCGTATAAGCTTACCTCGCTTTTGGGGATGAAAATTTTGTAAAACGACGGTATGTTCTTCATAATTATGTTACTTGTTGCAATAACGTTAGAAGTATTTAAAACTGCTAATTTCCTGAATTTTTCATTCTCAGCTGGTTCAAAGAACCAAAGGACATTTTTGACAAAATATTTCCCTTCAATTCGAGAGCGTTTTAATGCCCTCGTCCAATTTTTGTTGAAGTGAAAATACGATATTTGCTGCCAGTGGCGGCATTAGATGGAGGATTTGAAAAAAAAAAATAGGAAACATTTTCATTATACTTACAAACTACTTTGTTTATCCACTACATTTAATACATACCTTTTAATTTAAAAACAATTAAAAAATAACAGATCATAACTAAGAGACATTTCTACTTCTATTTTTTTTTTCTACCAAAAATTGTTTGTATTAGATATCAAGGCACGTTTAATATATTGTCTTATAAAAATACGTTAAATATTAACAAATAAATAAAGGTGTATTATTCAAATTCAATCATTCCCCACGACCACAATATATGAACAATATAAAACGTCATATCAGGAAACTGCACCAAATGGGTGTCTGGCAGTGTCTGGCAGTACAACTGTTGGATAAAAGTGATTTTAGCTACAGGTTAAAAAGATATGACATCCTAAATTTACCATTTTGTTTCATATGATTTTCAAAAGTGTTTTATGTTTGTATTTCACGTTCTGTAATTTGTAACTTATGTTTTTTAAATTAATTTTACACCCATACAGAAGTTATTAAAGCATATTATAATTGACATGTTCTTGAAGTTTATGTAAAAAATAATGTTTCACTGGGATAATTGTAAATACACAACCAACCAATTTTTTTAATATTATTAAAATAAATACACTTATTGTATCATTTGATAGCATATTTATAATTTTTTAAATTTCTTTTTTACACAGTAATTTTTTAAGAGGAAACAATCGTATCTCTATGATCATGTGTTCCTTGATGGGTGACGATTCTACGCTTCATCTAGGTGCCAGATTTTATATGGTTTTATTTTTGACCGACTACTTTTGTGTAACAAATATGTTACGAGTACCGTTTCCTTAAATTTATTTTATTAAACATTTATAGACATTGACATCCTAACATTGCCATTGCCGTAATCTGGACATTAGAGATTGATTGGAATTTAAAAATAAAATCCTTTTATGTTAAAAAAGATAAGGTATTATCTTAATTACGGCATTCATCTTCATCAAGACAATAATATCACATTCAAGTATTTTACAATTTAGACAATACGAATGTGAAAAGTTGAAAGAAATTGTTTAATTTTTACGAATAGTTGCTTTAATTTTTATTATTTTGTGGAATATTGAAAACTGCAAAACACAACAAAATATACGATCAAATCATTGTTGAAATAATTGGCAAGAGGTCAGTCAGGTTTCAATAACTAAATCGTTAATAAATTCAACATCCTAATTTTAGAATTATAATTTTCTGGAAAATAATTTCCATATATTTATACGCATGGCACTGCAACGGGGAATGCGAGATAATGAAATTTCTCCTGATTCAGAAATGAACATGGACAGTACAAGGCGTAATATATCAATAAAGTTTTCAACCCAATGAACTGTGTACATGTACTGGAATCAACTGGCCATGGCTCCTTCAGAGCGGTCCACGGAATACGTAGAAAATTTAAGTAAATTAAGAGTTTTCAATACAATTTAATTTCAAATTAACAAGTTTTCACTTTCTATCTGACCTTACAATATTGTTCATGAGTAAGATACAATTAATGTGAAAATGAGCTTTTGTGCGAGAGAGATCTTCCAAGTACTGCTACCAAGACGGGCTCTTCTTTGTAGCCACGAGTAAAATAGAACCGGATGCAACCAGGTTATGTCATTTTGGGGAGACTTCAGGAAAGTAAACCGCCGGATGCAATCGGAATACGTCGTATCAGTACAATAAAGGTAAACAAAATTATGATTATGAATTAAGAAAAAACCTATTATCTTATAATTCCTGCTGATGCAACCTCAGCGCGTGTGAATTCTGTCTGCGCTTATTGAATTTTTTTACATTTTTTGTGAAAATAGGTAATTAGCAGAACTCGAAATCTGATGACCTAAAAGTATTTGAAAATGACATACAAAGTGACTTAAAATAAGAGGACAATGACTTAAAAAAGACCTAAATTTTTAAAGAATACTCAAAAAATTGTATGAAAATGTTTATTTATTGAATAAATGTTACAATTTTAAATAACATTTATTTATATAAAATTATATTTAATGTTGACTTTATTTTAGGAGGAAAAGTAATCCTTAGCTCCAGTCTTCCAACCGTCAGTTTTGAAAGGTCGATGAAGATCTATGTAATTACTATAGAATTACTTCGAGAGTTCGAAAAACAGAGTCCATTGCACTAGGGAATTTCGTCATGAACTGATGATGCAATAAAAACCTTGATTTAGTCAGAAAATTCACGAAACATTTACTAATAAAAAACAAGAAAATAAAACAAAATGCGTAACAATGACAAAAAATTACGCAAAAGTAAAAATATGGCCTAAAAGTTCAAAGTGATAAGTGACCCAACAACTATACATTTCAATCACCTATATATCATAATAAACATTCATTTACAAGTTAGCTACGTCTAGAATACATCAATGAAAATATTACACGCCATCAGAATCCGAGCCCTGGCTTTAAGCCGAGAGCTTGTGGGTACATCCCTGAATCCTAGAACTGAGTCTCCCCTCTCCAACGTCTCTCTGCTTTAGCCTCCATGTTGTGCTCTCCATGGTTTTTAGACAATAGCCTTTAATCCGCAAGCCGTGCCGGTCGGCCCGTCGCCCCTTCCTACCTCGGTCCCTTGCATGGGCGCCCAGCCGCCAGGAAAATGGCGGCCGGTACCCCGACGAGGCCTCCGCCAATAGCATCGCAGCTGCCCCCTGCCGGAAGGGACTCGCTAATTTACGTTTTTTGTTGCCTTTAAATTTCTGGTTGCTGCCAGATGGATGTCTGCCTCAATGGGAACGCTATTGTCTCCAACGGGTTTACGAAGAAAGGATATTTTCGATCTTTCGTTGTAAATATTATTTTAAAATTGTGGGTCAGGGACTTTTTAATATTTCAGTAATTTGATATTTATTTTGAAGTTTTTGAGACAGAAATAATTTAAATAAATATATTTTTGGATTCATTTCAATGTATTATTTTATTTTAGCGAATTAGAATTCTGAATTTATTTTTCCTTCTGATTTTTTTATGTTTTAAAAAACGTTAAAAATTATTGCAATGTGTTGTGCCAATATTCACAGTAATTAATACATTTTCTTTCAAGACAATCTCTTATAAAATTTATTGGTTTTCGGAAAGATTCCATTGCAGCTACTGATGTATTTTTATGATCTTTTCTGTGGAACTTCATAACAATTTGTTTTTGTTCTTTTCTAGGTACAGACGATACCGCCATTCTCTGCATTCCTGAAGCTTATTCATCTGTGATTCAAGTATTCCACAGGTGGGATTACATTATTTATGTTTAACTAATATTAATGACATTTTTTGAAACATATTTCTCTTTTGGAATCGTGTTTTTTCTGTCCAGTTGATTTCATTTTTTAAAAATCCTTTTCCAATTCTTTATTATTAAAAATAATTTTATTAGGAAAAATACTTATCATAAATCGAAACGAGTTTATGCATTCAATGAGAGACGTGTCAATTTTGTATTAAAGATAGATTTTGAAATAAACCTTTATTACACGTCATTACACTTCGTAGTCACACTATGAACACGTGTTATGCTACAATGCCATTGAGTATATGTGTAAGATACGATTTTAACTTTCTGATTTTTATCAGACTCCAAAATTCTTTGGCCAGACTTTTCACCCCTTTGCATGCTTCTGAACCGTAACAGTGAACTGCGTCATTGCCGTGCACCTAAAACTTTACTACGGATACAAAGTTTAAGGGATCGAGGCATTAAGGGAATAATGACTGATATATCTCCGCCGTGGGACGTTGTGGTTGAGACTTTTGGGCGCCGCGACACCGACTGAATTACTGGATCGAACCAGGGACTTCCCGCTGTGTCACCAAGTTGGCACCGGTCGTCTGTAGCGGTACCTGTCAAGTTCCAAGTAGGAAGCCACCGACCCTCATGTTCTTGTAAGGCACATGAAAAGGCTCTTTTGTTGAATCTAGAACAGTTGAAATAGAGTTTTATAGTGCGATGCCATGAAGATAGGAATTCTTAAAGTTGTAATATCCCGAAATTACGTAATGCCATTGGTTGAGAAAATGTTTTTATTAAATATTTTCAAGAATTTTTATACAGTCACTTTCTCATCAATATCAACATTTATTTCAAATTATTCGATAGGTATGTGAGATGGCTTAGGTGCTTGTGTAAGAATCTCTAAAAATCTTTAATGCAATAAAATTTTTGTCCAATAAAAAACAGTAATTTTTACAGTTAAATCTCTGAGAATGTGAATCTACTTCTACAAACGTTGAAAACTTGTTTTAAAGATTTTTATAAAAGACCGCAAAGTAATACATATTTATGAACATAATTTATTTGTACCAACAATTAAAATACTGTAGTACTAATAACTAAAAGCTGAAATTAATAATTAATATTTCCATTTAATTCACGATCTGGATTAAAACATTTCATTTGCGATGAAATCAAGAAATACATCAAAATAGTATGTAACTACGTGACTAAGCCTGACGCATGGGGCAGCACTTTCTTGTTAAGTTTTTTATTTGGGCTAAGCCTGGTAATCTGTGCCCGAAAAGTTACGTGCAAAAAATTATCGATCGAAATGTTTTTAATGTATGTTTCATTACATATTTCGTTATAACAATCTCAGTGTAAGAGGGCCTGGATAGATCAGGTCGCTAAGGCCTCCACTATTCAGGAAGAATCGTAGCTGCCTCGTGCCGGAAAGGTCGCGGGTTCGAATCCCACCTGGAGCGTGGAGGTTTGTTAGTGTGGCAGTATACTGTTACCGTTGTCCCCATTATTAATTACTATGGTCGCTACATGACCTTTGTGGTTGAAGAGCGCCCTTAAATAGCTTTTAAATAAATCTTAGTGTTGCAAATCATGCCCTAGGGATTCATGTTATGCCGGAAAGACAGTCAAGTAATTCATAGCATTCTACCATTTTAGATGCCTTGACCCCCTCCAAAGAAGTAAAGCAACTGTGTTTTCCCTTGAATTATTTCAGAATATTCTAGAACGATCCAATTAAAAATTGAATACTCTCCATGTCTCGAGTTACCGAATGAACAATTAATTACCACCTTAGGCCTTTAAATTTCCCCAAAATTTATTTTCGGTACTCTCCTCTAATTATTTATATCGATAATTCTCTTAGAATGTCCTTTAGGGATTTGGAAAAATGGTCAGTTCCCCACTCAGGTCAAATTTACCCTGATTGCCTGATCGGAAGTTTACTAGCTGTGAGTTGCGGACGGACGGACGCACCCATATTAGCAATTTACGCATTTTTCAACAAATGTAATATTTTAAAACGGTAATTTCCAAGTTTTTCAGAGATTTTCTACGAATTTTTATGAATTTTTGCATGAATACCACATCAATAGAGAGTTAAAAATAGTCAAGGAGACATGTCCTCATATAGTCACAGATCTGGAAACTTAGCCTCGGATTCGATTATTATTATTATTATTATTATTATTATTATTATTATTATTATTATTATTATTATTATTATTATTATTATTATTATTATCATTATTATCATTATTATTATTATCATTATTATTATTATTATTATTATTATTATTATTATTATTAACCGAGAATCGGCCTTCGTAAAGCAACGGAATACGTGCAATCCAACAGGGGCCCAGTGTTGAATATCGGGGTAGGTGCACCTTACTTACTACTGGGGATTGGCTTTTTAACGCTGATTTCATTTTTACACTCCAGGAAAGCTAGCCCTGAGGGATTGGATGAAATTGTGATGATGACGAATGATGAAATAGACCCATACAAACACACAGAGACACACAACACATCCATGCCCGAGGTGGGACTCGAACCCATGATCCTTTGGTCCAAGACCACCATTGCACTACTACCTTAGTGAACTCGGCCATCAGATCGGCATAATAATAATAATAATAATAATAATAATAATAATAATGATAATAATAATGATAATAATAATTATTATTATTATATTTTTCCGTATATTGAATTCAGTAACATGATGTTGTACAAAAATGATGAACTTTACATTTTACACTAAATTCACTTAAATATGGATTTCATTATTCGTATTGAAACATTTCAAAACAGAAAGGAGGGGAGGGCATGTAGGTCTATTAAGCTTGTGCACTGGTCAGGGGAGGCGGCTGGAGGTAGGCGAGGCGGGCGGGTGGGTAGAATGGGTGAGTGGGGTGAAACAGGCGGGGCGGTTAGGGAGGGCGGGCGAGCGAGCGGGAGGAGGCGGGGTCGGCAGGGCGGGCGTGGGCATGGGCATGGGCGGGAGCAGTGCTCTTCATTAAGCGACGGGCGGTTCATGTCCGGGTCGGAAGACGCGCTCGACCGCCAGAGCCCTTCTCGGCAAACTTGGTCCGCGCCTCGCCTCTCCTCACCCGGTCTCGCCCCTACTCGCCCCGCACCGCCGCGCCACACCCCCTTTTCAGCGACGGCGCGGCGCCGAGAAGCAGATTTCGGCCCTCGCGCCCGGACTCCAGGCAGGCACACGGGGATAAAGAGACAGGGATAGAAAGGCTGAGGAGCTTCAAGAAAGAGGGACCGAGTTCATAGCCGGCCCTTACGGGTTCCTAAATAACAAGAGATTGCTTGAAGTACGTACACTTTTAGAAGTACGTATTTCATGGACATCTCTTAGAGAGGTCGTACCTGCGTAAGGGCCAGGTTTCGATTTCAGGCGGGAGGAAACAGACAGTTACAGCCTCTCTGGGTGAGTCAATATGGAATTTTTCAGGAATATATGCTGTTCTAAGTCACGGCATTCGTGCTATGAAATGTTACTCGTGGGTTTAGTTGGAGCTTCGGCACTCTGTAGCTGAGTGAGGAAAACAATGGCGAATTTCCTCAGTGCCTCCAAATTGCACAGAAGGTTTTCATTAGTACTTCTCTATTGTTGGTCATTCAGTCGATACGGAGGGGCGTTGACTGTAAACTGCCTTATGGACGCAGAATAAATTCTACTTCAGTGATCACAATTGTGTCAATGTGTCTCTTACATCGACTCATTGATGGGCAGTTGATGATTGCCACTTTTCCCAGCCATTTTAATTCATTCCTAACCAAGTCACTCATTAACAGTCATCGAGCCCTCCAGATTGCATGGCCTTCGTAGCCTTCAGGGCCAGAACGCGCTGACACTGAAGATGTTCAACGCAGGTGTGGACGAGAGTCTGGAAATACTTTTTCCATTACATCAGGGCCATCGTCCCGCGAAATAGCAATAATTCATGATTGTCTGATCTCCAAGATTTTACCAAGTTGCAATCAACACGATTGAGGCAAAACTTGTACGATAGTAGACTTACATAGAGGCAACGGAAATCGTCATGTTTACAGTCGTTGTAGCATCGCAAAAGGACATGAAGGACACTCCTTCAAAAAGAGGTGAGAAAACCTTACGGATGTAGGCCTCCTCCTTTATGCAAATAAATAGTTGTCCATTTCATAAGGGCATATCTTTATACATTGGAATAGGTCAGTTAAGGAAAACTTCATTTTAGTATTCTCTATGAATTCCGCTAGTAGTCTTCATTTCAGGGAATAATCAATGCGAGGGATACACGTAAATATCTCTTCTACTAGTTCATTTGAATGATGTCTAGTTTGTTTTGCTCACGTAGTTCTTGACTTCTTAGAATAATTATTTTAACTTTTGATGTAAATACCTGTTGAGAACTTAAAAATACAATATTTCATTGTAATTTTCTTTTATATTTTAATAACAATAAAAATTGAAATGTGTTGATATGTAAAGTTTCAAAATAACTAGTGAAAGAAACATTCTATTCATATACTCTGCCGAATGTTTTATAAACAAAGATTAATGATGTTTAGCATAATGAATACGACCCAAATCCTTGGAGTAAAAACGCTAAGCTACCTGCATTGAGGTAATACTTTCACGAAGTTCGTTTTAGATTATTTTAAGTGACAGTAACTTAAACCTGAAGTTATTTTCACTTCTTATCTCAGTTAAACAGATGCGACAATTTAATATATAAAGTTTTTTATTTCGTATCGTATTATATTATTTTTATAGTAATTTTCGTATCGAAGCCACTTTATCGAGAATCCAAATGTAAACATTAATGGGTTTGAAAGTTGCAGTTTCTGTGAAAGTAGACCTTCCCAAGCATTTACGGGCGTCTCGTCTTAAACAAGCATGGGGAATTAAAGAACTTATTTGCTCAATAATTTTTCTTTCTGCAAAGTTGTAAATAATAATAATAATAATAATAATAATAATAATAATAATAGATTCACTATATACGTACGTCAATATATAGTTCATTCTGCATGTGACTTGAGAAGTAGTAGTATTATGGTATAACACCTACAAGAATTGTTAAGTAAAAACGGGACACAAACCACAAGATGAGGACACGATATGCCGAAGCGGAAACCATAAATTAACGATCACAAGACTTAAGTATCAGAAAAATAATTAATGCATATTACTCTTAAAATTAAAAGTAATAAAACCAAACAAAAAGTTTGTAAATACTGATTATTATTTGCATTTAAATATGTGATACGAGTACAAAACGTCCACGAATTATGTCGAAACATGTCGTAAACAATTGTTTCCGAATTCCCTTCAGATGGCTCTAAAGTTAAGTTATCTGCTCTTTTCAAATTCCGAAATGTAAACCTTTCTGGTGGTTTACTGGCTTTGAACATAAATGAATAATTCAACTTAAAATTTTCACAACGGCAGAGAAGTCGTATAAGAAAATTGAGAGTATATATTAATCAGCGTGAGTTGTAGAAAGTTAATCAATGTAAGATGTGAGAGCCTTAATGTTGACGACGCCTTGAATTAAAAATAACAAGATTGCGCACAATAAGATATTTTATTGAAAGAGCTATATTCAATCAACGCTCTGTCCCATTGAACGACGAACAACAATGAAATTCACTCCTCAGTGTTTGGACGTCCCACAGAGTAATCCGTTTCTTCAGGGTGGTTAAGCCAACCACAAAAGGCACGCAGCCACCCACATGGTTAGTGTAGAGGTACCGCCCTATCTCTGTTCAGGAAATAGAATGGGCGTCGATGTGTTGATACATCTTATGATGAATGTGGCGCAGCATGGTTGAAACGGTCTTCTGTTTTATGATGCGGTCCGGGACATGGTGTGACATATGAGACAAAGATTTACACGACGACCGTTGTCCTGAATCATGATTGGATTTGTTCGTGGATAGAATAGAGATTGAGTGGGTGGTAATGGAAATACGTTTACGAACATGCAAGTGCCTTAAACGACGATGAACGATAGACTATCCGATTCAAATTTTATGGTATGTAAATATGCTTCACTTATTTCTATGCCTTTGTAAATGTAAGCGACGACAAACGAAAGAAATATCATTATTAACTTCGTCAAAATAATAGCATAGTTTAAATTCATTACATTCTTTCTACATCTATTAAGATTTTCAAATGAATTGCAAAAATACGAGATACGATAATTACCTGTATACGTTTGTTGCATATTTCTATAGATAATGGAATAAAACAAAAAAATAGAATTTTTTATATTTTACTTATATAATCAACCTTTGATTAAAAGGAAGTGATGAATTAATGAATCAAATATGATTAATGTTAGGATTAATATTAGTTCTATTTTAAAGATTTTAGATGTAAACAGAGTTTAATAACTTCATATTGAAGTTGAAAATATGTTGTGTGTCGCCATCTAGCAAATACTGTCACATATTTTCTCTCTCTCTCTCTCTCTCTCTCTATATATATATATATATATATATATATATATATATATATATATATATGACATCGACTTTTCCAAGAGGCAATAAATAAGGAATTTGGTGGTAAAATGGCTTGGAAGTACTGTTGTATTCGAACGAAAAGATGAATTGGAAGAGAATGCATCTTCACAAAGCGAAAACAGTCATATTTTGTATCCAACTTAGGGTTCCTCTGAATATAAATTTAATTTCTGCTTCAATAGGAATTGGAAAAAGAGGAACTGAAAGTATGTTGAGTCTTTTGCATTCGACATCCGTATTTAAATGGTTTTGAGTCGTTGGAGATGGTCATAAAATAGATGTATGTAAAAGGAAGTCAGCACTGTTTAGCAATGATTCAGAAATAGTTTGGATAACAACAATAGTATATAAACCTTTGTATTTATTAAATAAGTTCAAACATTTTAATGTTACTTCCCAAAAAACAAATAATATTTTAGAATAAATTTAATAATTTAAGTATTATAATATTTAACTATCACTGGTGTTTTCTAAAGGGAGAAAAACAATTGAATGATGTTGATTTTCTCGAATTGTGATAATCGCAACTGTAGTTTTGAGGTATAGTATTCAATATTTTAAGTTAGATAATTTAGTAGTAAGTTATCATAATGTAGTTTGGACGTAAATGTTGTAGACTGACATCTTGTTTGAATCACCCAAGAGTGTATTTGATCATTGCTGTTGATAAATTGTGGGTTAATCCGGATTGTCTGGTGTCGTTCACTGAACCGGTTCACTAGAGAGGAATCGACTCACTGAACCGAATCCTTGTTTATTGATCACATGTTGTAATGGTCACTATGTTATCGCAAGAATTATAATTTCTATTTAACATTCACATGCTACTTACACTATCATTACTACTCAAAGCCAAAATTTAATTACCAAAAAAAGCATGTTATCTACTTAACACTTTTTTATACGCTCTAGAATGCGCAGTATATTTCACTAACACTTTCTATTTAAACATTTTTATTATTGGGGGGCTATCGCCCCCCAAACCCCCCATTTTAATAATATAAAATCAACCACACTATTTTTTCAAACAAATACTACATGTCAAAGATAGCAGTATTTTATTAGAAAAAATATAAAAAATTAACTCACGTAATCGCTGAAATTATAGAATTTTTAGAGTATTAAAAATACTATGCACTAATTACGTAGAACATCCTTATAACACGAAAAACTTCAATGATTCATCAACGTATCACCAAATCTGCTTATATCTGAAAAAATACACACTCTTTACTTTTTATGAACTAAAGTTCAGTAAATTAATAAGTCTCCTCTCAAACCAAGAATCCTTTCGTACAGACATTTTCACACAATGAAAATTCTGGCATCTTTCTCTACAAATCCACTCAAACCCATCTGTTATATCCTTTCTCTCAATAAACTTCATTTCTTTCTGGCATACATTACATACACGTCGAGACGCAAGCAAACCCACTTTCTGACACAACTGAATCACATTCAAACTTCCCTTTCGGCGCAAATCATAAATAAATTCTGAATTCATACCTTCCATCTAGGTAGACACACAAAACAATTAAAAAGGAACTTGAAATGGCAATGAAACACGCAAATCCACGCCACAAAATTCTTCGCAATATGCCTATTCATCAAATTATGAAGTAAATAATTTTGTAGTCATAGTAACAACTAAATGTGTTGTTAGGAGGCTGTTTTATTAGTAAATCAAGTCTATTTCAACCATGCAAGCTAAAGTCTTAATTTTGTGATTTAAAAGAGTGTTGTGAAGTGAAATTTTAGAAGTGAATTGAAATTTAAAATGTATCGTCATGAAGAAAAAATGTTTCGTAATTGGAAAAATGTATAACTTAATTTGGAAAAGTGACATAGTTAAATTGTGATCAACCAAATTGTGTATATATTTATGCTTTGAATCAATGCCATCAAGATTTTTCTCCAGTGATAGAAGTGAACCGTGAAACTATAACCTTGTGAATCACGAGATTAGTAAACCGAATCAGTGAACCAAAGGAACCGAAGGTCAGTGAACGACACCAGACAATCCGGATCAACCAAATTGTGTGTAAATAGAAGTCGAGAGAAAAATAATATCAACTGACGATATCAATTGACTGATATAAGTTTGTTTATATATAACATATTTATTTGTTCTAGATGGAATACTTTGGTATAATTACTTTACAGATGTTTTTAGACTAATATATCTACGCTAATTTAATCTATATATTGGAGAGGATATTCTAGAAGAGTTTCTGAGGGTTATGTATCATGGTTGGCTAATATTTTGAGGTAGGCTTCAAACGGGAATCTATTTTTTATTCGGGTGTGTATTGGATTTTTCGGTAATTGAAATAGGATGCTGCTGGGATATATGTTAGGTTTTGGTAGAAATTGTGTGATATATGGGCAGTTTGGTTCAGTATTGTATTTATGTTTTTCTCACATAAGTGAGAAGTTGAAGTTATGTTATTTTTGATACATTCGTTTCTCTGAATGATAGTGGAGAATTACGATTCGTCATAAACTTCAGGAAATGTAACATTAGTTCTTACACTGTAACTAGGTAAAAAACATGAAAGGTAGTTTATACACACTCTCTTTTCCATTCGCACCGTTTTCAAATGCATTAACTATGCCGCCATTATTATCTACCATACTTCATGTAAAACCTTTTTTCCAAGTCATCTTTCAAAAAACATTCTTCCCACTCCTCTTCTCATAATATAACCTCAGGACAAAGTAAAATCCGATCTTGTTACTACGCATGCAAGTTTTGCAATTAGAAAAATTAAAATGCAATATCTACAATACATTTTTGCACTATTATATCTAGTCGATTCTTAATGTAAAATATGTGATACAATAACGAAAAGAGCTTCCTCAAATCATGATGTATGATACTTTTATTATTATTTCCTGGTATTATTGTTACAAAGAAAATCAGTACAGTTATCACCTAGTGTTACTTTACTGACACTCTGTATCATACCGTTATGTTTTTTCCTATGATTGCATTTATCAAATGATTAATGTGTTAATTTTCCCCATTCTTTTGTTTAAATCTAGCTCTTGCTTTAGAATCATTCTACACATGATTCTAACACTTACATAGTTCACAGAGTTAATAGTGTTTTAGTACTGTTTCGTGACTGTTGAACATCCTTCTCAAACGATCATCGGAAAGTGATTCATTCCCTTCGACTATACTCAGTATCTGGAAATCAGAAAGTTTTCAGAAGAATAGTCGAAAACTTGCTCGCTTTCCGTTAACAGCCGTTTCGAGTCGTTTTCGTGCATCCTGAACGTAAAACTTCTCTAGCAGTTATTTTACGGACTTGCCTGTCTAGGCAACAGAGTTTTTTTTAGTACTCTAGGAAGTGATCTCGTAGGAACGAATGGGGTATTGGGGAGTCCGCGCGCCCTCCTGCCATCGTAACTGAGAGAAATACCGTCCAGACCGAGAGGGGAAAGTGGAACAAGGTAGGCGTTGTTCGCGAGACGAAAAAAGAAAAGACCAGACTTTTCCAAACGAGATAAAATTTTGTGGGGCTCCCAGAGCAAAAGTGAATGAGTCCCAGGTGAAGAAGGTAAGATATTTTAATCCTAAGAAGGAAACAAAAAGAAAGAAAAAAATAGTTTACGTCAGAGAATCACCAGCGCGTTGTATTTACTCTTCCGCAACCAGAAAAAAGCAATGGGAAAAGGCAAATAGGATAGAAGCTAAGGAAAGTGAAGAAATCTTGTTCAGATGTGGTAGGAACATGGCGACTCAGGAAATAAAGAATAAGGGTACAGAAAATGCGTAACAGATTAAAACGATATATTAGGATGCATTAATGTATGTTGGCTTGAAAGAAAGTAAGCATGAAAAGTGTAAAGAAATATGTTTCAGAGAACTTTATAAGGCGAATGTAGAGAACTTTATAAGGCGTATGTAGAGAACTCTAGGAAGGACGAGAAAGTACGCGAGACTTAAAAGAAAAAGAACACGTATAGGCAAAAATAATACGGATAGGGCCGGTCCGGGTGGCCGAGATCGCTAAGGCAGTAGTGCCGTAGCGATCTCGGACCGAAGGATCGCGGGTTCGAGTCCCGCCTCGGGCATGGTTGTATTGTGTTCGTCCTTTCGCCTCCTTTCATCATCATATCGTGTCACCCCCACAGTTACCATACCGTTACAATCAATAGTGGTCGCTAATGACCTAGTAGTTGATGCGACCTTAAATAACAACAAACAAAAATACGGATAGGTAAAATGAATAGATAGGCAAAAGAAGATAGATTAATCAGACTCTGAAGACGTACTCGACCAAAGGTGATGAAGTTAAAACAAGAGCAGTAAGATAAAAACACCATGTAGTGGCCATAGAACATTAACGACATTTTCGACGCTTATTAGAATTATTTTACTTCAGTAAATTCGTTATGTGAAATTTAATGGGCAACTAACATTCTCCTTTCTGAGTAGTTCTCTTGCTTAAAAATGATGATTTTCAATTTGTTGTATTTTTTAAATCTATTTACAAACACCAAGTTTCATTCAGTTACAGACTTAAAAATTCCAAGCTTTTGATAATGAGCGGAAATGAACATTAAACAATGATTTCTCAATATTCCACCCTTGCATGTGTTTGAGACATTAATCCCAAAAATTACCAGTTGGCGTAACATTATTGCATAGCTAATATTAATAAGTTATTTTCAACTTATTATTAATACATGAAAGACAGGAAAATACATGACTTTTATTCTACTCGTCATTAGAAAGTATATTGTCAACGTTTGCAAGTTTGAAGCAAGAAGTCTCCAATTATCTTGTTCGTTGAACAAGATTGTGGATGGCATTCACAATCTGATTGATGTCAACCTGAAATCCACATTCTTGTTCTTTCAAATTTTGTATTTTATGAAGTTCCTATTGAGGCAGTGGGCTGGGCACACTTCCTATTGTGTAGGAATGGCGGAGAGAGAAGTATAGATCAAATTTGTGAATAAGGTGAAAGGCGGAACGGACGCTAGATTAGAAAGAGAATACAGGATGGAAGCGGAGGATTTGATGTATGCGGATGACAGGACGGAGACGAAGGAAGGATGAATACTGAAAATAGGATCGAGGCAAAAAGACAGGACAGAAAAAGTGCTGGAGCCTGAAGATAGGTTGTATGTGGATGACAGGACGATGGCAAAAGACAGAATGGATACGGAAGTTAGGATGGAGGCGAAATGTCAAACTGAAGACAGGATGTAGGTGAAAGGCAGCGTAGTTACGAATGACAGGACGGAGGCGAAAGACCGGAAGGATAGGGATGGTAGAATGGAGGCGAAAGACGGGGCAGCAGCGGGATGGAGGCGGAAGACCCAGCGGAAAGGAAAGGCACGACGGAGGCAAGTGGCATCGGGAAGGGAGGGAAAGCGAAAGGGGGCGGAGCCTTCGATTTTACATTTGTTCCGGAAAGTCTTTTGGGGGAGATTTGCAGAGGCGCTGGGCCGCCGGGCGGGGCGGTGGTGTTTTGCCCGCTCCGGGACTCGACGCGGCACGGCGGCGGCGGAGGCGAGCACGTACGCAGCGACGTGGAAAGTTTGCGGGCGGGGCGGGGCGGGGCGGGGCGGAGCGGGGCGGGGCGCGACCAGGGCTGGGCCGGGCGGTGCCGGGCGGAGCGGGCAGAGGCGGGCCGAGGCGGGCAGAGGCGGGCACCCGCAGGGAATTCTGATGCCGTGGAGCGTGCCGCAACTCCGTGATGGCGAGCGGGCGCCTCCGAAGGCGGCAGTTGCGGGGCCCGTTACTTTTGGAGACGCAGAAGGAGAGAAGAGGACAGGAGGGAAAAGAAGGGGTCTAAGATGGTGAAACTGCGAAGATGGTGCGACCGCTAATGAAGCCGCGAGCTGTAATTTTTCTGAAGTTTATTTCAGAATTGTTTTTTCGGAGGTAGACAACATGCCAAAGAGCTACTGAGTACGCAGGTTCTACCGGAACCAAATTCTATTGCACAGGAAGAACGTGTAAGAGCAACGCATTAAATAACAAAATATAAGTTGATAGGCTGCATGTAATTTAAAATACTTTTAATAAGTATATGTATGCAAATTAATAGATTATATATAAATAATTTGTTGAAATAGTAAATACAGTGTTTAAATCTTATATATTAAACGTAAGAATTATTACCATTATTACAAATAATATTAAACATTTTAAAAAAGTTCCTTGATACCACATTTTATATGATTAGAATACATGATCACATAGTATTTATTGAGGAATATAAATCAGAATATTTTCAAACGTGTTGAATTTGTTACTATGAAACGCATTAAAATTCAGGGAAACGTCACGATATGAAGTCATACAAATATTTAAATCTTGGGTGCTTTCAAATGGTAACAACTCTTTTACTATCTGTTATTGTACGTTTGATATTCGTATGTTGGAACGAATGTTAAAACTAATGTCTGGGCTTTATCTACAAAAACAAAAGTTCTTCGATATAGTTGAAGAATATAAATAGACCAAGATTCTGAACATGTGAACGAATCATTTATTTTCAACGCAAAATACAAATATGTACGTGTGCAGTCAAAACAGGAAAATATGGAAAGACGTTGGGACGTAGAGATACTATATACAATCAGATGAAAAATGGCATTCAGGTCTCGTTCCTAATGCAGTGCGTGTTGCATTGCTGTGTAGACTTTACGTGCGATAAGAATAACGGACCTGCGGGGCCCGACGGTGTGTTGAAAACGTGTGCGTAATCAATGTAAAACGTTGAATTGTTTTAGGTGCTTATCGCATCCCATATGTAACGCTAGACATAAAAGAACGTTTCTCTTCCACCTTATGGCAGAATGTTTTTTATTCCACTCATGAAAATGTGGGCCGTAATTTATTTGTTCATAAACTGTCCTGAATTTTATATTCTCCTGATAAATATATTCGCGCAAGTGTCTGATTTCTCTCACTTGTGATGTTTAAACTATCGTCTTTGTTTTTACTTCCTAAAAAGTGTAACAGAAAAGTAATTTGTACCGTTTACCGTAAAGATCATGATAAACCTTTGAATTTTAGGAGAAAAATGTAAATATTTCCATATTCAGTATTCTAAGAACTATATTTTCTTGTATTTAGTTTTTATTGTAGGTTTTATGTTTTCGTATTGAAATGTTTATTTCTTGAACCAAAATAAATAAATATAATTTAATTTCAAACAACTAAATCATTCTTGAAAAATATCTATCAATATCTCCTTATTTTTCGCACCAAATGTTCTACGATTTAAATGAATACGTGCTGTTTCAGCACTTTTTTTTTTTTTTTGCCCGGTCTTGGCAAAAATTTCAATCTCAGCCATGAAAAAAACACTCACTTCGCGCACTTAACGTAAAAATTGCTGTTTTGTTACTCAGAACTGCAAACTAAGATAATATAAAATTGAATCACCGTCATATTTGAAATCAATTGTAACAAATCTTTGCAAGAAGGGCGCTAGTAGACGAGTGTTCTAAGTTGATTAAAAAGATTTGAAAATATTGACAATGAACACCAGATTAACATTAGTGAAATGTAAATATACACCGCGCACTACAGTGTTAAAGTTCGTTGTCTATATAAATAAAGTAATAATAAATTTGAAACAGATGAAAGCTATGGCTTGACTGATGGAGCAAATACAGAAAGACACAATAAAGACAAGAAAATAAATAATATTTAAAGAGATATACATTGTTTTTCAAGTAATATGCAGAATCCAATATTTGAATTAAACTATGATTCCAAAAGCTAAGAAAATAGAGAAGGTAGGATATAGAAACTTCCCTTCGTAAGATTCACCCCTAAAGACGGATGGATGACTGATACATTGCCGAATCTATGTCCCAATCTCGACTAGAGTAACTAAAGCAAGGGAGCCGAGATTTGAAGAGAATTGGCAGAGGCAACAAAAATAGACAAATAGAAGTGGGGAATCAAACGCATGAAGAGGGACTGCGGAGTTCGCGGAGAGAGCAGGTCGGTGGGAGAGGCGGTGAAGAGGGGGACGAACAGATGGTGAGTGCAGCACGTTGGTGGCGGTGGTCTCACCTCATCCCGCCTCCTGCTAATTGGTGGACACAAGGCAAGAGGCACGAGGTTAAAAGCAGGATAGAAAATACGGAAAAGACTCGGAAAAATTTAGTCAATGCACACCAACGACGAAACCAATCACGGGAAGGTTCAGAATAACAAAGGAGGCGGCAGAATTACAAACAAATATGCAAGCATGGAGATAAATGGGGAGGAGCAAAGTCGGAGGCTTCCGGAGTCATGGATTTCCGCAATGAAGGTTGGTGCAGGATGACTAAAACGTTGGCTAAGCAGCATACAATGCGTCGTCGCTCGGACAGCCGAGAGACAAATGCACGTTGCGCAGGAGAGTGCGCGGAGGGAAGGGGAAGTGAGAGCGCGTCGGGAAAATCAGGGAAACAGATAAACAATGCAAAGGGGGAATCCTGACGCAGGTAGCGCGCACAGAGCGCGGGCGTATCGGAGGCAGAGGCGGAGCGGAGGCGGAGTGCGCGCGGAGAGAGGAGCGGAGCGGAGAGGCGAGGCGTGAAGCGCGTTGGAGGCGACGGCCTCACCTCACCTCCGCGCCGGCTAATTGGCGGAGCGCGGGGGCGGGGCGGGGGGCGGGGCCGGGGGCGGCGCGCCGTGGTGCCTGCGCGCGTCGCCGTCGACAGCTGCAATTGTGCCTGGAGAGGCGGTGAAATTGAATATTCTGGCGCCGACAGCGCGAGCCTACTCCACGCGCCGCTGATGACGCCCCTTGTGAAATTCCGGCGGCGCAAATTCGCTTCGGCCAGCACGCTCGCCGCCGACGCCGCGCGTCGCCACGCTGTCGCCCCCTCGCCCGCCCTCTCGCCCGCCCTCTCGCCCGCCCTCTCGCCCGCCCTCTCGCCCGCCCCCTCGCCCGCCCTCTCGCCCGCCCTCTCGCCCGCTCTCTCGCCCGCCCTCTCGCCGGCCTCTCGCCCGCCCTCTCGCCCGCCCTCTCGCCCGCCCTCTCGCCCGCCCTCTCGCCCGCCCTCTCGCCCGCCCTCTCGCCCGCCCTCTCGCCCGCCCTCTCGCCCGCCCTCTCGCCCGCCCTCTCGCCCGCCCTCTCGCCCGCCCTCTCGCCCGCCCTCTCGCCCGCCCTCTCGCCCGCCCTCTCGCCCGCCCTCTCGCCCGCCCTCTCGCCCGCCCTTTCTCCCGCCCTCTCGCCCGCTCTCTCGCCCGCCTACTCTCTCACTCACCCACCCACAATTCAATTACTATTCACTGCCAACGCCGAGTTAAACGTATTTTTGAAATTGTAAATGAAATTTTTTCATGTGCCCCAAGATCTGGAAATATTAGAAGTATTGGACTGATCTGGGCTGTCCGGGTGACTGGCCGCAGTAGTCTATGATATCAAATATTGGGCTGTAGCAAGAAATACAGATATCACCACAATTTAAAAAAGAAGTACATGACATTTTATTGCAATCACTTAAATCTAATTATAATCTATTAATCTAAACTATTAATATTTATGTTAAACTTATTTTGTAAAATTTTTGTTATTGTAGAGGCATATCGAGTTCATAAGGTATTTCGTTCATTACTAACGTATGTATTTTTCTGTCTAATTCACCATACATATGAAAAAACATTGTAGATATTATGGGTATTTATAACTTATTAACGAATTTCTTCTATATAAGTGATTATTCGTAACTGACTTTACAAGAGTAAAGAGTATCCTATTAAAATTAATGTATGTCATTTTCTGCGGAGAAATGCTTATAATAAATAACGGAATTAATCATGGGCCCGCGAATTTTGACAAATATTTTCTTGTACTGCTCCTTATATACGTTCACATACTATAATGAACTTTTTTACTCAGAAAGTACGCATTACGAATGAAGTTAATAAAATATACTCTAGGGAAATGATTAAAAATACACAAGCTACTAAATGAGGATCTGTTTCTGTGAATGCAGCTTCTGCATCTTGAACATTACTGTCAGAACTTTGTCACTAAAACGAACAATGAACGAAGCTGTTTAGATGTGAAATTTGGAACAAGGTGAAATGTAATGAGTTTTGTGCTTCATATCCAAGAATTGCTCTTTTCATTTGCTGCACGTGCTCTTCAAATTTCACAACACTCGCAATGTGATAATTAAAGCAAGCAATCCAACTAGGTATATTTAGGCAAGGACTTGTTTCATCGGTTTGATTCTGCTTCTCGAATTGAAGAAAATCCTGCAAGAGAAAACATTGGTTTGATGTCTTTGATTTTTTGTGTGGAGTTTTTGAACTAAATATAATATGTATTTTCATTAAATCGCGTTCCCCGAAAAATACTTTTCTTACGTAATATTATACACATTTTATTTATAAGTATCTCCGCGTAAGTGAAAAAGTGAATGTTTTGCCTTTGAAGACAAAACTCAATCAGACTAATGATCATCTTTCCCCAAAAGGATTGGAGCACTTCATTAAAAACGTAACGTGCAAGTGCAGAAAAACGCATTTATTGATCGTATTTTTGTATTACATGAATGCGCGGTAAAACATTTTCCTCAATTTTTACAACAGTTCATGTGTTTGATGGATTTTGAAAATGCGTCTAGGGTGAGTTGAAAGTCTTCACTTTTCGAGAAAGTGTGTTAGAAATTATTTTTTGAATTTCAATAATTTAACAAATTTCTCAGAAATGTACGAGTAAGTCAGAAATTGAAAAATTGGCTTCTCGTGGATTTTTCTACAAACAAAATTTAGTATTACTTCCAAATATGCATTTTCAAGGGATTCAAATCGGCTGACTCCCTTCTGACTAAATTCACCTCTCGGCTTCCTTCATTTGTACTTACTAATTCCAGAACCAACAAAATGTTGGCAACCCTGTATGAACGCAGCGCGACCGTCTTTCAGTACCAGTGAGCAAGAAGAAGCACCGTGGAACGTTACCAGACCCAGATAAGATGTTTATCCCTTGTTAAACGTATAATATCACCAGGCCTATAAAAGGGAGTTTAACGGCGAAAGTTAAAAGCCTCAGCTGTGCCATTCACTTAAGCGAGCCATAAACAATTGACGCACGAGCGCGTAGGAAAGCTTGTGTTTTCTGAATGCTAGCGGAGATGGAATCGTATTCTCCAAACAAAATATTCCTGTGTAAAATATCTAACAGAGTGCAAAGAGTATATGAATAAGTTTGTAAGATATATTACATAATCTGATATTTAATGCTTTAAATGACACAGAAAACTTACAAAAACCTTTACTATTTTCGAACGCATATTTATACCTGGTATTTTTTCTATAAATCTTACTTTATGAATTTGAGATGATATTAACCTTTAAATAATTCACGTGTTGTGGTTGATTATGAAATTATTAACTTGTTTTTCGAGGCATCAGTTATTTCCAGCAGTAATTAAATATGGAATACTTGCTAAAATTTACTGCATTTCAAGAACGGGTATGAAAGTTGGCATTATAATTTTATACGAGTAACCGAAAACTTATTGAAGACATTGCAGAGTAATTCATGACTGAAAATACATAGAAAATATACTAATTAAGTGCAATGTAAGGAAACAATCTTAAGTAACACAATTATCCAACAGGGATTGGTACCGAATGATCCCATAATTTATCTGCACGTCCATATATTTAACATTGCCAGATGTGTTACAATGAACATATCGTTGGCGTAGAAAATGTGCGCGCATTTCCATACTATTATTTATAGTATGTCTGTACAAACATTGGCATTCTTTGCAATTATTCAAATCTCTAAAGCTGAATATTGTATTTTTTATGAGACTTTAATTTAGAACTAGTGTTGCCCACAGACGGACAGACCTTAAGATTTGATTATTTCATTTGTTTAATAGGTTCACAAAACTTGGACAAACACAAAGTATCAGAGGAAGTATTTTACTACTTATAGAAGCATAAATGATCCACCTTCTATCAGGAACCTACAATAGGGGTTTTTCTATCAAAAAAGTGTCACTTTTCGTTGCAGCATTACAATACTTTTTTATACTACGTAAGTGAATAAGAAGTGGTGCTCGAGAAAATAAAACCTTCTTAAAGGAGGTACTAGAAAGCTGACATAAATAATATATTTGAATTGGCGATTTGGTATCTGGTTTATAAGATAAATTACACAACACGTTTATCGCCGCCCTGTGTTGTGTGATTGAAGATTTATGACTGTTTACTTGACGATTTATGACGATTTACTGTTTTTGATTCATGGCTAATGTTTAAATATATTTAATGAAAAGCAAGTTTGAAAAATGAATAAAAGATATTTATAATATGTGGTTTATTGCCTATGAAGAAATCATAAAGAAGTTAAGCGTTGCTTTTCTATCCGTAAACTGAGTAAAAGATACATCTGATGAAATATTGGAATGAAAAATAAAGTTAGCTTCGACTTTGAAACTGCTCCAACGAAATACTTCGTATCTATTACGAAAAAATATATTTATTTCTATTAGGAACAAACAAGGGTTTTCTGTATTTCTTCTTGTGAAAAGTTTTGGAAGTTAGCACTCAAAACGATTTGCATTCTGACAAGATTAAAAACTCGGAGCTTATCAATGTAATGTTTAAAAAATTTTTGTTTTATGAGAAAAACTTAAATAAAATATGTGAATTACATTTTACTAGTAGTTCTAGTTACGAGCAAATATCGCTTTCCGTAATTCACAGCGATCAGAGTTAACGCATTAGTTATGATCTGTTGTAATGCTCATTCACTTTACAACCAACGATCATTTGAGAGGATAGATAATCCTGTGCATCTGTTTAGATGCTTGTTGCACATTTCGATCATAATGGACTAGTACTCACGGAGGTAGATGTCAAAGAACATTCGGTCTCTGCACAGTGTTTCCCCTTTGTAGTGCGTTATGCTAATTCACATTACCAACACATTTCAAACTAGCAAAGCACGTACCTCGGCAATTTATGCACTGTAATTGTACGCATCTCTAGATTGGGGGTTGGTGGATTTGTTGGGTAGTAAGGCAGTTACAAACCTGTCATTGGGCTCTCTGTAGTTATGTTCATGGGGATTATTATGAAACACTTATCGATTACAAGTTCTTTTCCATCACTTCCAACGTACTGTTCCTTGAATAAAATGCTACTATAAATGTTGACAAGAGAGTACTGCTGATCTAACAAAACGAGATGAAGATGTAGAAAAAAGCATGTCCTTCGAATTCAGACAAGGTTTGTAAGGTTTAAACAAACAAATCTTTCTTTTACGTTATATTTTTCATCAGTACTCTTAAATCAGAAAATGCAATAAAGATAACCCTTTCCAATTTCTAGCATTAGATAACATTTGTGGAAGTGTATATATCGAATTATGCTTAAAATATTCTTTACAAAACATGGACACGGATATAATTATCTTACAATTAGATATAATTTTTTGCCATTTCAAAGTAAATATTCAAATAACTCGGAACTACCTATGACATTGTTCCCAAAATTCCAAGACAACATTTATCCAACTTTATGATTAATCTACGTCCGTGTGTTCGCCCGCTACTCCACGAAAGATCGCTCCTGGTCTAGGGACACATGAGATGTATAATTCTGGGTGTGGTGGTGGTAATATTTTTTTCTTTTGTGTGTGTGTAGGGGGAGGGACAGATCCAACCAGAAGATTGAACAAATTTCTCTAAAAAAGGTAAAATGTGCTTGTTGTTTTTTAAATAACTAAAACGCTTTTTGGGTGACTTACGGCACTCGCAGAGATCAATCAATTCAATTCCCTTCCGTAATGCAAAACAAATGGTGTAATTCTTAGCCGGATCCTTCTAGGATATTCTGGAAGAATTCACGTAAAACAGGCGTTTTGATGGTTTTGAAATACGGAGACAGTTTTTTTAGTTTGATGGTAATGCGAAACGCACGTTGTTTTAGAATAAATGTAAAATATGTGATCAGGGGAGTCAAGTGAGAGAGAGGTATTTGATGTATGAAGGAAATAATAAATGTTTAAAAGAACACAATCAGTAAAATTGTATTATTTCAATAAATATAATATGTAAGATGTTATAATGTAGTATAACTTCAATTTTATATAATCAATATTATTTAATCAATACTGAAAGAAAATAGCAGGTAGCATCGTCACAGAGATAAATATAATATGTTTCAGTGCAACTAGACGTTTATTGGAGCAATGCTTGAATTGCTATACTCTCTTTCCGGCATTGGCATAAATTGTTACGACTTAAATCCATCCGATTGACATGGCCGATCCGATACTTATACCTAATTTTATAATGAAACAAACAAATATTTTAATCGACATTTGTTCATTTAACTGTCTATGCCAGTAAAACAACGAGATGGGCAACTGTATGGTTTAAAATTTATTTTGATTTTGAGCTTGCAAAAACTCAAATTTTTAAAGATCAAAATATTTCATGGAGGTTCTACGCTAAGCTAGTTTTCAAATTTTTAGTAAGCTGTAACTCTCTATAACTTTACCCCGCTTATCGTCTCCTACATTATTTCAGTTGTATACATACCATTTGCAACTCGTACAGGCAACCAATCTTTATAAATGAGGTCTCTAAAGAAAAAGAAATACACGGAGATGTGACTAATTGAATTTTGACTTTTAAAATGAGAATGATTTGTAAAAAAAAATGTATCTAAATATTCATATCAAAAGCAACCCGCAACGCTCTAGCTTCGTCAAAATCTATGTAGTTAAATAACTCCTGAACAAAGCGTTGTAAGGCCTTAAAAACGGAAATTTTGAGGCCATAGGCTTCAAAGAAACGTTCCCGACACCGTAATCTACAGGATGAAATATTTTTGGTCTTTCAGTTACATTTTTTCCGGGTCGGCGCTTATTGATACTACCAATGCCACCTATATTTCAGCACTAGGTGCTGGTGGCCATCTTTGTGACAACACACTTAGAAGACTTAAAAGGCTTCCTCCGTCTGATATTCACGCTCTCTGTGTACAACGTATTTTGCGCAGATTGTAGAGATTTATTTTTGTATCATCATTAATTCAACAGCCGCCAACTCTCACAGCCGCTAGAAGTATTAATAGTTGCTTGATACCGATGGAGATTGTTTTTATGCGTGTAGTGCTACCATTCGCTTTCCGTTTCTGCGAGGGATATAGAGCCGATTGAAGAAGGAACTACGATATAAGTCATTTAAGAGAAATAATTGTTTTACCTTGTTTATTCTACTTATTTTATTTCTTTAAATGTAGGTGCACTCCATTTTGATAAAAGTGAACCTCGCTGCAATCTACGAAATGCTACGAAAGAAAGTCACGAAAGCAGCTACAGTGTACAATGGGACAACCGACACTCAACCAGTCATCTCCACGAAATTGTCAGGGTGTTCTGCGTGTGAATCCATAAGAGAAGCAAAAGGCTAAAGAAAATTTGCGAAGAGCAATATCAGAGAAGGCAGACACTAATTCATACTATGATGGAAAGATAGCTCTTACATTTGTTGATGTTCTTAGTTAAAAAGAAGAAAGAAACAATATTGGCAAAGAATGGACAATTGTGCACAGTGAAGAGTGTCTTTTTAAGATTGGTTTTTATTTTATCTATGCTAGTATTTTCGTTGTCAGCAGTAGTTCAGTGAAATATTCAAGTCAGCGTTTTCAGTCATATTGCATTGAAAAAGCTGGAAAACAATTATTTCCCTAGAGTGATTAGTAATTTTAAAAAAATAATTTATATCTTGGGCAAGTTGAAGCATTTGCAAGAAAATTAGGACGATTTTCGTAGTACATTCAGTGCTGTATATGCTATTTAGCTGGTTAGTAAAATATCTAGATGGTATGTGCAAGAAATATAAATTTATTATTAAACATATCTACTTATTAATTATTGAACAACAGCGTTACAGATACAGTACAGATTTGTCTGTTTTCTGCAGTATTTTGTTTTCTATTATCCCTATACATTTTTTTAGGAAAGCGGGATATGTTGTCTCTCTATAACTACGAACAGTAAGAGCAAGCAGATAAGAATATTTTGAAGTGTGCTAAGGAGAAATTCAAACCATTGCAGGAATGCATTGCTTAGTTTCATTAATGTTAGACGGAATTTATATCAAATCTCTCTTAGAAAACAAAATTGGAAACATAGTAGGCACAATATACAATAGTCCAGAATCTGCTACTTCACCTCATGCTTTATTGTTTATAATATGTAAATTCCCCTCATATTATTTCAGTAGTATAGATGAGTTTTGCGGCTCTCTCACACAACCAATTTTTATAAATATAATCTCAAAAGAAAGAGAATTTCACTTTGGCATTAAAATATGAAGGATTGGTTCAAAAAAGACTTGGCAGCATTGTTATAATTTATTTAGTTAAATAACTCCTAAACGAAGCGTTCTATGGTCTTAAATTCTAGAATTTGGTGGCGGGTGATGTCAAAGACACGTTCCTCACACCGTAATCTATAGAACGGGAGCTTCTTGGACATTCTATTACATTTTGCTGGTCCGGCTTCCCTCGATACAACCCCCATGTGTTCAGAGACGTGCAAAAACTTCAACTGTATGTGAAATAAACTAATTACTGATATTCAAGGTGATTGCATTGCATGTGTGTACCTCTCAGTTCGGTAATAAAGTTAAATAATATTCCAAAGAGTAGGGTTGTCCTTGTTCGATCCTGTATTTTCGTATGGACAACTTTACGTAGCTTTCTTAAGATTAAAAAGCTTTTCAATGTTTTTGTGACTATCAAGGACAGCGAAAAGATAACTGCCGAGCAAGGTTGTCTAATTACTTCAAATATTGTTTTCAAGAATTTCCTGTGAAATGTTCCAAGGAAATCTGACATTAACACTAATAATCCTTTATTCAAAATTTGTTTCAAACCTCAATTTTATGGTTCGTTATTTTCATTTGATATTCTGTAAGTACATTGGAAGTAACCTTTATAAGTTTCAACAAAGAAATGTTTTATCAACAATTTTCTCTCTTAATATGTTTATATACTCTATACTCTATTTTCTCTCTCAATGCAAGGATTACCAATGCAAAGAGGGTGGATTTTAACATGCGAAAGTTCTCGTACGAATACGTTAGTTGCTTTTAGTTACGGATTTTGTAATGAATAACATGTTCTCTTTAAATAGTTTTCCGATTGTTTCTTTATTTTCCTCTCATTGATGCCAACGTTTACCTGCACGAACTGTTTGACATTTTTGCCCTCAACCTGCCCTTGTACCTCAGCTGTATGTACTGCAATCACTTTCCTCTCTCGAAATAATGGTAACATCGCGAGTTTTTGCAACTCACGGTTACAAAAAGGACTCGGAATGTGCGGTAGTTCGGGCGGGGCTAATAACTCTATAAAATAGGAGATTGTTCGTCGTTTCATTTAAACCATGTTAGTCACGCTTCTGGTTTCGACTGGGTGGGTTAACGTGAAACTGCCTCGTCAGAAATGAGCCGCGCTTTTGTCAACCAACAACAATCAAAACAAATGAATATTTTTTTAGCATGTTTTCCGAGTTGAGAAATTTGAATGGGGTTCTACAACGGATGAACGAGAGTCAGTGTGTTTAAACGTGAATGTAGGCTGCGGTGTTGTAGAATTTTAAAGTATAGTATGATTGTATAGAGTATGATGTGGTCCTACGTTGAAGCCCGTACAGTCTGGGATATCCTCATCCACCTTCACCCTGATATCGTCATTATTGTTCCTGTCATTTCTTAAAGACCATTGAAATATTTTGAGACTTCGTTTTTACTTCATTCTTTTCAACATATTTCTTTTATTCATACCTAACTGACCACAAAATTGTGACTGTCAAATATATTGAGCTACAGGAACTTTAAAAAAAATGTATTTTCAATCTGTTTTATCCTATGACCTGGAAAGGAAATCATTCCTTGATATCATTTTTATTGGATGTATGAATATTAAAAATATTGCAATATGCAACAATAATGATGAACTAGCCACGTGCAACAGCAAAAATGGTGCAGAACAAAACCACACAAAATGTTTTTCCAAAACGTCGCGCGAACATTGCTCAAGAACGCCCGGATAACACTTCAAAAAATTAAACTTTGAAACCAAAACTGTCTTTACAAATTCTGCGATAGCATAGGATATTAAATACTGATACATAGAGCAACAATTCTTCACGTACCGAGAATATCTCAAAATTTTCTGTTCCATTGCGCAACACGAACATAGGAAATACGAAATTCCGGTTGTTTAATTTAGAAAAAATCCTCTGGCAAGTGATGCAGCCGTAATCCCTGTTTTGTTGGTTTTTGATACCGAAAAGTCGATTGTCGGCAAAACGAGTGTGTGTCCGTCCATCCGCCCGTCTGTTTGTCTGTGAATAACGCTAGCGGCTAAATTGTTCAGCTGATTTTCTCCAAAATTGATATCCCCCAACGATCTGGCTAATGTTGTGACTCCCTGAATTTAAAATTGATATTTTAATTTTGGGGGGTACTTTACATGAAGATTTTTTTAAATTTTTGTTTAAACATTTTTTTCTTAAAATCGGCGCAATTGTTTTTTATGACTTTTTTGTGATGGATATTCTGAAGGACATTTAAGAAAATGTTGTAGGTTTTATGTTGGTTGAAAAAACTGATTTTTCGAAAAATTAGAAAAAATCAATTTTTTAGCGTCATCCTAGAACAACAATTACGAAGACATATTTTTCCATAATAAAATGTGTTCATCAATAACAGATTTTCAAATAAAGTCATGATCAATTTTTGGGAGTATTTTGGAGTAACTGAGCGTCAAAATAAGTCCTGCGGAAACCGAAAAATCCTGCGCTTTTTGATTTTAATTTTAAGAGTGTTTTGAGTCTGTTGGATGCTGCTTTAGTTAATATGTGTATATTATTTCATATTTAATATTTCTTTTCTCGTTTCTTACATTGTATCTATTGTTATACATTTTAAAATAAATCTTTTAGAAATTATTTAAAACCTATTGGAAATAAAGATAGTTAGCCTTCAGTCCCCCGTTCCCAATTTAAACGGTTGAATGCTACCTAAGTTAGAATATGTATATTAATATTTCATTTTATTATTTATTATAGTTATGTTGTTTCATATTAAATTGCTTTCATATTTGCGTTATTTCATATTAAATTGTGTTAAATGTGAAAACGAATAGATGAGCGGTCATTGATGGTTGTTGTCACCCACTGTTATATGTCCGCACAGATAACAGAAGCCGATAATGATGGCTGCTCTTCGTTGGCGGTAATGAAAATGTATACTTTTATGTATTTGTAGAATATTAGAATACCATAGTGTTTAATAATAATTATTATTATATTTCGATCTATTTGAATTTGTTTGTCAACGCTCTCAGTATCGTATTATTTATTAACTTTTAATCATTTTACTTTCTCGCATTCTGCTTATTTTTCGCACCAAATCTTTTACGATTTCAAATGAGTTTTACAAAAATTATAATGAGTTTTACAAAAATATAACTATTACTATGGCGAGGACGTACGTATGTTAACACCACTTGTTGTTTTCGTTTATTTTTACCAACTTCCTAAGTAAACCAAAGAGCCCCTTCACATGGTACGAGGATGCGTTCCTTTTCTTTCATTTCCCGGTTGAATTCGGAATTTGTAATATATGTAGAATTGTAAATGGAAACTAATTTATTAATTTTAGGGAGATATTTTATTTCACCTGTAAATGCCTGCAATCAATCAAAAACTTTGTAAAATAAAATTATTAGCCCATGCTTAAAGAAGAAAGTGTTTCGTTTGTTAGAAGAGTAATGCTGGTGGGTGAAATTGAAGTTAATCTGCAACTACAGCAGTTAAGGGTTATTTATTCTGTTCCCCATCATGAAAGCTACTTCAACTGGCCCGTCAATCGTCTCAGCTTCATGGCCCGTTGCGTACCATTAGCCCGGGAGATGGCCATCGAATTTTCCAGCAGATTCGTCCCCGACGGGGAGTTTTCAATTGTAACGGTGCGCGCTTCCCGGCGCGGCACTCGTTAATTCTGCGCTGCCATGGTGGCAATCCTGCTCCGGCGCTGCCGTTCGGGGACCCCGGACAGTGCCCGGAGATATTACTGACACTGGGCGTAGATCTCCTGCAAATCAGCGTTTGGTAACTTAGTTTCATTTCCAACAATCAGTAACAACCCCATCCTTCTAAGAGACACTTGGAAATGATTTTCAGAAATTCTATTGAGAATTTTCTCAACCTCCCATTCTAATACAGGATTGTTCTCGATTATGCCGAAGTTTCCTCCGAAAGCACAGTACATGATGTGTTAAAATTCGATTTTTAACTCATATATGAAACTCTTTTATTTCTATTGATTACCGAGTCTACGTTTTATACGCACACAACATTTTCAATATCACAATATATGTATTTATGCTAATGTGTATATTTCAGAATTTGTCAGCATTGCGATTTTGTTGTAGGTAGAGAGTGCATCAGCATTCTTAATCTAGCAGTTGCAGCAATATGTCCTCCTAGAATTCAAATGTTTGTTACTGTGCTGTTCCTGTATGAGCCGCGCTTTTGAAAGTAATAATAGAAGAGCGCAGTTGGAAAAGTTCTGCTTTTGTCAGCGCTCTGTTCTCGGGAGTGCCATTTGCCCTCTCGTTTTTTGTTTACTTTTCATATGGGCAATTTTTGCGTACAGCTGTGCAGGGCTCGCGCACGAGCGCAGCGGCACAAATATGTATTTTATGTGTTTTTGCGTGTTTAATTATTTGGCTGTTACTGGCGCCCCGCTACGGGAGGAGTGCCCTGTTTTTTACAGGGCTGTAAATTGGTCCCCATAGGCCCGTGGGTCGTAACGCCCTGGGTTTACACACGACCCAGCCCCTCTGTTTCATCCCACCCCGTACCCTCGCCCGCCGGGTTATAACTTGCGGGGGTTGTTATGTGATAGAAGGCCGCTCCGTAATAAACTTGGAGCGATTCTGCGCCCCCTGTCCACCCCCACCGCCGTCCCGTCCCACCATCGCGCGCTCTTCGCCACCCCGCCTCGCCCCGCGCCGAATGAAATTATGATTGGCCCATCGGACGATTCCCGGCCGGCCCGCACCGAGTTATGTTGGCTGCCCTACGCCGCGTGGGGGGGGGGGGGGGCGTCGACGCGGCCGCGCGAGTGCTCGGCGGCGCTCCATCGTCGCGGATTTAGGGGCTGGCGTTCCCCAGGGCGGGTCGACGAACACGGCGCGAAAACACGGCTGGCCCCCCGCTGTTAACCACCACTCGCCTTGGGTCAGTCCGCAACCCCTTTTGGAGAACTCGCTGGCAGAGGAGGATTTTTTTCGAAGGTTTACAGATTCACGGAACGCAAAAGTCAAAACCAATTATTTATCACGAAACTCGTGGAACAAAATACATTCTTTAATTTAGTTTTTTTTTAAATTTGAAGAATGTGTTTCAATGTATTTTCCAGTATTCCTTTCGTGAACAGGCGGCGACATTATTCTCTTCGCAACATATTTGTCCATAAGGATAGCATTGTTTAATACTTATTTTTAATTTTCTAATGACCGCACTCGCATTCTCATCACAGTAAACTCCGCTAGAAAGAGTAATAACCCTCAAACGCCAAAGTCAAAGGTTCGTTTTCTACAACAATAACAAAACATTTTTCTCTTATATGATTTTTTTACAATTAAGAATACACTTTCAAAAATTCAAACTGAACATATTTAGGGGAAACATTATCGCAGTTTCTTAAAAGCTCGGTGAAAAATGAGAAGTTTTAATAAAACTTTATCACATAATGAAACAACTTCCTTAAACAACAATTAACCATAGTGTAAAAATCAACTATTCCTTGCTCTACACTGTTCCTATAAGAACTCGGAATAGCGTTCTTTGACCTTTTTAAGGTAACGCTGAACTTCGCGTATGCGCACACCGTTCCAAATTATAGTGTATGCACCTTTTAGTTTCGCACTGTACGAAAACTCTATCACCTTCACAGAATGTCTCTAGAAAGAGCGAAATGGTGAACGCAGTCAGTATCCAACTCCATCGTGATGCGTCATCAACAGCCACCGGTTTCCTTTTTCGTAGAATCCCACGCCTCCGTCCCCACCCCACCCCGTCCTCCCTCTTGCCCCCCCTCACTCCCCCCACTCCCGGCGTGAAGGAATGTCCAATCTGTAGCCAACCCCTTCCATGACCTTCAACGAACGGCCGTGGGCGACCGCGGTTCGAATCCCGGGGACGCCGCACGCTCAGAATCCACTCAGTCCCTGCCTCTCTGAGCTCTCACAAACGGAATAGAAACTTCTAAAGAAGGTCTACAAGAGTTCTTTATTCTCACAATTCTTTCTTTTTCAAGAAATTTCCAAAAATATGGTCAAATAGAAATATATGCATTTTTGTAAGCCTTCTCAAGAATTGCAACACTGTCCTATCTAAGATGAGACTTTAGAACGGAGTCAATATCGTTCCCCTGAAGATAAAATGTAATTTTGAAGGAGTCAATGATGATCAAAGAATCAATAATCGAATATGAACCGGTGACTGATTGCTATAATCAATATCAAAATTATGAATTACAAACAAAATATTTATGTCCCTTATTAATTACTTTTTATACAAAGCTTCCAAACGACTAATGCACATAATAACAAAAATAACTGTATATAAATGGCTTAAAGAAAGTATTAAACAAATTTGTCAAAACGTATGAACTCAAATATATTGATATTCCAATTCTCTACTTCAAATTCGAGCTTCTTACATTATCATTATTTTTCGTCATTTTCTTTAATGAAAATTTAACTTTTATGCAAATCAGATTCTGATTTAGTTTCTAAGAACTTTCTTATATTTGTGAAAATTAAAATTTTATTACAATAAAATATCATAAATCTAAACAACTTCTTTTCTGAACTTAAATTTATGTTCTAATAATGTTGGTTCAATATATTTTAATTCATACGTTTTGACAATTTTTTTTAATAACTTCTTTAAGTCATTCATGTACAATTATTTGTGTTATGATGTATATTATAAAAAACGGATGAGGTAACGACGTTGCAAATCATTCCTTTAAAAAGGATCGACGCAAGAAAATGATAGGAATCCTTGCCTTAGTTTTTCGAAATTTTGTGAAACGGTCCCCATTAGCTGGAGAGCTGCGAGAAACGAGAGATATCAATGTTCTCTGTAATCCACAATGAGAAAATACTTAATTACAAACGGAAGATATAGAATAATTCTGAAAACTTCTGAAATAGTACTGTAACTGGAAACTGTAAAATAAATGTCAAATGAGATATCCGCAACATGTATTTCCATATGTATTTAATTTCAATCATTGCGATTTAATTGCGAAGTATGTGTAAAAGAAAAAGGAAAGTTTTGTATTTCACGTTATTATTGTTTATTGAGCTATTTCAATTTTATTTATTTTGAGTACTTAGCACATAACGTGTGATCATTACTGTCAACGGCAGATATCACTTGCCTGAAAAACAGACAAGTAATTCAACACCTTACATTGGTTTTGATATCATTCCTTAATCATCTAAAACATTATATAAACTAAATATGAAAACATCCATAAGAAGCACAGAGTTTTGGTTTTCTACACTACTTACATATTTAACTTTAATCAATGCCTTCGTGATTTTTGGAAGTTTCTTGGCACCACCTACACATTATATTGCGTCAAATTAACAAGGAACCACGAACAAAGACTGAAGATTTAAGAAATCATGCGTTAACACACCCACGACATATACAGAAGTCAAATTGAGATCATCCTGTTTTTATGTCACTTTCAGAACTGATGACATGAACTGATTATGACATTCTTTTTTGCAGTCTCAAAATGTGATAAACTAATATTGTACAATGTAAATTTACATTCCCTCTGATTTCTCTTTTTTAAACTCCTTTCACGCATTGTTGATGTTTGTTGGACATCGTATCCCATTGTGGAGATCATTCTTTTGACTAGCGTAGTGTTTGTGAATGACCACGCCTAAAGTGATTCATCTGTCAGCTTTGTGATAATAAATCTTGCGAATCCCACAGCACGTTTGTTCCAACGACTCTTTTGTTATTTTATTATTAAGTTTTTGATGCCACGCCATTTTGTAGAGGAAAGCCATTACTTTTGTTTTACATGAGGTAATCTGAACGATTCTCTTTGCTGGGAACGGAACAAGTTTCTACATCAGTGTACATGGGGCAAGTGATATGCAATATGCGCCATTCTTGATACAGCATTTTCCCCTCGATAATGTCTGCTCATGTTATTTATTCACGGGGTAGATAAAGTGCAAGTGAAAATTTGAGCTGGCCAATAAACCTACAGGCTACACAGTTAAATATTTTTCTTTAAACTATTTTTCGTTTAATGTGTAATAAATCATAATTATTTATTTAGTTAATATAATAAGTTATTATTTATGTAATTATTTATTTAATGTCAAATACCGTTAATAACGACATACTATGTGAAATGACGTGTGCGAGACGACATACTAGGCAAAATAACGTACTATGGAAAAAGTGAAAACAGGGCATGATTTCTTGAGCTCTAAGATTTCTGGCCTATTTCATACAGATATTATTGTTGAATTATATATACAGGTAGTAATGAGCGTTTTCGGCAGGAATTGGCATGAAAATATTTACTCCATGTACAGATTGAAATGAGATTTAAACGGAATGCTCAAGTCCAAGAAGTATGTGCAAACGAAGTTGATTAATTCCGTGATGGCAGCAAAGATATTGCTATAATCGATAATGATTTAGGAACCAGAAGATACCAACCACAAATTTAGATTATTAAATCTAGAACTTAAATTATTAAATCTAGAAAACTAATAGTATCATTCGGTATTTTTCTTTTGGATTGCAGTTTTTCATTTTTACTCCTAAGTCCATCGAATATGTTTTTCAAATCGAATTCTAACAAACGTTATTGTTTATACGAACATATTTTTAATTGTTATTCAAAAACCGCCAGCTTCTTTTCCGTTAACACCATAGGGCCGAACCATCCATATTCCAAACAGAGTTGAAATTGGTTCGCAATTTGTTCAGTGTCGCTCCCCCGGTCCCTCAGCGCAAGAAATTTCCTCCCTTGCTCCGTGCGGAGGCACGGTGATTGAAACGTAGCGAGGCGAGGGCTGGCCGAGCGGTTAGGAGGGCGTACTCGACGGAGACCGCGGCGAGGCGGGGAGGACGTGGCGGGGAGCAAGGGGGGGCGAGGGAGGGTGGAGGGTCACGAGCCCTGGGCCCGGCGAGGGAATGAGCTATTTCGCCGATAGCCCGCCCGACCGCCCGCCCGCACTAACCATTCATTCGCTTCTTTCATTACTTCAAAGTATACTCTCAGTATTAACGCGTAATAACCTCGTTAGCTTTTGATATGCGTTGTGCATTCCTTTTTAGCGCCGTCCTGATGGAAAGCTGGCGCCGCTGAATTGGCTCCGGAGAGACCTTTCCGCCCTCGTTCCGGCCCTCCCCGCCTTCTCTCCGCCCCGCCCCGCCCCGCCCACGCCTTTTCTGCGGTGCTCCAGTGGTCCCTGTCGGCCCGGAAACTGCTCTTGCACTCTTTCGCGTCTTACGTTCGGAACGATGGGGTGGCTGAATGTCGTTTTCTTTTGTCTTGTGCGTCCATTCTTTTCATCTCATCACAGTTTTATAATACTTTTTCTGTAGCGTGCTTTTAATTTCTTTTTCGATTTTACGTTTCTCTAATATTTTTTTGTTGGTATTTTCCTTCTCTCGATTATTATATTTTAGCTCCTCTCTTAGGTAACTAGGAGTTGTCTGGCGTCTCCTCCTGACTTTTGCACTTTTTTCACTTCTCTCCTCCATCACTTTTCTAATTTAACCTTTGCACAATGAACAATGGTCGTTTATTAAAGTAGTCTATGGCATGAGAGGAGAAATTCTTTAGGAAACGGGTGTAGAGACTCCGCATGTAACGTTCGTTACTTTCAATGCAGTTTTGCAGTTTTGCTTCTTACGTACTCTGAAGATGAGTTTTATTTAACTCTTTGTTCCTTTTCTTTTTTCATCGACTTTATTAATTTTGTAAAGCACTCAATTAATTTTAATAGACAGATCTCTCAAATAATTCCTGTATCCCTTTTTGATGCTTCTTATTTCAAGGGTTCATCTTGTATTTGTATTCCTAGGATGGATTAAAAGGTATAATTTTTTTCAGCCTACTTTTTTGAAGTTTTATTTCTACTTTTTATTACTTTTGTAATACTTTGTTTCTATTATTTCTCCAAGCTTCTCCTTCATAATTTATTTTATTTTTGGTTTCTGGTCATTCGTATCCTCCTATCTCTCCGTTATAAGAATAAATGAAAGGCTCGTCTTTAGATAGTCCAATGCCCCATTTTCAACAAAACCTAGTGCTAAACAGAACGTACTATCTCCCCCGTATTTTCACGCAAAATTACGCGAAAAATGCTCGAATTTTCGAAAAATGTATTTGACCTTATTTCAAAATCAATCTTTATGGATCAGATTTAATTCAGGCAAATATAAATAAATATTTAATATTTTAGCTGTAGGAAGATTCCGAAAAAAAAACTTACAACATTTTAAAAATTAGAACTTTTAATTAAAATGGAACCTGCACCATTTTCATAAATGTACTTACACACTATCCAACAATATAATTTCATCAAAATTAATAAAGATTTTTTTAAATTTGGATAATGACGCAGGGGTTTCGTGTTAAGTACCCCCAAAATGTAAATTTCTCTCTACTCCGTAGCCAGAAAAATATAAAGTACTTCAATGTCAAAATACTTCTTGCGAACACACAAGAAGCCTCACACTCAGACAATCACCTTACTTTAGCCAGAGTCCTTATACTAATGCCATCATTAACAGGACATCCGCACGTCTATCATACAGCTTTATCCAAACATAACCAGGTACTCTAAACACAAGGGAATTTTCGCCCTTTAGCCGTAATATAAACACATCACATCTCGCCTTTACCTTCCAATGTCTCATCTAAGAACTATAATAAGTGCCTGTTTATCTACAAATACATTTCTGAAAACGCCAATACCTCTACAGTTTGCGATTGGTTGAGTTAAAAATCTCATACACCTTATATTTCATTCTTCACGCTATCAAAACAAATGGCGAAATGAAAATGACGTCATGAGATTAACCTTGAACTTCATTTGCTTTACTATTGGGTGCTTTTCAAAATCGCGGGCAGCTACTTTGCAGAAGAGCGGGAATTGTGTATGACATACGTGACTCTATCTTCCCTTTTGACCTCACGTGCTTATTGAAAGCACATTGAGATGGCTGTCTACGTATTCTGTGAAAACGGGGTGAGGGTCGAGGGCATCCCACATCAAAGAGCTTCAAAGAACGTCTATCGACAGTATGAAGTTCGTTTTGACGATATGCAAGAGAAATAGCAGCGGCGGTATTCTGCCAGTAACCTGCGTTCTATTGTAAGCTGATGAAACGATTGTGCGACGTGTAATCCAGAAAGCTGAGTAAGTTGATTTATGAATGCTTCCTGAGATGCAACAATAAGTGATGAATGAAAATGTGCAGGACAGTTAACTGCGCGTATGAAACAAGTTAGCACGCGACGAAAGCTCTTTGTTGATTTGACGTGATAATAAATTAAGTATTGCGGAGGTACCAACCATAAAATAGTGTTACAATATAAATTTTAATAATAAGAAAACACATCCACACGCGTATTACGGGATTACTTCATTCCACCTTCAGTGGATCTACAACGATGAAAATGAACGAACAAATATGAAGTAGTCCGAAAACGCGTGTATGTCTGGCTTTATTTTTATTACAATTTATATTGCAATGCTATTTTGTGGTTGATGCCTCTGCAATTCGTAATATATTATCATGGATTGCCACAATACCTTCGCTACCAAAATGAACTGATTTCACATGAGTTATTTCAAACAATTTAAGTAATGACTATACTAAATAAACATTCTTAAAATCTACTTTTATTAAATGAAAAAACAAAAATTCTACAACAGTGGTATTTGTTATATTTTCATAATTGATAATCATGACTTTTTTTAAAAAAATGTTCGGTAAGTGTTGGACATGTACGAAATCAATGCAATCTTGCAATCTTGCAATCTTGCAACTTCATCAAATCATCATCTTCATTGTCATCTTTTAAACCTTATTCCAGTTAACTGGGTCGACTTTTTCGGATCGCTTAGTACGATCTATTATGATTTGATTTGTTACAACCGACTGTGAGCCACACGTCATTCCCCAACCTGAGGGACTAAACTTCGTGAATCCATTTTTGATTTTGATTTTGACTCTGATTTTTACAACCAGCAGTTAAACATCCAACCCGGAGGATCAAACTTCCTGACTTCACGTAGTTAACTAAATCGACTTATATGGTTATATGAAGAGACCGATTTAATAACTGCCCACTTCTTAAACACATTTCTTCCAGACAAAAACCTCTTTCTTCAATATTTTAGTTATAGGAAGGCGCCGAAAAATATTAAACTTTGGCAATTTTCCAAAAATATGTTATTTTAACGAAAATGAGACCATCATTCTCCTTAACGTCCTTCACAATATCCAAGAACAAAATTTAATCCAAAACGTTAGAGCCGTTTAAAAGAACGGAAAATGTCCCAAGGACTTCAAGAGAAGTACCCCTAAATTAAAATATCGGTTTCAAATTCAAGGGGCCGCATCGATTGGGGAATATCGAGTTTGGACAAAATCAAGCTGAACGGTTTATCCGCTAGCGATGATCACAGACGGACAGACATTTTGCCGTCAATCGATTTTTTGGTATCAAGGAACCACAAAACATGAATTCTGTCTACACCACGTGTTAGAGGATTTTGTTTCTAAATTTAGCAACTGGATTAAACCACTTTTCGTTAGCAGAGGTCGGCAATAAGTGTTTTTCAGCCGAAAATTCGCGTTTTTTTCACGCAGCTTTATATAACTTTCTCTATACTGCGTATGCTGTAGAGAGAAAGTACAAAATTAAAAAATATATTAACTATTAAAAACCCTACTTACTAACCGTATTAGTAAACATATTTGACTATGAACAAGAGTGGATATGGAATACATATACTAGTTCGTTTTCACGTCTTCACTTGAATGTGGCGTGGTCTTTCGCGCTGGTATTTGTTTATTGCCCCATATTTTGCACATTATGAGGAATGTTTCGCAATAAGTCTCCTTCTGAAACAGTGTGCTCTCACCCCGTAGCAAAACTGATCTTACTTCAATATAAGAGTATTTTACACGTTAAGATATAATGTTATCTAAAGTTAAGGGGAATTCTTTAGCAAAATTTTAAATTAACACAAAAAAGTACTTATAAGAGTACATTGACCAAACATCTTGCTCCTGACATTTTGTATGTTGGTGCTATGACCGCTCAAACTTTACTGTCCAAAAGACAAGATTCTCGCTAGTGACGTCCGGCAGACTGAGCTCAATTTTATAGACACGCCACACCAGAACCAGGAGGGTTAAATTATTTATGTTAACATTTTCTGAAGGGTTGAACATTGCTCTTTCAAGAGAGCGACTTGTAAAGGGTGCACAAGTTATTTAATTTTTGAGGGTTTGGCCAGATTTTGCCCCTTTCTATCCCAGTGTGCAACGATGCGCGCCAATTGTGGACGCGTTCCAACTTGAGAGCGGTCGATTTAAAACTTGTTTACATTGTTTACAGTGTAACAATGTTTTTCTTGGTTTACATGTGTGTCCAAATATCCCGAATGGCCCCTATGCTCTATCCTTACCCCGTACTCTACTCCTATCCCCATCGCCAGCCATTCCGCCATCCCTAACCCCTCCATCACAACCGTTGCCTGCGCGCGCTTTCGTCAGTCGGTAATTGCAGTCGACGCCGGGGATCGGGGAATGCGGGCGGGCGGGCGGGCGGGTCTCCTGCGTGCGCGCGTTCTCCGCCAGGCCAGCGAACAACGCCATCGCCTGCGATTGGCGCAGGGGTCGGATCGCATCGCATCGCATCGCGTCGGATCGGATCGGATCGGAAAGCCCGTACGCGAGCCTCATGGCAAAGCGGGCGCGGCACCCGAAGGAAAGTTGCGCAGAGCCCCGCGGCACGTCCTGGTGTCCTTCCGGATCCTGACTAATGCCCCGCGCAGAGATTGACGTTGGGCGGGGGAACGCGGCGCCGGGACCGGGGGCGGGGCTGGGGTCAGAGCGGGGACGTCGAGGGGCGGGGACCTTTGGAGGGGCGGGAGCTGGGTGGAATGGGGAAAAGACCCAGTGCGGGGGAGGACGGTGGCGAGAGCGATGATGTGACGACGATGGAGCGAGGAGGGGGTGGCGGGAAAAGGGTGGGGTGGAGCAATGCAAGGCAATCGAGCCGTGTGGGCGGGGGTGGTAAGGGGATGGCGGAGGGTCGGGGCGTGGTGGAGATAGCAGAGGCAGAGAGAGGGCAGGTGCTGGTAAGACGGACGGGATAGCGCAAGGCAAGATGGGGTGGGACGGGACTGTGGAAGGGTGGGGTGGAATGGAGGTAGAGAGAGACTCACAGGCAGAGGAAGGCTAGGTGCGGGTGTGCCGACAGGGCTGGGAAGGGGCCAAGGAAGACAAGGGAGGAGGACGGGGCAGGGTGGGTTGGCGGGGTATGTATGGGTCGGTGGAGGGCTGGGCGGGTCGGAGGAGAGTAGGGCGGATCGGGGAGGGACAAGTGTTGGTGGGGCGAGGCGGAGTGGAGATAGAGGTGGACACAGAGGCAGGGGGAGGGCAGGTGCTGGTGTGCCAGACGGTGCAGCGCTGAGAGGGACGGGGCTGTGGAGAGCAAAGCGATGGAGGATGGCGGTGCAGGGAGGGCTGGGCGGGTCGCAGGGCGGGGCCGGGCAGGAGAGGCGGAGCGGAGCGCCGCTGTGCGATCGAGCGCGTGCGCGAGGCGCATGCTGATGCCTGTTTACGTCGCAGCGCGCGCCCCGAGGGGACGGCGGAACTAAATACCTATCGCCAAATTTCGCCTGAAACGGCTCTGGAAAGGAAAAGTCTCGCTGGCCCGCCTTGCTGCGGCCGCCCGATTACAGGCCTCGTTTCTGTACACGCCTCCGCTCTTACTGTTGAGCATGTATTGCAGCCTATTGTCGCCGCGTTCTTTTTGGGGCCTCTCTTCTTTACACGTTCTGGTAGTTCTGCCATACAATTCGCTGTTCGCAATGAAATAACAACGTGAGTCTAAAGTTACCAATTGTTCGACCAGGTCAATCTGTGAACAGGTTTAGATACAGTACTTGAAGTTTAGTTATCTGTTGTCTTTTTAGGATGAATGAATGGGCCTAGAGAAAGTGAGTTAGTTAATTCCTGGTGTGAAATGGAATGCTAAAAGTTTAGATTGAATTACCCGATAAATTGGTTCAGTGTACTGCCTTATCGGTCATGAAGCTGTTGCGGTAAGAGAGTTGCTGCCTTTTGCTTTCACAAGGAGTCTCGAAACGTAGCCCGTAAAAATAATAGTATATATGGAGTACTTGGCTTAACGTAGCTAAACAACAGCGGGTAGGTTCTCTGACGTCGAAGAATATGCTTTGAAACGGAAATAAATTTTGTTCAGCTCAGTATTGGTGCCATCACAGGTTGTGATAACTAAGATGTATTCTTCCCCTTTCTTTTTCCGATATTCGATTCTTATTTCACTATGAATTTATTCCACTTGTAAACAGGCGCCTTCTTTTTAACGATTTGACATAATGACCATCATGAACCACTTTATTCCCAACTCCTCTTTCCTTGAAGTGTGAAGTTGTTCTTGAACTTGAACTGTAAATGCAAGCCTTGTTCTTACCTGACCAATTCGCTCATTTCTTCCCTCTCTCTTATCCGTCTCACGCGCCACCTTTGCTGCATTCCTCCTTTGACTCCGTCCCTTCGCCTCCGCCCGTCATCGTCTCTCCATCCGCTCCCCTCGCGCCTCTGCCTCCGCGTTCGCCAGCGCCTCGCAAAACGCCTCCGCCAGCGCCGCGGGCCCCGCCCCCTTCGCCCACGCTTTATTCTTTGCGAAAGGCGACGGCGGCGGCGGCGCGACGGCGCTTCAGGCAGGCAACGCACGTCCCCGCGGGACGGCGCATGAGATGCTCATGAAACGCCACGACCGCGGTGGCGGGGGCGGCGGGGGCGGGGGCGGCGCGGGTCGATCTAATCGTCCCGCCGCCACCGCCGTTGCCGAGAAAAAGGAGCGACCTTTGAATGGATAAAGTTCTTTCCAATTTCGCGGGAGGCGGGCGGGCGGGCGCGCGGGAAAGATTATTGAGTCTGAGGAAAAAGGCAAGGACATCAAATTGCATGCATTGCTGTCGACGGGTACCGCGCGGCGCGTAGGTCCCGTGGGGTTGTGGGGGAGGGTGGAGATGCGTGGGCGACGGGTGGTGCTGAATGCGAAAGAGTGCCGCTCGCCCCCCGCCCGCCCGCCCGCGTTTCGCCTAAAATTTAAAGCACACTTGTCGTTGGCGCTTGTCGGGAGCGAACGTTGGCGATAGGCTTTCGTCAGCGTCTGCGCCCGTCGGGCGATGGTGACCAGAGAGCGATGGAATCCCCTTTCATAAATATTTCGTTTTCTACTGAGATTGATTGATTGATTGATTAGTGATTCCGGGTGCGTCAATTGCAAAGGACATTAGACCAGTAAATGTAGAGCAAGTTTTCGTCGCGGGAGGCGGTGATCCCGCTGGCTGGTGAGCTTCGCCGCCGATTTACGTCGGCTTGCGGTTATTTTTCCTACCAAGTATCATTTCTCCCCTCTCTCTTTATCAGGCTCACGCGCCACCTTTCCTGCATTCCTCCTTTGACTCCGCCCCTTCGCCTCCACCCGTCATTTTCTCTCCATCCGCTCCCCCTCGCCCCCCCCCCTCGCGATTGCCACTCGCGACACTCGAGGCACCGCCTCAGCCGGGTCGAGCTCTAAGCTCCCAACTAGTCTTCCGACAAATGTAATTGGTGAGTGTAAATGTGTGAAAGTAAGGAGTGATTACACAAGGCAGAAGAAGAAAAGATCACGCACTGTTCATTGCTCGTTTGTGAGGGTATTGCTCCGGTATTCGCCTGGTGATGATCGGAGAAGCCACGGAAAACAACCAATCAAAGCAGCCAACTGCTACAATTCTCCTCCAGACAACTGCTTAATTCGACCCAGCTCTCTAGCTAGCGTCGAAAATCCTCTCACCGTCGGATCTCAAACCCTAGGACCTCCCGGTCAGAGGTACTGAAGTGACATCACTTGATTCCCTGAGCCACTTTTGGCGGTGTTTGTTGTTCTATTACAGTTCCATATATTTCGGTGGTTGTTAATTTGGATTGGCTGGGAGGATAATGAATATTATTTCCGGGCGAGTCAACTGCTCAGTCACGTCAGCCCCGTATGTGTAGTGATGTTATATCCCTGGCAATGGAGGTTTTTCTTCCTTGGTGAACCGTAAGATGGTGCCGATTTGCGTTTTTTTTCTCCGTTGGGCATCGCCCCCAGCCGGGCACAGCTCAACAAAGAAATAAAATAGCACCCAATTTACACAATTCGACTGTTTTTTTTAATTTCTGAGTTAATTTTTGTTTCCGAACAAATATATTCGTTCATTTTGTAAATAATAAACAATTTACGTGTTTATGGAATATTTCTATGCTTCTGAAATACAAATTTTTGCCTAGAAAGCATTTTTTCACACCAACTTTTGAGTGGTATCGTGGCTCCTTTGTGACGGTTCTGCTGCAGAATTAACCTGGTATTTAACTTCAGAATGAATATTTATATTAATATTTATATTATGAATGAATATTATACATATTTTTTTCAAAGTTTCTGATTCTAGAATAATCACAAGGTTTTACTTTCACAAAAAAATACTATTTATTATTTTGTATCCAGATGTATTTATGTATTATTGCTAGCTTCCTTTATTACGCATGTTTCTTTTATTTTGCAATAATTTTAAGTTATAATTTATTTGAAGAGAAATTCTGACTGCTTACTTCAGTTATTTCCTCCCATAGCAGTAATTGTGATTTAAGAAAAGAAAACTTGTGGATTTAAACGTTAATTTATTTTCACTAATTATTTTACAAAAGAATGAAAACATTCTCAATGTGTTGCTACACGTTTCACGATACTGCACCCTTAATTGTGCAATACATAGCATTAACATTGCAGCTAATCGTTTAATGTATTAAATTGAACACACGGAAATACGGTGAGCATTTTGTTAGAATATCAAAGTGGGGACATCCTGATTTAACATCAATCTCTGCATAAATGCACAGTTCTGCATTTAAAGCAGATTTACTACAAATCTTCTTGTGTTGACAACGATTTAATGGATTTTGTTTTAGTTTGTGGTTTCATTTGATGCGTTTGAAAGTGTTTTTGTGACTGACACTCTCTACTCAGAATAACAAAAACACGTGCCCAACTTGGGTCGGAATGAACGTTACTTAATACTTTCCAAACCTAATTATTCGATTGGATTTTTAATTTAGTTATGCTAATCGAATAACGAGATTTATTTCACGAAAACATATGTTGATGGACTACAAATTGAAACAACAGTTCGTATAAATGAAAGAGATATGTCATAATTATATGATTGGGTACAGCACCCGGCGAGAAAAAAAATCGACTCCCTTCGAAACCATACATTATAGTTATTAAAACATTTGATTAAGTAATTTTATATATTGTTTCAAATTATGCACTAAAATTACATAGAAATCTGTTTGGATAATTATTCCTGTTCCTATTTTTCAAAATACATCCATATGAAATTCATAATAACTACACCTAAAATTTTACTTATAAAAATAAAATTTCATGTGATAAATAAGCATTTTATTGGTAATTTGTTGTTAATTTATTTTGTTATTCAACATCTTTGATGAATATACAGTTAATTTATTTTGCCAATTGTAAAAATAAAAAATATAAAATTGTTTCACACTTTCAAGACCGATTTTGCCGCCACCCATATTGGTATTTGGTATATTATATTGGTACCATCTTTTGACTGCTACATGATTTCGAGAATGAAACTGGCCGATAGATGTCCGGTCTGTAAGGCAGTGCTGTGATTGTAGCAGCCTTCGAGAGCTTAAAGGCCAGCGTTTCAGCGCATGCTCACAACACAAATTGTGATGCTCTACATGATGTCATCAGGCTTTCTCGTTCGAAACAGCACAAGATGTCTTGATAGCTCCATACACAAAAGTGTAGAAGTGCGTGTTAAGAAAAGTCAAAGCAGATCTCTGTAATTTGTATTCACTTTACCAGCTATTTAATAGATAATGAAAACAAATCCCATATTTTTATACATATTGAACATTTATTGAAGGAAATCGTTGGTGTGCTGCAGTATCGTTGCACAAATCTACCGTCTGAGAGCCAGAAATGCTGGCCCTCTCGATTTTTTCCCAAAGTTAAATGAACGTAAAAAATCGAATAAGAAGAAATACAGAACACCTTCCTTAACGCGAATTTCAAGGAACCAAAATAATCGGTGTTCGTGTTAAAAAAATCTTGTTATCCTATTATATTAAAATATACATTTTATTGTTAAGATACGTCATGTTAATGTTATTCTTTTGTAGTTAAAACAGAATCTCATTAGTTTTGTCAGTGATCGACTCTTGTCTCAAACCATCATGAACGAGCATGAATATTATTTATAGTAGTGATATTATCATGTCACGGAAATGAAAGCGCGATTCAGAATCTGTGTGCGCGCGTTTTCAATCTCTTTTTGCAGCAAACGAACCTCATAATGGCAAAGGGCATATTCCCGAGCAGCATGACACCATGTCCCTCATTATAGGATGATTGTGGCACAAAGCTGTAAATAAACATGTCGACTGTTTTACACAGAATACTGCAATTAACGCGTGATGTTTGCAGCGTCTGAACGTTATGAACATCAGTTCACTGATTGCATTTTCCATAAAAAGTGAGAATAAATGTAAAGTTGTTAAGTCGAACGGGACATGGAGAATGCTGCGTGTGTTATAACATGTAAAGAATGTTACATTGACGGTCATTCATGTTTACTGGGTCATACAAAAGTAACGTCATGGTACGTTGTGTGCTACTGAAAATACGCTTACATCCAATATTTACTGTTCTCTTTTCCATAGCAATATGTCTCCTCTGTCACTTGATGGAAGATTATTTACGTCAATAGGGATAACTCAATGATGAATACAGGGATCTACATTCTAAATAGTTCGAATATGCATAATACAGAGTTTTACATAAATTCATACACATACATCACATTCTCGCACGGACATTCTGTGCACATGTTTACTCACATAATTGGATATTGTAAAGATTTCAGGAGCTCGTCGAGATTACAGAATTAGTCTGCGTGAGGTTTAACTTGCAATGATAAAAAATTCTGTTGCAAAATTGTGGAAGATAAAATAATACATATTATTTAGGTGAGTTTCGGTTTGATGAAGAGTACATAAATCATTTAAAAATATTTTTTAAAACGAAATTGATTTTTTCTTATTTGAAGTAACAAGAAGAGAGACGTTCTTTACGTACTTGACTAGATCTCAGTAGAAACCTCCAATCCATTATTAAACCATTAATCATCTTTACATCGTTTTATTTATGAGGGCTGTTTTGTTGGAAAACAACAATATACTCAGAAGTGTGATCAAAGTTTTAAGAAAGGCCAATTTTATTTCTGCAAATAAGTTGAATAATTTTGCTGCGAAGGTATTTGGGAAATGATTGAAGATGGCTTAACCATAACGGGTCGACCAATGATGTATTGAAAAATTATATACACGATCTTTAGAATTCACATGCCTTTCTTGAGCATTTGATTAGCATCATTGGTATACGCTCCGTCTTGTTACGATTCTTCAAGGAGTCTTGAGCGATCGATGCAAGGAGCAGAGGGGCGTAATGTAGCTCGTTTTGTGACGGAGGTTCTATATATAATAAGGGGATGGGAAAAATATAACATTGCGCTGTACGGTGTTGGAATAGATTAGAGTGCAAAACAGACAGGAGACAACATTAAACACTGCAATCCACAGGCGTGTGCACAAGGAGGGGAGACGAAGGGCATGCCCACTATGAACATTTTGAAAAGGAAAATCTAGATCTATAAACTAAATCATTAAACTTTTATAAGTATGATCAATTTCTGATTTTTTTATTTTTTAAGCTTATATTTTGGGAAATTGGTGCAGAATTTTGAAGGAAGAAGCCTTTAAAACCTCTTGTCAAACCTGTAAATGATTCAACATAAAATAAATGTATTTGTTAATTGTTTCATTGACTTAATAATTTTATTAATTGTAGAATTTTAATTCACTTACTAGAAAAATAATATTTAAATAAAAACTTGTAATGGAAAAGTCTAAAATCCCTGAGAGGACCTGAAATGTAGTTGGCTCTCCCTTTTGTTTTAGATTGAGCCAGCCTATTGCAAGATAGAACACCAGGTTTGCTTCTTAGTGAGTGATTTAACAGTCATCGTACACGAAAAAATGCTACAAAAATTATTGAACATATTCCAAATTGCTTCAGTGCTCCCAAAGCTAAGAGAGGGCCATTTCAGCCAGGCACCGAATAACAAGAGGGCGATTTTCGCTTCTATTGCTTTTCGCGTTCCTTTCTCCCCCTTCCCTTTCCCCTTCCCCTTCATCCTCCTACCCACTCCCATTCAGCCAGCAGCCGAGAGCGCGGCACTCCGTGCACGGCCCTGCAAACGCCGCCAATCACATTTTACTAGCCATGTATTGTTAATGGGATATCCAGCGCTTACTCGCAACCGACAATGATGGACGTAACGCGGGGAATAAGTGGCACTAACTTGATTTCGCGCCGGTTATAGACAATTTGTAAATGTTCGAGCGCCGGTGGAGTTTAAAAAACGACCGACCGCGTCAGACGCCCGCGCTCGCTGGTTTCATGAAGCTGCTGCACGTGGAAAATGGAAGCAAACACATTGGAGAGGCTCTGTGGATGAATTAAGCACAATGTTAGTTCAGCGAAAGGGATGAAGATCCAATACGTTTGAAAGAAAACGATATATGTCCATCCTAATTTCTTTTGTGTACCATAGTAATGAGACTTGACAATTAAATACCGACATGTGTGGCAGGGTAGTGCATGTAAGAGTGTAAGTAAGGGGTGAGAATAAGACAAGGAAGACGAAGGAAAGATCGCATGCGGTCCGTAGTTCGTTGGTTACTGAGAAAACACGGAAAACCACCGCTCAGAGCAGTGGCTGCTAGAATCCTCCTCCAGACAGTGGCTGAATTCGACCTAGCTAGTTTCAAAAAACTGCCACCGTCGAGACTGGAACCCTAAGACCTCCTGGTAAGAGGCACTGTAGTGACATCAGGTGTCCTGAGACACTTTAGCCCGTAGCTGATACGTCGAAATCAGTGAAACTCAAGTGTTCGTATATTAATATCAATCCACTTCAACACATGATTAAAAAGTAGGAAGTGTTATGCATTTTACTTTGAATATCAAAATATTGTTTGGAACAATACATCATTACAATTCACCTATTTACACTTTATAGTTTAAAAACACAGCCTACGTTGCGAGCACGTGTCACCGTGTTTATGAAACGTGTTGCTCGTAGAAATGGTAGCCAAAAAAACTAAATTGCATTTGTCTGTCTATATATAGTATGAAACATCAAGTAAATGGGCAAATATGATTGTAAACTCTGCTGTTGTTTATCTTGTTCTGCATAGACAATCAAATCACTCTAAAGGGTGCTCATCTGTAACTTACTGTTCGTATTTTCTGAATTACATAGTGTAATAACTAAATTTTATAATTGGATTAGCAATTTACTAGGTATTAAAATGTCCACGATACTATGTGAATACAACTAAAAAACATTTAACCAAAATGAAATGGCGTGTTATTGAAAGATCCAGTTATATTAACTTTATATCTAACAGATGTGTTATGAAATACTAGTATAAAGTTAAAGCGTGTTTATAGAACATTTTTGTGCCTTGTCAAAATAATATTACAAATGTCAATGTAACAATACTCGTAAATTTCAATAAGACAATGTAACTTGAAATAAATGATCAATTGAAATGAATTTCCGTTGTGGAAACAATGCGTCACAAACAGTAACGAGGCAGGCGAGTGACTTCCAATAACTGGAACTACGGGTATTTATTAACTACTCGATAGAACTGTAAGTATAATTCATGTACCATATTGAATTACTTTAATATTCAGGTTAACAACGTCATCTCAATAGAGTTTGTCATTTAGTTATGCGGTGAGCATTTAGTTATAGGGGTATGATTCAGATAATGAAGAAAATTAACAACTTGTTTAAATATGTATTTCGCTACCCATCCACATGAGTTGAAAAAACTCTTTTTTACATTTCCTTTCTTTTTATACATTTTCAAATCTATTAGATAACTGTGTAAATATTTATTCTCCACATACTGAAAACCGTCAAATTCATGTTTGCAAAAGGAAAATTAATATTGAACTTTATTATAAGAAAAATTGCAAATGAGCATATAAATTAATCGCAAAATTGTTTTGAAAAACAATTTGGATATAACCAAAACCTTCTTTTAATCAGTACTTTCCTCTCTTGCTGGTATTGATACTGAATATCGTAGTATGTGTATTTTGCTTTTATCAGAAATGTAATGTTATGACCGTGATGAGCACGCATTTTTATCATCCTAAAGTAATGTTTTCAAACTCCATCTCTCTATGTTGGATGTTTTCAGATATTTTTAAAAGTTATTTCACTGAATTGTACAGCTAATGGGCAATGCCAAACAATTTGTAAACATTGAGGGAATATTTGAATTGCTAATACGATATTTAGCTCACAACTGACAAAGGGGTATTCATCATAACAGAAAACACGAAACAGATTTTTCATTCTATAATGTTGATTGTATAATTAATTAAAGCAGATATATAAGGCACAACCGTTTCACGTTGTTATTATGGTCTCAAATATTCCTAAAAGAAGAATGCCGAATAAAATCCGCCTCAGTGTGCCTCAGACAACCACACTCATCAATTAATAATTAACAATTACGTGTAATTATCAGTTTTCTGCATTTGATCATCATCTTCTCCTTAGAGAGTAACTTTGGACTGTTGTAATTTAAAATTTTCAAATTTACTAGGAGCGATTCAAGAATAAGTTCTCATTTGCAATTTGTTTATAAACTAATAATGACATTATTTGAACATTGCCTTCCGCCTAGTAATTTAAGAAGGCATTTTGATCTCCCTGTCTACAAAGTAAAGAAAAATATTTGCGACCACATTACAATTTCTGGAGCAATGTCTGTTCGCGTTGGAGGCGCAGGGAACCGTAACGGTGGTGGAGGAGTTTCTCAGCTGTCGTGCCCGACCGGAAGCGACGCTCAGCTGTCAGCGGCGAGGCCACGCCCACAGTTCCGCGAACTTCCGCAGACCACGTCACCGTCGCACCGAGTCGCGGCCAGGAGAGGTGGTTCGGGACATCGACTGATGTCACTGCAGTGCCTGTGATCGGGAGGTAATAGTTGCGAATCCCGACAGTGACACGATTTTCGACTCTAGCTTGTCAGCTAGATAGAATTCACTTGGTCTCTGGAGGAAAATTTTAGCATCCGGCTGCTTTGATCGATAGTGTTCCGTAGTTTTTCCAATCAACACCTGGCGAATGCCGGAGCAGTACCCTAACAAACAGGCCACGGACCGCGCGCGATCGTCCGTTCCTCTTCTTTGTCCTATTATCACCCCTTACTTACACACACACTAACATGCACCACACTACCAGACATGCCGGGAGCATAGAATTTGTTTCAGTTGGGGCGGTGCCCTGCTGGTGGAAGATATGTGGTTGGGGAAAACACCGTTAGCCCACGGTTGGTCGTCGCCGTATCTCCCCATCCAGTAACGGCAGACCAACGTCATCTCCCAAGGAAAAACATGCATTACACTTACGAGACTAAGCAACTGGACTCATTAGCGGATCAAAGGGATCACAACCTTTCTCCAAACCTTCCTGGAAATAATCAACGCATATATTTTTACTTCCTCGCTTTACTTCGTAAGAATAGAATGTATTGTAAAAGTGCGCAGTAAAACGGCGATTTTTTAACCGAAAATCTCTTATTGCCAGGCTCTGGTAACGAGAAAGGGGATAAATGTAGTTTCGCAGTCTAACGTCACTTTTGTCCATGCACCCAAACAACGCACATCGTCTCATTAAACGTGATATCAAACGAAAGAATTTTCAACTGGCCTCTGACATAGCAGCGCACTCCTCTTTCTATAAAACAACTTGTTTTAATGACAATTTTAATTAGTCTCGATGTTCCCCGATGTTCAATCACGCGAACTAGCTCGGAAACGGTGCGTCCCACGTCCCTATATCCGATTTTTGGGCCCTCTGGGCTCAATTTTGTAGGCCGTGATCTTGAAAATGAGACATTTCTGGATCTTCTGCCACAGTTTTGAAAGATTAGCTCTTCTGGGTATTTGCACTGTATAGGAAGGTGCGTAGAAACGAGCATAATGTTAACATTCTATTCAAATTAATAGGATTTTTGTAATTCTGTGCGATTTATCGATTGTCTATTGATTAAGTCGTTTAGCAGTTTTAGAATTTTTACCAACAGAGTAGACATGTTCTATATTGAGTTATAAATGTAAACTATTTTCACACCTAAAAACATGACTTGCAAAATGCGATATTTTTGCAGCGATACGCTAGTTTCTATTATTTTTCTACTAGGAAGAGAAATAATAATTACACAAAAATTGTAATTCTGCCAGATGAGAACTGGTGATTTTAAAAATATTAGCAGGTATTAAATTAAGTGTTCAGTGGTAAAAAAATTAAATTTTGCTCACTCTTCAAGTCCTTTGTATATCATTTAAAACACTGAATGTGATTTATATCTATCAATGACTAGTATATATTGCCACTGAATTCGAACATAAATAGTCTTCGCAATTGACGATATCCTACTCATTGACACCTACCTTTCTTATTATTCGGTGATCAACTCAAAATGTTCCTCTCTGTTTCCTCTGTCCCTCGTCATGTACAACTGCCACTGCGTGTATAGTACTGACGTGAATGTCTGCTGCAATTGACCTACCTTTCTACCCCTGCTTACCTTACGGCGTCCAAGAGAAGAATATCCTGGCGGCCTCCGTCATCCTTTGCTTCCGTGCAGCTCTACGCGTGCCGGGATGTTCTGTGTCTGAGACTCCGGATACTCCGTGACCTCTTTCCACGCCGCACCGCCCCTCTGCTTCCGGTTACGTCATGGGGTAGCGCGGGAAAGTGGGTTAAAGAGAAGATCAAGTCGCTGCCGTCGCAACGTTTGTTCTTCCTTATCTTTAAAATAAATGAACAATTCAACGTTTCGTTTCATACGTTAAAAGAAAAATGAAGGAAAGTTTAGTTAGTAACTTTTGTAGGGGAAAAAAGCCTATAACTACACGATTTTTCAAACACACGATTAATGAAGCGCAATTTTGTATAATTACTCCGTGTAATTTACTCTCTCTTTGACCAGGTGATACGATACATTCATATTTTTCGGCTGCTTCTTTCACTATAAATAGTTGTATTTAATGTGTTCTAACCTCTTCTTCTCTTTGCCCTCATCTCCATCTTAACTCCGGCGTCATCCATCTCCTCACACCTGCCCTACCTATTCAGGGCGTAGTGCACTGGCTTCAGTCGGGGGCTTTAATTCTCCGACCGGCTATCCTAGAAGGGGTTTTCGTGGTTTCTCTCGGTCATACAGGCTAATGATGGGATGGTACTTCTGGAAGGCCACAACCGCGAAACCAGCCTCGCTAGCTGAACTCGTTAACTATTTGAAGTCACGAAGGTTGAATGAATTCGAGACGGATTCCTGGTTGGGTAACCGATTAGGAACCCCAGGAGGTCTGGCGTTGAGACCAAGTCCTTCAGCTTGGCGGTTGACATCAGGTTGACAGCGGGTTGTAAAAACCACAGTCAAATCATAATATCAGTTAAAAATCATAATATATCAGAGCCGAACCCAGCTAACTTGGATAAGGTTTAGGTGTGTCTTATGATATTTAGAACAGATTCGTGATGTAGAGAGCAAAGTTACGAAAACGTTCATTACTCAAAACGAGTACGGTTATATTCATAAGGTACTAGTGTCATTGTGAATTATGTAATAGCACATATTCTCTTAACCACATATTTGTCTTCTATTCATCGAATGGTTAATCATGGCAACTGGTCATTGAAAGAAAAAAATTGGATTGAGTTAAGAAAATGCCTTTAATTTCGAAGATATAAGAGCATATAGCCACGTGAAATAATGTGCATACATTAAACACTGCTCCATGTTTCATTTGTAAAAGAAGATAAGATCGGGAATGAGTCAAATTGGAGTAAAATGTTGGTGGAAGTTCATGAAGTGTAGGATAAAAATAATACACGCGAGTAAATATCCACTTTCCTTGTTTGCAGAGTCTAATTTTTTAAAACGTTGTTTGCTCGCGTTACGCGGTCAAGTTACTTTCCAAATTAATTCTAAATTTAATTTAAAACTTCAGCATGGAAACTAATTTCGCAATTTCGAAAGTATTTTAAACATTTCGCCGCTCTTTCGCTGTGAGTCTTCTGAATTAATTCATTACTGGTTTGTTTTCTTCTCAATTGGCGCGTTTATTGTTTTGTAACAAATGTAGCGCGTAAAACACTTTCATTTTTGTACTATGTTCACTCTTTTTTCACAATTCCAGTTATTTATAATGCTCACTCGTGTTTTGTTCTGTATTAGAAGAAGTATCAGGCTTACGTGACGCGATATCTCGTAACAAATTTTGTTTCACTGGCTTGTCTTACCATCAACATTACTGATAAAATTTTACGAGTGATGTGTTGTAACAGGAATAACAGACTCAATCAATAGTAATAGACGAAACATGGCTCTCTGATTGTCGTTCTAATTCTTAGCCGCCGCAAACTTGTAGTTATAATGGTCGTGGTAGGACAAAAAATGCCTTTGACTTAGATGTAAAGCAGGATCTGCACATTTCTTGAAGACTAAGTCTTTTCAAAGTGATAAATACCGCATTAAATACCATTTTTCTTCAAGAGACCTATTCATTGAAATTTAAAAGTAATGGTTATGGAGCAGGTGTCTATGATTTTGCGTATTTTTGTGCGTTGCTTCAGTTAATGAAGTGAAATTTCTTGGCATTTGGTTTGAATATATTGCTATATAGATTAATATAGTACATATTAGGCCGATTTTTTTTGTTGGTGCATATTCGTGTAATCGTAGCCGCATATTTTGCGTATTTCGTTAAAATAGACTTATCTATAGAACGTTTCATCTTTTCATTGAATTTATTTATTTGTGAACGTTCATTGATTCCGCTTGTCACAATTTTTTTTATTGTAGTACAAAATTTCGGAAAAAACACTGAACTTTAAATAAGAGGTATAAAAGTAATCTCACTCTCAGAACCTTACGAGTTTTCATAAGGTTAACGATTAGATGTTCTCAGATTAAATGACAATACGTACCTTCTTATTATCATTAAACCTAAGAACATTCTTTTCATTTGGTATTGACTACTTCTTGATTCATTTCTGTTTTTATTTAGAAAATTTTCGCAACTGTCTCGTGCATGCATCCAAGAGTTTGTAGCATATTTGAACTCTTTCAACTTTTTTGCCCCTTCCCTACATCCATTTCGCAATATCGACACATTTAATGTAATGTGCATACCACACCACTTATTAAACTTTCAATATATTACAATATCGATATATCGAAGGGTTTTTTTTTTAATTGACATCTGTATTCAGGAAGAAGAAAAAAACTAAATTAAAAGCGATCTCCGCAACTGGCTACCGATATATTCCTCACACCGGTATTAAATTTTCAGTTTAATGTAGTATCGATGTATCACTATTTAGCAATATACTAACCTTAAAGATGTGAATGCGAAACTTGTATAAAGGCGATCGTTACCTCCGCCAGCCAAGATAGACCGTACCGGTTTTGAACATTGTTTACAATATTGCAATTTCGATTAATCGGCAGTTTCAAACAATTACCGCACTTGTGCGGAAAGAAAAAGATAAGCTCGTTCGCAAATCCATATCCTCCCTCACTACCGTTGCAGTATACCGTTTAAACTTACTGACCGTGTGTAAACTGTCAATATATTTGATTTGGGGAAAATGTTGTCATATCTAAATGATTTGAGGAGAGTGCTTGACTGTGAGCGATCTTCGTTTACGCTACTAGCATGCATCGCATACCGGTGTTGCACATGTGGAGGTGTACCGAAATATCTTTGTCTGCAGGGTGGGAGTGTTTTACGTGACCAGTGCAAAAAATTAGTATTTGGCATGCGAATGAAATGTTGACGGAGGAGGTGACAATAGGAGTGATATGCGATGTGGCAGACTTGTTGATTCATGTCACCCCACTTGTGTACTTCGCGCAATTGGAGGTTTTTTACATGGTCATGACTTCTTTGCAATAAGCCTAAGGCAAAATCTAATATCATACAGATGCTGCAAAGTAAGATTTATCCAAAGTCGCCTTTACCAATCAAGAAACAGTGAACGTATTGTAACTACTGGTTCCCATGCATGACTGATGAAAAACATATTTTCTCTTGGGAAGGAGAAAGAGGGGATGATATCCTCGTACACCATCAACTTAAAAGGCACGCCGCTATTGAACTTTCAGACAAGTGTAGTATCCAGTTATCGGTGTTCAAAATTCTGCAAAATATAAGCTTAATATAAGCGTGGACAGCTTTAGATGACTCATAACATCAATTGATGTCACTGCTGTGTCTCTGACCGGCAAGTCCCGACGATGGAAGAATTTTTTACACTAGCTACATAGCTAGTAATTCAATCGTTGCCTGAAGGAAGATTGTAGCGGCCGGATGCTCTCGTCGGTAGTTTTCCGTGGTTTTTCCCATCACCACCAGGCAAATGTCGCAGCATTGCCGTTACAAACATGTCACTGGCCGCGCGCGATCTTTCCTTCCTCTTTCTTGTCCGATCCTCAACCCTTAACTACACACACTTACATGTATATGAACTACACTGCCAGGAATGTCGGGAAACGAGTCGGGAGCTTACAGTATATCCCGGCTTGGGCGGTGCCCCGCTGGTGGATATACTTGGCAGGACAAAACCGCCCAAACCTACTTGTAGAGCAGCGCCGGATGTGTAGTGTATGTTTATACCGCTTCCGCGAAAGAAAGAAAAACAAGCCCTTCATTTACGGGAATCATGACCGTGGCAGCTGATGCTTCCGGAACCTCTAATCAATCGGGGGCGAGGGCGAGGGCGAGGGCGAGAGCGACGGCGAGGGCGACGGCGAAGGCGAAGGCGAAGGCGACGGTGAGGGCGAGGGCGAGGGCGAGGGCAGGGGCGAGGGCGTGGGCGTGGGCGTGGGCGTGGCCGCGAGCGGCCTTCCCGCCCGCTACCTGTTGTGCGCGGAGGCCGCCAGCGCTGCTCGGGCGGGCGGCGAGGCGGCGTTGGTGGCGGCGCCAGACGCCGCGTCGCCGCCGCTCCGGGGACACAGATAGCGCCTCGGTGGCGACGCCCACGCGCGCCGCCGCCCGTACTGGTAGCGGAGGGGCAAGGGAGGAAGTAGGTAGGGGGAGGCTGGGAATGGTGGAGTGCAAGCGAGTACGGCATCCCACTCCCGCGGGGTTATAGTTGGCCCACTCGCCAGGCCCGATTCCGTCCGATCGAAATGGATTTTTTTTTTTTTTGGATAACGCGGGTTCGCGGAAGGTTTCGTCGGGATTCTCTCGTTTCATCTGTCTGTCTGTCTCTCTCTCCCTCTCTCTCCCTCTCTCTCCCTCTCTCTCCCTCCCTCTCTCTGTCTCTCTGTATCTCTCTCTCTCTGATTCTACCGTCTCCGACTTATCCATCCTAATTACTCATTTTAACGTCTTCATTATATCTACTGGATTTAAATATCCATTGATTATAGACAGTCAATTTCAAATAAAATGTTTTATTTGAAATTGATTGTCTATAATGAATAGACATTTTAATCCAATATATCTAACCGACGGCCATAAATCTTTAACTCCAGTGAATAAGCAGATAAGTCATGAATGCTTAAATTTTACTGAAGAGCAAAAAACATCTTTCAACTGTAGTAATTCAGGTATTAATGATATTCAAACGAAGGTGATATTTAAACTAAACTATTTGTCTGTATGTTTCGTTTGAAATCATTAATCCCTGATTTACAGCATCAGCTAAAAGTTTCTTTTTTTGGTTCTCCTGTAAAAATGTAAGCATTTATAACGTATGAGTTTATTCACTGGGGTCAAAGAAATATAACAGAACTTCATTATATCTCAATAGAAGCGCCTTATTGGGTCCCGATATGTCCATTTTTAGCTTATAAACTACGTCTATTATCTCCAAAAATTCACACCAAACGATCAATAAATAAATAATATGATAAATGAAGAAGTTAATTAATTTCATCGGATTCGATTAGCGTTCGATGACAATTTTTTGTGTATGCAACCCGCAATACATATAATACTGGACTGTGCGGAGAAACCGGAGATGTAAATAAAAATACTTCCATTTAACACCACAGGTAGAATATTCTTTGTCTCTAATATATTACTGCGTTGAATATATAGTGTGACATTTCCGGGCCTTCAGTCAGTGTAAAAAAACTTCAGATGGCCTAGTCGGGCGTGAAGAATGTGGATGCAACAAGTAAACGATCAATGTCAAGTTACATATTCATTGGAAGAATAGTAGGGCTTGGAACAATTGAAATTAAATAATAATAATAATAATAATAATAATAATAATAATAATAATAATAATAATAATAATGATGATGATGATGATGATGATGCCGATCCGGAGAGCCGAGATCGCTAAGGCTGTAGAGCCGTGACTTGGACCGAATCACGTGGTCGAGTCATTCCATTGTTAACATACAATACACTCGTACATTTCATTTTTGCTTTGATAACTAAATTACATAGTTTTCAACATTATATAGTATTTATTTGGTATTTAAAGTTGTTGTAGTAATGTGTAATTTCAGTTGTTGCTTATTGAGGACTTCACTTAAAATACCGTGTATTGCAATGGACATTATAATTACGTATTTATTATTTCTAATTATTATCTATAGTACACATTTGATTCATCTTTATATTAGCAGGTGCATTAAGCATTATTATTTTGGCAATTACATTTAATTTAATAAAGTTATGAAAGACTATTGCATAATTTTCTTTTTTCTGTTGATGCAAGGATATACGATATCTGTTTTGCGTATTGAGAAACACCTGAGCTGTATATTACCATGCACCGTATTATCACATATTAATATCTACATTACATATTCGATGTATCTTTGTGTTAGTACATACATTTCACATTACAGTTTTAGCACTAGAAACTACATTAATTTTATAAAATTATGATATATATTTGTATTCTACGAGTAATATTGTGTGTCGGTGTCTAGGGTGCCGCCGGGATGGGAGGTGCGCAGGACCGAGGCAATTGGGGAATTATGACAGGAAAAAGGGTGGTACCGAATGGTCTGTTATGTTGCTAACTTACTAATTAGGGCGCAAATAACACTTTAAAAAACCTAAGATGAAGAACGTTATTATTATTGTTATTATTGTTTTTACCATTCTCGTTATTTTATTATCAATCCTGCACGTGCGAGTGCCTGTCCCAGATCTCACATATTTTCTAACTATGGACGTTAAACAACATTTACTCGTTCCCTTCTCGCGTCAGTGATTTGATGGACATCGAGTGCGAAACTAGGTAGAAACACACGAAGTAGCGGGGTGGCGGCGGCGCCGGGAGGCCAGGCGCGTGTGGGCGGCCGGCGATGGGGCGGTGGGGGTGGGGGGGGTGGCAACGACCGGCCAGCGCGGCGGCGACGGCGGGGCGGCGGCGGCGGGCAGTAAACATCGGCGGCGGCGGCGTAGCGGGGCGCGTGGGCGGCGGGGGCAGGTGCGGGGGCGGGGCGAGCGGCGTCGCGGCGCCGGGCGGGCGGTGGCGGTGGCGCCCGGCGACAGGCCGCCGCCAAACCGACGCCGCCGCGCCGCGGTCGATGCCGCCGACGCCGCCCCGCCGCCGCCCCGCCGCCGCCGTCGCCGCCACCGCCGCTGCCCCCGACAGTGCAGCCCCGCCGCCGCCACCGCCGACGGCTTATGTAACCGGCGCAGCACGCTCACTGCCCTGGGCCCGCGTTCCACGCCCGGCGGGGGAGTGCAGATATTGTTAAAACGTACAAAACTCTTACGCCTTTAATGGGGAGAAGAATACGACGTGATTGTTTGATAGATTTATTGCCTCCAGAAGGTTTTTTTTACCGTATGAAGTCCATTTTTTGACGGCTGGCGGCTGAGTAGTAGATGTCAGTTCTTCTGATGATAAAAATATGTGTTTTTCACCTCTTCTTACTACTATTGATATATTTAGTAGTACGTAGGGCACGGGCTGTTAACACCGTTTATTCCGTAAGTGTAATACATTTTTTGGTGTGGGAGGTGGAGAAGATCTTGCCCCTTTGGATGGCTATCGGCTAGAGGTGTTTTGCCCAACCAGATACCTTCTACCAGCATGGAACTGCCCCAGCTAGGACAAGCTCTATGCTCCCAAGCGGTCTCCCGACATGTGTAGTGCATGTAAGTGTAAGTGTGTGTAAGTGAGAGGTAGGATAGGAGAAGGACTGGGAAGACGTGATCGCGCCCGGTCCGTGACCCGTTTGATAGAGTACTGCTCCGGCATTAGCCAGGTATTCAGAGAAAGCACGGAAAATTACCGCTCAGAAGAACCAGCTATCAGAATTCTCCTCCACACAACAACAGAACTCAACGTAGCTATCTGGCTTCCGTCGAAAAGCCTGCCATTGTCGGGACTCGAACCCCACGAGCTCCCGGTCAGAGACACTGCAGTGACTTGAGTTGATGCCCTAAACTACTTCTTCCGTTTAGAAGAGCTTGGGTAATCAGATTAGTTACACCCGCTACATCAAGTCTTGTTAAAATTTCTATTTTGGTCTAAAAATATGTCATATTGCCGCGAGTTCTTCATAAATATGAGCAAGACATATATAGTAGCAAAATAAGGTAAACTTGAGATATTAACATTTAAAAATAGTGCGATGATGCGTGACCGTTCTGGCTTATACTTTTGCAGCCCCAAGTCCTTCAATTGCTTCTTGAGAGATATAACAGAGGCACTGCTGCGATATCAGTTTATGCCCTGAGTCACTTCTCAGCTAGAGCAATTTAGCTTTGAGGCCTTGAGATGCCATTGAGGTAGATGGCGTTTGGTCCTATGGATATTATTTGATCTTAGGATTCACGAGCCCGTTAGCCTTAAAGAATGTTTCATAGGGCCAGTTAATTCAGCATTTACTCGTATTAAATGCACATCGGCAACTGTGCGCGCGACCGAGTAGCATTTCTCGCGCTTTCTACGAGTAGTATATTCATACAATCATACGTACTTACGTTCGCCTCCCCAATAAAGACTTAGACATAAACAAACATGTATTACTAGACAAAATTGAAATATACGAGCGGTGCATCTTAGATAAAACAGGGGCGGTGTTTCAGTGGTTCATTTCGATTTCTTGATAAACGTGCAGGGGCTACCGTCAGGCATACGAGATACAGCTTGAATGCATCTGCTCTAACACGCAGTCATGGGAGGTCAAGTGCAGATGCTAAGGGATAAAGCGAAGTGCCAGTGCGAGACAGAGCAGGTTGCGAAGCGCATTAGTCCGACGGGGAGGCGGCGACGCGGAGAGAGGCAATGCAGCCGTGAAGGTCCGAAGCAAGCTTAGGGGGCGACGGTCGCTTTCGCTGAGCGGTGTGGTGGGTGGTGGACACGGCAGGGGTTGTGGTGGTGGGAAGGGAGGGACGGCTGAGAGACACCATGGACGCATAACTGGAAGTGGGTGCGAAGCAAGGCTAAAGGCGAGAAGGAGGGGTGACGGTGGCGAGGGAAGGGGGGGGGGAGAAGGAGAAGGGAGCTGGAGGCGGCGGACGCTGACGAGAACGGGGGAACAACGGGGACGGTGGAAGCGGCGAGGCGGAGGAGCGACGGCGGTGCGGCAGAGCCTATGGTGGTTCTGGAGACGGCAGTGTCGACGGTGATGAAGGTGATGGCGGAGACGGCGATGAGGGTGGTGGCGGCGATGATGGCGGGGACGACGGCGACGGTGTGCACAGCGGAAGTGGCAAGGAGGTGAGGACGGCGTGGGTGGGCAAGGTGCTAGGGTAGTGTGACGTAGTGAAAAAGAATAAATTCACATAAACAAAATAAATATAATATATTGAAAAGTTACAGACTAGATACAATAAATTGCTTAGTATAAACACTCCGGCAACCTTTTCCTTCCAATACCCTGCTTTACCGCAGAAAAACAAACCACGCGTGATGCGAGCTGTCGGACAATTACCGTCCCGTGACAATTACCGTCACATGGCCTGATGCCAAAATTTAAACCGGTCGCCGTCTGGCGGACCGTGTGCACGAAGCACCCGAGATCGTCTGGCCCTTACACTCCGGACATCTCGCCCCCACTCTTACACTCCCTGTACCTACGCGTACTAGGCCCTCTGATGTAAAACTGAATGAGAACGCGGGCGCAGATGGCGCCGCGTTAAATAGTTGATGGCTACACCCCCCACCTCACAAGTTCCCATAATAGGCTCGCCTGCTGATGCAAACTAGGCTCGCCTGCCAGCGTCTTAGGAGGGGGGATACACCCCCACCACACAAGATTCCCAGGTAGGCTCGCCCGCTGTCGCCAGCCTCTTAGGAGGGGGGATACGCCCCCACCACACAAGATTCCCAGGTAGGCTCGCTAGACAGCTTCCTAGGAGTTTACAGCCTATGGTTATTTTTGGCTCTGCCACGCTTGTCTGCGTCAACTGCCAGAGCGCCAATTCCGGATGTACAGGCTCAACCCCTTCCTCCCCCGCAGAGCACTTTCACCGACCTAACGGTTTTGGGCCTCGTATTAACGACGCCACAGTAGTATGGTCCGCAAAAACGTCGAGGACGTGGGGTGTGCGTGAGCTGGCGGTCGGTAAGGTGATAAGGGCGGCGGGAATTCCGTGGTTGGCAGGAACGCCGATAAGGATGCGGATTGCGGCAATGATGGAGAGATGAGGTCTAGCAGGCGGCAACGTGGCGATGGTTGCGGATACGGCTGTAACAGTAGAGGCGGCGACGTGGTGAGGACGATGGGGCCGATAAAGGCGACGTGAGAATCCAGATAGACAGGTGGTGGGAGGGGGCGTCGAAAACGCCGTGGTGGGAAGAGGGGCGGGAGAGCGGCGGGAGCGTTGGCGGCGGCTGTTTGGGTGGCGGGTTCGCGCATTGAGGCGTCAGTTGAGGCGAGGTCGGAGCGGGGCGGGGCGAGCCGTAGCGTCAGATCGTCGCACTAAATTATTCCGCCAAGGCTCCCGGTCGCTGCTTTCTCCCGCTGTGCTGCTAGCGGTCGCCGCCTCCACTGCGGCGCTCGACCTCACGCCTGGGGAATGTGGGCTCTTCCGCTCTGCAAGGATCACCGCCCTTCTCTACCTATTTGCTGTCCGTGTTGCCTTCAGAAGCCTCTTCGTCATAGCGTTCCTCACTCCGTTATCTATCCTTTTCCACTATTTAGAACTTACTTCCCTCTCCTGCCGTTAACGAGTCTTAATTATTCTATTCTTCCATTCCTTCTATTATTTTTTAACATGTTCATCATCCCTTTCCTATTGGTCTTGCTCATAATGACTCTTCGTTCTTTATATTTTTTCCTTCTCCCAAGAGTTACTATTGTGCTTCAATATATTTTTTCACCACAACTGCTCTCGCAGTTGTTCCGAGGCTACAGTTCGTTACCGTGAATTTAGCCTCCGCAACAGGTGACCACATTGTCTATGGATTATCTCCCTCATACATTTCCTCTTAGCAATCCTTATGATCTCCAAATCTCTTTTTATTGTGTCTAATAATTAATTGTTTTATCGTCGTCTGGTTGCAGTATATAAAATTTAAAAAAATTAAATTGTAAATGCCTTTATATTCTACTACAATAAAGGTAACGAAGTACTATAAGTACTAGGATAAACAATTTTGTGTTCTGTACCACGTGTATAATTGTTGTATCTTATTTGCTCTGATTATTTTAAATAATAATTAGCCTTCCAATTAGTAAATCGTCCAAGTTCCAATGAATGATAAATTATAATACCTCTTCTATGTATGTATATATTTGGCGCGACAGCCTGCGAATTGGCTCAGGGTACGTGTGGTTAGCACGTAGACATTACCACGCCGTATTCCAATCTTCTCAACCTAAAAAGTGAGTTTTCACATCGTCACACAGCAACATACACTGAGACATTGCAAGGAAAACGCACACTATAGACTTGGCTCGAGCGGGAATGGAACTCGGGTCCGCGTAGTGGAAAGCGATCACGCTGACCACGAGCGCCAGTACGTCTCCTATATTTCATATAATACTTGACACGCACTTGACTAGTGAATACCACAGCTTACATCACCGCTTCACGACCTGTGTCATCACAACAGCTGCGTAATTGGGCAAGGATCTTCCCCTGGCTTCCTCAGTCATGCCTAACAGTTGCTCATCCAACGTTGCCACCGCTGCTGCCTTTGTCGCGTCGCCACCGCTGCTTGTTACAGGTTCCTCTGCTGCCCTCTGCACCATCTCCTCCACGTGTCCCCTCGCCGTGCCCGCTGGTCCTCGTATATCACGGCCACCGCTTAATCCGCCTTTGCGCGCCACCGTCCATTCACCGCCAGCGCAGCCGCCGAGGCTTCGGCTGAGGCTGCCTTCCGCCACGCCCCCGCCGTTCGCGTTTCTGTCTCCTCCTCCGCCATCATCATCGCATCGCCACCGCCTCCACCATCTTCACCTTCGCTCCCTCATCCGTGGCGTCCTTTATCATCGGCACTGCCTCGTTTTCTGGATCGGATACCGCCACTCCTCCAGCATTGACTCCACTTCCTCTTCGCCTTTGCGCGCCTACGCTTTCAACCACCTACCCCGCCATCGACGTGTTCTTGCTTTCGCCCGAATCAATGTATCTGCCCCCTCACCACCACTATTACCACTTAATTTCTCATAAAATTTGTCACCATTACCTCCACCCCGGCTCCGTTCCCTTCCTTCCCCCATGCCTCTTCTGCTCAGCCTATCTCCGCCACAGCGTCTTCCTCTATCTCACCAACGTCACAGCTACCTATTCCACTCCCACCCCATTGCATTTCTCCCACAGAATTTCTGTCTGTTCTTCTGCCTCTGACAACGCGTCCTCCTGAGTTCCCCCTCCACACTATCCCGCGGCCGTCGCCTCACTGCCGAGGCCATCTCTATTTCCTCAACAGCGACCATCGCCACTCTAACTTGTGTCACCGTTTCCTCCTCGTCCATCTCTTCCACTGCGACCGCCTTTGCCATCCCTTCCTCCTTCGTCTCCTTCGCGTACGCCAAGCCTCCACCTCCGCCTGTCACCGCTTCCTCTTCTTACTCCTCCTCCGCGACCACCTCTGCAATCTCTTCTTCGTCCGTCTCCTTCACCGCAACCGTCGAACCTCCATCTGTCACCGCCTCCTCTTCTGTCTCCTCCAGCGCGATAGTCTCCACCTTTTCTTTCTCGTTCGTCTTTTTCACCGCGACCATCGAGCCTCCAACTCCGCCTGTCACCGCTTCCTCTTCTGACTCCTCCACCGCGACCACCTCTGCCATCTCTTCTTCGCACGTCTTCTTCGCCGCGACCGTCGAACCTCCATCTGTCACCGCCTCCTCTTCTGTCTCCTTCAGCGCGATAGTCTCCACCTTTTCTTTCTCATTCGTCTTTTTCACCGCGACCATCGAGCCTCCAACTCCGCCTGTCACCGCTTCCTCTTCTGACTCCTCCACCGCGGCCATCTCTGCCATCTCTTCTTCGTCTGTTTCCTCCACCGCCATCTCGTCCTCGTCCGTCTCCTTCATCACGACCACCGAGCCTCCACCTCTGCGTGCGCAGCAACTGCACTGTGCTTCTCCAATGGAGCGGCGCCGGGCGGGCGGCGTGCATGCGGCGGCGCGGGACACTGCGCGTTCTATTCAAGTCCGGGCCTAGACCCACACCCGCCAGCACAATGGAGTTGTTGCGTCCTTCAATGAAGTTTTGCTGGATGGATTTATTGCGCGCGTCGCGCCGTATGCGCTTGTACGCAGGGCTTACAGTGCAAGACTTTGACAAATGCAGGTTGACGTAGAAAAACGAGCACGAGCGCCTGGCCTTTAATAACATGATTAATTTGATTGCTCCAGTCGCTTTCAGTTTAATGCTCAGATCTTTTTATAAGTCGTTTGTTATCTATTTTTGTTTCGTGGGTTGTTATTGATTACGTAACTTCTATCATGCACTGAAAGGCTTGACCATGCGATCTTATGTCTGTGGCGCTGAATTGCAAATCACAGTATGTTTGGTTTTCCTTCGAAAAGTTCTAGAAAATCTACCTATGACTAATTGTTATCAATACTAAGTACTTAACTATGTCTTACTTTCCTTTTATCATTTGCCTCACATAATTCCTTGGGAGATCTCGCAGCGTATCGCTTCCAGATTGTTTAGATCCACGGGAGGGCAGTCGTATGTTTTGTTATCAAATCGATGGGGATACCTCCGTAGGCTGCCTCTTAGGATGGGAGCGGGATAGTCGATAGAGCGACTCTGCTCCGACGTCACCTGGAAGACGTCAGAGGAGTCCACCAAAAAACAAAACGATCAGAGCAGCCATCCACCGGAATTCCCATGCACATAATGCATCATCCACCCCAGCTATTTAGATCGTGGCGAGAACGCGAACTGGTATGGAAACTCAAATATAGCATATAAATAGTGATGGACGTTGTATCTGCCAATTAAATTATTTGTAGAACTAATATTTTCAAATAAACCTAAAAATGAAGTTTATTTCTTGTTTACTTCCTTGCATCACAGCACAATAATTTGTGTTCCTATTAACTTTCTTCTATTAACTTTTTAAATGTTCGTGGAAACGCAAAACGACAATACGTGTTATCATGTTGCCTTTTACCTTAGAGTGCTGCAAACATAAGCTCTGACTTCTTTAAGAAAACGTGGAGTGCCAAGGAGATATTGCGTTTTTCTTTCGAGTGCCGTGGCTCTTGTATGGCGGGCTTTGCGTGCAGATGAAAAATAGGTCGCTTAACCATGGCTCACGTGAGGTTGCAAAGTTATTGCTGCAGGAACATACCAATAGTATTCCATAAACGGTGCAAATGTTTTATTGTTGTATTGCAGTCGTATACGGTCCAGGATTTATTGATAAAGCGTTAACTAGACAGGAAGAAGTGGGTTATTTCCATATTCTTCTACCCTACAATTTCGTAATAATCTTAAGGATTAAACAAAGATGAAGAAAAATGAATTGAAACATACAGTATCTTTGACAGTGTTTGTTTTATTTGACCACAATTGGTCGCGTAATGTTTCTAAATTAGCTGTACGGAATGGAACCTCAACAGAGATCAATTTTCATATTCGTTTTAGCGTTAATTATAGATATAAGTTACAAGAACATTTAATTTTCTAAATGGCTGGCGAAATATTTAGAAAAAATTGTAAATGAGTCAGGTCAAAGTATTTACAATAAGACATATACATCCCATTCTATTGTTGTCTTTAAACAACATATCTTTTAACTTAAGCTCTTAGAGAATATCTCGGGCTTTAAATACATAGATAGATGACTAACATAGAAAGATCAGATAGACATCACAGCAAAAAATACGCATATAAGAATGTTAAACTTTTACCCCTTTATAAACAGAAAACAATAATGAAATATCCAATGACACATAAAATTATAAATATATAATGAACGTAAAATCCAGTACAAATGATATTTTGAGGAAAAGATAGAATAACTACAACGTGAAATATGAATATATCAAATGTATTTCAACCAAAGCAAGTAAGTTTCAGATATATGATGGCTTTCAGATTTTTTTGCAATGTCTTATACGTACACAAGATTTTGCACACACACTCTAGGATGATCTCAGATTTATTGATTGATTATTTCGTGTTTTGGGCGCGGCAATTGCTATGGCAATTAATTCCGAAAGTGTAGTGCATTTTTGTCACGGGGGATGACCATGTTCTTCCACCGCTGAATAACGAGTTGCGGCGCCGACCTACATGTCGTCTTGTTCGATTTACCCCCATGCAGGTATCTCCCTGAGCGGGGCACTATCCCAGCCGAGACAAGCTATAAGCTCCAGACTGGTAACACGACATGTGTGGTAATGCTTTGCCTATAACCGATATAGAACGCGCGGCGACATCGCGTTCAATGTGGGAAGCAAAGTTACCGTGCGCCAGATCCTTATGTTGGGAATACAGACATCAATCTAATTGTTTAGCCCGTGTGTAATAAAAAAGGTTTTATTACACTCGTCGCTATGATACGGGTGGGGCAACAAGTGGTGTACTGCTGGGATCGAGCTTAAAAATGCTGGTCGATACATGACATACTTTGTGGTGGACAAAGTAGGTTTTCTCGGGGTTCTTCCATTTACCCTACGTAGCATTCTACCCTTCTTTCATCACCATGCATTATCTTTAATATAATTTATCCATCAGATTCCTTTACTCACTTGAAGTTACGATCGCAATACTAAAGCACTGATATCGTTCTAAATTATGATGGAGTCATCGGCCAGATCATTTGCCTTCCACGGCTGGGACTGTCCTTCAAATTCCGGTCCTTCACGTGGAATTTGTGAACTACAAAGCAGGTACGGAGAAGGTTTTCTGAATGTTATCTCGTTTCTCCTTGCAACATTGGTATCATCTTCACTTCATATGCACATATTCATCCAATCATTCATCAATCCCAGGTATTGGCATAAGGCATAGACACTGGCGTAAGAAGGGACGCGCTGTGGGTAGTGTCTGGTGAGGAGACTTCGAGAGGGCGTGCCAACGTGTGTGGCGGGGTGGCAGCTGGACGGAGCCGGGTCAACTCCCCAGTGACCCGTGAGTGGCGGGTGTGACCGGACGCTGCCGCCGCCGCCGCCTGGCGCGCTCGCCCGTGCTGACTGTGCCTTGCGCCGCGGGGACCCTCTCTGCTCGCGGCCCTGGAGCCGCCCGCCGCCGCGACCGCCTCCACCCCCACCCCCGCCCCCGCCCTCCCCCTCCCTGCCGAGGACGACGTCGCCGCCGCCGCTGACGCCGCGATTCCGGTCCCCGCGCGCCAGCTCGTGTCGCATCCCTTGCGCGAACAAAGGGAGGGGCTGATTCGCAAAACTCTTCAAAGTAGTCACCGCCACTCAGACACTTAGAATTGTGGAAACGTATCGAGATAATCTAAATGGCGCGCCGGGTTTGTCATCTGCAGCGAATGCTTTGTTTGAACAAAGGGAGGAGCAGATTCTCGGAAGTCTCTTCATAGTGATGATCCCCACTGGAAGACTTATACTCTCTAAAAGGAACTTGATCTAAATAGCGCACAGTCTACGGCGGTAACCTTGGTCATTAGTGTTCGAATTCCACGTAAGGTTTTAGTCATCTTGCAGCGAATGCTATGATTGTACAAAGGGGAAACCGTTTCGCGAAAATCTCTTGGATTTAGCCATCTCAATAAAAATAATACGAGCAGAAGTGGCACAAAAAGCTGTGGCGACAATCTTATTATGGTTCGCTTGGTTGTTTGAATTTTTCCATAGCTTTATTATCGCAATTGTGGTGCGAAAGATATTTGCAATTCTCTACAGAAGAACATTCGTATTTCTTGATTTGTCTCAGTCAGTTTCTTCACAAAATAATTTATTGTACAGTTTACATCAAAATACCCAATAATTATTGGTTTTTAACTTCTTTCGGAAGTGCGATACCGCGTCATCCCTTTTTACGACATTTAACTGGCTAGGGCGCTATGCAAATAAAACTGTTTATTATTATTATTATTATTATTATTATTATATTATGAAATCATCATAATCATCTTCCGGGAGTTGGTGACGTGCAGTTTCCGCGCCTGAGCGAGCAGTGCCGTTCTCAGGCCGCGAGGGCGCGCGTCGTGTCGCTGGGCGAGGCGTCATGTCGCAGAGCGTGAGCTGCAAGGAGTCAGCGGAGCGCGAACGGCTTTTCATGACGCCGCCGCTGTGCCGCTCACGGGAGCGCACCCCTCTCGCCTCCCCCCTCCCCGCTCGACGTCAGCTCGCGTTCGATTTAGTTGCGCCAGTGCCCTTCAAAGCGTGCGGCCCGCCGTGCGTTCACGGGTGTTTTCGCGAAACGCGTAAGCGATTCGCGGTTCTCTCAATGGAATTGTGCAAATGCTATGATACGGGAGTTGGACTATTCTTACACGGGGTTGTGTAGTCAGCTCACTGATACCCTATGGTGGTCTTTGCGTTTGTTCAGGAAATGATGATATATCAGGGGGGGGGCATTCTAGTTTGTGCCCTTCGAGTGGCATAGGTGGTGGCGGACATAACGACTCACGAGGCCGGTTCGTGAAAATACAGCTGTTTATTTTGCTCTTAGCAACTAACTAAACTCTGTTTTCCCCTTAGGGGCCAGCTTCAAGCTGTGCCCCTCGCCCCGCCTGGCATTACACCCACTTCCTGTCATCCGTATCTAGGATCTTGGGCAGAGGCGTCCCCCAATCGCTCATCATTTCCCCTCTCTCTAGTTCTCCAGGCCAGGACCCTACATGTCGATAACCCGCTGAGGTAGTCGCAGACCTTCCCAGCTAAATCTTGGTTTTAGTTATTTATTTTACTCGTATGTTCTTTCTTGATCCAACAGGGGTTACCCAGCTCGATAGACAGAATAAGAGGAAGGGAAGAGGGAAATAGCGGCTGCGGTGACTGGTAGGCACGCAGGCAGCCGAGTCATCGGTCGTTCCTGCTCGCGCCCCAGTGTATCTCACCAGAAGCCGAACCCGGAGGCAAACGATATGCCCGACGGTTTTGACATGGCGGCGGTAGTGGCAAACTGGTGTAGAAATTGCTCGGATTTACACCAAGTGGGCTCCATAGGAGGAAACCACTGGAACCATTGGCGGACGCGCCCAGGCTCACGAGGGAGTTGCAGTTCGACCGAAGCCTATGCCAGGCTATCTCCCTGTACATTTGGAACGATCGACAGTTCAGAACTGCGAGTCTTGCTTATATAACGTTGGGCTAGACCATGTTGCAGTGTGCGGAGGTGATCGCTGAGTTTGCACTGTTTCTCTTAACGATGCGAGGGAAGAGGATAGATCCAAACAGGCCAATGCTGGTGGCTGCTAGATTCCCAGGAAATGCGTTCAAAATGTAACACATTGTACTTGTGCATATGTACTCGAAACGCATTCATATATTATCGAAGAGCAACAAAAGTTCAGCGTGTATATTTCAACAATGCGTCTTATCAACAAGCAGTGTTTCACGAGCTTCTAGCATTTAGTAGAACCAAAAGAATAGATATTAGATACTTTGAAAATGTTGGGTAATTCCACATTTATTTTTGCAGAAATAGCATCATCGTGTATAAAAGAAGACATACTTGCTAGTTCAAATGCAATTATGAATCGCCGTTCATGGAACTATTCTTCACGTATTTTTTCCATCACGATAATTTAGACAACTACTTTCTACTGAAAAAAGTTTACTCTTGTTTCAAAACCATGGGAATCACATTTGCAACTCCTGGAAAAGTAAAAAGATGGGGAGAGAAAGATTGCGCGTGATTTGTGTCCGATCTTCGATGAACTTCTTCGGCATCCGCCTAGAAATGATCGGGGGATCCTCGGAATCGATTTATCAGAGCAGTCTCCCTCAACAATTCCCACATTTTCATTCATGTGGGACTCAGCTATTTTGATAGTGTCGAAAATTTGTCATTGGCGACATTCGAATCTATGGCCTCCTGGTGTGGAGAGCTTCAGGTTTGGACTCAAAAACACTTTACGCTCAAGGAAGATTATTTTTTTCATACGTTATTTCAACATAATCTTAACGATTTAGCCACTGAAAAATTGAAGTAAAGATTTAAAGGAATAATGTCAGTATAAATTATTTTGCTGCTATTTTAACGCCATTGTTAAAATTTAATTTTATACTAAATGATGACTCAATGTCTTTGCGTAGTAATTATTGTAGAGATTGTACAGATCACTGCCATTAAAATATCTAGTGCCTTTCACTGGAGCTTTGCACTTTGCTTCTTGGGCTGTTCTTACATAATATCACTTATATGACGATAAAGCATTGCAATACCGCTAGAAAGAATAAATCAAGTCGGTGAATATTTACAACTAGTAGAAAAGAGAATGGGTTGTCAAGCTCATTACTCGATGAACTAGAGCTTCGCTGCAAGGGGTAATGATGGTTGGAAGTGCGGGATTCAGTTCAGGGGAAAGCGGGAGAGGGACCGGTAGCCACGCACGGGCGGGATTTGCTCTCCCACGCACATTAGCAATCGGGCCCTGTGACCCGCGCGGCTGCCAGACATTCCCTCCTTCCCCACCCCCGCTCCCGGCCCGGCCCCGTCGCGGCTGGCGCCCGGCTGGCCGTCAGCTGAGCCCCAAATCGATACCCAGCGGTCCAAGAGGGCGCCTACTCGACGCGTTCCTTTGCAACCACCTGATTGGACCGTCGCCGCATTTTGGTTCGTTCATTATCCAGAGAGAAAAGTCTTATTGTGGTTTAGAAGCTCTGGGATATCTTTATACCTAGGATAGTATTATACGTTTTTTTGCAGTATAGTTTAACTCTCAACTGTTCGAGTCTTTGAATACGACAAGTTTATGCTAGTTTTTTATTTGTTTCATCACGATTCCTTTGTAATTAAGAAAATTATTAAATCACTTCCTTACAATACTGAAACCCTTTGTACGTTTGAGAGTAATAAGCATTTTCCTTCAAGTCTACTACTTCTGACCAAACTGGCCAAAATCGAATCGTTACTGACGTCACTACTCTGCAGATTATCCATAAATTTGAACTGCAGGACTTTAACACCATTGATCTTAGGCCTCTTTGGCGTTCACGTAGCGTTCAGAACTTGATGAAGATAATGAAACTGATCTCATTCATATAATCCAATCAGAAAGTCCGTACATTTCATTATACTCTTCTCATTTCGAAACGTTTTAAAATAATAATTTGAAACCATTTTTTAGAAACTCTCTCCAACTACGCTTTGATTTCTTAATTGCCAGAGAGCCTAAATCTGCATTATCTGTAATGATAAAACATGTAAGTTCGCAACTTCTGAGATTTGTTTAAGAAGCAAGAGAGGGAGACGAACATCGCAATTAGCTGCCTCAACCGCTTTTTTTCTTCTTCTAAGAATTACTACTGAATTGAGCTTCATGCAAATCTTCCTATAAGTGTAAGTCGAGTAATATATTGAGGTCCTTCGTATTTACATGTTTTAGCAATATTCTCTAATATAGTTAAAAGATGAATGTTTTTTAGATTACTGACTAACATTACTCTAAAATCAATCAAGGTAAATACTACATGAATCTTCAGTATTATTTCTCTCTGCGCTCTTGCAGGACTCATATTTTCTGACATAAAAGTTCATATTATAGTAATCAATGCTTCACTGCACGCATTTTCAATAGTGCGATAGTTAAAACTATCTAGCGAGCTTATCTCTATTTCTTTTTGTTTTTGACGATGAGTCAGTATTAGTGTTAACATTACTAACATAATAGATATTAATATTATCATTGTAATATTATTTAATCTGGCATCATAATTAATGCCCGAAATGTCCTCCAACTATTGTATTTTACGTTCAAGCGCAGTTTCTAAAAAAGGAGCAAAGGAATTAACATAATGGAGGAACGTATCACAAGATTGGTTTCAGCAGTTATAGGCATTGCATGACTGAAGTTCCACTTCTGTTTACATTGTAACTAGTCACGAACACATATCGACCATGCGTGACCGCTTGTTATAATCGACAATGAAACGATTTGAAGTTGTATAAGAGAGCAATTTGATTTCCTCTATCTTTAGATTGACTCACTACATTCATGATGAAAAAGAAGAAAAAAGACAGTTCTTGCTATAAAGACGTAGGAGGACGCAAAGGTCGAATATTGAAGATAATTCATACCATGATGCTCGTTCATCTATGACTGAAGGAATTTGTGAGAATAGTTATTGCATGTAACCGCAAAAATGAATTCTGGTTTAAAAATAACCTATGATCAGTTCCATATTTTTTGGGGGTAAATCAAAACACCTCATGAGAGTAAACCAGAAGTTTATGAGAAATAAACCTGATATTTATTATTGTTATTTGTGTTATTATTATTATTATTATTATTATTATTATTATTATTATTATTATTATTATTGTATTGTCTCAGATGAAACAGCTTTGTAGGTATAACCACAAATGACGGAATGTACTTAATGACGAACGACATTGAATGCATCCAAAAATTCATATTTTAACATTATTCAAAAGTATTTCTAATTTAATATTAATCAAAATTAGGTTTTGAGATTTTCCGCGTATCTTAATGGACGTTTCCATGTACTACTTATGAAATATCCGTGTAACGTACGCCAACCACTATTCTAAAATACACCAACCCAGGAACATCATCTGATCGTTGGAACATAACAAACTTGTTGAATATCCACATTTTCATTTTACAGGAGAACAGTTTGCCCTAAGCGGAGTAGGTATTTCGCAAACAAAGATAAAACATTTTGTTTTGTAACTCCCAATGTGTACACTATTGCTCTAGGAATTTCATTTAAAAATTTTTGAGCTCTGCAATCGGTGTAAGTGGACTTGCCGCCGCCGGTATCTCGAGCAAGACAGCCAAGGCCATCGCTTCCATATCACTATCAGTTCCCCGTCGCCATCGCCGCTACCGTCGTCGCCAACACCACTTCACTTCAACTACTGCCGCCACTGCCCTCATCATCGTCCCCGCCTTCACCAACAACCGCTGCTATCGCTGTCGCACCGTTATCACCCTACCACCGCTGCCCACCATTACCATCATCCCCACAACCACTGGCGTCCCCACCACCAACCGAAAAGTTCAAGGGTTCGAGTCCCGACGGTGGCAGGATATTCGATACTAGCTACATAGCTAGGTCATCTGCTCTCTGGACCGATTCTAGCGACCGGCTGCTCAAATCGATATTCTTCCAAGGTTTCTCTCATGAATACCAGGCGAATGCCGGAGCAGGACCCTAAAAAACGGCCCACGGACCGCGCGCGATCTTTCCTTCCTCATTCTTGATCTATCCTCGCTCCTTACTTCCGCATACCTACAAATATACACTACATTACCACACATGTCAGGTGGTCAGTCGGAAGCTTAGAGCTTGTGCTGGCTGAGGCGGTACCCTGCTGGTGAAGATACCTGATGGGGGAAAACCCCGCGAGTCGACGTGTAGGTCGGCTCCGGATCTCGCCGTTCAGCAATATAAGGTCACCGCCACCTCCCACGTTAAAAACAATTCACTACACGTACGGGACAGACGGCAGCAGTTGACGCACCCAGAAACAGTGATCATTTATTAAATCAATCCCCGCCAGCACCACACGCACTCCCCTCACCACCACCATCGCCGGCACCGCCGCCCTCGTATCCTGCGCGGCCGCGGCGCCACGACGGCCGTGCCGCCGCCGCTGCCGCCGCTTTACGTCCCCGGTGACGTCACTAAGCCGTGATTGCATTGAGCGGCGGCGTAAAGCGTTTAGTGCCTGGGTTAACGTCTGCCGCGCCTCGCTAGGCGGCCCGTGCCGGCAGGGCGGCACGCCTGCGCGGCCGGAGCTACGAACTCCAGGCTCGAGGGAAGCGCTCCGGCGATGGCCACTGCCTGTGGCGCCGAGCAAGTGCAAGTGAAGGACAAATGGCTTGCGAACCAGCATTCATTTTTCAGTAAAATAACTACTTAACTACTATGGATGTAGTCCTCTCTAGTCGCAAAACTGACAGTATATTAATTTCAATAAGAAATTGCTGAGATAGGCAGTAGACGTTTAACCAGGTTCCCTCACTATTAGGGAACAAATTGAAATGACCTCTCTTTTTGTGAGGCAAATTTTACTAACTTTTTGCGGTTTTTCAAAACATTTTAAAATATGTTCCCTCTCAGAAAGTGTTGAGTGTTTCACGGAATTTACAGAAAGTATTACGTAATGGAAGACTTGAGTTGTCTTGGTACCTTTGAGTAAAGTTTAGTGAGAGACAGAGAATCTGCAATTCAAAAAACTTAGTGTCTCTTTTTGTGTTTCTGTGCCAGTTCTCTATTTTACCGTAAACAATTCACAGTATTCTCTTAAAAAATACAATTTGTGCCAAAAATGATGCACAAATGTTATTTGAAAAATAATAATAATATATATGTTTATAATAGTCTGCAAAATATCCTAACTTCTACCGTTTCTTCTAAGAACTTTCTGATTTTTTCCAAATCAATAAGCTTCCCCGACTTTTCACGTTTCTCCAGAAAGTGACCACCCTCTAAAACAGCACCTAAAGAAAAACCAAGATCCAGTAGGGTGGGTAGGAGTGAGGGCGGATGGTTGTGAGTGCGCGCACGAAGGAGGGCGCCCCGAGGGGGGGGGGGGCGGACGGGCGGGTCCTTGAGACCACCAACGCTTTGCGCTCGCGATCGCTATCTCCCCCGCCGGCGGCGCGCGGTTCCAATGCGGAGATCGCTCCTCGGGATAACCCAGTGACATTTGGGAGGCTGCGCCGCGCCGGCCGCGGCCACAGCGGCGAGCGCGCGGGCGGCAGACGCTTAGAAATGCAATTATAACGCCGCCGCCGCCGCCGCCGCCGCGAGGTGTCGCAACGTGTCAGGAGCGTGGGGCGATTGTTGGCCCACACTGCGGACGCCATCCGAAAGGCGGCCCCGATAGACACAGCACGTCCTGATTTCAATGACGTGGCGGGATGGCAAAAATGTAGTGGTTTGCTGGAGCAAAAAGGCTGCTGAATAAAACCACAACACATGGTTTTCTAATAAGTAGTGCGTACACTACTCAAGAACAACAAATGAAATGCTCTCCGATAACACTGCATTTAAGTTTTATTAAATAGTCTTCACGCATATTACAATACATGATCGCAGAGTACAATATGTAAGGAAATATAGTACAACAGTTTTTTACTTACCAAGATTATCAAAAAGCTTGTTCCATTGCGGCAAGTAGCAAAAATATTTGACAGACAGCAAGCGATCTCTTCCTTAGGGGGTTGTTATCGCTTAACGTTAGCTGCATCGTAAGCAGTGACGCTTTGATTATAAACATTTGCTCGGTACGCGCAGTATGGAGACATGCGGAATAACACAATGAAATGTTTACAATTTTATATAAAAATTAGTTTATTTTTTTCAGATTTCCTGGATATCTACAGAAACTATGGACACCGATCACATGGACGGAGTTTGCATAGTTTTCATTTAATTGTTGCGTGCATTGGAAATTAATATTAGAGATTCCGTAACTAAAACGCACAAAAGGTACCGTGCGAAATTTGGAAAGCTACCGAACACAGATTCAATGCTAGTATTTGCTAACAGGTCTCTTCGACACATTCTGGAACCTCCCTTCTTGAGGCCTTAAATTAATTAAGTTCCAATGGAATACCTGATAAAAGGAAATGAAAAAGTATTGGACGCATTCAAATAAAATTTGTAGCAAGTACTGGAAAATTAAAGCTCTTGAGAGAAATCCTAAGGGACAAAAAATGAATTGTAAAAAAATATTGTGCTGGATATCAGAAATGGAGGTGAAGAAGATTTGGATGTGCTCAGGAGAAATATAAGAAGGCTGCTGAGAGAACAGTTCAAAGAAGCCTTGTGAATGGCCTATTCGCTGCTTATATTTGAAAGGCTCTACAACTATGAAAGTTACCCGCGTGAAATATAAAGTGATGCTATTTTTATCGCATCTACCCACGATCTGTGTCTTTTAGGACTGATTAGAACGCGATACAGCGAAATGTGGGAAGTACACGGTTACCCAAGGAAAGATCTAGTGAATAAGACAACAGATGTGCACTAACTTAATGGAGAGATGTGTACGGGATGTATTAGTATAATAAGAATTAAGAAGAAAGTCATGAATTAATTTTGAATCTCTTCGTGATTCCCTTTGTGAAACTTAAGACAATGCAGGCATATCTTTCAGGAGCCCCCGACCAGCGTAGTAAGTCTCTAAAATCCTTTGCCAAGAGAGAGTGCAGGCCTCATTTTCTTAAACTTTGAAATTCCTGCGGCGGAGAATACATATTAGGTGCGGGAGTAAATTAAAAAATAATGTTCAATCATTTATTTTTTCTTAAACTGTCAACATTCTCGAAACATGTATCTAGTGCTCTTATTGTTTAATTTGCGATTCCCTGGCAAATTTATGACATGTTGTTTCTAGCAATTCTACAATTATACTCCACAAATGCACTTTCCTTTAGAAACTATTACCAATGTACTAATTCCAACTAATGTAAACCCTACGCTCTACGAGATCATTTTAAAAAATTTCGAGCTTCAACAGATATTATTTCTTCTTTCATTTCTTTCACTTCTACATTGTGAATGTAGTCTACAGTGTGTGTATTTTTAATTTCCTTTCGAATCCTTTTTCCTCCTAGATTAATATTCAATTATTTGTTTAATGCTAATGAAAATATGTTTCACATTTTAACATTCGTACGCGTTGTAAAAATCATAAGCATCTTCAAAAAATATATTTCAATCTTCATACAAATTATCAAATATAGTTATTATTATTATTATTAACAATTATTTACAATAAAGTAGAGAACATTTACATCAAGTGTTAGAGACTTATATTTTCTAGCTTCTACATCTTTTTTTTTACATTTCCTATTGCCTGCAAAACAAATCAGCCATTGTAATGCTTAGTTTTTCGACTAATCACATCACGCCCGACTTTCCGTGACCCTCTCCGCAAGACACTCCGCAAGAGTTCCGCAGTGGAATTTCTCAGCTGGCGTAGAACTTCGAACCCAGAACCTCACGCCAAGCCTTTGCTCGAACATTCTATCCTGTCTTAAGCTTCTAGAAGAGTAAAGGTCACTTCGCTTTGAGGCAACGAAGACGAAGACCAGATGCTGATTGCTGGTAATCGCGAGGGCTATATGCCTGTCAGTTTCGTGTATTAGATTAGAAAATTTCTCTTTCCTCATAAACAGATCAGAAATATTCTTAATTCTGGGAAAATCGTGGTAAATTCAAAATAAAGCGTCACGTAATAAAATCTATTCCGAAAAGTGAAACGTTATTCCAGCATATTTTGTTGAATTTTCATGAAGACTATTGTTCATTATTCCCTTTCATGTATTTGTTACTACGAAATAAGTACATTGTTTTTTGAAAAACGAGCCATTTATACATGTCAAGTTGTGAACAGTATCAAGTAATTAATTGCATTTCACGGACGAAGTTGTTTATCAGTTCTATTCTTTCCCAATAACTCATTTTGTCATCACGCAAATTATTATAGGTCGTGTGTAATGAGTGGGAAGCTAAACATATTGTCTATAAATGTGTCAATTTCATAACATATAATGGAAATCAAAAATTATTTTGTGAACGCTTAGTAATTAATGATCATAGTGCTCAGCTTTGTTATTCGATACAAATTAACTTCCAAATCATGGCATTTTCACACAAGTTAAACGAAACAACGATATGCGCATACTCGTTAATTTTCATGGTATGTATTCGAAAATTGTTGTGGAGAAAAATCATAAATCTAATTTTACTGGTTAATTCCCTTCAGAAATTCAACATTTCGATTTTCTTTCGCGATCATATTTGTAGAAAATTCTTGACCACTTGAAAAATCAAAAAGTAGTACTTGATAAGAATATGTTTTAAGTGTATTTTATTTCCATTTCCGTAACAGTATTCAAACCTCTTCTCTTTTTACGATATTTTTTAAAGAGTTTCTTTTGCATTAATTTCTTTTATTTCATATAACAGGTATACTTATTTTGGATTACATATGCATCTGAAATATTGTAGTAACTTTTGAAGTAATGCATTGTGTGGAATGTGAACCATTACTTACGTTTCACAGCAAAGAGGGAAATACTATAAACGTAAAAATGAAATAAATCCTAGAAGACATATTGAACTTCACATTTCTTTATCTATTTCAAAGAAATTGATCCATTCTCTAACTTTTATGTGTGATGATGTATTCAGCTGTTCCTCTCTATTGATAGTATTTTACGCGTAATTGTCATTCCCTCTCGCCTTCTCATCATCAATCTGCCGGGAGACCGATCGGGAGCTTGACCCGGCTTGGGCGGTGCTCCGCTGGTGGGAGACACCTGGTTGGGGCAAACCCCGCTAGCCGACGGTAGATCTGCGCCAGATCTCGCCATACAGCGAGGGAAAGATCACTGCCACCTCCCTAGATGCACTACACTTGCGGGAATAATGACCATAGCAGTTGACCAGCCCAGGATCACTAAAACAATCAATCAATCCGTCACCCTCGCAGTTCTTCGCTCCCTCCAATTTTCCCGCTCCCCTCTCCATGGTCTCTGCTCCAGCATCATGCGATCACATGCCCTCGCCATCTCCGTCAACCCCCAGTTACTCGCTAACTCTGTTATCCCCGCCTCCCCATTCCCATAGCACCCCTCACCCCATCCCCACTCATACAGCAAGCGACCATAAGCCCGCACCACCTCCCTCTCTCCGCAGTCATTCGCTTCTTCCGTTGTCCCCGCCACCCTCGCCGCTGCCCTCTCTCCCGCCACCGCTCCTACAGCAAGAGATCGCTAGCCCCCGCCAACTCCGACACCCCCCGTAGTTGTTCGCCCCTCCCGCTGTCCCCGCCGCCTCTTCCGCCTCCGCAACCATTCGCCTTCCCCGTACCGCTCCCCACTCGAGCCCGCGACGATTTAGTGGCGCTTTCCCCAAAACGGTCGTCGGCACTTGTGTTTTAAAAGTGTTGGCCCCGATATGGTCACTGAAAGTCGGCGGGAAGTAAAAGTCCCCCTGGCTGCGCGGCCCCATAATGCAGTAAAGATAGTGCGTTAAGGTGATGAAGGGTTACAGGCGGACCGGCTCTCAAACTCGATTTGGCAGGCGCGAGGGGAACCGGCGGCGGAACGGCTGCGAAGGCGATCGCGGGATCCGTTCTTTTATTCGTATGGGGATGTTTATGGTGCTTTTCGCACCGCCCGTTCGCCGCACGCGTGCGGGGGCTGAAGGAGCAGGGCCGCCGCTTCTGTCGCGCTGCGAGCGCCCGCGGAGCCCTGGACGTCGTTAGTGCCCCCTTGCGATGTGATTTGTTTGCACGAAAGAAATGCCAAATGACAAGAGGCTTAGCTCTTATCGTAACTGTCAAAACATTCTGAGGAAGAATGTTTGCTGTATTTTATTCCCCTGCATGGAATAAGTGCCGTATTTTGTGTAACGATAGAGGTACGGGGCTACTTCATGGCTCTATGTCTACTGTATGTTCACAATGTTTCTCATTATTACTTATAAAACCTTGACGAAACCAGATCCAAAGGATAATTTATTTTGAGTGAATAATCATTTTATGTAAGTAATTGGAAACAATATTGAATTCTCAGCTGTACAAAATTGATTAAAAATTTCTGATTAAGAATAAAGGAGTCATAAATTACAAAACAAATTAAATGGGAATAATATACGTCCTAAAAGTGTATTTAAAATTATATTCAAAAGAAATATAAAATAGATAACAAGTTAAGTCTAAAAAACACAATTATAATTTTCTGTACATTAAAAAAGAACCAGTCCTTTATTAAACGAATTCTTGAAGAGGTGGTGATTTTATTGGTATGTACTTGTAATGGTGCACATTTCAGTGCTCTTGCTGTACTAACGTGCTACGGCAAGCCAAAATGCGCTCCGGCGCGGTTTTAAGGTGATGTAGCGAAGGCGTAATGCTGCTTGAGTTCTAGCCTGCGCCGCGCCTGGAACAATTTTGCAGCTACGAACCAATAAATACTTTCTGAAATCGTAATTAGTATGTTTTGTAAAACCAATAACACACGTAATCAAATGCTCTTCAATACATTGTATTTAAATTGCTGTCATTTCGTGAGAAACAATGCATAAGTAACCATTGCACCACCCTGCCATTAGTGACTCGAAGAAAAAACGTGGCGTACTTCTAGTTCGGAACCAATGTTGTAACTACAGCTTGGGAATACTCATTCATTACAAGAGAGCGAAAGTCCTTCTCATTAAAGAGGGAAGCTGGAAGTGTTTTCACTTTCGAAGTGGTTCAGACTTGTGAACGGTGACTTGTGACGCTGACAGTTCTGCGAAGAAGCTGCATCCTGAACTTCTGCGAACTTTGGATCTGTCAGAGCGGGGGCATAACTAAGACAGAATAATTTTCATTTCCCTTGAACTCCTTTGCGTGTTTCTGCCACTCGCAGGTGGAAAATAATTATGCCATGTTCGCCACGATCTGTGGAAGATGATTATGGAAACTGGAGACGTGGAAACAAATTTGTTTCAAATCAAAGGTGTTTTTCTAATATTGATTTTCTTAGTAATCTCTATAATGGGATTTTCGAGGCCCAAACAAGGCACACAATAGTTCATCCTACGACATTTGGGTATTTAAATGCTTTCAATGTGTATTTTAATAGGAAATGGACTGAGAAAATTATTGCAGAAGCAACTCACCGAGTGCAAACCTTGTAACTTGGTCAGAACGAAATTGATTTATTTTGAATCTATTTTCTTGTAAAAAGGCAAACACAAATGCAACAGTAACAATTTTAATAGCAATAACTAATATTTAACTCTTATTTATTACATTTACACTGATAAACATGTAATTACTCAAATGTATTTGCTTACAATTTTCATCGAATTAATATGTCAGTGTCTGTTCTTTAAAACTAGCAGAAAGTATTAATTTTATTTTATTTTTATTTAATCAGGATTTTTATTTTTATGCATTACTAATGCATCGTTTGGACGAGTCTTTGAAAACAAATATTTTAAGGAAGAAAGAATTATTCATTAAATGGTACTTTCAAATTTTCTCGGTTCTTTCTTCACAATCATCAATACAATATGTCGAGCTAATTATCACTTAAAATATTGAAATATAATTCCCCTTACAAATGTTTTTAACAACCTAATCAGAATACTAGATTTACGTTCATGAAAACAGTTGGAAATTGGATAAATAACTCAAATCATTTTATCTCCAGAAAATCTAATCCATCAGAAACTAAACGCCGAACACTGCAGCCAAGAACAGCATTAACACACATAACTTCGCGGAGGAAAACAATGTCGAGTTTCTGAGCGAATTCATTTCGAGAAAGAGAAAGCCTGCATTTTGCTCACTACCCAAACAGCACTTACAACATCCAAAGGCAGTTCCTACGGAACGGCGCCTAGCTGCGCGGGCCAGCGGTCGCAGAGAAAAACGAGCGAGCGTCGCGGTGACGTCGATGCGACGCCCCGCTGCCTCCACAGCCACCGCTGCTGCCTCCGCCCCCCGCTCTCCCCAGCGCCTCTCCCAGGGCTGTTGGAGCCGCCTCTATCACCATCGTCACCGCCTCTGCCACCGCCTCCGCCTCCGCCTCCGCCTCCGCCTCCGCCTCCGCCTCCGCCTCCGCCTCCGCCTCCGCCACCGCCACCGCCACCGCCACCGCCACCGCCACCGCCACCGCCACCGCCACCGCCACCGCCACCGCCACCGCCACCGCCTCTGTCACCGCCTCCGCCTCTGTCACCGCCACCGCCACCGCCACCGCCACCGCCACCGCCACCGCCACCGCCACCGCCACCGCCACCGCCACCGCCTCCGCCTCCGCCTCCGCCTCCGCCTCCGCCACCGCCTCCGCCACCGCTACTGCCTCCGCCTTCGCCAACGTCTGTCTCTCTTGCAATGCCTCCACCTTCGTCTCCACCCCCAACCCCCGCCACCATGCCTGCCACCAACTCTACCACCACCTCTCACCCGATGCTGTCTCCGTTCCCGTCGTCAGCTTTTCCTTGACCGTCGCCGCCGCCGCACCGGTCTGCCTCTGCCACAACCACCAGGGTTGTTGAACGCAGCGCAGCAATGCGCCTGCGACTGCGGCGGCGGCGGCGCCGGCGCCTGCACCGACGCCGCCGACGCCGCCGACGCCAACCCTCCCCCTCTGCCTCTTACAAGGCCGCTGCTGCAATCGCCGCCAAGGACGATAACCGACCTATGGGCTCCTGAGTTTCCTTTTCCACTGCATGTACCAGGTCCCTCACTGAGTTGTAGTCAATTTTTTGCACCCCCTCTCGTCTATAACTCAACCCCCACGTACCTCTACTAGTATGTCTACCCTACTCCATCTTCACAATGTGACTTCATGATGCCACATTACGTCCATGCCAATGCAACTCAAGTTTCTCCAGCGCTTTGCCATTCCACATCCGTGCCATCCACCTCCACGCCACTCCACCTATAAGCTACTGAACCCCTACGTCACTTTATCTCTAGGTCTAATCACCTCCATATCACTCCACTTCCACACCATTTCCATGTCACCCTATCTCCACGCACTTTCACATTCACGACAGTCAACGTCCAAGCCAAGCTATCATCAGGCCACTCCCACTTCATGTCACTCCCCACGTCATGTCACACCCACACTTCCATACTATATGCCTTGACACATTCTCACAACATTCCACGTCAACATTTGGCATCTCACGCGACCGTCATTCATTTCCAGATCACCTCTCACTGCGAAGTCTCACAATCGGTCAACGTTACTCAACGTCTCTGTACATGTTGTCACACAACACTTTATGACCCCTCGCGCGACGTCAGGTATTCCACTCCTCCTGTCGCCAACGCACTGCACTATTCACATCGACCCACTTCTCGCGTGCCTTGCAATAGATATTTTCCACACATCGTCAATCGTTTATAGCTGAGTGATGTCATCCACTGTTTCAATGTACAGTTGCTTTCATCATAGACTTCCTGCACCGATCAATGCCCACGATGCTGCGCGACGTGTCGCGGAATGCTATTCCAGTCTCTAGAACGCACACACTTCCTTTTGCCATTTTACTGTTCAAAATTACTACTTTATTTCAATTACTTAAACACACGTCCTCTATAGAATTATCATTAATAATATTAATAATTATTAAAATTAATTTTTTTGCATCATCTAGATTCTCCAATTTAAGTGGTATCCTAGATGATCTTTTAAACATATTATATTGTAAAAATTAATGTACAAATAAGAAATCATGTGGTTACTTCTGTGGTTTCGATGTTCTTTGTGCATTTTCTACAAAACCATTTGCCCTTACCTTATAATTGCATATTTTACATTATATACCTCTGCCTCATTACAATACTTCTGCATCGTTTTATTATGGTTCGAAGCACGAAATTCTTACATTGCGCAAACTACATTACTCATAAGTATTATATTTAAAATCTCATCCTAATATTTACAATAATATATTAATTAAATTGCCTGTAAAGTTACGTTATCCACCATTATTTACTACACCCTCCTGAAAGTATCCTCCATTACCTGACTTGTTTTTAGTAACTGATCATCCCCCATCCCAATTACACAGCCACCCCTCACGTCAACGATCGTGACCCATGCGTTGCTACCATCCTCTCTTTCCCCCCTCAGTTTACGCGTCACTCCACCCACTGCGCTTTCGCTTTCGCCTGAATACAAAACCTCATCTCGCAGCCTCCCCCACTGCGCTGCCCTTGGCGCCGGCGCCGCTGCACCCCATCCGCCCCTCCCCCCCCTTGCATAGACGCAGCGAGTGGTGCCGGCGGGTCTCGAACCGGCGCCAACCCGACGCGGCGCCCCGGCGGCGGCGGCGGCGCTGGCGGCGGCGGCGGCGTCGACGGGGGGAATAAGGCGGCAGGCATCGCGGCGCCGGCGCTCCGCGCACCCCGCACCCGCCCCCCGCCCCCCACACCCTTCCACCCCCACCCCCGTGGCGCGGCGCGGCGCGACGCCGACGACGCGGCGGGACTCTCGCTTGTTTGGCTTGTTATTGGCGACGGATCGATGTGGCCTAATGAAAGGGAATACGCGGCCGTCCGGACAGTCGGCAGACAATCTGCTTGTTTAGAGTGTCATTGCATCCGCGACGGCGCTGAGAAGGGTGGCGGTGGCGGCGGAGGTCGGGGTGGGGTGGCGGCGGTGTGGGCGACGAGGGAGCGGCGGGGAGACTGCAAGGCGGGAGCAAGTCCAGTGTTGCTCAGCGGTGGTGACGCAGCAGCCAAGAGCTGCATGAGGTCTCATGAGGCGTGGCTGAAGGGAACGAGTTGCTGCGACATGATAACAGACTGAGAAAGGGAAGTTGCTTCAATGGATGGTGAATCGCAGAGAGAGGGAAGACACATGATGAACGATTGAGTTGATTGATGAACGAGAAGAGTGCAACGAAATAAAATAAGTTGGAGAATAAGAGGAAGTAATGAGTCTGTATATTTTGCGAGGAAGACGTCCTGTCTTCCTGTATAATATTTACTATAAAATATTTCCACAAATTCGTTTTTGAGTTCTACATTGTCTCATATATAATTCAAACATTCTAAAATAATGTTACGTATTCAAATAAAATGAATAATGCAATCGTTTCTGAGCTCTTGAAAACCCAATACATTTTAAAAAGCTGTCTCTTATTTGTTTTAAAAGAAACTTAAGCATCTTTCTAATGTATATTTCTGCAAGATTTCCTGGTACACTCTCTCTTTTATAAATTTGGTGATAAATAGAATCATGTAATTAGCCACAATTTTACTGTTCCAGATTTTAAAACATTTACATTTATGTAGGAAATGTTGAAGTGATAATATCTTATATACTTTATAGAGGTGAAAGCAATGCTGCATCACGAAAATGTTTGGAGGCTGGACAAGTACATATATTTCACTCCTGTTGTTTCATGTTCATCATATGAATTACATTTTAAGTGGTGTATTACTCATTTATGATGTGAGCATTTCCATGTCGGGTCCTCTCAGTGCTCATCTTGTGCGTGGAGTATGTAGTCTCGTCGTCTGTGTGATGTAGAAAGTTCATAAAACAGTATCTGTACATTTCTATAATCTTAGATACAATCCGTATTTAAATATGTACTCTATTTAAATGGCTTATTGAATGCACCTTACCTTCATACCTTCACCATACCTTCAGATCCATAAGAATGTGGTGATACTTTTCTACGAAAAACTTGCTGCAGTGTCCTTGCAAGGGCGCAGGTGACGACAGCAGGGGACGGGACGGGGCGTGGGCGGGGCGTGGGCGGGGCGTGGGCGGGGTGACTCCTGGGGCGGTGCAGGACCGTATTTCACGCGCGGGCGCTTAACGCGACCCGAAACCGCGTTGGGCGGCGCGTGTCTGCGCCGCGCTAACCCAATCGCGGCCCGAAAGGCCGTAAATCGCAATGCGACTTAATGGCAGAATGATCCGTAATATTCTCGCCCCGGGCGGGGAGGGCGCGGTGCTAGGGGCGGAGCTGGGAGAGTGGCGTGGACGGTTCCGGCGCAGAGGAATGGGGGAGGACGACAATGGGAATGAGAGGAGAATGGGGTGTTGGTGGAAGGCGTTGGATAGGGGAGAAAGAAGTGAGAATAGTAGCAGTGGGAGGTCTGAGGCTGTAGTGATGCCGGCAGTTGGGGCCCATGCTCATGGAGAAAAAAAGGAGGCTTAGTGGTGCAATGATTTGTAATATCATTTCGGGTAGAAGGGAAGTCACGGCGAGGGCGGAAGTAAAAATAGTTTGGACCGTAAGGGGTGTTGGAGAAGGAGAATAGTTTGAGAAGGAATAAATGGCCTCAGAGGTGGAACTGCTGATAATCATGGTAGTGGGTGAACGAAATCGGTAAGGGTTGTAGCTTTGGAGGCTTGCAAAGGAAAGACAATGACTTAATGACAGAAAAATCGGTTATATCGGTTACACGAGATGGGAGGAATGCGACATCGGTGGTGTTGGTAAACAGAGGGATGGCACGGACGGCGGGAAGTGTTGTACATAAAGGATGAGAGGGAACGATTGGAAATGGAGGAGGCGTTGAAGATGGTGGGAGAAGGAGTTGGTTGAAAGATGGAGATTGTTGGGGCGTTGTAGAAAGGAAGTAGTGAGAAATGCAAGAGGGCTGGAGATGGAAGTGTAGTTGAATGTGAAGCACGTGAGGGAAATATGGGATGTCCGAAGAGGAAAGTGGATTGAAGTAGTTGAAATATCCTGTGGCAGAAACCTTGTTTGACAGGGAGGAGTTGGGAATCAATTGTTCCGGGAAACTTACCGTGCGCTGTGAGTAGACATATGGTAAAAGTTGACAATTTAGGACTCAAAAAAGACCGTCATAGCTGCAGTAGAGAATCTGGCATGACCGAATGCTTGTGGTGTGTTGGAGACAGCACTGTGGGGTTCACACTTATGCTAGTCAAGAAGTTAAAGTGCAGGTGCACACATACGTTTGTCAGTGGCAATGTCACTGAGTTCTGGGGGTAGTAAGGACTACAAAAGAGGTTAAACTGCAAAGGTTAGTATGAAAAGTGGACAGATGAAATTGTGGTGCAGGTGGGGTGGGGGATTTAGAACGTCAGATATCTTTGAAGGAGGAACCCCAAGGAAGCAGAAAGCCTCTGCCTGCAGACGCATTCTAAATGCACCGAGATAGTCCCAACTCTGGAGAATTGTGTTGCATATGGGTGAAAGGGTTGAGTTTTTACTGAAAGATTTTTTGCAATTTCAGATTTACAGAAGGAATTGTCAATAGCTCTCAGTCTATATCATATGCTAATTGTGTCACTGTTTCCTTAGTCGTTATTGTAAGATGAGTTAAAAATTAAAATATAGGAAATATAGAATTAAGAACTCTTTTCTAGTGATCATTTAATGAAAAAACACTTTTCATAAAAGTGGTATTTCATTTACACTTAATATCATTTTATTGCTGAGGTAATAGGTTACAAAAATAAAAAGTGTGTTTAAAGGGTGCGGTTTTGATGTATAAGATATAAAAGTGAACGAATAATATACAATAAATTATAATCAAGTTATGAAAACTTGAAAATGTAAGGGTCAGGAATGGATATTGGTTGCTAGTCACAATGCTAAGTTGATCTTTGCTTTTTTAGTATGTTTTGTATGCGTGTGTGTGTTAGCATATCATGGCACTGTTTGAAAAACCCACATTCAATTTTCAGAACAACATATTTCTCATTATATGATTTGATAAAATTTCTTGGGGTATTTCGTTAACTTGTATGAGTCACCGTCAAACATTATGTGATCTCCATCTTTAAACTGTATTAGTACAATTTATGACGATACGCATATCTCTCATTTACCCATTTATTATCCTGTAACATTAAAAAAGTTCTTCACATAGATGAAATGCTTACTTTATAGAGAGCAGTATTTTTCTTACGTTGGCAACAAATTGGAGAGCGAGTACAGCAACATGCAAACAACTTCGAGAAAGAGCCGTTCTCGTAGATCGCTCTCGAAATGGAACGTCCATGGGAATTGAGGTCGGAGACGATATTGTCTCAGAGTCCTGTGCTTCTGGAGAACCATCTGCGACTGGGACTTTCAGAATCGCTGCTAATCCAAACATGAAACAAAGACCTAGAGAGAGAAATAGAACAGTCGAAGAGAAAATGTAGGATATCAAAATGCAAATTGCAGAAAGTTCTTACTCGTACAATACTCTTTCACGTTATATATAACGTATTAAAAATATAACCAATAAACAAATACATTTCATTTTATATGTTAATAAAACATTAACTCTTTGAAGAAATGCGTAAGGAATTACACAATAATTTAAGACATAATGCTACATCGCAATACTAAATCATAAAACAAAATATTTTTATTCATATCGTGTTCAGGCAGTCATTCTAGTAATAGAAGCTCACGTTCTACTCAGGCTTCTGTATAAATAAATATGATTAGACCCTCTGAAAACCAACACATATTATTGAGACATTGTGTGGAACTTTTTCAAAACATTGTATAAGAAATTGGTTCCAGTACGTAATACTGATTGAAAGTTTGAATTGCAATATATAAAAAGAAGATGAAAAGGAAGACAACTACAAAAGTTGAAGAAAAACACTAGATAGAAAGTTAATCTTGTCATTCACGGGGACCTACGGAAAGTATGGAAGCAGGAGATAACACTACAGTCGCAAACTTTGCTGCTTCTGCCGTGCAATCTTTCAAGTCTCTCAATCGCGTTCAATAGCCTTTATTCACCGCTCAATGCACTAATCGACTGAGCAGCTACGCGGAGATACATTGAAGAACGCACAGGCTTACAGCGTCGCTTCCAATGGACTCGAAACATCCACGTTTTCGGACCCGCGTCCTCCGCTCCCTTCTCGCGTCGCGGCTCCGCGCCTGGGCGCTTTCAAGGCGCAAAGACGTCGCCCGAGACGACCAAGTCGCCCAGACTTCGCGGCGCGCTCTCTGGAAGAGCCCGGAGGCGGATGTGGAGGGGCGGGGAGACGGAGGCCGAGGTGGAGGTGGTGGCAGCAGGAGGGAAGTAGATGCTGACGTAGGGGGAGAGGGAAGGACAGGCGTAGAAGGAAGGAGAGGCGGAGGGAGAGTTGAATGGGGACGCATGCGAAGACAGAGAGGAAGGCAAAGAAGGAACAATAAATGGAGGTGTAAGCGGATGTGGAGAGTGATTCGAATAGAAGGAGAAGGATAAAGACACGGAGGCTGAGAGGGAGGCAAAAGAGAGACACAGGTGGGGAGGGAAGTGGAGAGAGAAGGAGAGAAATATATGGCGTAGAGGGAAAGGGAGGGACAGGGGGAGAATTAAGGAGATGAGGAGAGAAAAGAACAAGTGGAGGAAGAGTTGAATATTTGTGGACGCGAAGAAAGAGAGGAAGACGAAGGAGAGAAGAATAGATGGAAGCGTAAGCAGAAGCGGTGAGGGATTCAAAGGCTGACAATGGGGGAGGGGAGGGAGATAAAGAGGAGGCAGAGAGAGAAGCGAATAACGAGGTGAAGGCGGATAGAGAGGCAAATGAGGGGGTCAGAGGTGGAAGTAGAAGTGGAGGTGGAGGCAAAGATGAAGAGATGGAGGCGAAGGAAAAGATGTAGGCAGGAGACGTACTAGACGTGGGTGGGAGGTGTCGCAGGACGCAGAGCGGCAAGGAACGGAAGTCTCCCAAGAGAGCCCCCGAGGCGAGAACGTACAGCGAGCAAAAATCTCTCCATCGAAAGACTTAAGTCTGCTCTGAAATTGTTCGGCGTGCAGCATAGCGTATCTGGGCCCGGGCGCGTCGTGTGTAAATTCTGGTTTGGCCGACAGTTTGATCTTGTTCAGGCGCGGCTCCTCGGATTTTCCATCGGAAAATGGGGAAACTTTCCTCCCCCTCCAGCCCTGGCGGTGGCACGCGGGCCCACCACGAGACAGCCCGAGGGGGGTGAAGGAGGGAGGAGGAGAACGAGTATGAAGAGGAGGAGGGGATGGTGACTCTCGGAGGTCGTAGCATCGAAAAGGTGATGTAGCTGAGTGATCGGTGGTTGTAGAGTCAAAAAAAGGAAGGACCACTGCAGAAATGAAAATGATATGAAGTGTAAATGACGTATACAAATGTTATCCGTAATGCTGACCAGTGGAGAAAAATTATTTTTCATACTAAAATAATGTTCAATGAAAGATTATTGTACAGTTGACGCGGCAAAACAGGGAATGGGAAATGTCTATCATGATAGAAGTGAAAGCGGTAAGAAGGGCTGTTCAGGAAGATATAAGGATTGGGATTGATATATGATGGGGAAAACGAGGAAGAGGACAGAAAATGTGCATTTGAGGGGAGAAAGAAAAAATAAAATTGAGCATGCAAAATTCTTTATTTCATGTTTTACGGTTTACGAAAAGGGACAAATTGCTTCCTTTTAGTTACAAACACGTACTAATTTCTACAAATTGTCGTTTGAGAGTTTGCTTTTAATTTGTTGTATATTTTCCTGTGTTCTGTACTCCGCTTTTAAACATATGCTTGAATGCAAAAAATATATTCGAAGCAACTTTTCGAAACACATTACCATCTAATTTTATTTTGAAGGTACGTTTGCCCTGTTCGACTTTTTGTATCAATGCCGTATCACATTCACAGCTTTTCCTGCACATCGCTTACATTTATCTGTATTATCTACTGCTGTATTTATCGCACTCAACGTTTTTATAAAATCCATTCAAATTTTGTAAAATGCAAAGAGAATGAACGGCGCTTGATTTCAGAAACGTGACTAATCAAATTTATTGATATTATTTGCAGTGACTCTCCTACTAAATGACGTCGGATCGAATTGATTGTTGTGCGTGGATTTCAAATTTCAAAATAATCTGACTGCAAGAACCTTTAAAAGAAAAAAATAATTTAATTAGTGGAGATTTGTTAGTTTTGCTGATACAATAATATGTACGACAGCTTGATCATTTAAATATCATAAATAGACCTCAGAATTTTAGGCACAAAAAGGCACCAAAATAGGCCCAAAATGAAATTAGCCAGTATTAGGTATGAAAAGCTATGAAATTTTAAGACCAAAATCAAACGTTTGTAATGTCAAAGAAATAATATCAAAGTACAGAAGAAAGTGGCATAAACTTTCAACGAAAAGGCCCAAATTCTAATCTGTTTATAAAAATAATTCCGCCGCTTGAGCTAGCAATCAACAGCTTATTTCTTATTACGTTCAGTATTGCATTTATTGTGCTGAAAACGCATTTGCTTCCTGGTGTTTAGACAGAATGCTGAGATAAATTGAGATTATGAACTAAGAGAAGGAGAGATATTGGAAAGCCGACGATAAGAAAAATAATGAGAACATCATTTCGTACGAAGTCGAAACGTGTTTTGCCTGCACTGCAATAGTAGCTAGTGAAGTCAAAGATTATGAAAAAGAATAAGAAAGTAATTAGTGTTGATACAACATCACATACTTTCTCGAATTATTTGTATTTTGTACATTTTTTAAATTATTCAGGTAGTTTAACAAAAATTGGCACTTCGCCTTTTATACGTATTACTTCTCTATTCGAATATAAAAGTTGGAGAAATCACTTGAAATCATTTTTGAGAAAATTTTGAAAATATCGTTTAGACAATAATGTAAATTAGCACCGCCGCGACATCAGCCAAATCTATCGAGAATGTCAATTTTTGTAAAACTCCTGCCTTTGGTTTAACTACTAGCGTTGTTCAGACAGACGGATTGACAGACATTTTGCGTAAAATCGTAAATCAAATTTTCGGTATCAAGGAACCACAAAACGTAGATTTTGACTACATAAAGTGTTAGAGGAAATTATTTACTACAAATGGGAGCAAGAATTATCCATTCTTTTGGTATCACCATAATTCTGGCGAAAATCGTCCTTTTCCGCAGCAGCATTACAATATCTCTATACTACATATGTACTATGCGAAAAAGTAACAATATTTTTTGAAATGGCGATTCGGTATGTTTCGTCCCAACCAATCCATTGAAACGATTTATGATTTCAGTGTGTATTTCGATAATTCTGACGGAATTCTGGTGATGCTCCTAGCGACGGAAATGTCATCGGCGCGGCAGCCAGTTAGAGCTGAAATTGTATGGCAATGGCAGCGGTCGGGAGACCAGCGGAAATGGGGAGAACCCGAGAGGCAGATCTGGTCCTCCCGCGATCGTATTTCTTACTCCGGACTGGAAATCTTTTTAACTCGATGTCGCTGGAAAAAAAAGTTGGACGGAAGAAGGTGATTCGACTGAGCGGTCTGGGTTTTGCGGCGCGTAGGTGGTTTTAGTGGCAATGGTGGCAATGGTGGTAGTGGTGGTAGTGGTGGTAGTGGTGGTAGTGGTGGTAGTGGTGGTAGTGGTGGTAGTGGTGGTAGTGGTGGTAGTGGTGGTAGTGGTGGTAGTGGTGGTAGTGGTGGTAGTGGTGGTAGTGGTGGTAGTGGTGGTAGTGGTGGTAGTGGTGGTAGTGGTGGTAGTGGTGGTGGTGGTGGTGGTGGTGGTGGTGGTGATGGTGGGGATGGTGGTGGACGAGGAGAAGGAGGAGGATTGGTGGTGGTGGTGTGGTGGTGGTGATGGTGGTGGTGGTGGTGGTGGTGGTGGAGGATTGGTGGTGGTGGTGGAGGATTGGTGGTGGTGGTGGAGGATTGGTGGTGGTGGTGAAGGTAGAACGTAGTACCAGGGTCGGGGACGGGAGCTGCAGCCGCGCGGTGCTGTGCGGTTGATATTGCGCCGTTAGCGGTGGTGTTGGTAGTGGTGACGATGAAGGTGAAGATGCAGGTAGCAGTGAGTGCCGGGGGCGGGGACGGGGGTGGCAGCGATGGTGATGATGTTGCGACGGTGGCGGTGCTAGAGGATGCGAGGGCAGTTGAGATGGCAATGGTGGTGGCGAAAGCGGCCGTAGCGACGGTGGCAGGGGCTCTGGCGTCACACGTTGAACCGACTTGACCCGAGAAATAAGGCAATGAGTGAGTCTTCACACGACGTGTGTTGGAATGGTTTCCGCTCCTCTCATACCACGCGCATGTCGAGAATGATGCATACCGTGTCTGTTTTCGTTCATTTGGAGTATTTCCCGAACTTTCTCACTTTTCGCAAAATTATTCAAAACTTCCAAGTACACTGAAAAATGTAAGAAATGAGAGTGTACACGAATAAATATGAAATGAAAACTGCAATTCGACAGAAACAAGAAAGAAATGTAATTAGAGAGGCATGTGAGGAGAATATGTACGTTACTCTTGTAAATAATAGATTGGCTTGGGGGAGAAGGAAGAAACCCAGAACTTAAGAAGAAATCAAGAGACAAAGAAAAATAGGAACTGCTGAAACTAGGTGATGCGCAAAATAATAAAAGGTACAAAAATTTAATAGGAGCCTAAAGACGTCTAATTTTGTAGTTTACGAACTGAGTAACTACTTCAATGCACCTATAGGCTGCGGGCTTGAATGCCGTCATTTTTGAAGCATAATCTTAAATTGTTCGGTTTGCGCACTATTGTTCCTGTTTTCTATCCTTTCAAGAAGCTACTCCATATCCATAAGTTAACTAGTGGTGCTACCGAACTTACATTTCTGTAATTTTCGAAAAAACAAAATCAACTAATAATGAACTTAACGTCATATTAAATAGCGCAATTAGCACTATCCATACGAAAAGTTTGAGGAAAAAATTTGAAACCGTTTTTGAGAAAATGGCGTTTGAGCATTTCTGAATATGCGGAATTATGAGCTAGTTTTCACAGAAGAGGTTGAGTTTTTGAGAAACTTTATATGACATTATTTAAAGCGCATGTCCTCAGAAATACAATAATGTGAACAAATCGCCGCTAGTGTAAAAATTAACGTCACGATAGACAAGCCAATATAATTACATCTTTGTTATTTGTGGAAAAAAGATGAGAATAGAATAGAATTGAAGAAAAAGAAAAGATTAAAGCAAACTTATGTTTATTTCATCGCATAGAGAACGTTTAGCACTATCTCTACCAAAAGCTTAAAGAAAAAATTTGGAGCCGTTTTTGAGAACATGTCCGCGGAGCTTTATGTAAAGTACCCCCAAAAATGAATGAATGTTTTTCAAAATCATTGAGCTTCCGCACAGGCCAGATCAAGAAAATCGTACGCATGGTGCTAGTGTTGTTCACACACACTACACAGACTGCAAGAAGGACGGCCATACAGACGGACACTTTTTTTGGTGTCAGGGAACCCCACAGCATGTATTTCCGTTCAAATCTCGAAATCGATTTTACGCAGCATTACATAACTTTCCCTGTACTACGTCTATTACTACGTATATACGTATGTATACGGAAAAGTAACAAATTATGAAGCTTCTTTTCAACGCTTAAAATGGAAGCAAACTGTGTCTTAGCTTTTGAGAAATTAGTTTTTTATGATTATTTAATCAAATTGTTTACCATAATTGTTTGATATCTTTTCGATAAAGCCTAATCTCTAAAACTAAGTCTCTGAAACCCTAAAGGGAGTCACACTCGTTTAATTCTGTAATACATTTAGTATTTATCGCTTCTTCAGGATTGAACTATCCCAAACGGAAAGTTTCTCGTCTACATTTTTATTTATTAGTTACGTGTGTGACACGCCACATAACTCATGTTTGATAAGTAATAATTCGTATTGGATTGCGAAGACTAGTAGTTCAAAACATTATGATATTATTTAACATAGAACTATAACGACAAGATCACACAAAACGTTGGGCGAGTTTTTGCTAGGCCTGTTGAGGACTAGTATATATTCAGACACGTGACTTAATGTAAGAGAAACTATAAATAACAGTGTTATGAGAGTTGGGATAACCGGAAATCCTATTAAATTATGTATTAATTATTGTTATTCCGCAAATTTAACTATTAACAGCGCACAATGCTATTAATAAATTTCGTTATTGAGTGCGCAGTGAAATTTGTTCTATTGTCACTCTGATCAGATTCTAGTGAAAGATAGTCAATATAAAACCAATTAATTTCACTTTCCTTTTATAATTATTCCCTGGGATGCGTGTTAATTCAGCGAATTAGTAGTACACTTTAAATGTGGTATATAACACGATTTCATGATTTTATTATAGAGAACTCCTATATGGAGACTAGCCGATATTGAAGAATTTTGTAATCATTATTTGTCTTTTTCTTTTGTTACAGGTGAGCATGACTTTCATTACGATGCTGTTCAAATTTGAAAAATAGAGTGAGTATGTTATTTTATTATTTTTAATACATCTTAGGTAATGAAGGTTGTTCCTTTTTTTACGAAATAGTTGTAAAAATACATGGATATTTCAACTTCTGTGATATTTTTTCATCTACTACCTAAGTGCTGACTTCTACTACTAGTGCTGCATACTACTTCTTAGAAAGCATTTACTGAAATTAAGTGTAATATTTTCTTTCAATATTGAATGGAACTGGAGACGATTATGAAAGTTAACAATTTTTAAATTACAATACTATAGTCGGTACTATCTCCAACTGCAGAGAAAGAGATTTTTAATTTAAAAATCCAACTGAAGTATGCAGAGATTGATGTTGCAGTTCAGCGCTTCGACTGACAATAATAATAATTATTATTATTTTATTATTATTATTCTTTACGGCATATTTTAATAGTAGCATTTTCTTTCCAATGTATTGAAAAATATTAGCAAATTGTAATGTCGACGCATTCAAAAGAATCCATTCGCAACTTAAGATTCTATGAGAAACAGATGACGAACCATTCGTTTAATTGCACAGTAACTCTCTTAACTTACACGCAATTTATAACATGAGGTCGGCGTGTGAGACCGACGTAAAATACATGTATTGAATATGTATTTTATGGCCATAAAACGTGAAGTTTTATCTCATTCAAGTTCTTCTATTTTTACTTGACGCACCATCAATAAAAATCCATATAAAGAAATATCGCTATATTATATGCTAGCCTGCAAATGGTAGTGGATATTATCGAAATGCTGATATTTTCAAAAGAAAATATGCCAATGCCATTCAACATTTGTTTCTAAAGTAAAACGAAGCGTAAAATAATATTTTCCAGTCCTGCGTGTATTCAATCGCCTTGCAATGTACAGGCATCTATTCCAAGGTTCCAGATCTTCAAATTGCCTCGTGTGTTTCGCTGATCCTTTCGTGCTCACAGCTGTCTTAGGGCACGGCTGGGCGTGGCACTCGGGCAGCAGGGCGAGGGTGCGAGCGAGGGGGGGGGGGGGGAGGAAAAGGCGGAGGGTCGAAGGCGGTCGCATCGTTCGTCGCTTTGGAGCACAATGAGCAGGTGTCGAGGCGCAGGGGTTGGGCGGCGAAGGCGCGAAACGAGTGCAGGGCAAATCTCGGCCTGGGGAAAAGGATGCCCGTAATATTGAATCTGTCGAGCGCGCTGAATTTGGTAAAAGCTTCGAGAAATCTGAGAACGTGATCGAAAAGAACAAAATGAAGGAGGTCGAGAGGGCAGGAGCAGGGAGGGAGTGGAAGGGGGCGGGGACGTGTTCGACGTGAAGGGGGAAAGGCGGGGGGAAGAAAAGACGGGTGGGCGGGCGGCTCTGTAGCGCAGAAGACAAAGTTGATGGGAAAGAGGTCAGAGGAAAGCCGATAAAGAGAAAGAAATGGTAGCAATCAGGGATCGTTATCGCCGCCGCTACCGTTCTGAACTTCCGACGGACGGACGAACGGCCAGTGAGAGGACGGCGCGGGAAGTGCGAGCGTGGGGGTGGGGGCGAATCAAAGAACGCGGGGTGCGAGGAATGGAAATCGGGAATCACGAATTAGGAGCGGGTTGTAGCTGTCTGGACGGGAAGAGAACGGCTAGCGATAGAAGGTCAAAGAGGGGAAATTATAGTATGTCGTAAATGTGAGGGTAGTTTCAGCCTAATGGTGAATGATAGACAAAGATGATCGTTCAATTGTGTAACAAAAACCTGACTGTTTTATGCGAGCATGTCTGAATAAACATTATATACTTAATTTACTATTAAATTATTAAATTTTTGATAGGTAAGACACTAGAGGTGAAGACAAATCCTCGAGTCGTATTGGTTGGAAAATGATGCGTTTGGAAACTATTGATCGATATTTTTTTTATAAAAATCTACTTTTTTCCCTCCTCCGTAAGTGAATTTCCCAACATTTCTGTGATAATAATATTGATATTAAATTAGTGAGTACTTTATTCTTTGGTGTTCACCGTATATATTTTAAATACCTATAAAAATAGCCTACATCACTATCTTGTTGAAAATAGACCGTTTCGTCTAACGATAATCAAAATGCGTTTTTTGTTAAGTTAAACAAAAAAAATATTTGATGCCCTAGCAGAAAATCACACGCGACAGGAGTAGCATTTCAAGAGATGAACCAAAATGATGGGAGATTCCGAGAACACGATGCCGTCTGCGACAACGGTGGACGATAAGCGTAGGCGATACACGATAAGTGAACGCGTTGTATAGACGGCGCTGAGCAAGGGTAGGGTGCGTTTCATGGAAGGAGATGAACGCTGGGGGGTCGGACATCCGCAATAGAAATGGCAGATTTTTGAATGTAGATTTATCAATGTATTAGGCGCTATTGAAAGAATATAAGAAATATGGGATATTTTATAAAATATAATTTTTCCATTCTCTGAAATATGTAATGCCGTTAGGCACGAGCTTCATGCCGCAGTTTCCAGATTCAAAACCACCGTGGGTGAGGAAACTTACTGTTCAATAAAATAAATGTATGATTTTTAAATTAAATCATAACAAGCTTCTGATTTTGGAATGCAGTTTATTAAATATCCCTTTATTTAAAAAAAACAGTAATAGTTTTCGGCAAATCGAAAATATTAAATGATTTTTTTCGACATCTGTACACCAATATTCTTAAAGTAAACCACGGACATTTAGTAAGACGCGATACATTACCACCCCTAGTCGAGAGTCAAGAGGTGTGGGCGAAACGAGGGGTGGCGGGCTGGAAATGAGGAGGATGAGACGAGGTAGAGGGAGGAAGGCAGTAAGAATGCAAGTTAAAACGTCGGGAGCTAAGGTATAGAGGGCGATAGAGTATAAGGGTGAAGCGGGAGAAATATAGAGTACAAGAGACAGACAGCGGGCCAGAGAGAGTGAGAGAGAGAGAAAGAAATAGAGGGCGCGAAAGACATGTAGAGCAAGAAAGATTTGACGAAAAGAGAGAGAGGCAATAGAGAGAGACAGTGAGTGGAGAGAGAGAGAGAGAGGGGGGGGCAAGAAATAGAAGATGTAGGACATTGGTGCTGTAGTGGCGAGTGAGGGGATAAGAGGACGGGGCAGGGTGGTAAAAGCGGGAGCAGAGACTAGAGTAAGGGACAGAAGACGTGAGTTAGAGGGCGAGAGGCAATGGATCCTCAGGAGCGCTGAGCAAAGGGCGATCCTGGGGGGGGGGGGGGTGCCCCGGAAAGACGGGCGAGGGGCCTTCCGCTCCGAGAGGTCCGTGGTTCGCATTTTAGATCGGGGCCTGTTCTGGCGTGATACCGACGCCGCACGAGGATCTGCAGTGAAATCCCGAGGCGGGCTACGTCGAGGCGGGGAACGAGGCGAGTTACTCGATAGAGTGTACTTTTAGCGACCTGCAGCTAAAATCTCATTTTATTGGATGGGCTCTTCGGATTGACTTTCTGCTCTCCCTCTGTCTCCGTTACTCGTTCCCGAGGTTTCGTTGTCCATTGGGAGATTCTGCTTCGGCGACAAATTGTTACGAGGAAATATTGCCCCAGTACTGACGTCTGGAGTTCAGTTACAATGCCTTAACATCTCAATCGTTTTTTATTTCCTCGCAGAGTGATGAACATCTCCAAAACAAAATTAGTTCACGGTCTTCATTTTGGGATTTTCACTCTGTTTTCAGACATGCAAGAAGCGTTTCTTTTTACCGCACCACTTTATGACTTTACGAATTTACTAGATATAAAATCTCTTTCTATATGTTTTAACGTTTCTAAGAGCTTATATTTTTTGGAAAACTTAATAGGTAGCTCGATATAAGTAGTCAGCAGTAATACCTATTTTAGGCCAAAACAATTGAACCAGAAAAAAGCAATCAATCATAATTATAATAGAAACCATTTATTTACATTGACGATACTTTTTATTTGTACACTATGAAATTTCTTAATACCTGTCTCGTTTCCTTTTACTGCAGTACAGTTAGTAGAGGTATTAGACTATCGCCTAGGTATCCTAGAGGAGCTGGATCTCTATTAATGTTCATAGAGAGGGAAATATGTATGCTCTTGTGCATCAGAAGAAACCTCTAATTATTAACTTGTAACTATTACCTGTAATTATCAAGGCCCATCAACTGAAATGGTCTACCACTGCGAGTTTCGTAATCCTCTCATCGAAACACCTTGTAAAAATAGTAGTTGCAAATATTTGCTTCTCATCCCTTTAACGAACGCGTTCACTTTCGGAAAACCATTTGATTTCGGCCTGTGCAGTACTGCATTCGAACGTTGAAAAGGCGCTGTCGATCAACCATGTTTGACCAGCAAAAACGTCCCGCGAGCACGCCCGCGCGCGGAGAGCGTGTACGGTCGTGACAGACCCTCACGCGAAATAATGAGCGCGCCAGGCACTTCAGTGTTAGCATTTGTCGACGATTCGTTGTTTTCAAATTCGTGCCGGTTGGGCGGACGCGCGGAGCGGGTCGCGAATTCTGTAGCAGCAGCAACAGCAGCGACACCGGCAGTCGTTTTTATTTGTATTCGGCGCACAATGGTCTATCATCATCAAATAAAATTATTAATTTGCCCGCTGTCCTTTCGCGAGACACCGGCGCGGGTGGGACTTGAAAGGAAAAGCGATGGAGGAAGCGAGCGCTAAACACGCGCCGGAGGGGTGGGGGGAGTGTGGGGAGGGGGAGGAGGGAGGGCGGGGCTGGGTGGGAGACGCCCTCGCGCTCGCTCTCCGCCGAATGCAATGTCTAATCTTTCCGGAAATTGCCTGGCAGCGCCGCGCTGCTCGACGGCGGCGGCGGGAGGGCGTCGCTGCGAGAGGTCGGGAGGGGACGGGGTGGATGGGGAGCCAGCGACGGTGTCGGTGAGGCGAAGGAGGCGCCGGTGGTGAGGGTGGGGGCGATGGCGACAAAAAAGGAAGGGCTGCAAAATTGGCGGAAATGGTAGCGACGGTGGTTGTGACGATAGCGGCGGTGGGGGAGTTGGAGGTTGCGGCAGCGGGGGTGGCGAAGGGGCAAGAGGGGAAATGGTGGCAAAGGGGCGAGGGATACCGGACTGCAAGTGAGGTGTAAAAGCGGGTCTGGGATGAGAAATACTGAATTGCCAAACGGAGAGAGAGAACGACGATGGGGTTCTTTTTGCGAAATCGGGGGAATTGGTATGATATAGTCGTCCGGGGTTCAGAAAGATAGCTTACCACTTATTTGACGATTCAGGTTTAAATCCAGAATTTGGCATGAGGTTCCATTCAACTTTGTGTTACACGACAGGTCGTATAGTCGAAGTCTAGTTTATTCAACGAAGGGGTTAACACAGTCACAACAAGGTAGTTCATGTTTCTCGAGAAGTGTTCCACATTGAGGAACTTCGAACGACGATGGACAATAGATTGTTACATTCCAACTAGCCGCCATGAATTAGAGACACGGAAGAAGGCACGTAAAAATTGTGTTTTAATTTTTTTATGTTGACCATAATGAAATAAGAACAAAAGTAGATGAAATCATAGGCAGGGAAACAAAAATTGTTCATATTTACCACTATCAGATTATGACCCCAGTGAAAATTAAATGCTATCGGTTTATATGGTAGGAACGAAAGAATGATGATATTGAAAACGAAATTGATAAAGATTTTATGACAAATTCAATATAATCATACGTCAGTTGATTTAAATGAGATGAGTTCAGAATATTGAAACAGTGAGAACCCAGTCAGCAAGAGTAAAATAGAAAATGAAAATTAAAGAGAGCAACTAGCTCTCCGTGTTTTATATGAGGATGACAGCGTTGTAAGAGAATACAGCAGCTAACTTGCAACATGCCAACGTATAAATTAAATAAAATTATTAAGAAACTTAACTCTGAAATAAACTTGCAATCTCATTACACAAAGAAAAGAAAAGAGACGAAATGAAGCGCTGTATCTTTTTCTAAGTACATAAATAATTTGGAAAAAAGGAATGTCTGGGTTTAACGGTCTCTAATTGTATTACTTATCATAGTTGCATCAATAGTTTGTGTAATTACTCTTCTACATTGCTTGCTACTTTTACTATTTACTTTTAGTATTATCTAGAACTTTTCCTTGTCTTCCACCACTATCAACACCCGCAAAACATTTGTCTCTCCTTTGCAATCTACAGTCTCACAACCCCTTCGCTCTTCGAATTATTTCAGCACTTATGTTTACATCGCTTTCACTGTTCTTTCCATTAATCATAAACAGTCATCGCATCTTTGGCCCCATCCTCTCAGTCTTCGTGAATGCGACAGACGTGTCTCTTTGTATAGCTCCCCATCTCTGACCAGCCTCCACCACTTTCACCTTTGCTTTCGCGCCCACTCCCAACCAACACCCCGTGCATCTTTTCTCTCCTCCTCGTCCTCCTCCTCCTCCACAATCGCGCGGCCTGCACATTCCTGCAGACTCGCGTCACCCGGCTACACTCGCTCCCACCACCTCCACCACTTTCACCACTCCCCCTCCTCCCCCACCCCCGCCGTCGCCGCCTCCTCCTTCGCCGCCTCCACCGTCTGCGCGCCTGCCTTCGCCGCCGCCCGCTCGCGTAGGCCGGTCAATACCTCGCGGCGGTGGCGGCGGGGGCCGTGGGGCGGGGGCGGGTTGCACGAAGGGCAGCGGGGGCGAGGGAGCGCACGACATCGCACTGCCGCCCCGCCCCCTCCCGCCCCCGCGGCCGCCCGCCAAAGGGGCACGCGCGCGCGGTGCAGCGAAGCGCGGTGCAGCCCGCGATTGTTGGCGCCGGCAGCCGCAGCCCCCTGCCGCCGCCGCCGCCGCCGCCCCCACCAGCCTCTCGCGTGCCCTCCGGCCCCCGCCGCCCGGCCGCCTGTGTTCCGGTATTGATCTTGCCCCCCCCCCCTCCTCGCCGCCAGCTGCCTTGCCGCCGAGGGCGGGCCTGCCGCTTGCGACGCCGACGCAGTCGGGGGCGTCTTAAAACCGCCAGCGGGATGTGGGTGGTTGGTGGGAATGGTGATGGCAGCGGTGAAGGTAGAAGGTAGAGTAATTGTGGTTATGATCGAATCGTGGTTGTGATAATAGTGGATTGAACGTTGGTAGTGGTGTCGGTAGTAATGAGGTTCGCATGATGGGATGGTATTTGAGAGCTGTGAAGTTAGGGCCGTGTTCGTAGGGATGATGGTAGTTGTGAGAAGAATAGGGAAATGTAGGAGAGGCTCTGGTTGTGGTGATGTGGTCATGGTTTTGTTCGAAACGTCAGCAAACCGTATTGGGAGGCACAGGTTGGTGGAAATAGTGATCTTGAAGGAGAAAGTTGGAGAGAAGTAGGGATGAAGGTTGAGTCTTTGTTGTTGAGGGGGTGATGGTGATGCGCAGGGGTTGCGGTTGTGTTGATGATCCTGTTTGGCTGAGGGCTACAAAACTTTTTAAAAATATGCAGATATTATACATTTATAGTTTTATTTTTTACTTATTGCAAAAGTTTTATTAAAAATATTATCATATTAAAAATATTTTCTTTCATTTGTGAAGTTTATTTTTAGTTATCAGGGGGAACGTATGGTTATTATTTGTTCCCGGGAAACTAAAACGCCAGGGTCAGCACTGGGGAGGGGTAGAGGCAGCAGTGATTGTGAAGTCAAGTTCCTAAAGAATGAGTTAATATTATGAGAGGAAGAGAATAGTGCCCAAATACTTGTGTTTTAAACAAATCAACTTCTCAAACTACAAACGTGTTCCTATGACAATTTTACTGTACACGGCTGAATATCACTCATTGATTCTGTGCAGGTCTTGTGTGCATTGTAATGCCTTCTTGATATGTTTTCAGAATATTCCGTTCCATTATTAAACGAACAAATTTCCTTTCTTGACCCAATGGTCCCAATGTTTTGGCCAACCCTCCGTGACCTTCAGAACTATAATGCCTTAAAGAAATGGAAGATATTAATGAGAAGTACAGTTTGTAGTGGAAGTTGGTAGAAATTGAAAGAAGTTGACACTGACCAACAACCTTAATTCTATCAACTTTGATAAAAATGGGTTGTCACTGATAAGCTTCTTGTATGGTGACAGTGCTGATAGAAATGGAAGTTGTCACTGCGAAATTGGAATTCGGAAGTAGAGATGACGGAAATGAAGGTAACGGAGAGCCTATATTTGTGACAGGGTAAATGGAAGAGAAGTTAGAAACCGAGGAATTACCTTATGGTGGCAGAGTTGGTGGAAATATAGGTTGACACTGAGAAGCTCCCTTTATGGTGACTGTGGGTGCCGACAGCGCCTAGCGCGACAGCTCGTCCGAAGTCCCAACATCTTAAACCAGCACCGAGGGGGAAGCGCGGTTGCGAGTTGAGGGCGGCCGTGGGGGCAGGTTGCGGGACGGGACGAGGGGAAGGTGGGGGTGGGGGGTTGCTAATTTGCTGCCGCGCGGTGGCGCCCGGTGCCCGCCTCGCCGTCCCCCGTGCCTGACTCCGCCGCGACGTGCCCATCTACATGCACATGGCGGCCGTCTCCCCTCGCTTTATGTGTCCCCGGACCGCGGAATTTACAATGAGCCTGAGACGACCGCCAGCGACGCCGCAGCCGCTTTCTTTATATCCACGCGAGCCGCGGCCTCCGCCGCCGCCGTCACCGCCATGACTACTGGTGCGCCTCTCACTTCGCGGGAAGTCGGCGGAGTTGTGGTTCGGAAGTGGGGTGCGGAGGTGGTGGCTGGAAGCAAGGGGTGGAGGTGGGGCGGTAGGTAGTGGCGGCGGGTAGGAGGCGGGGGGCGGAGGCGCGGTTCGCAGGGGGGGGGGGCGGAGACGGGGCGCGGAGGCGGAATGCGGAGACGGTGGCTGAAAGCTGGGGGTGATGGCGGGGAGCGGAGCCGGGGGGCGGAGTCCGGGGTCGGAGAGGCGCTCTACCGTGCCAGGTTGTGCCAATAGGCCAGCTACTTTTATGACTCCTCCACCGGAACTCGGAAGCGCTCGCTTTGTCTTTAACTGGCCTAACGTAATAGGAAAGTGTGCCAGGTTCAGCTGACAGTTTTTGCCATCGATTCTGGGGGCTATATTTATTTTTATATGGAATTCCGTTTTGCTATTAAGGTACACGTAATGTCTGACGTCCCAGCTGATTATTTAGAAATTAAGTCTGGGGAGAAGGGAAGAGGGCTTGATGTGCTGACTAGAGCCAACAGGTTAGTAACTTTGATTCGTCCATGGGAATTCGGATAGGCTACCTTTGTCCTTAACTTGCACGAGGTAATACAATCTTATGCTACAGTCGGTTGATATTGTAGATAGATACGATCACAGGTTCCTGGAAATATCTCACATAGAGCTTCGAGGATAAGGTGAATCATTAGGGTGGACAATTTTCTGACTTAACCGCTTTAGTTTGTGCCAAGAGTTCAGACATTTTAAAGACTCGCCCATGAATTGAATGCACTCGCTCTGTTTTTAACTCGCTTAACGTAAAATAATTAGTGTTAGGTAAAAACGCCAGTTTTAGCCAAAATGTCTCTGATAAAGTTTTGAATTATTTTGTGTCAATTGCATGGACAATTTTCTATATTGTCCTCTTGTACTGTTGAACAAGCCTTCTATCCACGGAAAATCAAGATTTGTGCCAGGTTAAGCTGATAGTTTTCGACATTAAGTTCCGGTTATTACCTCTGATAGATTTTAATTTTCCTATGTCTCTAACTGCCATAACGTATTGGGAACACGTGCAAGATTGTGTCGATTGGGCACTTTTTGCCATCTATTGCATAAAATATGTATTCAGAATTGGCATTTGAGCATAGGCAATATTATAGATATTATTTCTAATTTTTTAGTTGGCTCTTAGTTAACAAAAGGAAGAAGGGATTGCTGTTTTAAGTTGTGGCAATAGGGTAGCTGATTTTAGAAATGTTTGCTTTCTCCGTGACTGCCATAAATAGCAAGTTGTACCAGGTGGTGCTGTAGGATTAGGTTTTTACTGTTTTTACAGTGAAATGTGTCTGATAAGATTTTGAAATTACCTATTGTCGGTTGGATGCATATTTTTTTTTATTTTCTTCACTGAAACTTCAAGTAGTACACACTACACATTCAGAGTACTAGATTTGCACCAAACACTTGTTGTTTTTTGTCGTCGTATTTGTTGAACCGCTGTGGCAGTAACTTGTCTGGACGACCCTAGTAGTTCTAATGCAGAATTGAGAGTGACTGTGCGTCATTTTACATGTATTCTGAAGCTAGTATTCTCGTGTGAAGTGTATTGTGTTAACAATTTGTTCTCAATATATAATGATTTCAATTGATGGAAGTTGGGGCGTTGCCCCTTTATTACAAATATAGTACGTGGGCGAGCAAAACAATTTCTGAGAGTGCGCAAATGCGTCTGACATGGGCATTAAATATAGTAGAATAGAGTTAAAATCTCGCGCCACGTCCACTAGGTTATTCTGGCGTGGAAATCACCCAACAAACCACTACTAAAAATCATCTCATCATGATTTAAAAAGATGGCGAAGACATTTGTGATTGTGATCAATAAAATAAGTTCCAGAAATCCTTAATACCATCATCCCGACCTGACAGTAAGAATAACTAAGTGGGTATAGCATGTGAAAATAGGATTAACAGAATATCTCCTTTCTTTCATTACTGGGGCGCCACCTTCGAAATACGCACTAAATTGAACTACTATTCAGTTAAGTATTTTCACGTACTAACATTTCCCTTTTCATTTGTGACTGTCTCCGTTGTCACGAGTACATCATGCACAACCCTATTACAAAATTTAATATTTTCATTACCTTTAAACTCTTTCTTGAGTTGTGAAAAATATATTTCTTTTCAAGAATGCGTTTATATTCGAAGGCGAGCGTAGTACTTGCGAGAATAAGCAAAAAGGAAAAAAAGACTATTAAGAAGACTGCAAAAGCAGTTAATTTTATTTTCTGAGTCAAATTTAGATCTGGAATACTTTAAACAGTAATGAGAAACTGTTATAGCGTCTTTTAATTACCTGAATATAATCACAAAAATGATAAACTGCTAAAAATTAAATATAAGGTAAAGAAACGTGTTTAAAATCGTATGATATGTTTAAATGAAGAAGAATTCAGAATTTTTAGACTTCTAAAATAAATACTTAACTGAGCAGTAATGATGGTTTTTCACAAACAGATTTCAATTAATGTGTATATCAATTTCAGAGCAAATGTGTGAGTGATTATCTCAAAATTGTAATGCACTAATTGAAAGAATACTCTAAAAAAATAAATGAATGACGTATGATAAAAGTGGCAATTGCGAAGGCAATTTTATGTAAAACCACATAATACAAGAATTTTGTAGATTAATGTAAGAAAAATAGAAAATACAAATGAATTGTAAACACCTTTTTCATATAACTTAATCATTCTAACTTTAACTAGCCCCATGATAATTGTTTAAAAAATATTTGATATTTTATAACTGAATATTCTTTTCCTACGATACTCAATGCATTGTATACATATTTTATACGTACGCTAAAATGTTTTGAAATTAGAGCTTATTACAACGTGCATCCTCATTCATAATTTCTCACTAACAAAACATTTTATGGGATAGAGCATTAATCGCTTTTCAATGATATGAAAAAATTGCAAACATGCTTTTATTGCGGATCGATTCATAACGTATTATTTATTATAGACTATTTCAATACAAGTTTTTTTTCTATATGTATGGATCATTCAGTGGACAAGACAACATTGTGCGCCATTTACATCCGAAACTGTTTGCCACACGCACATCGCATGCCATGTAATTTCCATTCCCCCACTAAACGTTTCACTGACCTCCAAAGACAGTGCCACTCGATCACATCAGCCTTCTTTATCGCAAGCAACGACCAATTTGTATCACCTCTTCTTTCTATTCAGATTCGTAGGTCTTTATTGCGGCGTACACTCGCTCATTGTCTAGCCGCAAGTAACGGTCGCGCAGTTGGGCCACACGCCTGTGTAAGCGGCTGTCTCATCGGGAGACAATACACGTCAGTGTGCACGCGGCGCTCGCTCTCTCGTTTTACGACGACGCTACGTCGTTAATTTCGCTGCGAGTTGCGGCGTTTTGCCCCGCGGGGCGACGGGACGAGGAGGGACGTGGGCGGGCGCGCGAACGGGGACCGCGGCGAGGGCGGGGGCGGACGGGGCGAGCACTGGCGTGGGGGATGTGGCGCGGAGAGTAATAGAAGCTGGGCGTTGGGGGGGGAGGGTGGTCGAGGTAAGGAGGGGCGGGGGGGCAATCACAAAAGGGGGCGTGGCGTCGGGGCGGATAGGGGGTTTGCGAGTGGGCGAGGTGGACAATTCCTGGAAACGGACGGGGCTGGGGAGGGATGGGGTTGGGGAGGCTAAGTGGAGCAGGAAGGGGAGAGAGCGCGACCAGGTGAGGGTGCAAGTGAGGGTGTGAGATGGGATGAGAAAGGAGGACGCGGCTATGGCAAAGGGGCGGAGTGGAAGGGGGGACTTTCGCGACATATGCCGTTTGCCGACAGTATGACTCGACTTTACAGCAGAAAATCGAAAGTAAATTTTTATCGTCTACAGATGAAAGGTTTTATTTCATGTAATGCGTTTGTCTTTTGCTGTATTTTCTGTTGTTTTTGTTTGTTTTTTGATCTCGGATTTATCTGAAATCATTTTAAAGATTGGTTTGTTTTCTTGAAGGTTAGCATTTGTTTCAATTCTCATAAACACGGACTGAATGATAAGAGTAATATAGTTTAAATGAAAAAGCCGAGCAACGAAAAAAGGATTCAGTGATCTAGTCATTGTCTCGTAAATACATATCGCGATTGTGTTCTGATCAATGTCACCTGAAAGACGACTATAGTCTGACACAGAAGAATAAGTTCATATGACATCAAACTAAGTGAATACTCATGAAGATTACGATCATTCTGGAATTTATAACACAATAGAAGGGCTAGGAGAAATGAGATTAGTTACTCCCGCTACAGCAGGCCTCCCACTACGTTAATATCGCGATTTAGTTGTGGCTGTCATCTTGTTATTGCTCCGAGACCTTCCCAAATACGAGCAAGACATATATAGTAATACAAAATAACGTAAACTTTCACCAAAATTGAGATTTAGAAACAGTGAAAGGATGCTGTGACTGTTATGGCTTATATTTTTATTGTCCCCAAAATGTCTGAACCGTCGAATATTGTACTTACCTCTCTTCCATACGGCAGCAGTAATAATGAAACTTTCTTTGACAAATCTCAATCTGTTTTGTTAGGCGAACCTACAGTTTGACTCGTACCGATGATTTGTTTCCATAAACAACATTTTCTTCAGACAATTTTGTAGAAAATAACTTATGGGAAGCCTTTTGCGTGAGTTTCCCCGGCAGAACTATGGACCGGTCGAGGAGCGAGTAATTTTTTCCCCCGACAGCTAAAGTCAATGGATCACATGTAAACTGGTGTATATCATTGGAAGTGATTTAAAGAGTCGTTCGTGTCAAAATAATTGAGGTACATATGTTCAGAAAAAAATCGTTAATTTGACCAGCTTCGCTGATTTTGCTTCGGATTTTTCCAACTTGTGTGGATACCAGGAGATGAGGATCAGAGGATCAATTGATATCACTGTGGGAGGTGCTAGGGTTGCGTCCCGATGGTGACAGGATTTTCGAAATTCGCTATATCTAGAGATTCGATAGCGCCTCGAGACTCGCTAGAGCTGTCTGGAGGACAATTCTAATGGCTGATCTGATCGGTTGTTTTACGTGGTTTTTTCTATCAATTCCAGGCGAATGCCGTAGCAGTACCGTAACAAGAAGGACACGGACCCTACGCGATCTTTCTCTCCTCTTTTTTATCTTAGCTTTGCCACTTACACTTGCATGCATAGCATTACTGTCGGGAGACCTGACAGAATCTTAGAACATGTCCCCACTGGAAGGGTGCTCGTTAGTGAGAGAAGGGATGCGAAAAAAAACAAAAAACAAACCGGCGTGTAGGTCGGCGCTGGATCTCATCATCCAGGGAGGGAGGGAGAGAGGGAGAGAGGGAGAGAGCCCCGCCAACTCGCGTTTAAAAACATGTACCACCCTCATGGGACTAATGATTATAGCAGTTGAATCAATCGGAAACACGGAACAATTAAACTATTTCACTTCGCGCATTTCCAAGTCTCCGGGCTACGCGATTGACACAAAACGTCGCAATATCTGGAGCGCATTTTACACCAAAATAAACAAACAGCTTATCTTGGTTCACTCCCCAGAGTAGCTACTATTAGAAGTTAAAAGTGGTCCTAAAAATCTTACTTTACCGGTTCTACTTTCCAACAACAACACAAGTAAAATACTTAAATATCTGCTATTAAAATAGTTCATGCTCTAATTAGTACTCTAATTAAAAATTGCCGCATTTGCCCATGTATTTTAGCTGATTCTTAAGAAAAATACTCGCAGACGGGCGAGGTGTGCGTGTGTGTGTGTTTGCGAGGGGGGGGGGAGGGCGATGCGAGCGTTTGCCGGGTGCTTGCGCGCCACGTTCGCCGTGCATTGTTCCGTGGCGCCGCGACGCCGCGTCGGCGCGCCAGATGCCGGATTCTTAAGGAGGTCACGGAAATGCTGTTAAAATGCAAATGAAAGAATGATCAATACAGAGGGCTGCTTGCGAGCTAAATATACTAGGGCGCGCTCTCCTGCCGGTCGCCTGCAGCTCCCGCCTGCATCGCCGCCTTCGCTGCAATCATAAGTAACGCTATCATAGTTCTCCCCAACTCAAATCAGCGTTCGTGCATTTTTTTTATTTTAGAATGTTTGTGTTGTTTAAAATAATAGAATGCTCGAAATAAGTACTTTAATTAACCCTTCAACGTGGAGTGGCGTTCTCTGCACGTGGATAGTTTCCGTTTGGGCGAGTGGAGTGATGTGCCTGATACGCTCACTTGAGATTCTGCATTGTTATTCTCTCAGTCAAATTTAGAAATATGTGAAATCTGCTTCGCTACACTTCTAGAAAATAAATAAGGCTTTACTTGCGAATGCGTAATCATTATGACGATCTATTTATGTTAAGTTATATGTATATACAAATCAAAACTGGTGTCCTGTGACGATACAGGACAGGAGGATCTCCAAAAGAAATTGCACGTCTTTTGAAAGAAAATTTAGAATTCTTCGGATAGAGAGGAGGACGATTCCATCCTGAAACTCACGATTGATTATCACAAACTATATTTCGGTGATAAATATTGTACGATTCTTGAAGCTCTGGCGAAAATAAAAAACGGTCCGAGAATTCACGAAATGATTCCCGCAAAACATGTCTATAATGTGCAATACTGATAAAAAAATTATTGATGAACTGATTTTTAAAACCCCTGGCGCAATGTATTAGTAACAATGTATCATTAACAATCTGTATCTGTAACAATGTAAGCGAACGATTTGCATCATGCAAGGCCCTGTGAAACATCGTCCCGCATTAGCAAGCTGTGTTGTGATAAAGGGCTTCCGCGCTGACTTCAAAGTGTGAGAGATTTCTATGAATCTATTAATCCGTTCTGTGTCATTTCAGTACATGTTATGTATGTTCTACTTTGAATAAATTACTTAAATATTTATTCTTGATGCGAAAGGCTTCCGCAGCCTAAGCTATGCGAAAGCTCTCATTTCCATGTGACGCCGCGTCGAAGTCATCATTTGTTCCGAAGAGATTATTTGCGTAATATTTGTAGTTACTGCAGTAGTTCTTAAAAAAACTATAAAAATGTTACTTTTGATTAAGAATTGTGTTTTAAAGCCGTACAATTATTTATCATGACAGTAAAGAACTCGTAATTGCAAACAAGTTTACACGATCCTTGTTAACTTAGTATTTAACGTCTTTGAATGTCTGTAACTGCGATTCCTTCGGAATGCTTTTGTCGTACTTACATCATAATTATAAGGTTATCATCCGTTCTTGATCTCTAAGCAAATGGAAATGAAATCACTTTCAATGTGCTTTTTGTCGGCTTTAAATGTGAAGTGAATATACGACACACCAATATCCCTTGTTTGTGCAATAGTTTTGAGTGAAATCGTGTCTCTCGAGTTAAAATTAGAAAATGATTATTTTTTACCAGACTTGTTTATTCACTTTCTTCTTCTCGGAAACTATCTGGCATGTTTCTTGGAGATGGCAGCGTAAATTTAAAATGTCTTCTGGCAATGTTCCATCTTCTGGTTTTATTATCTCCATATCTTTGTACTGTAATTAGTTTCACTCTCCATCTTAATTTTGATAGGTCCATGGTAGATACTGTTTAATGCCACGACAATCAAGGAAGGATTGGTGAGTCATACAGTCCTGGAATACACAGGTGTTTCAGTAGATCTCTGGATATTGCTGGAAAGATCCCATTACTTCTTGTGCAATCCTAACCAGAGTCTGAGTCTAACTGTTTTCTGAGTATCTCCGAATATCTCTAGAGACAACAACATTCTGTTGCTCTTCTTTCTCTTCTTGCTGTTATTTTTTTATTATATTATTATTAATTTATTATTTTTATTATCAATTTATTTTTTATTAGTAGTATATTATTCTTAAAATTTCTCTCTTATTGTTATAAACACAAACATGTCATACTTTTCCAAAAAATATTTATTAAATTCCTGCTTGTTAAGGATTCGTAATTACTGTATCCCCATGAATTTTAGCTGTATTCTTGAACGAGTCAACAGTTTCTCTGAAATTACCATGGTACTAGAGATTATACTGGGGACAATTCTCATATGGTCCAAATGCCACTGCCTTTAGATAATTTTAGCCAATGAGCATACTTTGAAATCTTCTCGACATATTTCTCTTAAAGGTTTTCGTATTTGTTATGGCTATGTCGATCAAGTCGGCATGCCTGATCCTCTTGTCTACCACAGTCTCACAATCAATAATTAATATGGTTGTTGTGAAGTGAAAATAATATTTTTTTCGCAAAACCGTTTGGGCTCAGTACAAAGCGACTGCCTCCATCAGCGCGGCGTTAGCATTCCATCGCACGCGAGAACATCTAACTTCGCGTTCACATTCCACCCGTGAGACGTCCTATCCGGAGCACAGTGCTGCGCCTTCACCTTCGCAGCCCCTCCCCCTCCTCCCACCCTTTCTCTTCCTGGTCTCACCCCTTTGCCCCCCCCTCCTCCTCCTCGCGCCCTCTCGCGGCGCGCGGTGCTCCGTGCCCGTCTGAATTATATTTCCCGAGATTTTCCGCTCGCTTTGAAGTCGCTTCGAAGCAACTGGAGAGCGACGGCGGGAGTGAGTGGGAAGGGCGGGGGCTCTCCCCACGCCACCGCCGCCGCTGCTTTTGTAGCGATTTCTTAAAGTCGTCGTAGTTTCTGTTGGTTATTAATTTTCTCGAGCGACGCGCCGAGCGAAATCGAAGAATGTTTATTGGGTCTCGTCCTCCTCCTTCATCTGTTTTTTGTAAGTTGTTTCCGTTCCGTGGCAGTGTCATCGTTACTTTTTTCTTTCTGGACACAAAAAACGAGCCGACGAGGAGAAACAGGACTGGTTCGAGTCGTGTTTGGACTTGAGGATGGAGGCAGAGGTGATCGCTGCAAAGCTTTGCGTGTCGGTGTCAAATAGAGAAACGGCAGGGTCGTTTACGTTTATTTATTTAATTTTGTTTTCGTTTTATAATATGTATGCTCTCGGGTCATGAAAGCCTTTTAGTCGTATTCTGGCAATAATCGTTAAGTTGAATGTTCTCTCGTGTGTTGATTTTGTGTATTATTCAGAACGTTCTGCACGAAAGGGCAATAAAGTTTGGGCTCGGAAAAAATACATTTAAACAAATTTAAGAAGTAGGAATTAAGGGCATGAAATGGCGTATTTAATTCAACTTGAAAGCTTATTTTGGTGTGCATAAACGAGGCACAATTAATACATTAAAAATTGTTATGATATATCAACACGAATAGTTTACACATTTAAAGTACATGTTTGAAATATCTGCAGTAACGATTTTTTAAAAATTTAATTACTATTCGTTTTCTCACATTACTTGTTTTAATGAACCTTTCAGTGACCTCTTCGTTTGTAACGTCCTTGATGTAAATCTCTTTAATATTGTTAATTATGAATTTTCCTAATGTAGGAGTCTACTACCAAAATACAGAATACGTTACGGTGGTGGTATATTTCAATTTGCTGTAAACAACAAAGTAACCAAAACCGAGCATAGAGTATACCAATCGTGTCGGTTCGTCGTTACTCCAGGAGATGAATCGATGGGAAGCTGTGGTCGAGCCGGGGTGAAGAATATTTCCATGACGTACCCTTGTCGCGAGTTCAAATAGAGCGCATCGTTCCCTAGTCTATATCTATATACTATACATAAATGGATGTTGGTATGTTCGAAATCGATAAACTCCGGCACCGTGTGACCGATCTCCATGAAAGTTGGCCCGTCTACGTGTTTTTTCACCCAGGTTTATGTGCTTTTAATTTGGTTGTAACTCCACTAGATGGTTCTGTAGAACAAAACTAAATATTCATGTCAAATACAACCCGCAACACTCAGCAGCATTTTTTTAACATCTATACAGTTAAATAACATTTAGCGAAGCATTCTAGGACATTAAAACTAAACTTTTGACGCTTAAGGCACCGAGATCTACAGTATGAAATCGTGAACATTCTATTACATTTTTGCTGGAGCTTCTCGATATTGCCTCACCTGCTCAGAGATCTGCAAAATGTGAAACTAAATGTGAATTAGAGGGAGAGAGAGAAGCAAAGATATAGACAGACAAAGAGAGAGAAACAGAGACAGAATATGACACTCAGGGGCGTAGAGAAAGACGGAGAGAGGGGGAGAAACAGAGAGGGAGGAGAAGCGGAGAGAGGGGGAGAGACGGTGAGAGAGACGGAAAGATAAAGGGAGAGGGAAGAGGAAATGGGGATGGGACCGTCTCGGTCTGATTCGTTCCATATATCGTGGTAGCTTGTAGGCTTGTTTTAACACTTCTGCTGGTTACAGAGTAAGGAATAATAAGTGATTTTGTGAATTTTGGACCTATACTTGGAGCTATGAAATGGGTACCATCTTCAAACACATGCGTAAAACCCTGTTGCCTCATCCGAGATTTGAACCCATTCTCTTTCACAGACCCATCACTAATCACAAAGAGCAGTATGTGGTAGTGAATTTACGTTATCTTCCGGATGCTGCTCGAAGCTGATAAAAAACCAATTTGTATAATTAATCTTCCACACGGCATTCGTGTTAGATGCGTTAGATGAAACGGAAATCTATTTCATTGTACATTTTTTGTTCATTTTGGATATCTGATGCAGTTAGACTAGTAAAATTGATCGAGTGGAGCTGACTACGCACATTTTATTAAATATAAACGTTCGAGAGAAATTCTTACATCACAATTCGAAGTAATTCATTTCTGACGTATGGTGAACTTGTTTTATTCATGCACGCCCCTAATTACAGAACTCTTGCATCTGTGGTTCTGCTGCGCTTCATATTTCCCTTTTATAGCTTTAATATTCTTCAAATCATGGGTGTTTCAAAGACCACTTTATCCGACCAACCATTCAGCTATAATAAATTCATACTACTAATAGATGACGAAAAACGTCAATTCATCAATTCATGTGACTTTTGACGACGAACATAGATTTCATCAAAGAGAAGTTTTATCCCGTTATTTTTTGTTTTGCCTAGTTAATTGACAAATAATTAAAACCTGTGCATCACGAAGTTCCTATTCGTTTCCTTCATAATCACCTGTAAAGTTCGTATTAGTCATGAATGCTTTGCGACACTGTTCGGAGAAGGTTCACAAATGGTTGAGGGTACGGCAAAGAGAATCACGGATAACACAATATAATCAACCAATTAATGTTCAAGCAAGATTTTTTTAAAAATTATGTTTAGTACACGATGTTTCGTGAATGTATTATTCACATCATAAGATATATCAGGGTATTTGAACTCAAGAGTTGTATTATCAATGATTCATTTGTGTCTCACGAAAATATTACCATTTCATCTTCAGAATTTTTTTTTAAATAATGGAGTCCTTTTACCATTTTGATTTTCATTATTCTAACAGCATTTGCTGATAATTGTGTAATTCTTAAGATGTGTTCGTAGACTTCCGCGCCGGAGTCATTGGATACTTGGCTGTCCGGGTTATACTGCTGTATAGTTGCTGCTCAGCAGTATAGTTCTGAAGAAGGCCATAACACGATGGCCGAAACGTAAGCTCAATCGACTGAGACGCGGTTCACCCCGAACAGCCAAGTATCCTAAACCCGTGTAATTTCTAAGTTCAAATATGATGTTATATCTGGTGATGAGAAAAATCAATACACAAGACATCATGTACTCAATATCATGTTTCGTTCATAATGAAATAAATAAAATGGCATGCTTGAAGTTGAAGTGGTTGTCATTAAATAAAAACATACACTTCCATGATGGCTCACAGTTTGCCAACTTTCTTCAAAAACTTTGTCCCCATTTCCCAACAAACACAAACACTGTCTTCTCTGTTGCCTTCTCCATCGTCCAGCCTTCACTACATTTCCTTTCCCAACAATTATTCTCAAATTGCACCAGAAAACTCAGCACTTACTGCACTTCCTACTTTTTAAAATTATTTTTCCATTTTTTTCCCCGCAACTTGCTTGTTTGCTTTCGGCCTAGACTTACAATGCATCGTTGCATTTTACACCACGTTTCCAAATCATCCACCGCGACCAATATTGTACCTTACTCTTGTCTTCTACCTTTGCCCCTCCCTCGACCTTGCAGCCTTCCATACGCCGCTTCCTTCCTAAACAGTTCGTTTAAAACATCTTCCTTACTAACGCAATATTTTTCTCTTCATCTGCTTGTAATTTCTTTCTTCATCTATCTCACTAGTTGTTGTCTCAGTTTTCCTATTTACCAAATATTATATATTAGCATATTTTCAACAGACGTCTCCATGAAATATTTTGCCAACCTTTGTGCGTATTACACACATTCTCTCATCCTGGTCCACATTCCCTCTTCATCACCTAACTCTCAAAAGACCTCCCTCTTTCCTCACCGCATTCCCTGTTGCCCACTTTTATCACAGCCGCTTCCGCTCCGCTAGCCAGACACTCGCTTACATCTCCCCCGGACCCCGCGAACTCCGCCCCGGTCGTCCTTCGCGCCTCCAAGCAACCTCCCGCCATGCTTCACCACGCCACGTTGTGTCACAGCCCTGCCCCTGCCTCCACTACCAGTCCCGCCCCGCCCTGGCCGTCACGACCTGGCCCCACCACGCAGTGTCCCAGCCCTGGCCCTGTCTCCGACCGTCGTAACCCATCCCTCTCAGATCCTCTCTCACCCTTCCCGACTCGACCACACTTCCCGCTTGTCTGTGCTCCAGCCCAGGGCTCATCCTCTCCTTCAACCCATTGCAACTTCTTCCATCCCAGCCCTACTCTCGTCCTGCCCGACCCTACCCTACCACGATGCATCCCAGTCCTGGTTCCTGTCACCAACCCTCTGCAATCCCTCCCTTCCCAACCCTGCCTCCGCCCCGGACACGAACCCACCAGATGCTCCACTGCACTCCAGGTAAGAACCCATCTCCGCTTCCAATCCCCGTAATCCTTCTCGTTTTAGACCTGCCCTCCCCCTGTTTGACTCGACCCCGCCATACTTCGCTTAGCTGCGCTCGAGCTAAGAACGCACTCTCGACTCTAATTCTCGCAACTCTTCCTTTCCCATCCCCACTCCAGATCTGCCCGACTCGACATTGACATACAGCATACCTGACCCGACCCCTGCCTTCATTCCGTCGTAACCCTTTCGCCTCCCAGCCCCGCTCTCGCCATACCCGACACGACCCCACCACCGTCACGCTGTGTCCCAGCCGTGGCCCGTCTCCAACCCTCACAACCCATCCCCTCTCCCTCCCATCTTGACTAAACCCAGCAACATAGCGCTCCAACCAAGATTCCATCCCCGCCTCCAACCCGCCGCAACCCCTTTCTTCCCAGCCCCGCCCCTTCGCCCTGCCCGACACGACCTCGCCAAGCCCAGCCACACAGCGCTTCAACCCAGGACCCACCCCCGCCTCCCGTCTCGTTGCAACCCCGTCCATCCCTTCCCTCCCCCCCACCCCTGAGACTCTTCAACGGACCCCGTCCCGCCGCTCCCTCCCCGCTCCCAACCTGCGAAAAGGCGCTCCCCCAAATGAAGCACCGCTTTTATTTTCGTAAATTCGGGCGCGACTGCGCCGGGTGTGCGGCGCGGGGTTACGACGCCGTTCTCGCAAGGCCCCCTTCCCCTCCACACACACCGCGCGGAGTCTTTACCGCCGAGTGCGCCGTCGTTGTCGTTGGCGTCGGCGTCGGCGGCGTCGCTGCCGTGCCGGGGGCAACGAGGGCGAAGCACTTGGGCGGGTGATGTTACGGTGATGTGAGGGTGACGCGCGTAGCCGAGATGCGCGGTCGTTTTGCGCCCCGCGGTGGAGGCGACGCCGCAGATAAAAACGCTTACCTTACGACACTATCGCGCTTTCAGGCGGACGGTCCCGTACTAATTCTGGACGACTCGGGGGGTTAGGGTGCGGTTGTAGAACGGCGTTGAGTTTCGACGCACCGTGGGCAAAATGTTTCATAGACCATGTGGTCTTAAGTTAATAATTCGTCGCCAGTCATGAAATATTGAACAGGGTGTGGGAGAAGGAGCATGGAAGGCGTTGCGAGTGTTAGCATATTTAGTTGCCAGACCGTTGCAACCGGAGATTCGAGTCCGTCATGTCCTTGGTTCGATTACCTGTGGAGGTGAATATTCGAAACCAGCTAAGTATTCTGGATACAAGTCGGCCAGTGTTTGGGCGAGAATTCTTTTGTTTGACCGCTCTAAATCGTATTTGTCTCGTTTCCTTCGATACATTTGATGTAGACAGCACGCAATCCTTACCTCCTTTTCGTACCTCCATTCCCAGCCTTAGAAACGAGAAATGTGCACAGACCCTATGATTTTATGGCCGGTTCTTTTTAAACTCGAAATACTCTAGCTATTCTTCAATTTCGTGATTATGAGGTTCTAGCGCCTTAGGAATAAGTATATGTTTTTAATATTATTGCTAATAATGTTAATTCCTTGTAATAAATTGACAAAAAGGTCTGAGTATAAATATTTTTAATACCTAAGATTTTTTCGATCTCTTAATGATAATCATCAGAACTGAAAATATCTACCAAAAATCATTACAGAAATTTAATGTTAGGTTCTGACTGATGTGTAAACAAACTGGATCGTACACGAGTGTATCTTGCAGCGTCAGGGCGGAAAACGGAATTCTGCGGTTTTCGGTAGTGCGCTCCATCTATTAAACCATTGCATTGTATCAATTGTTATTAGGTAGTTAGGTTTTCTGCTTAATAATATGTTCTTATTTAAAAAGTCTACTTTGTTTTAATGAAAATTCAAATTGAAAATAAACTCCGCTCAGCCAAAGTGCAAAAGTTTCGAAAGAATAATTAGTGAGCTCTATTTTAGTTCGAACTGTGTTTTTAATCTCTCATTGAAAAGAGATTCAATAAGGTAGAATAAAATGTTAAATATTTAGTTAATGTTAATGTTAAGACACGTTAAGTAATAAATGAAGAAAACACCGCTTTAAACGTTCATTCAAAAATTGTAACGCCGAGTAATGGCTTTGGATACTATTTCATTTAGAAACAATTGCAGTACCTTCATCTTTATTTTTCCAGACTACCTTGCGCTAAAAGTAAACAGCAACTGTTTCGAATGCTAAGATTTAAGTCGGTGTCAATCAAAATTAAAATGAATTCCGAAATAGAAATTTATTTTGTGTGAATACAATCTGTTTTTTTAAGAAATGTATCTACTCAATTATTCCGCGAATGATCTTATTGAACTGTTTTTAGTTTTTCCAGCTTGTCTCTCTCCCAGAAACACCGCCTTGTGTGGGTCAGGAAAAATTAATGTCTGATATCATCGTTTATATGTCACTATCTCTCTATCTATTTCAGATGTTTTGTCAGCCGAAAATGTAATTGAAAAACTACTGAACGTAATCACCGCAATAATACGTAATTAGTTGAACTGTGACTTTTGCGGGTTTTCAATGAAACCTATTAAAGATATAGTTACAATTATATCTGCCAATCGTTGGACGCTAATGCAATTACAATATTAATTAAAATACACATACAGTTCATGAAATGATATACAATATATATTTATTGATTTTCACATAATTTAATGTAATTTAATGTAACTTCTAATTTTAAATATACGCATCAATAATTGACGAAAAACTGCGGAAGCCTCTGGCTGTGGACGTGTCTAAAGTTTCGTCAGATACCCATGAACTCGATAAAACTCAAAAGGAAATAAATATATGCGAATATAGCCGAATGGCCATAGTAATTGATGAGACCGGAAACACTAAATACCCAGTACATACCTACCCATCATTCTTATCATCCTTTATTTGGTAGAAGGCAATGGCAAACCACTTCTGCGTCCACCTGTCAAGAATGGGTAGGCCACAGAGGCGTAGCCCACCTTCCTCTCCCAGCCTCAAAAACCGAGTATGAGAATGATCACGCATGGCGTGGCGGTGGCGAGCGTTAGCGACAGTGGCGACGGAACGGCTGCGGCGAGAGGGCGAACCCAGAGGCAGCGAGGGCGCCGGGAATGAGTGGCGATTTTTTTTTCTTTTTTTCTTTTTTTCTTTTTTTTTTTCCCTGCTTCACAAGGCGGCGCCACGAAGGATCGCGCGGGGTCAGGTCAGAAATGAGAGAGTGGATGGGGGCGGCGAGAAATATGACGACAGGAAAATAGTTTGTCGTAAAACGAGGAATTATCGCCGGACTTGAATCCTAATGACGAGAAGGAGGGCACGGTGCAGACCCGGAGGCGCCGACGCGCGTTGGAGAGCGGCGCAGGACCACTTTCCGACTCCACATTTCTCTTTCCCGCGCCTTTTCAAGAGCCAGGGAAATGGAGACGTTTGATTGGATATTATTGGAGGTATATTCTCAAGATTACCAGACTCTGATAAAGCAACATGTTTTTGGTATGAATCTGCTGAAAAAAAGAATAATCGTACGATTACTCCTATAATAGATTTCTAAATAGTTAACATTTATACAGGATGTCCAAGACTTGGAGAAAAAAACACCGCCATCGTAAACTACATGTTATAAACATTTTTTGACTTTACACTTTTTTTGTAAAAAAAGTAACTTCTCGTTAGGAAGATATAAGCAATTATTTCTTGGTGCCGTGCTCCATTACCCCCGCAGGTAGCTCACCGGCGTGCGTGCTCGCTCTCCAGATTGTAGTGTGTGCTTCCCTTGCAATGGCGATGAGAAAGCTCACTTCTCGGTTTCAGAAGACCAGAATACGGGGTGGACATGTCTATGTGCTAATCACACGTTCCCCTTAACCCATCGTCGCTAGGCCGAGCTGTCGCTGGTAAGCGTTGGTCCAACAGGTTAAACCAACAGACAAACCGGGCTCGATTATCCGTTATCCATTTAACCGTCTTTTCTCCGATCTGTATTCCTAAATACGTTTACAACTTTGAATGTTGCATTGCTACGCCTTCAGACGCTGTCACTAGGCCGCGGGGCATACCAGTCACTTCAAACACCTTTTTCAGTTTCACCAAAAAATAAAAATAAATCACGAAACTTTTGATCTTGCATTCTCGCAAGTTACCGTGTTGATGTAACCCCGAAGCTTTGAAGATTTAGAAAGAAATGTGAAGCAGTGAAGTGTTAACCTGTTTGTGTCACATTTCAATACATCTGCAATATATTATTTTTAATAATGAAAACCCGTTTCTAAAAGAGTTGGACACAACTGCAGGAAAATGTGATAAAACACCAAGGTTTATAAGGATTGGCGCACAGCCACAAACGCCTACCTACGCACCAATAAATCTGCTTCTCGCTCTATGAACAATGCATTAACACCGTTAATGCAACCTTTCGCACCGTTAATTGGCCTATGATATTTCCTGATTTAATACCGCTGGAATTAGTTCTCTGCGTCTACTTAAAACAAACTAGTAGGGCTACAGAGTGACACAGATTTTCTCGTATTAATTTTCTGTTTTCTTTGGTCTGGGCTACCTATTCATACTTGCCACATACTTATACTTTCCTAATCATTGAACCGAAATATTGCTTTAATAATATTAAAGATGAGTAAATACTAGTCCTGAACGGCAATTTTCATTGAAATATTTGGAACAGTGCCAAGGAAAATAGAGTCAATGCGTTACTGTAAATACGAAATGTAAAGCTCTTTTTCACAGAAAATGTATGAGTTTCCGAAAAACTTCATTTGAAGTCATTTGAAACACATGAACTTACAAATGCAATAGTGTTTATAAATCACTAGATGTGTGAATATCATGGCCTGAGAGATATTTAATTAAAAATACTTTTGTGTATTTAAAAAAATTAAACAATGCCCCAAAATTAACTTTGTCATATTAAACAGTGTAATTAGCACTATCTGTTGGAAAAATTGAAAGAAAAAATGTGGAGCCATTTTTGGGAAAATGGCATTTGAGCGTTTCTAAAAATGCTGAAACTTGAGTTCATTTTCGCAAAAAACTGTTTTCGAGAATCTTAATTTGATATTATTTAAAACACATTTACTCATAAATACAACAATGTTACCAAATCGCCGCTGATGTAAATATTAACTATGTGAAGCACAAGTCAAAAACATTACATATTTGTAATGTTTGAAAAAAACAAAGTAAAAGAGCAATGTAGAGTTTACAATGTACGTCTTATTGAGTACATTTAGCACTATCCCTACGAAAAGTGTAATGGAGAAATTGGGAACCGTTTTCGAGAAAATATTGTTTTTGATATTTTTTAATATTGCACATATTATAAGCAGTTATGCGCGAAAAGTTCTTAAGTTCAAAAGTCAAAACAATGTGCAGGACCTTAATGAAATAACTTATTACAGAGATCAAAATTACAGAGAAAAAATTACAGAGTAAAAATATGTATCTTCAACTGTGTTGCTGTAAGAAGTCGCATAAAACATTCAATATTTTGCTGTTATCGAAAATTCAGAGTTATTAGCGAAAATTGGACCTATGCCACCATTATAAATGTATTTTATTATTTTCTTACAAGTATTTTAAGAAAAATATTTGAGTCATTTTTTTGAGTGCGCAGTGCGCTGAAGAAAGGACACGCATCACAATCTTTACAGTTCTTTGCTACATAAAAATGACAGAAAATTTGAAGTCGTTCCTGACAAAATGTTTAAAATGGTTTTAAAAGCGTCTGTTTCATCTAAAATTACGCAAAAATACTCATATTTTCGAAGTAATGAACGTGACCTCTTTTGAAAAAAAAGTTCAAACGTTTCTGATGACACATTTCGTTTTTTAAAAAAACTTTATTTTTAAGCTCATAGTTGTAGGATGATGCTGAAAAAATAGTAAATTTTTGCCATTTTTGAAAAATCAGGATTTTAACGAAATGAGACATGCACCAGTTTCTCAAACGTCCTTCACTCTATCCAACAATAAAATTTAATCAAAAACAATGAAGAATTTTTTAAAATGTCGGGCTAGTTCCACCATTTATTACTCGAGGACGTCTGAACCAATTTTAATTATCTATGATTTTTTGTTATCTGAGATCCATCTCCTCCCCAAATAGCATAATAACTATTAAATATCGCATAAATTCACGAAAAAAAGAACTAAACTAAATATTCATGTCCAATGCAACCCGCAGCACTCGGCTGACTGCTGAGAGAGAGAGAGAGAGAGAGAGAGAGAGAGAGAGGAAAAAGGGAGAGGGAGGGAGATAAATTATTTTAATATCACTTAACTATTTTCAATCATGCGAGAAAATATGTGCTGTTGAGCACTTCTAGTTTCTATTACCGATACTTAACATGAAATAAGAGAAGGTGGTGTAATAGATGTCTAAAGAACATTTTCATCTTTTTGAGCGAGTTGAGTCAAATATTACTAAGCATTAGGGCAACGCCAACGCACACGTGTGTCGCGGCCTTGTAACAAAGTCGTCGAGTCAGGAATACTGGGATCGACCCACCAACGGATTTGCGAGACCTTGGCAACGCGAACGGATAACCTGATCATTGCAACGCGCCCGAGGCGAAGTGATTGGGGAACGCGTCCGTAGTGTGGCAGAGACAATGCGACTGAAGCAACGCGAACGGCAACGTGTGCATTTCAAGGAGACAGTAAATACGCGACCGAGGCAATGCAATGGAGAAAGTGCCCGTGGCAACACATCGAAGGCAATGCGATCAAGGCAAAGCAACCTAAGCAACGCGATCACTGCAAGGCTACCGTTGCAACGCGATCGGAACGCGTCCAGCGCTACTCGACTCCAACCACACGATTGAAACGCTCACCAGGTAGGACAATACGACCGTAGCAACGCGAGCGGGCCAATGCGGCTGGGACGACGCGACCTTCCTCGTTAACGCCCGCGCCCTTAATGACGCGGCTCCTGTTCGATCCCGGTCGCCAGCGGAGGGAGGAGTGAGGGGAGGGGCCTCGATGATGAAGGGCTGTTTACGAAGCCGGCCCGCCGCGCCGAGGCTTCCCAAGTTCTCTTCCGCCTTACTGAATCCGCCGTTTATTGGGGAAGTTTCGCGAAAGGAAGGAAGGAAGGCTCGCGCGCGCGCGGGGGGGCTGCGTCATTGCCAGTCGAGCCCACGAGGTGTCGCTGCGCCGATCCTCTAATTTACGGCACTTGCGGAGTACGTCCAGAGAGCGGGATCTGCGGCGGGGTCGAGGGCGCAGACTCGCTTTCGAAAGCGCGGGCGAAGGGGGCGGGGCGGGGCGGGAAGCTCCGAGAAGGAGGGGTTCATGGCCGGGTTCGAAGAGCGGGCGACGAGGAGGAGGAGGGGGAAGAGAGAGAGAGAAAGTCGAAGAATCGCGACTGGAAGGTCGAGGAGAATAATTTCGGCGAAAAGTTATGCGGAGACACGCAGAAGTGTTGGAAACTAAAAGCGACGGAGTGGTTTATCCCGTTTTCACTTTACGTACCCCTTCGCTCCTTCCCGCCCGCGACGACGTGGCTTCCGCGCCTGAATCGCTGTGCTGTTTGTTCTCAAAAGGAGTCTCGTTTTAGTTTGCGGAAATGAACGACTCATTACTATGTGGATCCCCGTGCTTTTCCTGCAGCTGCCATTCTTGTTACGTAATAAGCCTTATTTACAATTCTCACGTTGGAGCAACGCCATGTGCTCGAGACAGGTGCGGGAAGGAAATTCGTAGTAATCTTGAGGAACTTTGTGTACGAATTTCTTGGAAAATAAATTAGTTTACAACCATGAACAAAAGGAAACTTCCTTCGCTTTCTTTTATGATGAACATGTTTTTTTCCTAAAAACGTCCACTGCCTTAATTTTGGGCGGTGAATAAACACGAAAAAGAACAATAAAACAATGATACCATTTTATTAGATTAGTAGATTTTTGTATTATAAAAACATTTCGAAGACTAAAATCGAACAATTTAGTTCACTTATATTCAAAATATTTAACTCTTCCTTTTTTAAATTTATTTATAAAATGCTACACAATGCATTCTGGCGCAATTCAGTTGTTTAATGTGTATATTTTTTTAATAATAAATTTGGTTTGCTACCCTGCTCCATGGTACCCTATAGGTCCGTCCAAGCGTAGGCTATTCACTGGGCATGTCCTGATCAAACACTTTTCTGCGGCCCACCAATGTAACCCGTTTCTTGTCGCGTCAGCCCGATTTATGCGCTAGGGCGCAATCGGCTCAGTCTAGTGCAAAGTGAATGAAACGCGACGGCCTAATGACGCTCTAGCCCTTATTGTTGCATTTGAGCAGCTCCGTTCAACGCTATATTAGCCGGTTGTGAGGCAGGGTATAGATGAAGCGAATGCAAGGACGAGGTATGAAGGATGATATACTGTGATTGGGAGAGCCTCATAATGCCATTATACACAAATAACCACGCCTGATGTGGGATTCGAACACGCTACCCTTCAAGCCAAGAAAGTTGTGGAGCTCCCACTTTAACGATCCCGGTTCAACTTTTCTGTTATGTTGCTTGAAAATAAAAATACAAATTGTCCTTCATTCAGAAAACTAAGTAGTTTTATGTTAACAAATTGAATCAAAAGTAATTTATGTGAAGGATTTGAGTGTTCCTGAACATTTTTTCCAAGAAACTTCTAATAGTTCTTCGCTCTACATTAAAGTCGTGTCCAAGCTTCACTTACGTGGGAGAGGACAACGTAACTTCTCAAAACTACGCAACATGAAGGAAAACTCGGAATGTTTGCAACAAGTTCAGTCCACGGAAAGATCGTGTACAGTACTTTCTAGTTCAACAACTTTCGAACTATCTGTCAGTTTCAAGTGAGAGGGTGCAGGAGACAAACGCAGTGCCGTAGCAAAACGAATGCATCAGTTGTGAATGTAATTTAGATACTTTTAAGTTCGCAAATAAAGTAACAAGATTTTGAAGAAGTGTATATACCATAGTTTTGTCTTACTTTCCATAACGTTTACCTTTAAATCCATCTTCAGGTTAACTGTAATGTATGATATACACTGAAATTATTATAATAATCACAGTTGGAAAAATATTGAGTGCTACTCAATGTAAAGATATAAACACGCAATTTTAATATCACTGAATAATGAGTAAAGACTTTATTGAGCGATCTGATGATGTAAAGGATAATGCAAATGAGCTCAATTCCTGTAAATGAGCATTTTCTCAGTGGGATTTGAGCAAAATATGGAGAATTATGAGCAATCACATATAATATCGAGATATTACTAGTATAGAGAGTCCTACTGGGACAACTGAGACTGTTCGTAGAGCAGGTTATTTGGTGATCTGTATTATTCGTACTATATTTATCTCCTGTTTGCTTCTGTAATCTGCTGGAAAATAAATTCATTACATGTATGATTGTTTGGCTCCCAGGTGATTTACATAATCAATATTTCCTGACAATGGATTGATCAAAGGTATATATTTGACACAATCTGAACTGAATTACTTGGATCTTGAATGGAGTAGAGGAATCCCTCCATTTCATCATACAGACTTGTTATTCGTAGCCACTCAGTTTTCAATCTCAGATGAACATCATCAGAAGTTCCTATTATTATTATTATTATTATTATTATTATTATTATTATTATTATTATTATTATTATTATTATTATTATTACACAAGAAACATCGATCTTAATTAATATTTAATATTATACTGATCATTACATTTTGAAGCAAATTAGAAAATAAAGTAGTACCCCCCCCAAAAAAATTAACATTGCAATCAGAGAGCTGCGAAGTTCCCACTTCGAGCCTTCCCAGCTGCAGTGTGTGTGGAACTAACATGTTTAAGGAACGCGGGCGGCGTCGCGGAGTGAGAGCCCTTGACTCGTCGGCCGAGGTCAGCCCTCCGCTTTTCAGGTTTATTTCCCAGAAGGCCCCTCGCGGGCGCCCCTCCCCTCCCCTCCTCGCCCCGCCCGGCCTGCGCCTGCGGAGGCTTGACTGATCTCTCCAACGGGGAATTTTGACCGGTCGTAAATTGAGGGAGCGTCCTGCAACGACTCCGCTCGGCCGTCTCGCTTTCTTTTTTGTGTGGTCGTCGCACACAAAACCGCGATTGTCTCCTCTCTTGGGGTTTGGTAGATCAAAAGAAGGTCCAGAAGCGAAAATTGATTAGGTTTGGAATGAGACGATAGCATAGCTATTGACGAGCTTCGTGTGTGAATGTAGGTGTGATTCCACAATGGAAGGTTCGTAGGCCCGGAGGTTTTGGGTTCGAATACTGTCGGAGTCGGTTCCTAGACAGAATCTATGTAGCTGGGTTGAACGCCGACCATACCTGAAATTTTAGAAGCTGTTAACTAGTAACGTATTACCCGCTTCGGTATTTTCTTTCAATAAAATCCATGAGGTCATCAGATCAATATCTTTAAAATAAGCCTAGAATCCCCTACACTTTTTGCCTTTTGATAAACAGAAGTTATGTAACACTGTATTTATTTTTTTAACGAAAAAATTAATTAACCGAAAACAAGAATCAAGAATTTTCTTACCATCAATTCGTAGAATTTTGTACGTAAAACATCTATAAATTCACCATTCACGTCAAAGGGTTAAGTAAGTGTCACGTCAATTTAATGTTAAAAATGCAATTAATACCTGAGTAATATATTTTAGAAATACCGTTTTTATGTAAATTTGAGAAAGAAGAGAGAAATGTTTATAAATAATTTTATCATGATAATTTTAAATAAATGGTTATGATAGTTACCAATGATTTTGTAGGTGTACCCAGACGAATATCAAATTCTATTTTTATTAAAAATTTATTTTATGAATATTAAAATAATTAAAAGTAATCATTTTATAACTGCCTGGAAGAATCTGATAAATATGTAAATGTATCTGATGTAGAAATGTTAAAGAAAATGAAACGAACACTTCCTTAATCCAGACAATTCCATGTAACACAATACCAATTCCATAGACTTCATTTCTAGATCGACACGAATCCATTCGCATTTCGGATTCTGCTTTTCCACCGCGTCGGACGTTTGGTGGCGCTGTCTCCAGTAACACCTTCCCGCACCCGTTCCGCTGCCTCCTCCAATACACCCTCGCTCCTCTCAGCCTCCTGGACTTCTTCTCCCCTCCCACAGCCACCCCTCCCCTCCTTCCCTGCAACCGCTGCACTTCAAACTCGAGACCCGCCTACTCGGAAAATAAAATTTGCATAGTTAATTACATACAATCCATTTCCATCCGCTCTCCATTGTAGGCTCCCTTTTGATTATTTCTTTTCTTCACGTTTTCTTTTGTCATTTCGCGATAGGGAGGCGGATACAAAGAGAAGAGTGAAACCTTCATTCATACGCTTATTGTGGTGGAAAATTCGCACGATCAATACTGGATAGCTCTTACTTTGATGTACAGAGGGACCGGCTTGGAGCGGCGTGTTTCGTGAGGAAGTACCATCCGCTTCGGTGCTTACTCTCCGCTTCTCTCTAGTGCCCCGAGCAGCGTTCTCCGTTCCCCAATCTCTCTGTCCTTCTCTCACCCTTTCTCTAGATGCCACTCTCCGTCTCTCTTTCTCTCTCTCTCTCTCTCTCTCTCTCTCTCTCTCTCTCTCTCACACACACACACACACACACACACACACACACACACGCACTCTCGTGCCTCTGTCTCTCTCACGCACACAAACACGCGCTTTCTCTTGCCTGTCTTTCTACGTCCTCTAGCTGTCACTCTCTTTGCCCTCCTCTTTTCCTGCTGTAGCCGCGAGACTAATAGAAAGGGAAAGTGAGAGATAGGGAGGGCGAAAGAGGCTGCGTGAAGCTGGCGGAAATATGACTTGAAGAGGATAATATCGCGGAGACAACAGTCATTCGCTGAGATGGTCTTCCGCTCCGCCGAGCTCGCCCCACAGAGAAACCCCGAGCGCCGCGGTCTAGCGTGTGCGGTAGCGCGCCTGGCGGGTGACAGTGGAACTACGGATTTACTTCCATCGTCTAATAATGAATTCGTTTTCGTAATGAAATTTAACGTCAATACTGGCATGCTTCCGAGTGTGTACGTCTGTCGTTAGCTTGCAAGTGAGTACATGTGTTTGACTGCTCGTGGAGCGCACGTGTGTTGTAAAATAGATTCTACAACCTGTTGGATAAAATGAAGTATACCTCCTTCAACAAGAACGAGAACGGAGGTACTGTGTCTACTGAAATTCCTATATTTGCTACGAAAAATGATACATTAACACTACGAGTGCAATGAGATTTACACATATGCTCGTAGGATAAATTGAAGTGTGCAAGACTGAAGTCTGTGGTGTTATCAAGAAATTGTCGAAAGAGCCGAAAACGGTGAGCCCAATCTCAAAGTTGTTAAGATTGTTAATTTATTATTAAAAGTATATTGTTGATAATGCTCAATTAATAAAACCTACACTTTGCTAATGATAATGAACGTCTTTCACATTTTGTTTGAAACACTTGGTTTTACTGAATAGGAACTTTCACACTTGAGTCTCCTCTTCACGAGGGTACCTGCAAGTTCGTTGTTTATATCCCCCTCTCTTATGCGAGAACGGGGATGTCTCATTACCCTGTGGTATGCAATGCAAAGAATGATCAGTTCCTTTTCATTGTTATTATTGAGAAGGTCATCTTGCATATTCTATTATTTAGTGTTTTTTTTCAGTTTAAGAATCTTCATTTTGGAATAATCATGTCAGTGTTGTCGGTATTCTAAGTAGAATTGTGTAATTGATCAAACGTTAATTTCTAAGATATTACTAATTGAAATGACACTAGTATGTAATGTAATGCAGGGAACTAAAGATCTTCCAAATGCTTGCAACTAGAGGTTTTCGAAATAGAACTGTGTAATAGGACAACCATTTGTTTCTGAGATATTGCCATTGAAATGAAACTAGAACGAGTATGTTAGCAAACTCTAGGCAATTCATATGTTCGTCATATTTTAAAACCACATATACTATAATTTCCTTAGGATTTTAAATACAGTGTATTAGTAATCTTATATCAGTAGAGGAAACATTAAAACCTTTTAAAAATCTACCATTCCCATATGTCACCGACAACATATTATTACACGACTATATATTATGAAACATCTAAGAAAATACGTTTCAAATTCACCTCGTATTCCCGGGAATACCGCGTTTTCTTCATTCGGTGCAGTTACTGCATTGTAAATCGCTTTCTCCGCACAATGACTGGCTCAACCGCATGACTTGCTGTTCGGAAGAATTAATGAAAAGGGCTTCATAAGGACACAGCATTTGAAATGACGGGCTTTCAAGAAGCCTTTATGGAAGATGAGAAACATGTTTAGAAAAATGGTATACACTTTAATCCTTCAGACATGTCGTTTTCAAAGAAGGCCATGCGCTTAGGAGCTTGTTATGGGTCGATGCAAACTCCAGATGTCCGTTCCTTTCGCCACAATGCAAGAGGATCGAAGAAGAAGCGTTAGAAATGATAGCCTGATTCATCTAGAAACCGAGCACATGTGTGGAATAACAAGTGAATTGCGAGTTCATACCTAAAACTGAAAATTACAATTTTTGGAAAAGCTTACAAAGTTAATATTTGATTCGAAAATTTCGTCAACTCTCAGAAAATTTAAATGGCATAGATTAACACATTTTGAATACTCTATACTAATTCAACTAAACAGTACTTTATATAGTTTGTGGAGAATGAAGCTAAAACTATGTACACAAGTTTCCATGAATTCCTACTGAAAATAAATGAACGAACCTCAAACGAAAGTATTTTTGGGCGTATTAGTTTCAAAATGCACGAGGAGGCTTCTATCGTTGTATCTCTGTCAACATTTAATTCGTGCACCAGACTCACTTTTCGTACTCGTTACGTACATACCTATTATGGACCCTCATACTCAGAAATGCGCAGCAAGTAAGCAAGCAATCATAAGCAGCAATCATAAATCTGAGCTGGAATTTTCGATGCAATATATCAATAGGTATCAGGAAGTAACAACAATATTTCATCTTTCAGTTTTCATTCTTACATCAGTGCTGCCTCTCTTCTTGCGTAGACCACAAAATTGTCTAACAAAAAGACGCTGCTGTTGAAGTAAAATACTCTTTATACGGAAGTGAAAAGTCTCTCGCAACGGATCACTTTAGGTACCCTCAACAGAGCTGCAGTTCACTCAGGTCAAGAGCGACGGGCGAGGGACAAGAAAGTCGTAAGAGTGTAACAAGTGTATTGTAAGATTCGTAAGGATATGTATGTAATAGTGCCATTGTAACGGTCCTGTAGAAAGTAAAAGACCTCGACTTCAAATTTGAGCAAGTCATTTCACTTCAAGCATTGTGACTGTTATCAGGACTGAAACCTAATGAAACAAATCCGATAAAAAGTTTCCTTAAATGCAGATCTGTTAATGGTTGAATTTATCAAAGTAAATAGAACATTTCGTTACTGAGCACTTGAATCATTTTAAAACAAATAAAAATTGTTCAAACTTCCAGGTTCAAAACTAATTTACCCATGGTCGTACGAAAATTTGTAGGGGACCTGATTTAATTCATCAGTCTATTTTAATAATATTCATCAGTCTAAGTACAATAGAACAAAGAAAATTGTAATTATTCCAAATATGCAGAAGTTAAGGTGAATATTATAAACGATAAGATGAAAATATCAGTTGGAATTTGAGAAATAGATGGATATGTAACAATAAAAAAAATTAAGATGGGTACATCTCGTGTACTCATCACAGAAGTCATATCACATCACAGGAGTCAATTAATCCAATCCAGATGAGAAATAAATATATCAAATGGGTTAGACATGATATTTACATGTCTAACCCACAGTATAGACACGATATTTACATAAAAGGAATACCAAAAGGAAGAAGCTATTGAAAGAGACCAACTAAAACAATTTGTATTTCGAATGCAGAGTGCTTCGCACGAAGTAAGTACAATCTGAAGTTCTATCCCCTAAATGCATTCAATGTGATACCTCAGCTTAGTGATCATATAGAAACCTTTAAGTTGCTTGAAAAAGAAATGATAAATTTATGATTAATGAACATAGATTTGAGAAAGGGACGGAATGACAATCAACTCTCATGTTAACACAGACAACTGTGTTAACATGAGAGTTTTATCCGCCACAAATTGCGCCAGCAGTGACGGAGATTAGAAATCCACTGTCTGGGTGTGGAAAGCAAGTATGCTCACTTGCATCACGGTGCTTTGCCCTCTAACCTGCCTACGAACAGTAAGGGGTTCAACGAAGGCAAAAACCGGTAGTAGCTGGTAATAGCGAAGATCCCGAGGTAACGCGGGCAGCGGTGGGGGCGGCGGGGGCGGCGGGGCCGGCGGGGGCGGTGCCACCGTACCGCGCCCCTCGCGGGCAAGACGGGTGCGGCGGACCGTGTAATGACATTTGCATACTTTTGTGCTCTTGAACTTTTAATGCGAAATGGAGATTGTGCCGGTGGCGCACTCCACGCAACAGGACGCTTTGTTTGCGACGCGACGCTCTGCCGCGCGGGGCGGGCCGGGCCGGGCCGGGCCGGGCCGCGCCGGGGCGAGATGGGGTAGGGTGGAACAGGGAGAGCCAGAGGCGCCTGGGTGGGAAAGGATGGGATGTGGCAGGGCGGGACGGGCAGGTCGGAGAGGGACAGGCGAGGGTGGATAGGGCAGGGCCATGGCATACGGGGCGGAGCGGGGAACGGGTCGGATTGGGCCGAGCCGTGCGGAGCGGGGCGGGGCGCGGTGTGGCGTGGCGGAGTTGTCTCGCGTGCAAGGCGGGGTTGAGCCGGTCGCATGGTGCGAGGCAGCGCGAGAGGGGCGGGGCGGAGACCTATCTTGGGGCCAGGCAAGTTGATTGGCATGAAAGAGTTTATTCATTTCTTGATCACACTGGAAATTTATAAAGTGGATATTAATTGAGTCATTGCATCATTATTATTGTGTTATTAAAATGTAAGTATGTTCTGTAACATATTTTCTATAGAAGCTGAAAACAATTGTAATAAATTCTTCACAATTCAAACCTTTCACAATTCAAATTCGTATTAATCACAACTTAGAATTTCTAAAACGTTAAATAAATATTTGTTTAGTTATTACATGAATAGTTATTATAGTTAATGACTTAAGCTTAATTGAATACAATTCCCAAAACGATAGGTGCACTTTCATGAGTGTAGAGAGCGATTGGGATGACATGAAACTCCGGCGGGGAGGATAAGAGGGCGGTAGTAGTGAAAGTGACGGATTCGAGAGAGAGAGAGAGAGAGAGAGAGAGAGAGAGAGAGAGAGAGAGAGAGAGAGAGAGAGAGAGGATAGCGAAAGCGATGAGCGGCAGAAGTGCAGAGCGAGGGGCGGGGGAGTGAGCGACACGGGTGGCTGTGACAGTTCGGTGGTGGGGAATGGACCGGAGCGGGAAGAAAACCAGTCAGGGACGTAGGCGAGAACGGGAGACGAAGGAGCAAGGGAGAGGGGAGGCAGGGTGATGGGAGGAGGATAGCGATAGGGGGTGAGGGAGAAGAGAGTGCTGGCGAAGGTGGGTTGCTGCGGGAGGGGAGAGCGATAGCTGATATCGTGAGCGACAGGGGTGGGTGCGACAGTGCGGTGGCGGGGAATGGGCAGGGGCGGGAAGGAGACCAGGCGGAAACGTAAGCGGCTGTCGGGGGACGCGGGAGGGGAGGTGGGGCGGGGGCGGAGGCGGGGATGCATCGTCTCTTTATGACACGCGGCTGCGTGCTCTTCCGCTGCCGTTTGCCTTTGATGGTCGCCGTCTCCCTCCCCCTCTTCACCCGCGCACCGCCCTTTCAATTACGCGTCGACCGCCCGGCCTCGCCACTGCGCCGTCCTCCCGACATGAAGTAATATCGTGCGCCACGGCTTGTTTGTCCTAATGAACGTAATAAATTCCTAATGGAAGACTCTCGTGTGATGATGGCAGCTTTAAATAGAAGTCAAGCGCGAATTCCGGACATTCTTAGCGATCGGGATGATTTGGCCGTCTTCCGCGAGCCATTGAAGCCACGCTGTTTGTAGTGTGAGAATTCCACGCTGCTTGGTCAAAACATCCTGTTGTGATCGATCACATCACTGACGATGAGAGCGCACCTATCGAAAAGTGTAAAACTATAGTTTAAAGTTAACATTGGCCTGCATGGTACATCACTATACTTCGATTTATTTAGAGTTGCATTTGACAGGTCGTCATCTGTTCCTGTGTGAGCCAATCGGGAGCTTACACCTCACTACAGTGAGGGCACTTCATACTCCCTATTGGATGACACCGTAACAGCTGATTAACGTCAAATGAAGTTACGTTTGAATCCAAGTATAATTTGTATGTATTTATTTTTAAATATTATTGATTTATGGTTATAATATTCTGTTAGTCTTGTATTCTCGTTCAACTCTTTTCATTTTAATTCGCAGTGATGACGTGAATGCATATGAAACTCGTAAGGTTTATCTAAATGTTGCTAAAATCAATCTGACGTTGATCGGTTTTGAAAGAAGAATTTACAGTATTGGTATTCCGAACTAATTGGAGGGTGGCGGGCGTTCTGTTCGGATTATCCCCAAAAATGTAAAATGTACCGTACATATACAAATACATCTATAGGTTTACAGAGAAAAATGGCAACGTACCGTAGTGATCGCATCATCAAGCAAATTCAATTCTTTACGGCAAAAGATTACCAAGTTTGCAAGTTCTTTTAAGTGAAAATTACTGCTACATAAACATATGATATACATCGTAGTTACCAGTGCAATAAACGTTGCATTTCGACAACTTGTTCCAATAATTAGTTCAGTTCTACAGTAATTATAGAAGCCTTTCTTTGCACTACAAATGAGCATTTTATTTTTCCTCCATCCCGAAATTTGTTCGGTTTATCCGAAATTTAGAATTTGTGAGGTTCTACTGTACTTATAAATTTAATTAATAGTATTCATTGCTATATTGCATTTCGTTTCTTCACCAACTGAATATCTTTCTAAACATTTGTATTGATATGATTGTCGTTCTTACATGTTAAGATTCTCTAACCTCAATTCTGCTTATCAAAGACCTCACCAAATCTGCTTATCAAAGAACGATTCACAAACATCGAATACAATAAAGATTAAATGAAGTGAAATAATTTAATAATATTATTCACATGTCATACATTTACTTTGTTGGTTTAAATGGGGAAATCAGCATTGTTGCATGAAATCATTCGATAGAATGTTTTCAATATTATTTGCGGCGATATGGTTTTCCATTGTTTAAGTCAATATATCTTTTATTTTCGACAGTTCAAACTTACAACGACAGAATGAACAATGTTAAATGCAGTATACAATATTTTCAATCTTGCTTTAAAAATTATTCATTTTTATATAATTACTTTACACGTCGTAATAATTCAAACAAATGCTGTACTTACTCCTTGTTTGAATACAATGACAATGTTGAAACAAAACAAACAATGTTGAAATTACCATTACATTTTTCCGTACATTCGTATACCCTAATGAAAAATAATTTTAAAAAATGTTTCCCTTTCATCTGCAATCCGCTAAATTGTTTGCTGTTAGCAACTAGTAAATTTACGTTTCACCTCTAACACCATTTACTATATCTCCTGGGTCCTTCCTTTAACAATGTTAATATTTATTTCACTTTGCGTACTATTAGATATTAAGAAATCCAAACTTGGAACTTCTTTACATCACACTAGAGGTATTACATAGTTCTTCTAACTCTGTATTCAGTCATCCATTATTAATAACTAAGTGCTGTTCAGTTGGTAGACATTATCGCTCTCTGGAAACAATTCATTCACTGAAATCGCAGATATACTTTTGGGATATACAGAATTTATTAGTTTCTAATATTCATGCAACCTACTGATTACTTTCCTACAACATCGATACTGTATGTAGTTTCTCTACGTTTCCAGAAAGTATGAGATATTACAACTACGTTACATAACATTTAGGTTGTTGTAAATTGAGATGAATACTTATGTTTGATGCATCCACAACAATGACATTCAACATGAGAATCGGACCTTAAAGGAACTAAGTACTTTCTCGCAACGTATCCATCTAATTGTGTATAGACTACCTCCACCTTTCGAAATTGAAATGTTAGTGAGAATGTCATCACTTCTATTGATTAGTGTTTTCTTCACACGATACTACTGCATGAAACCAAAATTTATAGTTGTTTGCCAATTTTAACTAACTATAGAACATTTACTCTTGCCCTATATTTGATTATTTCTAACATATTAGATTTTTAAAAATTGTTTTCTTTCAGTAGATTGAATACGTTTCTTCAATTGTTCTATTAATGTATTAAAAGTATGTTATTCTGATTTCATATTTAGAAAGCCATTGATACCTTAGATATCTTAGACACCATATATCATTTAAGGTATAGTAAATATGATTTGATTTTTAAACATAACAACTTATTTCATTGCTGAAGTGTAAGGTACTCATTTCATAAAGATCACTCATATTTTTTTAATCCTGACGTAATTTGAAGCCACCTCTCGACTCAAGTAAATAAATATTTTAAAGAATTTCACCGCATTGTTGCAGTATAGTGCATGGCCTTCTGTACGTCGCAAATGCCAAATCGGTGAACTGCTTTCGAATTGTGACGACGGTGTTTTTTAGTGTTCAAATAAGTGTATCGTAGAAGTAAACAGTTATTGTATTTTAATATCATACAATTGGATTTCTTGGGGTGAGTAAAAGTCAGCATTTATTCACTACTAATAATAATGGAGGATTGAATGTTTTTGTCAGATTTGTGCAACCAAAACAAGTTGTTCTAAAGTGGTACATGTCAGCTGCATTCTAAAACCTGCACACACAATTTTGCATGTGCAGTCAATTCTCTCCATGTTCTTTTGAACACTTTTTCAACTACCGCTTGGAATGAATTGATTGCTTCGCAGTTTCCAATATGTGGTCAGCTAAAAAATGACACATTCCGAAGAACGACTGCATGTAATAGTCGAGAACGATAAGATGAATGCTATAAGGCTAATAAAATGAGTCAAGATAGACGGGTCGTTAAAATGAAATGTGGGAACACCCTTGCCACTCATCACTGGGATGGCTAAATTGCTTGTTCCTGCTGACCCAGAAACAGGCAACGTGATGCGGGAGGACAACAAGCAGAGCGGTTTGTGCCTCCGGGCTACAGGAGACAACTAATTAGATGTGGCCTACGCCCCAGGTTGTCGTTATGTCTGATGTGACAATGTGAAGCAATTAACGCTATCATTTGACCCATTGTTTATTTTTCGATAATGTAATACGTTCAAATGAACAAATTATGGCATTCCCCTAACCCCGAATCCTCTGATAAAATATGTTCGAAGTCCTGCGTAAAGTGCAGGGCAAATGTCAAATAATAGTTTAATATCCATTTGAGCGAGTTATTTCTTCCTCAACATCATATAGATTGTAAATATTGTTGTTAAAAATCTTCATAGTAAAATGACATGCATTTGGGCGTCGTGAATAACCATTTAAAATGGTCGCATTGAATAACAATTTAAAATGTTTAATTCCATGAAATACGGATTTTTGTAAATTATATTTTACATGGTTAAAAAATATCTTACAAGAGAAAAAAATCTTCTATAAATCGGAATCGGAAGTCGTTGAAATCACTGTTGTAATGAGAACTTTTGCTTTTTTGATTAACTGTAAATTAAATGTAAAAACACTCACTTTCTCAGTGCGATCAACACGAAAAGATGACGCTTTCAACTTGATGAAAGCCCCAACTAATATATTTTTGGTCACTAAACGACATTTTAAGTGTCAGCCCCTCGTAGTTACAACAATCACACATTTTTTGGCTCATTACATTTTGGTGGAACATTTAGAGCGAAAATTTGAGTACTATCTACACCAACGCTTATCGAATTATTAAGAAGAAGTGAGAGGCAAACATCATCTTCCTCGCAAGTATCAGAGAGAATACACATTAACAACATTTCAGTGTTCTTAAATCACTAGCAAATAAGGATCCGTCATTAATAAGATTGTTCTAAGGATTGTATCGTTACGGGTCTGCCCTGAATAAAAGTATATTATCTGTAACACAATAACTTGAATATCCTTAGAGAAGAGATCTTTGTTCTAATTTGATCATGATGTCGCTAAGTTTGTCCTGTACACTATAATTGAAGGGCTCAGTATAACACGGAGCTACTCCACATTTTTTTGTGAAGTAGAAGCATTGAAATTGAGTTATTAGTATTCAATGAAATTTCAAATATTGTTTTAATGTGAAATATGTGATTTAAAAGCAGTATGTACTTATATGCAAGTGTATTTCGTTTAAATGTGTACTGAGTTACATTATGAAAGTTTTAGTAAAACCCTCAGTGCCTGAGGACTAGGTCAATGTCGGATACTCTCTTGTTATTCTCGGCCCTTCAATTGTGTAGTAGCATATTGCAATTCTACAACACTTTTCTGCATTGTGGCAATTTGTGGCTAATATGAGAAAATGAAGAAAGAAATTGTAGTCAGAAGAGATATTTACCGTTGTTTCTTACTGTTCTTTTGTAGGCACTTGGGTAGGAGTTGATCGGAACTTGGGTTACATACTGCAGCGTATATCACGTACGTTCGGACGTCACGCGAACTCCAACATCCCTTTAGCTCCTGTAGCTGGCATATGAGAAATTCTTCTTACTTTATTCTGGCGATGTAGAAGATTACAGATTTTCGCCAGATATATTCTTCTTCAGTATTGAGTCTCTCCTAACCCATTGGGAAGGGGATGACCCTCCTTTCACTTGGCACTAAGGATGAGAGTGGCAAGAGGGCAGGAAAGGAAAGACCACAAATAAATGAAAATTATTTTAAATTGCACTTGAATGCTTGTAGTATACATAGATTTATTACCCTTATTTAAATTGCAAAGGTTATAGTTTTATTGTCTTTTTTATTTTGATTACTTCTGTTCAATATTTCAATATTGTTAGGAAGCTCCATTGTTTGAAGATGTTCAAGTGCACCTCACATTTTAATCCAGCCCCTCACTTTCTTAGCGAGTCGCTAAATCCTTTGCGTTATAATCTTGTTGTGCCGACCTTCATGACGTTATGGAAACCGTCAAGATCCAAATCGGGAAAGTGTTGTGCTTTTTATTATTCTGGATTGCGAGTGGTGACCCAAGAAATTATTAATGTGGTCTGTGGGATATATCTTTATATCAACTTACACATCCTTAAATAAGGATTCAAATAACGAAATATACTTCAATGACTTAATACTTACATGAATATTATGCAATTACAGTTGCTAAATATTGGTCTTATATAATTATAATATTCTTGATATGGGCTTAACAGACGATAAAAGTGAGTGTATTCTGCAGTGGTTTTAATCATCTAATGAATAATAAATGTTCTCTTTGAGGCAACCACATGGTCACAGTAGAAAAGCGTAGCAACTAAGCTGTTTGGTGCCATGATGTACAGCTACAGTACCCCCTTAGGTAAAAGAAGAATGTTTAATTCTTTTGATGAAATCCATCCATCAATTTGTCATCGGGAAGTACAAAAGCTGGTTTACAGCAATCTATAGACACAAAAGTTAATTTTTTCTTTGTTCTAGATAGGTATTTATACGATCTTTAATGCGTATTAGAAAACGTCTGTACTTGTGCTTATTGCATAGAATACATGAGAGCAGGAAGACAATTCATTGAAGACAATATAAAGCGTAAGCCAGCTCGCGAGCCTGTCTCGCTCTAATGGTTATCAATTATGAAAATTGATTTTACAACTAAGGGGTACGCCGTACGTACCATATTTGACTGAGACTACCCCAACAATTTAAGTTGTTTCATGTATGTAAACTTAAAATCCCCGAAAGGCCACAGTCTCACGGGTAGATAATTTTTTGATATCGTTATTATATGAATATCCTAAATCAGTCGACACAGCTTCCTGCTTTATTATTCTTTCCTAAAGTGATTTTGAATTATTAGAAATTTTCCTAGAGAGATTTTGAGTTATTAGCCCTAGAGCCGAGCCATCCTTGCGAACAGACGTCGCTGGTGTACAGACACGTCAAACGTATTACTCATAAGAACTCGTTTTTTGTCAGAAATCGCATTAAAATTGTTACAAGTGTGTGTAGTTACGTGGCTAAAAGCGTACTAAAAACGTTTCTTGATGTTGAAATTACGTACAAAGTAGACATCACTACGATTTGTAAATTCGTGCATTCACATTCTCGAGAGTGAATTTGTCAAAAGGTTAGTCAATTTATTTATATAATTCCAAAAAATGCTGACTTTCGATTATTAAATCTACCTGGTAATCATATCCTGGTAAATCTTGGTTATTTACTTTAATAAACCGGCACGTAAATTAAATTTTTACTTTGTGAACATCAATTTTGTCTCTTTTGTATACGGTAGGTAAATAAAATACTTATAAACGTATATTTTAGAAAAATTACTCATGGCTCTTAGAATATATACTGTAGTAGTATATTTCATATAATTAACAAGCTACAAACATTTTGCGTCTCCGATACAGAGTACTCGAGGTGCTTATATAAGGAAGGAATCAAGTAAGTTGTTAACCCTTGCAACATTGCTTGTTAACATGCATAAATTAAAAGGTGGAGATAAATTCAATTTTGAATTTCAGATGTACGAGAAGCCTTTCTATACTTCCATTTTGACCAACCTCCTATCATTAACGAGCACTTCTGAAGCAATAAATCACAGAGACGAGACGGCAGTTTTTACTCTCGTTTCATTTCATAAAATGTCTATCATTTAATGCTGTTAACATAGTTAAGCTGTGTTGCTTTACGACATGCGGTGTCCTAAATTACTCGATTTCCTGCTAAAAAACATACTTTTTTGTGCAAATAACAAAGCATCATTCCCTCTCTTCAGTATTAGATTTATTGACGCGCCCCCTAAACTGTAAATCTGTTTTTCCCTTGCTTTTCTCACCTATTTGGACATTCACGTAACCGTCAACTATTTAATTCGACGTGTTCTTCGGTGTACGTACACAGAATACGACAGGAAATATTAGTTTTGCACAAATTCTTCTATCGTAAATACCTAGTGAAGTTTACTGTTGTATATGAAATTACTCCTTATCCATCAGAGATAAGACAAAATGAGTGGTGGCTCAAGAGCACATGATTTCCCGCGTTATTTGTAACGTTAACAATTTTTGGAAATTCAGAGTTCAACGAAAGTCGGACCTGACCTTTTAAAAGTGTATTTCATAGTATCCGGGGGGGGGGGGAATTAAAGGAAAAATTTGTAACAATTTTTTAGAAAAGCTTGTTTTTAAAATTGCCTTTATTGCAGACAAAATTTATTTAAAGAAGAATATTTACAGCAATTATCATTAAAATTATTGCTGCATTACAAAATTAATGATTTACACAATTTTGAATGTTTGCACGGGTTAAGCCGACTAATATTAGAACCAATTTAGAGTATTTTTAGAACTGGTAGATTATTGTCTTTGTGTACAGAATCGCGTTGAAGCGTTCAACATCGTAAACGTTATTGAATATATTGCAAAGAATAGATGAACTTACCAGGGAAATACATTTTGTTTCCATTATTTGGCTCAGAGCCGAGTTGTGAATAGTTTTGTTTAAAATACATTTTGAAATTGATTTAAAACCTCCTCTGTAATTATAAAAGGGCACGAGTGTTAGAATAACGAAATTTTATGCGCGGGTTTACACAGATGTATCCTTTGTATGCTTTTGCAAAGCGCTCATTTACAAAAACGTGATTGCGTTTATTTCAAATCGACTACGAATATTGCATTCTGTTTATTCAGTTAAAGCCATCTCTCTAGATCCAATGCGAGTGTCACAGTGGTAACAGTCCGCACGGCTTGTTACTCGAAGCGGTTACTGTTGGTTGTCCATTGGTGCTTTTCGAATATTTTCATGAACATTTCTTTTGCTGTAATATAATCTGCCTCAGGAGTTAACATGAACAAACTGAAAATGAAAAACAAAGCGTAATTTATTATCATAAGGGGAGATTTTGGAGAGATTAGGAGAAGATCAAAAGTAATGCTTTTTCTGATTTTGGAACGAATATTTAAAATACTTCAATTTTAATTGTTTCTTGAAGATTATATTTTGAAAGATAGATTGATTTATTTAATTACCATTATCGTTTTAGAATACTTCCATTTACAAACATCTATCACAAATGTCAAATAATTCAATGTAACGTTCGGAAAGAATTACATCCTCCGAAGCCACAAATCCACAGATCTGCAGATCTGCAGATCTGCAGATCCACAAAAAAGTGCGTGAGTCTGTTAGTTTATTTTGATTCATATTAACTCCATGGCAGGTACATTATTTGCATGTTCTGAAACTGCTCATTTATATGTTCACCTGAAAGCACATTCTGTATTTATATGGCAACGCATTTCTTAAAATTCCTCAGTCAGCAAATGCCTTAATCGTATGGAGGGAGAGTGTGCTAATTCCGCCCACACACCCTCGCCTCACACGGTTGTTTTCAGGTTGTGGAAAAACAGTGAAGGGATCCACGTAAATGCCCACGTATGATCGATGGCTTAGAGAACACATATTGTGTGTCCAGAATTCCTTTTTTCGAGAAGCCGAGCTTGAAAGTTTATGGAGGTGCAGTTACGTATGAAGCGACAATGTTTGCTTTCTGGGAAAAACCATCATCCTTCTTAAATGGTCGTACAATATTTCTAAGTAGATATAAAAGACAGATTTCCAAAAGTGATATTAACTCAGAACCCTGAGTGAACATACAATGTTTGCCCAACTAATCCATCGTTATACCCTCTGTGGCGTTGGTTCTTCCGGTTGTGGGTGGGACTCCCGTTCGCTGCTCGGTGCGTGCACTCAAGCGACGTTCCGGCGTGTCTCAGCGCAAGGACTGAATCTGCGGCTCCAACGGGATTCACCCCTGCGACCCCAGTTCCCCCAGACCCACAGACCCCCCACCCTCTATCTCCTCCCCGTCGCAACGAAAGCCGCGACACCAGTAGATCCTCCGTGATGCCAATCGTTATCCCATTGCGCGCTTAGGACCCTGCGGCGCCGCGTGGGGTGCCGGCTCGGCGCCCCGACGCCACGCCGCCCCGACGCCTCGGCGCCACGCCACCTGGCCCCACTTCACTGCCCGCCACTTCACGACCCGCCCTACCCGCCCAGACTTGCTAATCCTCCTGGCCCACTCGCACATCCCGTTCTCCGTTTTTTCCAGTCTCCAACTTGCTCGACTCCACTCCTACCCATACTCTCGCCGGACGCCCCACTTTTCTCGATCTCCCCTTTCCTCCGTGCCGGCAATTCTGCTTCCCCTGCCGGAGCCCACAGTGACTTTCTTGTCTCTCACGTCCGCACTGCCTGCTTCTTAGGCCACCACTCCTCGTCCTATTCATCGCCTGGTTCTGTCTCTATTCCACAACATGCCCCAACCCTATGTTTCCTTCTAATGTTCGCGTTGAACCCTCCGCTTCTACTGCCCTCTTATTCATTTCTTGTTTAAAAACCTGAACACTCCACAATTTGTCTCAAGTGGTGCTGTTCTGTAGCATCTGACTCGTCCTTTACACTGTTCTTCCCTCCGTTCTCTTCCATCCACTCCGCTGACATCGATGTGTTCTCCATCGCCAATCACTGTTCTCTGCACTACCATATCCCCATCTTACTCCCGTTCCGCTGAGCCTATTGCAGTCAACATCCCGCACTTGCAATTTTCCCTTCCCATCTGTTCACTCTTCTTCTCTTGCCGCTGCGTGCTTCTTTTCACAGACCGCCCTCTGACCACTTAATCTACCGCACTCCCACCCTGCCACCACTCCCGACACTGCTGCCAGTAATCTTAAACTTACTGCCCCGCCTTTTCAGCAGCACTGTTCATTACCCTCATCCGACAAACTCGTCCGTTCAACTACCAGTACCGACACCGCTCTGGAGTTGATTGTTGCACTCCCACCCCGCCCACTCCTCTCCGACACAGACCTCCCGTCCACTCCATTCCGACACAGATCCACTGTCCAGACAATATATCCATTCCCAAACCTATTCACCTTCTCATCGTAACGTTGCCTCCGTCTTCGCCCTCCCTTTCCTCTATGCCCTGCCGCTCTCCACCTCCTCTGTCCACACTGCTCCTGTCTACTGTTTTCGTCTGCCTTCCATCCTATTTACTGTTCACCAGATCCATACGCTCCACAATCTACATTTCCTCCTTACCTCCATACCGCTTCCTCCACCCTTCCTCCCCGCTCATGCCGCAGACCCCTCTCTTCCCCCTTCCTCTCCATCTCCTCTGTCTGCCTCGCTTCCTCTGCATTGCTGACTCCCGGCCATCACCGTTTCCTGCCCCGCCGCTACGTGCCCCGACGCCGTCGTGTTCCGCTTTCGTTATTGCGTTTGGCGCCCCGCCGGCGCCCCGTGAACGCCACAGCGCGGCGCGGCTCACTCGGCCTTTTAATAACCCCACCAGCCCCCACTGAGTGCACCCAACTCACGTTTTTTGCTCCTACAGGATCGTTAACATCTAGCGGTCATTCGTATTTCGTTCACTTGTTGGGTAACGTATCTCAATTGAAGTGAAGTGCAATTAGAAGAATTGTTAGCTTCTCTCGAACCTACGATTTTCATTCAAGTTATGAAAGTGTTGTCTCGGGTATTATGATATACTGCAATAATATAAATCATTTCTCCTTATTCCTTAAATTGTTTGTGTTGATGTTTGAAATGTTAGTCATTGAACGTGGAATTTCAGATGAAATTTGAAGTAGCTTTTGCAAAAAATCAATGTTCTTAGCTTTCTTCAAACTCCCAACTTCCCAATTTCTCTTGATCTCAATCTTCGTGTTTTTGCTTACCATGGCGGCAAAAACTTGTGCCTAAACTAAGTAGTCCTTATTACCACAATGCAATGTCAAGAAATAAGGAAATCACACATTTCATAATCATAATTACCGAAAAAAGTTGATAAGACATAACTCCACAATTTTTCTTCTACAATAATTTCTTCCATTTAAATATAGATTTTGCCTCTCTAAGAGTATGAATCAATATCAGACATAAGGATAGTCATGTACGTGTAACTCTCGTAAATTACACTCTTTCGGTTTTTATTGTGATTCAATTGTGGTAATTTTTAGTCGATTACAAAGATTGGAGATCCTTGAGTTCTCACATCCGAAGGTTATTGCTCTGGCCAAGCGCAATGATCGCTTGTTGAGATGTAATGCAACAGGACGCGTTGCAGAACTTCTGTACCAATCTCCTCCTCCCCTGCCCCTCATCCTCATCCTCATCATCCTCCCTCTCTCCCTCCACTCTCTCGAGTGAGGAGGCGAATTAATGTGATTATCGAGAGGCCTGCGAGATGGCGGGCGGGCTCCGCGAAAATTTGTTTGAACGCGGAGCCCCAAATATTTAGTTTCATCCCATTGATTGCCCTTACGTAATAAATTAATGTGAAATCCGATCAAACCAATCCTGCAGTGAGCCATATAACGGGCGAGCAAGCTCGGGTACTCTGGGAAATCGATAGGGCGACTATGCCGCTGGTGTAATAGATGATTCCATTTTCTCGGAATATAAGCCCCCTCGTACAATAAACTGCGCGACTCCCCAATGTGTGTTTAATCGACAGGTATTAAAACAATATCGGAAGTTTGCATCGGCGTAGCACACGCGCGCGCGCGCGACTGCGACGGGTGGCTGGGCCGCGGCGTGAGAGCACGCGTGCCACGGAGCGCGCGTGCGGCGTGTCGCGGGCGGCGACGCGGAACGCCGAGGGGGGAAGAGGGGTAGCGGGAGGAGGGTGCGGTGGGGGTGGCGAGGGCGTCGAGGCAGAGACACGGGGGGGGGGGCGGAAACGCGGTTCGCGCGGGGGTGCGTTCGCGAAAATTGACGGAAGGGGCGTGCGCGCACGTGGGGGGTGCAAGGGAGAGAAGGGGAGGGGCAAGGCGCGGCGGAGACGGCGAGTGTAGATAGCGCAGTGCAAGTGCGATGGAGGCCGCGGATGTAGGGGAGGAGTCGTGGTGAGGCTTGGGAACGGCCAGTGGCGGGAATGGTTATCGTGGTAATCGTAGGAGAAGGGGGAGGTCCTAATGTTTTAAAATTGTGGGAAAAACGCAGTAGTAGCATAATCACGATTTTTCTATTCGGAGAACATTAAGTGCAGTCCGTCAACCAATAATGATTTCGAATTAAAAACTTTGCATAAATGCTGAATTTAATAGTAATTTCATTCATTAGCCAAGTAATTTAAAAGTTATCTTATTTGCTATTATGCAGTTACTTATAACTGTCCAAGTGAAATATTGAATGCTTATTGCTTCTACTGAAAATATTTTGTCCACATAACAAATTAAAGTTATTGTTTCCAAACAAGAAGCTAAAGAAGTTAAAGATAAAAGAACAAAAAATATAAATCTCAATTATATATTTAAAACGTTCATACAAATTGAATTGATTATCAATTATTGTAAGCAATGACATTATCTCATATATAATATTTTACGGTATATTCAATTGACTTTTTTGTTTTATCGATTTTTTGTTTTATTAACTTGAGAATTAGGGTCTTCTATTACAACAGAATTAAACCAGAATATTCCGATAAATGACACTCCTGTGAATACACGTCTAATATTGCATGTTAGTTATTAATTACTTACTAAGTTATTAATTAGTTTAGAATTAGTCCAGAATTATATTGCGGATCAATTCAGTACCCTCTCTAGTACATTCTATAGTGAGGATTGTAGGTGGGGATAGGAGCACCAGATAGCTGAGAAAGTATGGTTCAATTAATAATATAGAGTAATTTACTAGATAAACTGTGAAAACTCGCGTATCTGTTTGGAATTTTAGAGCGCCAGTTTCAAATTAGCATCCCCAAACTAAAAAGTCGCAAAGTCGCAACCATGAGGTTCATTCACTTTCAAATCTCTTTTTTATTTTTAGGAGGTTCTAAAATATATCAAAATAAAATAAATGGTTGAGCTTCATTGCTCATAAAAATTATAGTAGTTTAACTGCAGGATTTTTTCCAGTATTTTTTAAAATCTAATTTAACTTAACGAGACTTACCGTATCATGTAACGTGATCCACATTACCCTTGGTAAACAAATATTCATTATTGTTGTCATTATTATTATTTTATATCAATTAATTTTCTTGACAAAAATGTTTTTGCAAACAGTATCAAAGATATTACCGGTTTCGTGCTTGAATGAAAGTGAGTTTTATAAAATTCTTAAGCATTTGAGTGAAATTAAAAAACCCTAATATCTTGCGAATCTGTGCATAGAAGTGGTTTCACCATGCGCGGAGATCGGCTCCTCGTCTTAGGTAAGTGTAGCCCCGGCGTACGCATCTCCGCGGGCGGAGCATTCAAGGGGGCGGGGGCGTGGTGGGCGACGCGTGCAAGCGGCAGGGTGGAGTAGCAGGGCGCTCGGTGCAAGCGGGGGCGGTGACGCTCCTCTCTCGCCGGCGCCACCGCCGCCGCCGCGGGCCACCGCGTTATTGTACGCACATTGATCCGAGCGCGGTGGCGGCGGGGCGGGGGCGCGGGGGCGGCGCGGGGGCGGCGCGGGGGCGGGGCTGGAGCGGGGCTGGAGCGGCGCCTAGAGCGGTCGGCGGCGGCAGCGGCACTGAGGGGTGGGGGCGGGGATGGTGGTTGGGGCGGTGCCCGGAGTGTGCGCCTCGCACGCACTGTACACAAAGGAGCGGATAAGCGGCGACCAGCGACGAGCTCCGGGGCGGGTGAGGGGTCGTCGCGGGGACGGAGTGAGCGGGAAAGGCGGACAAGTGGAGCAGCACCTCGTGTGGTTTGTAGCTCCGGACGGCTCCAGTGGACGGGACGGGAGACCACCGGGGTATGACGGTGGATGCAAGGCGACTCGGAGCAGTACATGGCCGAAGTGATTGAGGGAGTGATGCTGCAGAAGCTTAACGACGATTTATTATAATTACTTTATTATATGATCTCCAACACCGAATCCTTTTCGACGATAACTGGGATGAAAGGTTGGATTCACAGTAATGATATTGACATATTTTAAATGATGGTGGATTGAGAGGCAGATGAAACGGAGAACTTCGAGAACTTCTTCGGTTATGTCTCTTGGTCCACTACAAATTCCGCATAGATCGGCTGGAATAGATCCCTGACACCCAGAGATAGAGATTGGTCATCTGGCTTCTATCATGAGTCGCATATCCACTAAGAAAGGTTTATGTTTGTGAATAGTGAGTGAAGATACCGAAGTGAAGTCAAAGCTGAGACTACAGTGGAATACGTAATCGTTGTTGCGGTGGTGGGAACGCACGTGTGAAGTAATTGCTAAGACAGCACATGCAGTGAAAGGGTTAAGTAGAAACGTGTCCGACACGGTGGTGAAAATATTACATATTTTCAGACACTAGTTTATAAAACCGTTATTGGGTAACTGAAGAATTTACTAGAGATTGCTGGTGACACAATGATGTTGAGATATTTTCTGAGACACGTGTTCTTCTGTATAATGGTGATTCGGAAGGGTACAATAATTGCAATTATATATTAGCAAATATATCATTATAAATATTAATAACTCAGTGATATGGTAAAGGTATATGGATGACAGAGATTGGTAAGACTTGAGAGTGAGAGAGAGGGGGGAGTGAGATAAATGGTGGCACCGGCCTGTCAGACGATGGAGGAACGGGCGCCTCTTATAGGGGTGGGAAACGATGAGGGGCGGGGCTGGGGGTAGCGTGGCGCCAGCGAAGCAGGGCCAGCCAGCGACGCACCACCACGTATTTGCCGAGCTCTCGTGCGGTGCGGGGATCTCGTTGGGCGAGCGAGCGGGCGCCGAGGGCCCGGGGGGTCGGGGGAGGTTGGCGGGGGCGGGGGAAGGAGGGCGGCCGGCGGGGTGATGATGGACGCGGCCTGAGCTTCGGCCGCCGATTCGGAATCAGAGTGTCTGGAAGATTTATCTGCGGCATAGGGCGCCCAGAGCGAACGTCTTAGTACCATGTTCAAAACATGTGCTTTAAACGTTATGATAAAGCACTGTCTGGAAAATAATACGAGAGATAGCTACCTACTCGAATTCAGTGTTAAGAGTAGAGCTTCATGTGAATAGCCAAATAGAAGTGCAAATATTTATGAAGGCAATACGTGGAAAGAATTGACGGAATATACGTTTGGTGGTGAAGAACTACAAGCCGAAAGGACAACGACACGAACGAAGAACTAAGAAAATACGGATGAAGGTACGTGTAAACGGACTAGGCGAAACTGAAAATGTGAGAAGGAAGTTTAGCGTCAACAGAAACGAGGAGTGAACCATAAGAGTTTATGGCATGACACAACTAAACTAATGAGAGGAAAACAGAGGAAGTGATGGGGAAATACAAAAGCGAACGCCAGAAGGTGTCCTTTCTTTTGACGCCATTGCCTGTTATCTGGAATGGATAAATGATTTTGATGAATAGATAATTATGAAGATATGATATAAATGAAAGAAAAGCAATAATGGACAGAGAGGCAGGAGAAGCGGGGTAACTCCACTAACCATCTTTCTTCATCACACATTCTATGTGAATCGCCTGATATTTGAAGTCCGGTACCCAGAAGTGAAAGACGAATGATATGACCTGCACACAACAGGCTGCCTCTATGTCAGAAGGTGGTACAAACCCTGCCGTTTCCTACCCGGCATTTTCACTGCACCAAGGCGGAGGGTCACATCTCCCGGGGTAAACACTTAGTACTAGCATGATTCTCATCTTCCTTAAGATCGCCAGTTCATTGTCAGACTGACATTCTGATGCAACGCAACAGTCTCGAAGATCTCTGCCCGTAAACTGAGTGGGATCGTTTCTCCAATTGAAAGCTGGGTTGGCTAAAACTCAAAGGCGGGCGCCCGAGTCATTTGCCACTCTCATACGTTAGGACGTATCCCTCGTCAGTTTCCCCTGAGTGGAAGAGAGAGAGAGGCATTGTCACAACGAATCCAAAGCCCAAGTGGGTAGCTTCCTGGCAGGCCAGAACTCGGGGCAATCCATCCCTTCTCAGAGTGCCTACTTTGCCACTAACCATGAGACATACTGAGAAACTTTACAACCGGGTGCAGTTTCCAAATTCTCCGCCCGGGCGTTTACATCTGGGGTCGAAGCCCCCCACCCCGCCCGTGGGCAAACGCCAGAAGACAGCGGGAGAGCGAAGGTTGCGGCAGGAACGCTTGTGCTAAGAGTGCTGAGGCGCTGGTTGAGGGCTGTCTGGCCGGCGCGGCACGAAATGCGTGAGCCTACGGGATCGGAAGACTGCAAGGACCAGGGGGTGGGGTGGCGGGAGAGGCGCGACCTACGCGGCCGCTTTCCGGCCGCGGGATATTGATCTGAGAGAGACGGCGGCGAGGGCGGAGACGAGGGCGGCGACGACGTTTCAGGTCTGGACGAGACAAGGCGCGAAGGCCCCAGCCCCAAAGACTCATTGCAGCTCAGGAGAGAGAACTACCCCAAAGTTTCGCACGCCATGGAGCCTCGTATGGTCCGTGTATGTACGACTGAGTCGGTACCAGAAGTGAAATTATTAATTTGATTGATTATTTTGTGTTTCTGAGCGCGACAATTGCTAAGGTCATTAGTTCCGTTAATAGAGTGCATGTTACAAATGCGGGTGGTTTGAGTGTTCCTTCTCCTAATGTGACATCCGGCGCCTGCCTACACGGCGTTTGCGGATATTTCCCCTTTGCGGATATTTCCCCAGAGGGGCACCGCCTCGACAGGGACAAGCTCTAAGCTTACGACTGGTCTACCCGCGTGTGTGGTAGTATAGTCTATAAAGTGTTTGTATATATGTGTGTGTGTGTGTAAGGGGAAAGAAGAGCACAAGCACGAGGAATGGAAATTCGCGTACATTCTGTGGGGTACTGCTTTGTCATCCGCCTGATTGTGATCAGAGAAACCTACGGATCAGAACAGGCGGACGCTACAATGCTCCTCCTAGAAGCGTCTCAATTTGACCTAGATATGTAGATATTATCGACAATCCACCACTGTTGATCTCTAGGACCTCCTGTTCAGACACACTGCATCGGCAGTTGTCGTCCTGAGCTATCACTGCCGTTAAATCGAGATAGACCTGATGGCGCTAAGGGTTGGGGCTTAGAGCTTAAGTCAATGTTATGTCAAGACTGTGAATTCGAAACCCAAGTAAAGCATGGATGATTTTAGTTGGATGACATGATGTGTAATTCAAGTACCTACTGCATGTATCGTCTCTGGATTATATTCCTTCCACTAAATATTTTCCCTACCTTAATAAAGATCAATGTGATTATTATATTCGGGTATTAGCCATAACATATACAGTAATAGCAGAGGGCAGAGGAACCTCTTCCATCTTGCAGACCTTTTAAATCATCGCGCGCGCCTTTGCACAAAGGGAACAGCTGACAGTTGCCAGCGAAGCCCGATGACGTTATGGATCAGCTGTGCAGCCGCTGGGTCAACCCTCTTCCTGCTCTTTCCCCTTCTCTCCTTTTCCCCCTCGCCGCGCGCCACGCGAGACAGCTCTGAATCTCCCTCGGCCCTCGCCCCGCCAGACCCCGGGCTCTCCCACGTCTCTCCGTCCCACCCCGCCATGCTCAGCCACGCCCCACCTCGATCCTTCTCGCCTTACTCTGCTCCGCTCATTCCCGCTATTCCCTGCCCGTTCTCTCTCCGCTCTGCTCCGTCGTGCCTCGTCTCACCCGCCCCACCCCTCTCCGCCCCGCCCCAGCCGTCCCGTCCCTTCCCTGCCATGGCCCCGCCCCGCGCGACCACCGCCACCTCGGTCGCGCCCTCGCGCGGACAAACATGTTTTTATTCGGAGAGCGTGTTTTGGAAATACGGGGCGGGCCGCGTAAACACAAACGTGTCGGCGCTGCTACGCCTGCGGTTGCACGGGCGACGCACGGGCCACCCGAGCGAGTATTTCGTTCCTCGCGTTGGACACCACGCTGACTCATTCGCTGCGAAATGCAGAAAATGGTTCAGGAAAATACAAGCGGCAAGAAAAGAATTGAAGTTCTTTGGTTAGAAAGAAGATACGCTGCACCAACCACAGCAAGCCTCCCGTTATTCGTAAATAATAATCTCGGTTTGGGGCAAAGGGTGTTCCATTTTGTTGCTGTCCCAAGCCCTTCATAAGGATGAACAAGACGTAAAGTAAAAAGATTAGCCACACACAATCATTAAAATCGAGATATTAATGTTTACAAATTGCGGGAGCCTTCTGCGGTTGGTTTAGCTTGTCTTGTTATTGCCTCAAGGCTGAGGTTTGTGATGTGAGAAATCACGAGAATGCCTAGCGAATTCTAACACGCTAAAGCTCCTACTTCCTGCCATGCCTTTGTCCTAACAGCCTTTTTTAAATTATGTGTCATTATGTATGTCACATCGATGACATTATTGACATCAATGTCGTCATTATCAATGGGAAATGATCTATCACTTCGGTATTCCATTTGCTTCACCGCATTTCGTAGTTGTATTTTTTTTAACTTTTCAGTTTTATCTAAAGATTGGTCTTAATTTTGAACAATCCCCGTTTGCAGAACACACTTGGCAATTCAAAGATTGGCTAAATTAAGGTAAATAAAACTCCACCAGTGTATTTTTAATTTAATTCGAAAGATGAACTCCCAATACAGACAACTAGTTGCTGTTAGTCCATCTTGTGGGAGAATCATTATAAATAATAAAAAATAATTTCCTTTTTTGCCTTCTTTTGCTCAGTTCGGGCATTAGCCTAACATCAGCTCAACCAAAGGAAAGTCGGAGGCTCTCGCGCTTCAATTTAAATCTTTCATAAAAGTTACATCCGTCTGAGTCACGCCATTCAGTTAGTCATACCATTGTGCAATTAAAGTCAAGAACAATGCTACACATTTATACGGTTTTGTAATGTAATACAGTTGTGTGAGAGTTCTACCAGATGGAGAAATGGAATGACTCTGAAATTTGTTTCAGATATGTTATGTTTGCACTCATTCAAATATGTCAAGAGTAATATCAGATTAAATTGTAATACTAAACTATACAATGTAATAAACATTGCAGATAATGCTACAAGTACTTTACTTGTATATCAGATATTCATAAATTGTTGTTTAGATTTGAGAATTATTTTGCAAGGTCAGTCATATATGCGTTTACGCATTATTTTGAAATGAATGCCGAATCATGAAGTGCTTATACAATGAAAAAAAGAAAATTCAGACACAACGTTGTCAGTTAGCTACAAGGTGAAGAAACATAAAAAAAATTAATAGACTTTCTTCTCTTTTTTCGAGATATCGAGTTAATAATTCATCGAATGAGATGCTAAGCATCGGGCAGGTGCTATGATTCTCTTACAATTTTAACCATTACGAATATAATTAATATGTGTGAGCATTGAGCCAAAATTTCAAAAATACAATAGCAGTGAAGAACCCATCATTCTCAAAATTACGGAATAGAAACATATTTCGCTTCCCTAGGGACATAGAAACCTTATTCTAAAGGCCTAGGTCGCGTTGTTTCTGAATTACGCACGTTGATCTAGCAAACGTAAATTTCGCGTTGCATGTGTGCATGGCTTTTTTTGTATCGTAAATAGTTAATTTCGATTTTTACTTATGCCGTATAGCATAATTGATCAATTTAAAAAAAATATTACTTTCCCACATACTGCTACATATTGCACACAAAGCATTGTAGTTCTGCAGCGAAAATGTGCCATTTTCGACAGAAAAATTCGAACTTTGAATTTTTGATACCGCAAAGTTGATAATTCTTTCTTTTAAATGCAGGGAATTACTTTTGGTAAAACATTGTACAGTTAGAATCCACGCTTTGTGGATCCTTGACTACGAAATAATGTCCGTCCGTCAGCATCTAAGCTCAGCCAAATATTCATGCGAGTTGAAAACACATTTCCGGGTTTAACTATCATTGTTTATTATCTCACAGTTACAATCAGTACGGGAGAGTATGTTCTGTTTGACGTCCATTAGTTTTCGTCTTAAATACATTTGATTCAGAACTGATGGGCAATTTATCCCCAACAGTAGCAGTTTACAGGCTTGTGTCTATGATTTCTTGTAAATGATACGAAACCATCACCTTCCCTTACAATTACATATTACTCTAATGGTATAATATATATATATATATATATATATATATATATATATATATATACATATACATATACATACATACATACATACATACATTTTGGAATGGTTTAACATTGAATCCCCTTCCCTAAATTTTTCCGCGGACCCCTAACGGACAAAAATTAGTTGAAGGTGCTTTGAACTGCACAGCGCAGCGTGAGGGCCATCCCCGTCAGCTTATGTCCGTGGCCGCGCCCGCGCCCGCGCCCGTGCCACGCTCACTAGTTGGGGCCGCCTGCGGTCGCGGTCGCTTCCCCGCCGTGCGGAGTTTTTAATGGAGTTTCGCGTTTAACTCTGTTAGTAGGAAATATGTCGGCCAAATTCAATTTTCTTTTTGTCGGAATGGCGCAATCGGCAAGTTCCCCGCTCACCAGGCGCTAAAATGTGTTTTTAATCGTTCGTTTTTAAATATTTATAGCCGCGGAAAATATCGGCAGCGTACAAAATATCAAAGATCACGAACACAGCTCGGATGAACGCATCGGTAGTCTCAGATTTACGCGGGTAATTTTTTTGAAGTATTTCATAAGTGATATTTTAATTTCCTAAGATTAATATGGCATATTTAGCACACATGCTTTATATAATTATTTTTTACTTCTTTACTCCTATGTGGTATGTATTTTTGTCACCATAAAAGTCTCTTTGAGATTTATATTTGTTATTAATTATTTAAATTATATAAGAATTTGCATTCAATGTTTATAATTGATTGCATAACAGTTCAAAATGTTCAACGAGACCGTATCCAGATTTTCATGTTTTTCATTGTACTTGCTCCATCAAAGCATAAGCTTTCCGATAGCATCAGAAAACGGAGTTTGGTCTGAGCAGCAAGCCATGTATGCACTGCTTCCTCATGTGTAGGTCTGAGGCTTTAAGTGAACCAAACAGATAATAATGAGACATTACAATATCGAAACGTATGCATGATGCTCTGACACCCCAAAATACAGATTTAGAAGAGCTTGGGCAGCGGTATGTGGATGCACCCTCTCTTGCAACAAAAGAAGACCTTTTGACCATTCATTTCGGCATTTTTATTTGCAGAACCTAACCAACGTGATTATGATTTGCTTCATCATCTATAGTAACTCATCGATTATCAAGGCATGGTGATGCTCAGTAATAAGATGAATGGTCAGTTCAATGAGGCACGTCATCTTACTCTTTTCTCGCCCACCATGCTTCTTTGCTTTAGAATGGTTCAATCCACTGCTAAAGTTCTCGCCAAGGGAAAACATTGCACCTACATTGTGCTGAAAGTCTTCTTGGGATTTCAGCTTTTGATACACATTCAGATTGATTAGAAACAATGGATAATGAAAGTTCGTTCTTTTTTATTCAAACGGAGAATGGTGTAGCCATGCTTAAGTCGCAACAACTCAAGCTTACGCGAACATATAGTGAACAACGAGGTGATAACACTGAAACATATCATGAGCAATATAAATGTTGTCATCTTATAGCTCGCAAATACAAAGGTCTGAAGGCAACCTTCAGGCAATGAGAACAAAAGTACGGATACATAACGACTTATCCTCGTACATTTAGATAATTGATCTTCACTTTTTTCAGTGTTAGTCGTGACTAAGATCCCAAAATAGGATCGGATTGTCTATTTGTACGATGTAAATTGTTTATGAAGATAAATGCCTACCTATAAAAATGTCCTTAACAACGCCTTGTTCCGTAACACAATGGACGTTAGCCTATAATAAATATTTTCAGTGTGATTATTAGCGCAGCGCCGGCCGCGTGAGCAAGGGAGGTCGCGTAAGCTCGAGGATTCTCGTTGTGCATGGCGTTGTGAGGCGCTAATCCTAAATATAGTACAAGGAAAATGTAGTCAGGCGATGTTGCGACGACTAGCACTGTTTGCATTCGATGTGGTGTGCTTCTTAATCTGTGGTACCGAATGTTTATTGCCACGGCATCCGAAATGCTTGTTATTTTTTATTATCGCGACCTTACTTGGCGAAAGAGATGCCAAACGTGACATTTGTGTCCTTCACAGAAGTAGTTTAAGTTGAACATGGTGGCAGTAAAAAATTACGAATCCATCATTAGTTTAAAAAAACGTTTGGTTTTGCCAGTGGCTCACAGCGACACTAATATTAAAATACTATTCTAAATAGTATCTAAACTACTTCAGCTCTTAATAAAATATTTCTGCGGCATATGTGTTTTCAAAGTAAATCATTGGTGTCTTGGCTTGTAAATCACAAATGTAGAAATGTGAATTTTATGTTGCTATCCATAAGAATCCATAAGAATTTATAAGAAGAATATGTGACTATGTTATATGAGGTTTTATCAATGAACGGTTTATAACGATTACAAGTCATTCTTACCTTTTTAAAATTTATTGTTTTAATTCTGAAACCATGAGATTGTCACAGTTTAATTTTTATTATATTAATTTTTCAACTTTATGAAAAAGAGTTTACAGAAATTAAAATAACAAATTCGAAGACGACTATTATTTCCATCATGTAGCAATTTTTCAACAAATTGGTTTCGAAAAGAATTCAATTTTTGTATCCCTACGAACATGTTTGCTCCCCAAATATCTTCATGATGAAAACCAACCAATAGGAAAGGTATAATTAACTTCATACTCAAGGATTCTATTGTATGTTATCTCCAATTCGCAAAATATAACTTACAAACCCCTTGCTAATCTTCTGCAGGTGCTTCAGTATTTATTTGATGCATTCAAATGCCAAGAACTTTGTCATGGCCAAACTTTTCGTTTTGAGGAGAAATTTTCTTTCGAAGAGTTCACTTGTGACAAAATATTCAAAACTAATCTAACAGAGAACTTTTAGTTACTAAAGTTTGACATATTTTCACTTCGAAATGTAAAATTCCTTCATTTCAAAATATGCATCAAAAGTGCAACGGTAAAATTAAGTAATATATCATTTGAATCAGCTAAATGTGTAACCTCGGTAGAGCGCCATAGTTAGGTGAGAATGTAGTTCTAGGAGAGTCAATCCCTTACCCTTCTCGTGTGGATATACTTTGAAACATTATGAAAACACTAGAAGAGTTTCAGACACGGTTTTACTAGAATAGTTTCCGGTAGACACTAATAATCGTAATAGCAGAAGGAAACATCTAGTACTCCATAAGATATAGGCATTACAACCTTATGAATATCAGCAGAGAGACACCTAGTTTGTTGCAAGAACGTCTACTTAACTGGTAGATCTCAGTTTACACACTCACTGCCTCTCAATATCACTCACTGCTGGCAACCTGCCGCGCCTATGTCATACGGTATGTCCTGGAATAAAGGTTGCAAACTTGTAAGGCATGTACAGTGATCGAAAACGATCCCTTTTTGTAAATAACGTTATCATGGGGAGTATCATATAATGGAATTATACATGTCTTTTCTCCTGATTTATAGGCAACCTCGCATGTAGAGATTTCCTTGATTGCATCGGACATTGACCTGCCGAACACCTGTTCATATGGAGGTGCCTGAAAATCAGGGGTACATAACAATGTGTATCTCCGTTATATACAAGTTCCCACTACATCTTCATTGGCAAAAAGTGACCTTTTACATGCCCTAGAAGTTCGTAAAATGTATTCCCTGACGCCTGTGTTCTGTCACTGCCATTGAGGAAAGGACGAAGAGGAGTCGACGGTACATATGCACGCCGGCAACCATGTGCAACCGCCTGCTTTCTTCCTCGTGCCGTGTATAGTTTGGGTCTACAGCGGGAGACGCAGGCAAATGTCTCAGAGCAGGAAGATCCGTGATGATTCGATTGCAGACCCTTTGTTAAGTGAATCTCATTGTCAAAGCAATGATTGCCGCATCCAGTGGTAGCGCAACTGGTAGCTATAGCATGTCTGCCTAAAATCTCTAAGTATCTCACTACCGCAATGGATTTTTATTACTACTTTTGACTTAAATTTGGAATTTATACGTTGCCTATAATGACATTGAAAAGTTATTTTATGTAAATAGATCAATGAACCAGCTGCCAACTAGGAAACGTGCATGCGAGAGCGAGTAAACATTCTCGTAAGAGTATTTGGCATTCTAGCGTGCCTGTGATAATGAAATCGTGGACTTGCTGGTGACGTCGTGTACTTTTGAAATGACACTCCTGCTATGAGACATTCGCACGAACCTGATAACCAGAAGCAAAATGTTGACGGTAGCTTGAACCGCTACCACTAGACTGGCCAATTGTAGGATTACGGGCGGATCGACTAAGATATATAGTCCCGTGTGTGTAGCTCATGTTCTATGCTGTGGTGGTGAACTTCCTCGGCAGGATGGTGAGATCCAGCGCTGAAGTACGTCAGCTTGGAGGAAATTTTCCTCAACCAGGTATCTCCTACCTGCGTATTACCGCCCCAGTCGGGACAAGTGTGGTAGTGTAAAGCATGTGATTGTAATTGTGAGTAAGAGGTGAGGAAAGGACAAGCAAGAGGAAGGAATTACCGCTCGCGGGCTGTGATCCCTTTTTATGGTAGTGCTCCGGCGTTCATTTGATGTTGATCGGAAGAACCCCGAAAAACTGCCGATCGGAGCATCTGAACCGCTAGAATTCTACTTCAGACAACGGCTGAATGCGACCTATCTAGCTATGATCAAAAATCCTGTCACCATGCGACCTTGTAGTCAGGATCATTGCAGTGACATCATTTGATGTCCTGAGCCACCTTTGACGATCGTGGCTGGCAGAGATTATCCCTCCGGCGAAGATCATTCGCTCGCCTTTAAACAGTGGGGAGGCGCCTATGGGAAGCGCCGGGGCGTTGCCGCCGCCGCCGTCTCGCGGCGTCGGCGGCGCCGGAGAGAGGCGTAGCGATTTGAAAACCTCTCGCTGCGCGTTGTCGTACAAACGCGACGTCCCCATGACGACGCCTTGTGCCTAGGGGCTGTCAAGGCGAAGACGTTCGCGCGATGCGTTAGCTGAGGCTTCGCCTTAACGGCCTTCGTCGGCGTCGCTCTTGTCTCTGTCGTCATCTCCGCTGCCGTACCAGTGTGCGACGTTTTCTCTCTTCGCCAAAAAAGCCCTTTATTCCGTGGACTTATCACATTGTGTTATCACACTCCTTCTGCTTCTCCTTCGGTTTATCCTTAATTCTTCTTATTTCGTCTCCTCTTCCTTCTCATCTCACTCCTTGACGCCTTCCTCCTTTTCGTCTTGCACCTCTGTTCATCCTGCTCCTTCTCTTAATTTGCGTCGTACATCTTTTGATTCACTTCTTCCTTTACCTGCTAAGCGCCATCAATCTCTTCTCCCTCCTGTTCACCTGTGCCACCTCCAATGGCATTCCTTTTGTTGTTGCCTCTTGTCACCCCCGTTGCTCGGTCGATATCTTTACCATCCCTCTTTTCAGCTCTTCTGTTTCGTTACTGCTTCCAGTGCCGTGACTACTTTCTCCTCTATCGCTCTGCGTAACGTCGCTCTCTGTTCTGCTGACCTCTTCGCTGTTGCGATCATGTTCATATTGCTCAATGTTGATACGTTTAGTGAACCATGACGGAAAATGTGATTATCGTCAATAAAATCGTATACCTGAATCGTGAGAAGTCAATATGACACACAGACGTCGTGACTGCATCTCACGTCGTAGGTCTGTTGCTCTACTTTATCTAATCTCTCTTCAATAAATCAGTAAATGATAACGTTCATCTCGAGCCGGGTCTTCGGGTAACACAGCGTGTATGAACTTGAGTTCAAAACAATTCGGTCGCCATGTCTCGCAAAAACCGTGCATTTTGGCCTAGGCTTCATGTCACACGTACCCTACCATCAACACCGCATCCTTTGTATCGTTGCGGAGATTGTTCTGCAATTTCGGAATGGCCGCATCGGTTGTAGCATTGCCGGTGGTCGTGATGCCCTCGCCGCTCGCGGAGCTGTAGCGGTGGTCGTGGTGGTTTTGGCCGCTATCACGGGGCGCGTTCGTGATCATGATAATAATCGACATAAAGATCGCTGTCGTCGTTAATTCTGGTCGTGGAGTCTTCCACAGTAGCCACTAGAGCTCTCCGCAAGCGGTAGGCACGCACAGCCGTAACGTGCTATTACGAGCTGTTATTTTGTCGTTAGCGCTCGGCGCCCGGGAGGGCCGGCCCTCTGCAACGTGGAAGCTGGGAGCTCGGACAGCAGCAGGTGTGAATCTTCATTGTCGGAAGATCGCCCGCAATGATGCTAGTTGGCTGCTTTGCGTAACATGATGGCTCTCCCGCCGCCTTGGGTGAAATACTTTGCTATGTTGACGGACAATTTTCTAAGTTGACGGACGTTAATTTCGGTTTTTCCAAGGGAGAAAAAGTAATGATTTCTCGTAATCGTACCAGACACGGAGCTAATACATTCAGCGTCGTTCTAAGGTCGAGTAATAAAGCTCCCATTAAGAATTAAAAATTATTTACTCAAATCAGAAGTTGCCTTCTGGGTCGTGTTATTCAATGTAAAGTTGAGAGGGCGGAGAGCTGTCTGAATATTCATTTTCGAAAAGACACCCCACAACAAAGCTAATTGACCTCTTTGGTTACTTGATGTCCCTTCTGTAGCTTGAATAATTCTTTGGAGGTTAAAATGTTCGGTGCAAAATATTCATTTACGGAATATCAACACTAAAAATGTCCAAAATGCAAATATGTGAATTGAAATTTGTAGTGAGCGATGAAATGTGTAATTCATTAAATTGTGCTCTTTATTCTAGCTGTAATGAAAGTTTTAAATTATACCTTATACCATCATTTTAATTTTATTGTTTTTTCTATTCGTTGCTGTATAGTTTCTATCCTTCGCAGTTGGTAACTTATAGAAAGGACGCCTAATGTTTGCCGCACCTGATTTCAATATCATGCTACAATACTTTCTTCATCGTGTTGTTCTTTTCTTGCAGCAAAAATCTCCAGATATCTTTAAATATTCCACTGTCATAAGTAGTCTTTATTTTCCCCGGAGTTTATTATATGGGAAATTAAATTCCTATATAATTTTCAAATGTAATTGAGAAAGCTACTAAAATGACTGCAGTGTAAGAACCCAGTTGCGTGTATTCAAGCCATGTTCAGAAGCAATGCGTCATTGAGAAATTATCATAAACCGAGTGTTGTGCTGTGTGCTAACAATAAGTGATGAAAAGGGAAAGTGATTTCGCCGCGAATACATCTCTGGGAGTCACGTAACGCCCTCCATCTGTTGCAGGTGAGCGTCCATCGCGTCTGTGATCTGGCCAGGGAGTGTCGCAGCTGCGTGCGAGTGTGCAGCCGGTCGGCGGGGTGCGTCGCAGCCGCCAAGAGGTGCGTGAGTGCATGCATGCATGCGTGTGTGGGCGGGGCAGGGGCGACGGGCAGGCGGGCTCCGCCGCCGCCGTCGCCGCCGCGGTGCCATGGCGTGAGGCAGGCCCAGTAGTGCTTCCCTCCCTCCCTCCTTCCCCAACCCGTCATTAAGGCGGTGGGTGCATTATACATGGAGGCGCGGTGCACGTGCGGCGAGCGCCACTGCATACACGCATTGCATTAGGAGCACGCGGGCGGGCGACGCGCGGCGAAGCCTTCGCCCACGCCACCGCAGACGTCGCCCCTTCTTCCCACCCCCGCTCCTTCACCGTCTTTCGTGTTGATCGTCGTTGATTCATCTCTGTCTCTTGCGTATTCTACCTGCTTCCGATCCACTCACTGGGGGTCGTGGTTATTTTTTTGCCTCGGTGTCTTTTAATAGGATTTCCTTTCTTCTTATTATTTTAGTTTCATTCAATGTTCTCTACCATTAATATCCCCTTCCACTGTTTCTATTGCAGCACTGCAGTATTGATTAGTTCTCCATTACTTTTCGGCAATTTGTAAGCGCGGTATCTCCTCTCTCATGTTTTTTTTTCATATCTACTTTCTTTGGCATTACTGTCGCGGGTACTATTTAAAACTCGTTAGCAAACGCAATGCATATTTTCCTTTCTTCTGCGATCTAGAAAGCACCTCTTCCTGGACTCGCCTCTAGTTTCTAAATTGCATTGCTAGTTTCTGTTATTGCATCATGGTATCAACAGTTATAATTTTCTCCATCGTATTAGTTTTTTAACCTTACACAACCTACGTTATAATGCCGCTCATGAACGTATTTTGTCTCTAGCGTGTACTTGTTTCAGGTTTAATTTTTTTTATTGTTCCAGTTTTATCTTTACATTTATCTTCTGCGCTTCTTCCTGTAGTTTGTTTTTATGTTCTTGCTACGCCGACTTGAGCCTCCTGACATTTCACTATCCTTTTCTCTCTCAGACTGCTCACTACACTACTTACGTATCAATATATTTCGTATTTCTGAGTCTCCTGCTCCCCCTCTCTGGGCAGGCTGTTGAGCCTTTTATTATGGCCGGATTCTCGTTCAGACGCAAAGAAATAGAGAGAGAGAGAGAGAGAGAGAGAGAGAGAGAGAGAGAGAGAGAGAGGTACAGAGAGAGAGGAGAAGAAGAAGAAACGGGAGAAGGAAAAAGGGCGCCCTGCGCCATGAAGGTGCCCTCGGGGTGCGACGCCGCGTCCTCGCGTCCGCTGCCCCTGCGCTCGCCCCCTATCACACTCGCCCCCTCTCCGGGCCACGCCCCCTCTAACTCTTGCACTTCCCCGCCGCCGCCGCCTCCGCGCCTCCTGCTCGTTCGCTCCCCCTCGCTGCACGTCACGCGCAAGTGCCGCCCCGGCCACCCCCCTGCGCCGGCGATATGCAAGTGAATTTTACACGATCCTCGCATTTGAACGCGGCCTCGGGGCTTGCCACGGAGAAAGCATCGGCTCTCGTGAGATAACGGAGAATCTGCCCTGGAGGGAGAGGTGTTTCCCGTACTTGCAATCTAATACCCTACGTCAGGAACCCGGGGCGTTGGTAGCCAGGAGCTGTAAAAACGATAAGAAATTTCTCCCGAGGCGGTATCTATGTGCAGTATATCAGTGATATATTTTATTATAAAGTGCATGAATTCCCTAGACTTCACGTCTTTTACCTACGCCAAGTAAAATAAACATTTGCGAGCTAAAACAAAAGCAGTTTTACTTTAGTCCCCAATTAAAGTACTAAAGCGTGAACTTCTATTCAAAAGTAAGATTGAACTATTTGATAACACGAAGTTTACTGTTGCTTTGGAACGTAAATATAATTCGAAGTAAAATATTTTGTAAAAGCCAGAAAATAATGTGTGTAAGAGTTGAATTTAGAAACCACTTCTAAGAATAATAATGAGAATATTTAAGAAGAGCAATCGTATTGCAATAAAAATGTTGTGAAAAGTATTTCAATGAAATTCAATTTTTGATTTCTGTCAATAACTAGAAACTAAAGACTAATGATTACGTCAATGAAAGTAAACGAGACACAAACTAAATAAAGTATAGCAATGTAATATTTAGTTCCTATCCAACTCATAGTAGAACTGATTGGAAAAATGGTTTCCAACATGAATTGCACTTTTGACACGTTTTCACATTATTCACTCAATTTTTCGGTCTAAAGTAAAATCAAGCTACAGTTAACTGCACAGCGTTGTCGCCCGACTAAACGAAGAGGTGCCAGCTCTGGCGTGTGTGAGTGTACCGCACACCCGGCAGTGTCTCTCGCTTATTGTCGCCCCAGGCAGGCGAGCAAGTGCGTTTATGAAGGCGAGCTCCACGCACCGCTCTCCAACCACCCATTCCCCGCGCTTGCACGTGACGACTCTCGTCGTCGCCACTATGGTCCGGTTAGGGGAAAGAGCGGCAAAAATATTTTACTTCAATAAGATGAAATTGGCAACTCTAATTTCGAAGACTGAGATATTCTTAATCGGAATCGCGTCGTTGATGAATTTTCAGCATCAGTTCACGAGGTTTCTCAAGGCTGGCTTTTGACCCTTCAAACGGATGCCGGACCACTCCACTGATCGCCACAGGCCACGCGCAAAACTTCCTAGCTCATTGTCTTAGTCTATGATTCCACATTAAAATTCATTTTAAGTTACGCAATTAGCGGAAGTTGGAAATGAAACCTTAACGAATGTATTACCTTATCATTTTGTAATGCTAGAGCAAGTTTCATAATAGAGATATGTCTACTTTTCTTAAGTTCAAATAGTCAGTCATAAAGCATAGATAAAATGTTGCTCTTAACAGGCTTCAATCAAAATCAATTTACAACTATTAAAAAAACAAAAAAATAAGATTTTTAAGGAAAAATAGAGTATAATGAGAAGTAACGAGAGCGAAAAGAATATGTGTTGAATTAAGAGACATATTCATTATCATTCTTGAAAATTATGAATCCCCAAACCAGATGATTTTGTGACTTCGGCCGCTTCATAAAAATGTCTTTTGTTTTCGCTATTTCTACTCATCAAATATTGGAAAATTATTAAACTTGTAAAACAGGAATCAGTCCATTTTTTTTATTTTCATATTGGCAGTGCACAAGAAAAGCGACGTATCTAAAAAGAAATCGCCACTTTCTAGTTGAATGAAGAAATATATGTAGAAAAGAATTTTTAATAGTAAATTTTTCATAAAGACATTTTACAAGACAGTAGGCAAGGAAATAAACTCTCTGCTAAGGAAAAAGTTGTCCTTCTGCAAAATGACAAGTTTTTGAGATGTGCGAAGATGGTTTTTGAGATGAGCAATTCTTTAAGATGCAGCGTCGATATATGATTAGCATCTTGCACTCTGGACAGTTCTTTTAAATTAAATGTTAAACACATTTTGCGTGTTTCAAATCACCGTGTGAGACCTGTATGCACTCCGCCCCACAGCCACGTCCCACTCGCGCTGCCTCTGCCGTCAGCACCACCTCCTCGCCGTTTTAACCATTTCTCCCATTACGTAGTTGAATGTCGTTGTCATTGTTCATAATTGCTAAAAAACCCCGTTCGTGAATATTTTAGGTAAAGCAGGCAATAATCCATATTAATAATTTCAATTGCACGCAGAAATTGAAAGAATAGAATGCAGTCTGCGGCCGCGTAATAAGTGTCCATTGTTTTGTTAGATACCAAGGAACTCGGAGAAAATCCCAAAACGATGAAAAAATGTCGCTTTTCACAGAAAATTGCAAATATTTCATTGTGTTATCCGGCGTGTTTTCTTACTGCGCGTACTGACTGAATTCTCATATTATGTGCGGCACTGCTTACGATATTACTGATGTCATGCGACAGCAAATCTCGTTGGAAGAGGCCGCCCGCCATTAAATATTTGCTATTCACTTGTAGCGTTTACTGACAAGCATTTTTTTTTATATTCTTGGATTGGGAAGAACTGTTTTACTGACTATCCATTTATTATACATTTTGTTATTCCAAAGTTTGTGAAGACTATTTTTGTTCAAATATTTCACTTATTGCAGTGTTATACGAGAGTGTTTTATTTGTTGTTCTTGACCCGTGGGCGTGCCCCTTTTTGGAAAATCTTTTTACGTGGTTTTGTTCAACAACACTTTTCCTGGTCACTAGTATAAAATGTTTATTTAGCTGCGCAGCAATTATCACGGGAATCAAGACATCTATTTCAAGCCGGGTGGTGGATTCGTCGAATTACAGTATCCGGTCTTGGTACACAATAAGGTAATGTCTGTGAGTGAGACTATACTGAATTAGTGAGATTTCGTGGACATGTGTTCGGTATACTCTGTTTCAAAGAAGTCCTCAGTTCGTGGTTGATGCATTCACACAGGAACCTAGGTCGTGGTAATTTTGAGAAGGGAGAGGTAAGATAGCTATCATCTGTGCTCCAGCCACAATTAACTTTACTGTAACGTGGTAGGTGGAGCCGTTCTTACCTTTCGCATTAACCAGACAATTCGATTTCTGCTATTCCGCAGACGTGCTTTAACGTTTCATTTTGTTAATGTTGCATCGTTTTCTCTTCCTTATCAATCTTGTTTTTCAGTGCTTTCTTATGATGTTTTCCCTGTTCATCTTTACGCTATAACTGACATATTCTTCGTTTCTGCAGCTGCTTGTATGACAGCAAATTTCAACTTCTTCATTCAGAAAGTCTCGCATTACGTTTCAATTTTGTTTCCACTTCACTTTACTTTGTGATGAAAATTTTTAACTTTGGCCATTTATCTTTATCAAGTCCAACATGGATTTTCTCTCCCTACCATATCACCACGATAACATACTGATCTTACTGTTAATACCAAAGTTTTTAATCTCAGTAACACTCTGTTTTTTTTGTGCTGCTTTCCTTTAACTGATTCATTTTTTACAAAAATAACGTTTTCAATTACATTTTCTTTGGATGATGAGCAATGTTACTATTTGTCTCACGGGTGGCTCTGTCGAGGGTTTTAAATTGTATTTCATCAGCAACAGGAGCATGTTGTGTCACGTGTGTAGCAATTGACCATTCTTCTCTTGAGTCTTTCGCTGAATTTTCTTCGGGTTCGAGAAGACCCATGTATATAGTTCGAGTCATTGATTCTTTCTTTCTTGTTTGAGTTTCTTTCATATTTGAGTTCCTGCATTTTCTACTGAGTGCTCAGTCTCCATAATGTTGGTTTGGTGGGTTCTACTACCTGCGACGCAATTTCCAATTCTTCTTCTAGGCCTACCGCAGTCTTCGTCTGATCCATTCAATATCTTCCGGGCATTGACCTTAATATTTGATTTGAGTCCGGCACCTTCAATTGGACTCAACACTGACAACCTTTCATGATCTTGGTCTGGTGATCCCTCATTAATGAAGCACTGTTCCATTACTCTTCTGGATGAATAATGGTGGTGTAATGGTGGCAAGCAGAGGCAGAGAATCTTGGCAAACTGATGTAACCTGAGAAAAACAGCAAAATATCTACGTTTGCCTATCATGAAGTCCATATGTATTGGCATGGCTGGGTTCTTCACTGTGGAATATAATGGAAAGCGAGAGGTCTCCGGTGCTCCGCTACGCTACAGGACCTATCTTTCCTCTAGAGGGAACGATAATCAAAAGAGGACATCCTTTTAACATATCAGATGAATGGGGTCATTTTGTCTACGAGTTCCCGAAATTCTGCATTTCTTCCTCAATACTCGCAATATTACCCATAACTCACATTCTTTAAGCGCTCAGTTGCAGCACTGCCGCATCGCCAAACAGCTTCCGTCCCCACTCCCTTCCTCCTTCGCCGTAACGCCTCCCACGGAGAATTACGCAGACATCCCCACCCCACTTGCTCGCTCCGCTCCAACGCACTCGCGCGCGCACGCGTACACGCAAGTGCGTACGCAGCACCACCAGCAGCAGAGGCGGCGGCGGCGGCAGTGGCTTACGCTCGCACGACGCCCCATCTGGCCCGCGCCTGAATTACGTGCGTTTAGTTGGCCTTTTTCTTATTAAAGGGTCTTCTTCCCGAAAGCGGGGAGCCGCGCTCGGAAAGCAGGAGGAAAGTTTTCTTTAAAGCGAGGGTCCGTGGCAGGGGGTGGAGGAGGAGGGCGGGGGCGTGAAGCAAGGGCAAAAGGCGGGATGGAGGCGGCGAGAGAAAGAGGAGGCGGATGAGGAGCCTGTGGTGATGGTGGATTCCTAGCGATGCGGAGGCGGAAACCGTGGCGGGAGTGGAAGTCAAACGCGGGGCGAGTCGTGAGCGAAGGCGTAGTCGAAGACCGGGTGTCAATGGCGGAGGCGGCAGGGGAGGCGCAGGCGAAGGCGGGAGCGGAGGCGGGAGCGGAGGCGGGAGCGGAGGCGGGAGCGGAGGCGGGTGCGGAGGCGGGAGCGGAGGCGGGAGCGGAGGCGGGAGCGGAGGCGGGAGCGGAGGCGGCGAGCGGAGGCGGGGAGCGGTGGCGGGAGCGGAGGCGGAGCGGAGGCGGGAGCGAAGGCGGGAGCGGAAGGCGGGAGCGGAGGCGGGAGCGGAGGCGGGAGCGGAGGCGAAGACGGAGGCGGAAGCGGAGGCGGGAGCGGAGGCGGGAGCGGAGGCGGGAGCGGAGGCGGGAGCGGAGGCGGGAGCGGAGGCGGGAGCGGAGGCGGGAGCGGAGGCGGGAGCGGAGGCGGGAGCGGAGACGGGAGCGGAGGCGGGAGCGGAGGCGGGAGCGGAGGCGGGAGCGGAGGCGGGAGCGGAGGCGGGAGCGAGTCGAAGATGCAAGCAGGGTCAGATACAGAAGCGAAGGCGGAGTCGAAAGCGGTTCTGGAAGCAGTGGCAGAGGCTGGAGCGGAGGCAGGGGCGGGGCGCCGAGCGGGGGCGGAGGCCGCCTTGTTTTGCGTCGTTCCCGGAGGTCGTTTGCGTCGCCGAGCGCGGGGCGCGCCGCCGTGAGTAAACGCGGGCTAGGTAACTTCTGGGGAATTCTTGCGAGGAATGGGTGGAATGCGAGATGTTACGGATATAATACGCCGCCGTCGTGGGTAATGTGCCCGCTTTTGAGTTATCGGCCCGTGCTCGCGGGACGCGTCTTTGTGGCTCTGTCACCGAGATACGCCACATGATATGTTTTCGTGATCCATCTTATGGAGTCTTCTGTATTTCTTCTTTTTAAGACAATAAGATCAGATTTGAATATAATGAGGAATGATTATTCTAAATTATAAGAAATTTGCAAAAGAATAAAAATATCCATGTTTCTTTATTGTTTCCCGCTTTTATAATATAATATGATAATCGCAGTAGAATAGTGTGCATTAGATCGATTTATTTTCAGTTAAAGATTCGCTTAAGTATTTCTCTGCTTTATGTCATGTTATTCAAACACGTTTGTAGTATTGGAGAACAGTTGGGGTAAACGTTTTATTTCAGTAGGCTTATGAATTAATGTACCGTTAATAATGTATTGCGTATCATTAATCACTCAATGTTTATGCTTCAGAAGACTCTAAATTATTAGTAATAATTCCAAAGTTGGGCTATGTGTATGTTTGCGCTAGTTTTGTGTTTTTGAGCAGTAGATCTTTTCCACCTTTAAAAGAGGTTTTTATGCAATATTATGGGTCAAGAACTTGTCCGTTTAGTTAGTATTAAACAGCTCTTTTCTGTTAGCAAACAAAATTTCATTAGATAAATTCCTTTTTTTTTTTTTTGTATGTTAGCATAGTAAAAGGACATTTTCTGTTGAGATAAATTAGATTTTACGGCACATTTGGTTGCGTCGTTAGATATTCAGTCAATCGCAGTGAGAAAATCCGGGAGAGTTAGATGTAAACGGAACCGCCGACCACCGTTTTCTTGCACAGATGTCAGATGCACAGATCAAACAGACGTCACAAGAAAGTTGTTGCGCAAAATTAAGTTTCATTCTCGTACAAATTTATAATGCTGTTACGCATAAAAAAATAGCGTATGGAACTCGTTTACAATGTTGCGTTATTGAATTCGTACAAATTTGAAAACGACGTCGCTCGTTTTCAAAACATGTACTCATGCAATAAAGCTAAACGTGATCAACTAATTGCATTAACTACTATTTCTACTAGTCTTTCTGACATATCAGCATTTATTAACTAGCATTTTACATTTGTCACCTTGATGAGCAATAATACAAACATACAATTCACATTTCTTCCAGCCAATAATCCGTTTAACAACGTTTGTAGTTATTAATTGAAATTTTTTCCCGTTGCTCCGTGAGATTTCCTTCACGCTTTTCAAATCCTTTGCGATCGTCAATGCAGGTATTTTCAAGTTTTAAATTATTTCCTTGATTTCATACGCGGTAGCGAGACCACAACAGCGAAGCCAACCTCCTGAAAATTGATTAAACGAAGTATCCTCGCGGACGTGGTCGTTTGGCGGCGAGCGTCCCCCCCCTTTCTTTCTACAATATTAATTTATATTCCCATTGTATTCCCTTCGTGTGACGGCCGCCGCGCCTTGCGTTTCGGATCCGCGCGCCCCCGGAGCGTGTATTTATCTTACCCCATTCGAGCGCGAATTATCGGGAATAGCCCGTAATCTTTTTAATCCCGATATTGCGGGGGCCGGCGATGGAGGCGCGGGTGGGCGAAGGCCGGGGCGGCGGCGGCGGTGCGGTGTCGGCGGCTTTCCCCCCTTAAGCACGCCATGCCGCCGCGCCTCCGGTGCGCCGCGGAGCCAGGCGGGGTGGAGCAGAGCGGCTCCCAGAGGGGCAATGCTTAAAATCTATAGCGGCGCCCGCGCTCTCCGCTGCCGCGCCGCGCCTCGCCGCGCCTCGCCTGCGCCGCGTCTCCCGGTTCGCTCGTCTGCGGTACCTACGCTCACCTCGCCGCCGCCTTTCGTCTCCACTACACTCGCTGCCGGAGGTTTGCTGTGGTCCGCTGCCGCGCTCGTTTGCAGAACGCTCCAAGCGCCGCCGTTCGTCTTCTCTACGCTCACCACAGGTGGTTTCGTGGAGGATCAGTTGCGGTAGTTTCTAATTTTGATGTTTCGTGAGAGGAGAACGTGCTCAAGCGTAAAATAACTACCAGTTTCTGTTTTCATGCAATTTCTTGTCCCTTTTCATTGGTACATATAAGTAATAGCCAACGTATCTTCCATGTTCATTTACCTCTCTCTCTCTCTCTCTCTCTCTCTCTCTCTCTCTCTCTCTCTCTCTCTCTCTCTTTCTCTTTCTCTCTCTCTCTCTCTCTTTCTCTTTCTCTCTCTCTCTCTCTCTCTCTCTCTCTCTCTCTCTCTCTCTCTCTCTCTCTCTCTCTCTCTCCGGCCCCAATTGTCTTCGACAGTACACACAGATAGTAGGAATATGCGATGGCCCGTCTCAAGATTGCGAACGCGGTGGCTTCTCTCGCTAGAGTGCTGTTTCCTTGGTTTACTATTGATCCCACATTCGGAATGTTTTTAGAACAGTTCCAATTACTCGATCGGCAAAGAAATGCGTGGAATATTGGCACTTCAGACAGGAAACATGCCAGATAAGTACCTAAAGCACTGATCAACTTCCCTGGAACTCTTATCTAATTTCATAAGTTTCCTACGTCATTCACTCAGAAGAAGAAGAAAACAAAGTTTTCTTGAATAGTTTTTTATGCCATTTACGGATCACTTTCCGTTAGTAAATATGTAATAGGATGTTATTTATACTATCCATGTTTCTTTATCACATTTTCTCGCTAATACCACTAGATATTACTGTAATACGCCCTTGCTACGACGCATTCAGCTCCGACGAGCCAGTCCGGCCTTCGCTTTAACGAGTTCCAGTTGGTGACCGCGTCAGCGAACCACGACAGATTTCTGGAGTGTGCATAATAAGCTATTAATTGTCTTTGAAAATAAACAGACAGGTTTCTCATTATTGTGTTACGACTATTAATCATTAAGATACTCTTGCAACTCAAACATACTGTGATTATTTCAACTTTCCGAAAAACTGGTTTATAGGGAAACGACTTTCCGTCTGTGAACAACGCTAGCGACTAAACCATTAGTCGGATTATCAACAAAATTAATATTCTCCATTCGATCAGACTGACATCTCAGATTCGTAAACAGATATTGATTTTTGGGGTAGTACACATAAATCCTCAAAGACATTTTAATTTTTTTTTTCAAAAATGGCTCCAATTGTTTTCTTAACATTTTTCCAAAATAGGTCAATGTACACTTTAAATCATGGCACAAGTCTGCTTTTCATTGAACTCTCTAAATATTCGAAAATTTGCAAAAGGTTAACATTTTCGACGCCTTTCCATAACTACAATATAATTACAACTATAATAATATTAAAGACGAATATATTTCTTACTGATATCTGTCCTTCAAAATTGTATCTTGAAGTGAGATCCTGCGCAATTTTTTCAAAATATGAGCAGTTTGTAGTAATAGTTTTCTTGGAAATTTGCTTGAAATTAAGGCAATTTTTATAAGTTTTTTTCAAGAAGGTTCCAACCTTTTTCTTTGATTTTTTTTTCTTCGGAAAGTGCGGTTATAAAAATGGTGCAGGTCCTATTTTCATTAAACTCGTTGAATTTTCAAAAATCGCAAAAGTTATAAATAATGCGGGATAATATGGGCTTTTGTAGAACCACTAGTTTTCTAATGTCATGATCCACTTATCTAAGAAGCCAAGTGTTACTTACTTGTACTACTACTAATAAAACTTCCAATCGTAGAAATTCGAAAAAACATATTTCTACCAGAAAATATTTAACAGATTAGTGTGGAAAAGTAATGAAGTGGCCTCTGAGACGAGTCCCAATGAAAGTGAATAAAGTAGAAAATAAATTCTTCTTCTTCTTCTTCTTCTTCTTCTTCTTCTTCTTCTTCTTCTTCTTCTTCTTCTTCTTCTTCTTCTTCTTCTTCTCCATTCCAAGGATTAGGCAGGAATGCCTGTTCCGTCTTCACCTTGCACTTCAGGACCATCTCTTTCTGGGTCGGCCGATATCTCTTCTTCCCTTCGGTTGGTAGTTCATCACTAATTGTGGAATACGATCGTCCTCCATTCTTTCGATATGGCGCCGCCATTCTTTCCTGTTTTCTAAGATCCTTTCATTTATGTTGTATATATCTAGTTCTTTACGGATATCCTCATTTCTTATCTGGTCTTGTTTAATGCAGCCTTTAACTTTCCTAAGAAATCTCATTTCTGCTGCTTGGAGCTTACTTTGGTCTCTTTTTTTCATTATCCACGATTCACTTCCATACAGGAGAACTGGAGCAGCCATTGTCTTATAGAACTTCATTTTTGTGTCTTTCCTTGCTTTGTTCTGTAGTGTTCTGTTTATTATTCCACATATTGATTGAAATTTATTAGTTTTATTTTCTATGTCTTTATCTGTGTCATAACTGATGTCACAACCAAGGTATTTAAATTTGAAGTCTGCTCGATCACTGTGTTGTCAATAACTATTTTTGAGCGTATGGGGTATTTACCGCAATGGGCCATAACTTTAGTCTTCGTTTTAGAAATTCGGAGATTATACTCATTTCTTCCCAGTTGATGCAGTGTGTATACAGCTTTTTGCAGATCATCTTCACTTTCTTGCAGTATTGTTACGTCATCTGCATAAAGTAGAACATTTAGGTGTTTATTTAGTCCACAACTGGATGGATCGTGGAGAAAAGAAATTCTGCTTAGATATATGACATGCCAATATTCATGTCGTCTCTTGCACGTCTATTATGGAAGTATTTTGCTCCTGCTTATTGTTTCGAGCCTCTCGGATTCCGCCCTTTGCAACACGCCGGCCGGCGGCGTGTGACAGGGCGCAGGAGCACTGACCTTCGACGCCCTGCCGCTCGCTGGACGATTCTGCGCTCGAGCCTGGCCGTGGAGGAGGAGGTCCACCTATCGGGCCACCGAGTGAGCACAAAGGGGGACGGCGAGGGCGTCGAGAGAGCGTGGTGAGGAGTAGATGCACCGCTGTCCACAACAACAAGATAGGCGCAACGAAGGGCTGCCTAATAGGAGGAGACGTGATGTTTAAGGAGTACGTGATGTTTTTGAACGTAGGTGAGGGAGAAAGCTTACGCCAAGACACATATCCTACGGGGGTGGGCATTTCAGTGGTGGTTTGCCGTTGCCTTTTTCTGTATGAACGATGAGGGGTTAATGAGGAATGATTCAAACGGGACGATTGATGGGATGAAACTGTATTGGATCGATAGACTGGATTCAATTGGGTCAGTTCAGATGGGACACGAGGTATTAGAAGTCAGTCATTACACGATCACAGGATGAGAATACCTACGCTTTTTTCGTACCCGTAAGCTTCAGGTCCTTGTATTTGAACGCTGCAAGTGTTTTTCAACGCTGATCCAAGCCCTTGAGCTATCGATGCCGGCCAGGAGACGAGAAGTGGAAGATACTAGGGTCTTTAAATATACGTGGGGTACAGCAATGGAAAGCAATCTCGGCCTTCTGCGCAATCGCAGATTCAAAAAAATAATGCGTTACTCGACCTGCGCAAGCGCAGAAGATCAATGTTGCTGTCGATTGCTTTACGCCAAGTTGTGCTTTAATGACCGTATTTTTAAGGTAGGGAACTCAAGACACTGGGACGGATGTCTCAGGTACTACCCTATTTAACGACTTGGAAGAGAATAATAATGAGGAAGAATAATCAAATAAAATAAGTAGATCCTGTTGACAAAATAGTCTAATAAAAACCTGTAAATGGACATATTCAATTTCTTATCGAACACAATGGAAAAACATTCGCCCTATGCGAACCTACCATAGAATGGGCTCTACTGTACTGAGTACACTGCTAAAAACGGCCAACGTGCGAGTTATAGTAACGAAAAGTAAATCACCAGTGAGTTACAACTCGATTTTACCTTTTAATGTACAATTTTTTTCAAGAAAACATTAATATAATTGAGTATGGGTGCGATATCCATTACCGAGAGTATTCAACCTCACGACTGGTGTAGCTCAGTAAGTAGGCCGACGAGTACGACGAGAAAGAGCAGCATCTCTCTGAAGGGTGACGTGATAGAGCGCAGCAACTGAGCGAGAGCGCGATGGACGGCCTGCAGCGCCTGCATCCCGCTCAACATGACGCGTCCCACCCCTCGCCATCCCCCTCGCCACCCCCTCGCCCCGCCCCCTCTCGCGCGCCGCGACGTTGCCCTGCCTGCCGCTCCGACGCTCGATAACCGTTAATGAACGGCCGTGTTGCGTGGCACGGCCGTGCGCCTCCTGTAGAGCTCGCCCTAGGCGGCAAGGCGCGGCGCGGCGCGGCGCGGCACGGCACGGCACGGCACGACGCGGTGTGGGATTAGGATAATACGAAGATTAACTCTAATCTAAATAAAATGGCTCGCTGCTTAGATAGCGGGAGGTGGGGCCGGCGCTGTGTGGAGCATGGAGGGGAAGGCGGGGAAGGGAGAGGGGGAGGGCCTCTTTTGCAGTTTAAGTGTGCCGCTTCTTATCTTCGGAGTGCTCGCGCCGAATGGATTAGGAGCATCGGAGAGGCGAGCTGCCCCCTCCCCCTCTTTCCGAGTCAGAAAATGTGCCCCATGGTGTTGATCGGAGAGAGTGTTCTTTCGATGCAGTACTACACAGCGTTCATTGCATGAAGGAGGTTTTTTGAGGGGGAGGGGTGGTGAAAATCGGCAAAAAGGACGTGATCGCCGAACGAGAACGCCTTGTCTTTAATGCTTGGATGTTGCCACATTCGGTCTTTTCTTTGTTGCAGTCCTTGGGCAATTGCCGTGTCACTAATTGAGAAACGATTTGTAAATCCGGAAGTAGCTTCATTTGTCGGAAAATACTATTGAGTGTTCGAAAATGAACATAAAAAGTTCTTCTAGGGCAAGAATTTCCAGACCTTTATTTACCACCGCTCCATCTGTCAATAGCAAAACTTACCAAGCCCCGTTGCACATTTTTATTTGGTAAAATGATAAAATTATAAATTTATAATTATTAATTTATTAAAAGTATTAATTGATAAAATTATAAAATAAGTGTTACATTGAGAAACAATGACCTCCTGTTAAAACGTTCGTTTGTTTAGGTTATGCCAAGAAAATGAAATACGATTTATGCCTAATTAATATTACAAGTTAAAATTTAAATAAAGAAGGGACAAGAAAAATTGGAGATCGATGAACTTGCATTTTTTACGATCCTTTGTTGAGTATCAGAAAGTGCACAATATAAATCATTATCAATGTAAAGTTTACCCCTATACTTTATTTTAATCAAAAGATGCTGAAAACCTTTTCTTGCAAATAACACACTGAGGATGTCCGACACCATCCTTAGCATGCAAATAAACCCATATTTAATATAATCATTGTTATACTTGGGTTTCTTTGCTGAGGTCATCTTGAACGATATCTTATGTCACAAATCACATATGCAACAAGGCAACACACATGCAATTCATATCTTTCTAGCGCGCCAAGTCGTCGGGAATGTTGGGATATACCACGGCTCGATAGGTGCCGCGTCCCTATCGAGTTCGCTTGACTTGCCTCTACGCTTCCCTTGGAGGCCGCGGCCTGGAATCAATGTTCTAGGAAGTCATTGATCACTTAATTGTCGGTTAAATAAGGAATTTGAAACCAAGTAGTAGAATATTCAATTCCTATACATGATTCAAGCACTGTCCGTTCTTTGAAATAGAGTAATTTATCATTCAAAACATGCTCTAACGTCACACAAATTATGTTATTTGCATGTACCTAAACTATGTATTATTTGTTACTTACAAATATTTTTTTATTCTCTAAAAATTGTACGTACTGAATTCCTCGGTTTATGAAAGGATCAAACGTGTGGACACATAATGAATCATCCCGGAATGGGGATGCGCATTATCATTTCAGCTTCCACTTGTCATGATGCACGAGCTGTAAATGCCGTCAGCGTTTGCAGAAGGTTTCTAGAAAATCGGTCGCTTCCCAGAATCGCACAAAGCCCTTTCGTGTGGCGGGGGTGATGTTCGGAGTGAGTAGGAGGTGCGGGGCCAAGGCGGGGGCGAGAGGGTAACGAGGCGGAGGAACGACGCGGGCGAGTCGGGGGTGAGTCGGGGATGAGCCGGAGTGAAGGTGCGGGTTGGGAGGGAGCGAAGTGGGGGCGTGGTGGTGGGGAGGATGGCAGCGAGGTCAGGGGGGTGGTTGCGAAGGAGAAACTTACTCTTCGATGCTCAGTTTAGATCTCCGCCGTACTTCAGCGCTGCCCCATGTCCTCTCATCCTTCCGTCGGTCAACATCCGTTGACGTATTTGTCCCCCGTGCCTCCTTTCCAGGGAAGATGCCATAAGTAGACATTTCCAGTTTGTCCTCGGTGACAGTTCCTTCTGTATTTCACTGTTTTCAACAAAATCGAAAGAAGTCAGGACCGAGTTCTAGCCCCAATGAGAATCAATAAATTCAAAATATTTTGGTGATCTGGGTGAGCATAGTATTATATGTAATAAAATGTGTGCGTGTGTAAGTTGATGCATGCATTTGCCCATTTATATATTTGTGAATGTCATCTGCATATGTCAGGTAGAGGACGAAGAAAGATTTATTGTTTTTCCATTATTTATATTCTATAACCTACTAACATAAAACTTACGAAAAATATATTTTTATTTGTATACGAAAAAATGTAGTTTTTAAAACTATTTTTGAATAGTAACACGACAAGACAAATATTACCTGACAAGACTCATTCCCTCAAATATACATTCCCTTTTTTAAAAAATATGTCATTTTATCAATAATGAAAAATAATTTACCCAAAGTGTATGTAATACTACTTATTAGAATGACAGCTTTTGTTTTTTACTAAAAAATATGACTAATCTATTTTTGTAAATTTTTAAATTATTCTCATAACATTCAGTTAAAACTATTCTCTTCGTCATATTGTGAGGGTCTTCAGTCCAGTTTTAATGAAGTCACAAGTTGAATTGTATGTAATAGACATTAATAATAAAAATTATCGCTATTAATAATATATTTTAGTGTTATATTAATAAAATATTGATCGTGGCACCGTTGTTAACCGTCTGAATTTATGATAAAACTCAGATTGCAATAATATCATTAAACTCCAAACAGCTCGGTCAACTTGTGAATATTTTTACTGTTATCAAAAACTACCACTGTTATAGTGTGATTCTTATATTTATTAATCCATTGAATAACACCCTTAATATATATTGCTGACATATACCAAAATTATTCTAGTGATTCTTTACTGTTAACGATTGGATTGCTTTTTATTTGTATTAATCTATTGACCAGGTCCAATTCCGTCACTCTGCCAGTCCGATAATCATTTCCTCCGTCAAGTGGAACATCTACTACTACGGCGTAGTTGCGACAGCCGCTGCCGTAGCCTCTTGCGCAGTACCGTAAATCGCGGAGTATTCCAATGCACAGGACGCGGGGGCAGCGGCGCGCAGAGAGCAAGGCGGCAGTATTTTATTTCAGTATCGCAGTCTTAATCACGGGAGCGTCTGCAAATAACGATAAATTCCGAGTCCTCGGCGGCGGCGGCGGCGGCGGCGCGTCCATTAGCCCCGGGCTACGCCGCGCCGACCCCCTTTCCCTCTGTCGCATTGCCGTATTTAGTATGGACCATATTTGGAGCGAGTTAAGCGCAAGAGAAGCTAACACACGCGGCAGAGGCGGTGCAAGTTTTCGGAAAATTTGCTTTTCCCCGGTCCACGTCTTCTGATTACATAGGATTTTATGAGATTACTTTTACTTCTTTTTTTCTGTGTATTCTTCTAAACATGGATATTCTCCATAAATGTTTCATAGTTTTCAGAAGTTATTTTCATTCCGTCAGATTAAACGTCTTTAACTGAGGCGACATACTATGAAAATTAAGTAATTGAAATTAATCTAAGGATTGAGGATTTAGGCGGAAACGGAAAGAGGGATGAAAAGTTTGGATTTTATCGAGTACTCCACATTTAATTAAAACCTGCGAAGTCGTCATGTATACGCATGCCATTGACCGATAATCTTTGTTCTTTTTTAAAGTTCCGAAATAGTTAAGCATGAATATGTGTGATGTGTTTCTAACTTATTTAGAAATATATTCCCATAAGGATATGGAAATACTCTTCAGAAGACAGAAAGAAGAATGAAGCAATATTTATCGTTATAAAATAACTTCTTTGGGTCGCATAAAAGTTCTAATGGTGAGGATAGATTAATAAATAAAACAAGATTGATGAGATTAATTAGCGACATTACCAGGGATCAAAAAAGATTGTAGGGAGCAAAATGACTGAGCAAGTACTATGTATGTATTATGAAGTACAAAGCAAGCAATAGAATATGGTCTATTGAGCAAAAGAAATGTAACAACTTCGAAGAATTGAGAAACTGACGGACATCATTAAACGAGAGAGGAACTTCGAAGATAAAACTAACTATATTATATTATTTTTGCATTTATGATTTGAAAACAAAATGATGGAATTCTGTGATTCAAAAATACAAAATTGCGCTTCACGTAATAATTCTTTTGCAATCGATACCACATATGTGCAGTATTATCTAATCTTAAGACTATGCACATAATCTTGTAATCCCAATGAGAATTTCTGTTTAACGAGAGATAGCTGAAGCGTGATAAGCAACAGCAGGAACACATGATTGCACTAGGGAAAGAGGAACGAGATCCAGGCCTTGCTGACTACGGGCATTTCCAGAAAGTGTAGGGGGCGGAATAATTTTAGTTCGAACCCAATGCAAATATTTTTGAAATAAATGTTTTTAATACCTAATTTGACATTTAAAAGAAACTATATAACTATAAAATTATAAGTATAAAAAATACTTTATAATAATTTACGACTATTTTCACAACAAGAAAACTACTTTGGATGTGATGCCTGTACGTACGTATATAGTAATCCGGTCGTACCGTATATAGTAATTGGGTATCGTCTAGTGTGTATTAATCTGCTAAATTGCACACGCTCCTCCATCCGTCCTTTCTTTCCTTCGTCCGTCTGTCTGACCGCCCGTCCTTCCCTTACACACAGTTGACCCATTCAGGTCCACCAGTCAAGGCAAATGAGGTGCCATTCAATACATCTAGATCTCCCGGTGGGGACTAAAAAAATGATTGGCATAATTCTCAGTCGGTTCCCTCTGGGACATTCCGGGAAAATTCTAGAAAAACATGCGTTTTTATGCTTTCAATGCACATCCTTCGAATACAAAGGAGAAACGCTGTTAATTAATGTACAGTCTTTTCGCCATGAACATGAAACGTAAACCACTTCATTCATCAGTTTAGCGGTAATTAATGTGTGCAAATAAGTACTATTTTTTGTAATGTAAGAGCCTTCGCCACTGAAATGTTTAAAATACTATATGAGGTATAAAATGATATTTATTATGAACTTGAAAAGCAGAGATAAAACTTTTTTTTTTTTTTTGCATAACAGCATTATAAACGACCTTTCCTGTTGCAAGAAATCGTTCATAATCGGGCATTTTACGGCACAAAAGTTGACGTATTAGATTGTACGACGCGAATGGTTGCGTCATCATACATTCAGCCAATCACAGCAAGAGAATCGTGGCGTGGGTTCTCGCTGTCACTAAGCTTCACCTTAACTGCACCGTCGCATTCTGTCTTGCACCGCGGCGCCTCGTACCACCGACCCATCTCCCCGTCCTGTCCTTTTCCGCAATTTGTTTTCCACCATTGTCGCCTGAAAGTGGGGCAGACGGAGAATGGGGATTATTCATGTCGAAGGATCGTTCCCAGTGACTTTCTATGTGTGTCTCTCTCCCTCTCCCGCTTCGCTTTTCTGTTTTTATTGCCCGCCTTCTGCTGAGTCGCGATGGATGTCGGGCCGTGTGCCATATTCGTTCCACGGCTTCGGGGCCGCCGAGTGCCTGTCCGCACGGCTGTGACGCCGAACGGTGTATGTGGTCCACCTGCTGGAGTCGAGGAGGGCATTTGTGGGACGCAGATGTACCGACCTGAAATCTTCCGCGCGTTCAGAATGAATCCAGCGATATCAGGGTGTCTCTAAACGTTTGCAATTTGAGAATTTGGTAATGCTTTTGCTTCTTCTTCCTCAGATTATTTTACGAACGATATGTACAAGAAAAGAGACATACATTCTGTAGTAATATTCCAACAAAAGGTAACTAAGTTTGGTTGATCTTATTGCGATGAACCTTATTGCGAATCACTTGATGTTAGAATAAATGAACACTTGCTCAATGTGGTGTACCGTTTAGTGTGAACCATGTTGTTGTCTCGATGTAATGATTGAAGCCTAGTTTGTAAAAAGGAGCGTAGCGAAATTTGCATGGTCAGACGGAAGAGTGGGCCTGATGACCCGCGTCTCACTATGTAAAATAAGGCATCAATTCAATTCACTTCAAATTAAATTCAGTACCCTATTTTGTGGAGGAAAATCTCATTTGAAAACATTAGAAAGGAAATTGACAGCTTTCTCTAATGCTTACTAAGTGCGTACTACTAGTGTACAGGTCTGATTGCTGTTCTAAGGTTCAAAGTGCTAAAGTATGCTCTATTTAATTTATTTCTGCGAGGATCTCATGGTAAGAGTTCAACAAATTATTTGGATATAAAAACTTGCTAATGAAGTCGTTTCTGGTTTTTGGAAACGAGCTCAATGCTTTGGTGGAAAGGAAATACACGTTTAAGGGAAAAAATAATTATAGTTTGTGTGTTCGAATAAGTGACCGTGGGAAATAAACGGCACTCTTTTGGGAGTCCAATAATAGCATAATGGTAGAATTAAAATAGATTTATCTCTTGAATTCCAAAGTGAGAGTAACAACTACTTCTACACCTGTTCACAAAATGGAAAGTCCTCAAACTTTACTTGTAATGAACTTTTCTTTAACATATTTTATATAGAACTTTTTAATTAGAACAATAGGCAAATATGTAGACACATTTATAATGAACTTAGAAAAAAACTGCAAGTATTATAGTTCAATTTTGTAGTAATTACTTTTCCTTTTGCAGAAATTGCGGAAGACGTTTATTGAATGAATTTTACTCGCGGATGGGCTAAGCGTATTAAAATTGGTAAATATTTTGTCCTTAAATATCAGCACCACATGATAATATTGGTACCAATAATGATATTTTTCATTCCCAAATTATTTTTTCGTAAAAAATATGTTATCTTCTTTTTCTTCTCAGTGTCAACTACTTCATAATATATCTTCTCTTGAAATCTGTCGCATATATTCATGTCCATTGAATTTCATGTGTTTCCCAGTTTCGAGTGGAGAATAAAAAATTGGATTTCAACGTACCTTCGGTAAAGATAAGATGGTCTTTAGATTTCTACAATGCAACAATCACTGGAGTAGAAATAAATGTTCAGTTGTACTTGAGGTATTTTTATGTTTCGGCGACACCACTGTCTATCAGTGTCACAAGTCTTCCGTCATTCTCCTAGCATGTCAGTAAAATAGTTATTTAACAAGATCTTCTTTGGGCAAGAGAAGCAGTTGTTATCTCTATTTTTCTCTTATCGTTTGAATGTTTTCTGATTGATGGCTGTCAGTCAGATTTTGATTTCGTTTTCTGCTAAATCAGTCTTTGATATTTCGAGAATTATCTGCCCTGCCTCTTCCAATTGGAAAACATACGTAGTATAAATTTCTCTGGAAGTTTGTATATTTCGTCATGTGATTTGTTTTCAATAATTAAATACGTATTAGAAACTTACTGCTTGTTCGTTTTTTGTAGTAAAATATCTATGACATCATTGTCCTCCAATATTTTTACAGAAGGTTCTAAAGTTTCTATGGATACGATTCTACGACAGGAGAATTTTCGAGGACGTATGACAAGTTATGTCTCACATTTTGTACTACATTATCAAAAAAAAAAATGTTTCATAATGAAACCACGAACTTGAGCACAATGAGGGAGGTCAATATATTTTTTAATCGCGTCAACACTACAGACATTTTAGTCAGGCCTAGAAACTAAAACGTGCAGTTTTGTTCATTAACTTCTTTCTCGTAGTACTAAAGTCTTGTCTTGTAAAAATGTAATGAAACATATGCTGCTTTTCGTTACTCCTGTTTGGGGCAGTCACAGAGTTTCGGGTGGAGAATAAAACTGTTATTATTACAGAAAATATCAAAGATCGTGCCCCTTCCGTTCGTAGTAACGGAACAGGTGGGTGAGTTTTCTCTGGACTAAAAGATGATCGTTTGGCTTATGAGAAATAAAGAAATAATGAGCAATAATATTTGCTCCCAAATCAGAACACTATCATTTAGTACACTCAGTTCGTTTGAGCAATAGAAAATTCATACAGGAAAACCAATACGGAAATTCTATTTCTACATTCAACTAGATTTTTCACATTATATAATATATATAATGTTTCTCCCCAATTAATCCCAATGTTCTTATTTATCACTACTCCACTAATACCATTCTTCTCTTACACACTTTGTCACTATCTACTGTCCTCTTTTACGTTGTTAAGGTCGACGATGTCCACACTTTCTGCAACCTTAAGGCAAAATTGAAGAGTTTTTCAATATTTCTTGTATACTTTCACAGGATGTGACTAAATCATTTTCATAACCACTTATTTATCTAGATTTTTAAGTTTTCGGGTGTCATAAGTCTGCTCTTGATATACTTTCAAACCCTAGGCTTTCAGAATACGTCGAAGATGCCTGTTAACAAACACTTCAGTCGATTTGATATTTATCAACCGTTCACATATCACAACCGTATAAATCACGTATTTTACATTTGTGTCGTTCAGAGGAAACTTCGTATTATTTGACCGCGACGTTCCAATATTATATAGTTGAGAAAATAATCAATTTGCATGTGTAATTCTGCTTTAAGGGTCTTGAAGGGCAACTGCTCATCGTTCACTATGCATCTGTCAGTGTTCATTATTTGTACATTTATTCAGTTTTCTTTATAAACTTTCAGCTCGGTTTATATACTCCTAATCCCCATTTTTTCCTTTGGTTCTTCTTTTCTGATTTGATTCTTTAATAGTTCTGAAAATGAACCTTCCGTTCAAAAATTATTCTGTCTTCCCTGGATTTTGGGACTCAATATTGCACCGTACATGACCATTCTTGTGTGCAGTTTAAGATACGTTTCTTTGTACATTGTATTTCCCCCCTGATCTACAAATAATATCGTAAATATACCGAAATGTATATAATTTTGCACGTCAGTGTCGGTCCCAATCTTCTATAATTTGCATTAATGCGTATTTTTTCGGCCTCTCTAATAGCGACGAGGTCTACAGCATTAAGAGTCTTCCCCGAAGGGGGCTGGCGTCGGTCCGCCGCAGGAAAGAGGGGACATCTAGTGGGTGTGGACATCATTCATAGCATAACCGGTCCTTGGAAGTAGGGCTGCGCGGCTGCCGCCTCCTCGTCGCCTGCTGCTGCCGCCGCCGCTGCCGCAGCAATAAGAAAATCAGAGATGCAGCAAGCGACCGCACGGCCCGGCGCGCCTTCGCTCCCGCAGCTGGTCGATATTTCGCCTAACCTGCCTGGTCCTCGTGGAGGCGCGGTGGATACTGCGGATGAACTGATTAGTACGGCAGGAAATTTCCAGGAAAACCTTCCTTTTAAGATTGCGGTAGAAGAAGGAGCAATAAACAGAGTAGAGTATTTCTAATGTTGATAGGGAGACTGTAAAATAATTTGATAGAATTCGCTATTTCGTATTTCCAGTCGCCATGCATTACATAGAGAGCATTCTTGCACAGTATCTACGAGATTTACCATGCTGTACGTACTATCAAGGGCACGTTTGGATAAAAAAATCCACAAAATTGTGTGTTATGTTTTAAAAACGACGTAATTTTTAACTGTGTCGCTTACGCTCTGAACCTTGGCATCAACAGAAAGTAACCGGGTCATAGATAGAGCGACTTTGACTAAGGTATTGGTGCTTTTCGTCAGCCAACCACCATCTAGACTCTAATGACAGGCCACCTTATTATTCTTACATTGTTGAAATGTCCTTTTGTATTTTTATACGATTCGTCAACGGTTATAAAAATTAACTGTGTAAGGTAATTTACTTCTTGAAAAATAATGTGAATTAAAGATACGAGTACAGTATTAATTTATTTTAAGATAAATGAAAAATCAATGAAAATTAACCGCAAAAGGGTGAAATCAATCGTTTTTGCGTGCATTTTTCGGAAATTAGTTCCAACTCTTACATTGTTTTTCTAGACCTCTTGAATATTTTATATCATTCCAAATGTAAAAGAAGGTTACATTATGTTACGCAGCTCGTGAAAGGCTAACGGAACCGGCAGTGACTTCGCAGAAACATGTTCTTTTGTTGTTAATTTGGGTTACTTTCGCCGCTGAGTTCTAAGAAGTTCCTGTGAACGGTGCTCTCCCGAAGAGCTATGGCCTGATCAACTTGCAAGTTTTGGCGTTAGCCTTATATAGATAAGGTTTGTTAGTGGGACGCAGTTTCGCTTGGATGTTCTCCCAGAATCGGAGAGGACCAGTTCTCCAGCGAACAGATCGATCAGCATGTTTATAAAAAGTTCATTAAAGCAATGAAGCTGTAGAGAAGTTTTGTGTTGACCGCTGTGTTTTTTATTCGTCTGAAACTATTTGTGGTGAAAATAATTAGCAAACGCATGTCATTCAATTTTATTGGACTTCGATTGAATACTTATTCTTGGAAAAATTATTAAGATAGCTCATCATATGCTTCTCCGTAACTAGTCTTGGTAAACGAGCATACCAGTTCTGAATACGGTATTTGCCACTGAGTCCTTGAATTTGTTTATTTAGAAGGTACTGGGTATTCATGCTGTGTCATAATGTGCGCGAATGTAGTTCCTGAATTTTCGTAGAAAAGAGGGACAAAAAGATTTGCAAAAAGGTGCTTTAGTACTGTTAGTTTTAGCCCAGTTAAAGTTTATATTACTTATTTCTTTGATTTTTAATGTTCATGTTAATTCTTGATATGACTGACTATTTGTGATTTCGACTGAAGAAATACTGTGTTCAGAAAATTTCCCATTGAAAGATAGGTAAATCTACGATGGAATGATGGTTAAAGCTAGATTTGGTTATTATCCTGGGAACTGAACTGAAATTAAATAAATTGATCATGCACAAGCAGAAAAATGTGGAACGCACTTAAGAATTAATTGTTTAACAAGCAAAAATACAAAGAAACTCAAGAAAACTGCGGAAACTATAAAATAATCATCTCTAGGATACAAGGCAGGGTCCAGTTTCCACTCAGCAGTGCAGCTGGTTCGAAAATCTGGCACATTCGTTGCTCAAATACAAAACCTCCTGGTCCTGGGAGTTTCTGTTGCGAATTCTCAACTGCATGCGCTGACGCATTCGCCGCTTGGCTCCGCAAAACCTAATTACTCCCAATTTTGGCACGAGAAAAACATTCGCAGATTCTGTCCTTAATGCGCACAGTCAACGACGACGCGTTGAGCCGCCCGAGTGGAGCGTAGCGGATGCGGCAGGGTGCGGTGGGGTGCATCCTGGCGTGACGTGGCGTGGCATATTGTGGCGCGTGGCGAGGTATCCCTAGGCATGGCGTGACATTGTGTGGTGTGGTGTGGCGAGGCATCGAATGCTGTGGAAGAAGGGGACGGAGTTTTGATACGATACGATGGGAAGGGCGTGGGGTGGCGTGGCGTGTCTTGGCTATGCCTGGCGAAGTATCCCATGGCGTGGCGTGACATGGCGTGGCATCGCGTGCTGTGGTAGAAGAGGACGGGGTTCTGATTGGATTCGATGGGAAGGGCGTGGCGTGGTGTGGCGAGGCATGGCGTGGAGTGTCTTTGTTCCGCCTGGCGAGTCATCACGTGGCGTGGCGTGGCGTGGCACGGCTTCTCATTCTGCGACAGAAAGGCACGGGGTTGGACGGGACACGATGGGAAGGGCGTGGCGTGGTGTGGTGTGACTTTGCGTGCTGGGGCCGGAAAGGACGGGGTCGGTCAGGACCCAACGGGAAGGGCGTGGCGTGGTGTGACATGGGGTGGCCTGGCGGGGCGAGGAACCACAACCCCGTGTGGCAGGAGTTCCAACGGAGAGACGCGCGCTGCTCCGCGCCACGCCGCTCGTCTCCGCCTCGCGCTGCACTGCTCCGCTCCGCGCGGAGCTCTCGCTGCAAGCGCCGGATCCCTTCTGCATTCCTGCTGCCTAAGTTTCGCTGGCGTCAGCAGTTCCGGCGGCGCGGCGCGGCGCGCCACAGCGCAGCACCCGACGGAAGCGCGGGCGGAGGGGAAGGCGAATGCGGGGGCGGGGGCGGCGGTGGCTTGCGGACTCTCCCTGCGGACCCCCCGCCCTGAGCTCTTCCCCTCCGCGCCGCCGCCACCGCCGCCGTCCGTCGCCCTCCGGCGTTGGGGCCTTACTACATTCCGGGGGTGGATGCCATCGGAACTTGTGCCTACTCCGCCTGCTGCTTCGTATCGTATCCCTCCCTTGCCCCTGCGTCGACCTTCCTTCCCCCGTGTCCCCCTCTGTCCCCTCTGGGCCGAGCGTCTTTGCCGCCTCCGCCGCCGCTTGCACCCGCGCAGCTCCACTGCATTTGCGCCCACCAACTTCATTAATCATCGAGCATGTTCGGGCATTGCTCGGTTACTTAATTTCGGGCCCGCTGCCGGGTGGTTGCGGGTGAACGGGAGCCGACTGGGCTTCCCGCTGGGGACGCACGGAATTATGTTTGATGCCTGTCGCCCTGCTAAGGAGTTGGGAAGTTCCCAACACAAGCAATTAAGCTTGTAGAGCTAATTTGTTGACTCACTTATTTCAATATCTCGAAGAATACAAGGTAGGGGTCAGGCGTGAATTGCAGTGAAATTTAGATATGTTTCTCTCACGGAAGTGTGGAAAATCGAAAAACTCACAGAAAGAGAAAATCATTTAATGTTTCCCCCAAAAATCATAACATTCTGTAATCCTGTAAAATCATTCTCACTCATAGCATCACGCAGATTTTTTTTAATTTATGTCAATATAAAGTCAATATGAAATATTAATGAAAGTATTTGTCAAAAAATCAATTATTAGAAAATAAAATTAGTTTTATTGGTTTCGAAAAGCAGCAGTTATCGACCGGTTTTCAGATTTGAAGCCGTCGATTCAATCCCGGAAATTCCATCTACAGAACTAAGACGTCTAGTTGCCCTCTGCTCACGAAATCAATTTTCTGTTTCATGCTTCATTTTGTGTTGTGTGAACTACTGAGCAGTCCTACTGAGCAGCTAATACTACAAAACCTCAAAAATAGTTTGGATAAAAAAAAAGAAAGAAAAAGAAAAAAAGAAATTTAGAAGTACAGAGATGTGAAATAGATTTTGCTCAACTTTTTTTCTTTTAATTCAAATATTATTTTTGCGTTTTCTTGAATATATGGGATGACTATATTGGGGAAGCTCTGCTAAAGTCGTAGAAAAGTAGTATTTAAGTCGCTGCAAAGTAAAGAAGGAGGAATCTACGCCTCTTCCCACATACTTTGCCATTATTGCAAGTCACGTTGATCTGTACGCATATCTTGTGATAAAAATTTAAAGAAAAAACTTTTTATTCGTACTAGTTCATTTGAACGAACACACCACCTTCACATTTGATTCTCATATCCTCTGCATTTTTTCTCTACTCTGTCTCATCATCAGAGTCTGAAAAAAGAAAAATATTACTATCATAGATTTATCTGGTTCTTATTTATTGTAGTCTTTCAATCATCTTTCTTATCGTAAACCGCGACGTCTCAGCGAAAATGTTGTTCTGACGTGTGGCAGATTTTGTTGGCTATTCCTTTGAGAGGTCTTATTGCTCACAGATTACTTTTTATTCCGTTGCCCTCGTGTCTTTTCGCTTGACGTGAAGGAGCCTCGGTAATTCTTATTGCTAGACCAGAACGTAATATCTTCTTTTGGTTTACTACAGAGGTCAGCTGGGTTGATTCGTAGCCTTCTTCCTTACATCAGTCCTGCAAAAAATCGAGAGCGCGGTAGAGAGGGCACAGTGAAGTTGCCAAGATGATCTTGTTGGATCGCGTTACAGTGCACTAGCGTGGGTCGACAAGAATTAATCTCTTCTGTTTCCAACTTTCCTACGTAATGAATCTTCCCGGCCGTTCATTTCGTTGCTGGATGGTGAAGCAGAAGCCCGGCGCATTGAACCACTTCTTTCCTTTTTTACCGTCTGTCCTTCTCTGTCCGCCCGCGGTCTACCCCCTCTCCGCGGCGCTGCGTCTCCTTCCTCTCCGCCTTCCCCTCCATCCCCACTCCGCGCCGGCGCTCCCTTCCACCGCATCGGCGCCATACGCCGAATTAATCCGAACCCGCTACCGACGTCGCCCGAAGCAAAGGCTTGGGGGATTTGACTCGGTGGAGCGCAGCACCGCGAGCAGTAGGTTTGTGCTTGCTAGGTGGCTGGCTGGTTGGAACTTTCGTCCTCATTGTGCATGTTGAATTCTGTGTTTTTACTTCATTGCTTGTGCTACAGAACGAATGGAGGAGCCGAGGAACCTTATTCTATAACGCTGATCTATCAAGTTCGTAACAGGTTAGTGTTGTGCCACGAAAAGGTTTTCAACTTGCATGTTTCGTGCATTCTGTGCGCCGACCACTTCGACAATAGGCAGTTGCGGGTCGTTGCAAGCTGTAGATTGTTACGGAACCGGATGTGTTCAGTGCGTGAGTGTTTAGACTGTGTTGTGAAATGTGTAAACCTGACAGAATAAGGTATGGTATCTACACTTTTTGTCTAGTGCTACCAATTTTTTTTATTATATTTTGCCGGACCGTGTCAGCGATAGAGGTTAGGTGACGTAATGCGAACAATTGTTTATGCTACTCGCACACCCCCTACCAGTGCCTGCCGTTCAGTGACGTATTGTTTTTATTTGCAATATGCGGTACTGCCTGGCACGTGTACTTTGTCGAGTGCGCATATGTCGGCGTTGCGACGCAACAATTTAACTGAGGCGGCGTTTAATGTTAGGACCAGGACGACTTGGATTGTTGCACAGTAACGTTTTGACAGGTACCGATGTTTTTATAGCCCGTCAGAAAAATCGGTATTACTTTGTGATTTCAACGGAAAATGTTTGTGTCACATGACATTATCACATGTCATTATGGAAAATATGGAATTAGCAAGAACTTCATATTTCATGTCGCTCATGGTCGATCATCCATATATTATTTTCTGCGTGTTCGTGAGGACTGATTGTGCGGAATGATTTTGCTTTTGTTTTGATGACATTTTGCTTCCTGTACGCATGTGAACAGCAAGTTTCACAATTTCGTTTTATTCCTAACATTGACTTTGCTGGTAGCAGGTTGCGTAACCTCTTACGTCGCCGTGCAGAAACGTGGCCTGAAGCACAGTGTTGGCTTCCAGAATGCGATTTATTGCTAATATTTCGTGCCTGTTGTTTGGGGGCTCGTGTCGCGTTTCGCACGAAATCGACAAGACCTGTTCTGCATTTTGGTGCTCGTCAGCATATTGCGTTTCATGGAGCCAGAGAAAAATGCTTTTGGAAAGTAAACGACGTTGCAAAAACATTGTTCTGTCGTGTTTGTGTATCTTGCATTTCGTGTTGTTTGCATGCACTTCCATACACATTGTTGATTATAGATTTAAAATGTCACGTTTGCGTTTTTTTCAGAGTTGTTGATTCTGGGTTATCGCACGACCGGTGACTGTGGTGGCGTAATTGTGAAGTAGGGTTCAGTAATAAAGTTTATCGGGCATAGCTCGGTCATATAATTAAAAATACACAGTGACTGACACATTATAAGTGACGCTGCAGCGAGACGTATCTCCGCGTACGTTTTAGTTAGCCGAAGTTACATAACATATGGAAACAGGAAAGAATATTTTTTGCACTCTGGGAACCGTTCCTCGTGCGTGACGGCGCGAATTTATCGCGGAGACAGTTTGACTCTTGTTTAGCCGTTTTCCACCGTTCTCATTACGTCTTTAAAAATTTCTTCGCATGTTAAGACAGTTTGAACTTCTAATAGCGACTTGCTAAAAGCCGTTTCTAATTAATGAACTTTCTCGACCTGATGCATCGGAGTTGGCGTTCATTTGGCGCGCTGGGGCAGGCGAGAGATGCGGCATGCTCTCCCATTGCAACTTCGAAACGACGCGTCTAATATATTAACGCGCTGCCATCAGTATATTTCAGCGCCGTGACCTCGCGTGCTGTGCGCCGCAGTAAATTGGGACGGCGCCGCTTGAAAATTTCCTACTTAACTCGCGGCCCTGCTGCGGATTCGCGCGTGTGGGTGGAGGGAGACGTTATTGTGTGAACAAGGCCTTGTGAGGCTTCTGAGGGCGACGCCGACAGCGGCGTTCGGAGGGAGAAAAGTGAAAAAGAAAGAAAGAAAATAAAAAATAAATACAAGGTGTTTTTTTCGTGTGTGTGTGGCGGGGGGTACCCGACCGCTAGAATAACCCTGACATCATTTGAAGATGAATGTCCAGGATCCCATCCCTCACAATAGGAAATAGGATCTGGCCGATGTTTGTTACGGAGCGTTGAATCGCGCCACACTCCTGCTCGCCGGGTCACCGTGGCGTCGCGATGCATCGTGTTGAGCGTATCCGATAGTCCAGCAAACGACTGAGAAAGAAATTTTCGAAGAAAAAAAATCAGACTTGTCCCCCTGGCCAGAATTTTCTTCATTAGGGGAGAAGCTCGTCAAGTGTTCAGTCATACATTAAAGACTAAACACGCGGAGAACGGGCTGCCTAATATTTCATTATACCCCTTCGCGGAGTATTGACACATTTTCCTTTGGGTGAAATGTGAAATATCGTTACAGTGTCTATTTATAAATTCGTTTCGATTGTGAATGTAATGTATTTCAATATTTCCAATTTTCATACGACACAATCATCAACTAATGAGGCAAGATTTTTTTTCTTATTTTAGGAGAGCCTTTACTGCCCAAGCTCTGCCCCAGCTATGTGCCTCCGTGATAATCTCCATTGATCTGATATTTTAGTGACTGGGGATAGTTAGCGAATGGATTTGGTGAAATGGAAACATCTAATTCAGAAATACAATTTACATTTTCGTGATGCACTCTCGTCATTAAAGGTAATGCAAGCACATGAACTGACGACTTAAATACATGTAGACTTGACTGGAGTCACGTTTAATGCGTAATAAGAAAAAGTCACCTCTTCGCAGAGCTAATGTATGAATGCCCGAACTTTGTCGGAAGAGTATATTTTAGAAAAGTGAATCACTCACTTCCTGTAGAGAGCTGTGATAGAGAATCCAAAACATTTATTAATATTGACAATACAAAATATTACATTTATTAATAACACTTGATAGTTAAAATAATGTTCAAGTCGCCTTTACATTCCATTTTGCAAGACATGCATTTTACGCATTCGCGACCTAATTACTGTAAGTCCACGAGAATTTGTTATGTAAAAAACGTCGGGTTGTGTGCGTCCAATTGACACCTCCTGGTATTTTTGGAAGTGTAGAATGGGTTGAATAATTCTCCGAATGCGAAATAAATATATAGATAATCAGAAATTTCAAGTTACCGACCTAAATCAGCTTTGACTGTATTGTTACATAGTGTGCCCTGTATTGCCAGATTGTGTCCATCCATTTGCCATCTCGTAGTTTTGAATGTGTAGAATGGTTTAAACAATTCTTCAAATAATATATAAATACAAGGTAAGGTCCTAAATCAACTCTGACTGTATTACTAAATGTAATATTAGTGTCGATACCAACATTGTATTGCTCTCTTTCAAAGCATTGCGATTTATGGTGATCAAATTTCTACAAACAGGGAACAGTCTTGTTTTCGATAGTTGGTCGGAAGTACTTGCATGAAATCAGTGTTGACGGATTGTAGATAGGTTTTGCCATATTTCTTTTGCTATATATTTTTGGCTACATTATTTCTAAGAAAGCGTAAAAGTTCCAATTCATGAAGGAAATAGTGTGAAATCTTTACATTATTTCCACCTCCTAATTTGGAGATATTTGTAATTAAGTGTGTAAAGTTTATTTTATTGTAATGCCGAATAATTTGCTGAATTTACTCATTGCAATTCTTTCCCATTGTATGTTTCACATACTGCAGAAATAAACCATGATCTCTATTGTAAAGTGGGACTAAACATAGGGAGAAGCGTGTGTAGTTTTCCATTATCTCATTTACTGAGCGACAGAAGTTGTAGTACTGCTCTGAAAAGCTGCAAGTCTCAAGTTGAAAAGCGGTAGTTCGTATTGAAACTTGGTAAAAATTCCAACTATGAGGTGATTGCGGTAGGTCACTTCGATATAAGTTGTGCGGGATTTTTCGATCTGTGCATTTCTTCACCTCAAGCGGTTACTGTTCCGTTGAGATCCACCAGTTTCTTCCCATCTTGCGCCAACTCCCTTTACCGTTGTGCAACACATAGGAACATTTGTTCGACGCTTTCTGCTCTCGCGAGCACCTCTCACCTTTCACTGTGTACTTTTTATCCCACCGACTGTTAACAACCAAAGAACGCTGTTGAAGCTCGCTTCTTTCGGAAACTATTTGTCGAATCGATTTTCATATTGTGTTGTACAGGAGATTTAACGGGTGAGAAAACCAGATGGAAGTTTTCTTTCGATATTGAATTTCGCAATTCGCAGGAGCTTTGATAGAAAGATATTTCAAAGCAGCTCCATCTTAAGGACCATTTTAGACAAACATGCAAGGGAAACTTTTCCGCGGTGTTTTCTTCGATCATATTTAAAAAAGATCTCCGTGAAGATCACTGCAAAGTACTTACGGCGTGTTTTAGCTGCTCTCTTTATTGAGCATGAACTGATCTCGGAGTTTATGTATATTTACATCCAGTAATGTATGTCTCTGCTGAATGCTGAAAAATGCGCTGAACAAAGACTATTTTCTTATACAGTCAAAAACGTTAAAAAGTTGGAAGTGCCGGATTTTTTGCTGCTGCATTTATGACGATTCGCGTATTAATTTGTGTGATGTTTTGCCGATTTGCGGTGTAGTGGGATGAAAGTGCTGTTACCAGAAAAGACATTAAGATGTGAGAAAAATTTAAACTGGGTTTTTAGCTAGAATTAGAGCATTTGGTGTGTACTATTCTTATTAAAGATTCTTATTAACTTTGTGTCTTATTCACTTCAATATTTAGTTGAATAATTTCACTTGAAGTTTTGGAAGACAATTTGAAATGTAATATAAGATTAAGTACAATGAACTAGGGAATTACACTGTTGTTGTTGTTTTGTTTTTTTCAAGTTAAGCTAACTTTGATTTATGATGACGTATACAAATGAACGTACGATGAAAGAGACCATGCCTTCTTTATAACGAATGATACAATCCATTCAGTATTGTAGAAATCGTCTAATGATTATTCAGACAACGTGCGTAGCCAAATTCAATAAGTTCAAGAATGCAAAGGAGAGAATTTGAAACTGCCTGATGGACTTCCGGACATCTATTTATTGTTCCGATTAATGTTGCGATGAAGTAGACTTCTGTAAGGTAGTAGGGAATCATTACATCCAAAGAGAAATCTGGCACAAGAAGATTGCACTTTTTGTATTAAAACAAAACTGTCGCGTTTGTTTCAACAAACTGCAAAAGAAATGAAATATATATTGACCCTGGTTCGATTTCGATGGGTTGCCTTTGTTGAACAGTTGTCAAAAAATGGGCATTTTTAGGTAATGTTACTATTAAATAGAATAAAATTTAAGAAAATTAGCTAGTGTTGTTTATTCCATTAGATCTCTAAGTCATCATTGTTTTAATGAACCCTTCCCGAAGTTGTATGAGAAACGTTATTGATTTCATAATGAATTATTTTTAAAGTATGCACCTAAAACGTATCGTATTCATTGTAAAAAGTATTTTCAAATCGGTGAATAATTAATGACATAACAACAAAAAACAGTTTTAATACCTGTTGTCTGTGCTTTTTGTTAAATAGCGTTGCATTATTTACTATTGTCCTAGACCTCCAATTTATTTCCTTGAATTTGCTGTTTGGGAGGATTATCTGCATTCCCGAGTTTAAATGGACGAATTATTCCGTAAATACGCCTGCTGTCGTAACTATTGAAGTTATCTTAACTGCTGCACGCATTTTCGCCTTTATCGCCGCATTAACGATCGACATAGTGCTGTCAATTTCTGATAATTTGCGAAACGAGCCTAAAAACTATCAAATATCTCCTAACTAATGGTGTTTCTGTAGATATGACCGTATGTAATTTTATTGAGAGGTGTAGGCAGCTCTACCGCCCTAGTCGGGAAAATGTGCACCATCCATGCATTCAACGTTTTGGAGGAGTTACAGCGTGCCCTCGCATCGATTTCTGGCAGGTCTAAATATACCCGACCACTGATTTTGGAAATTGTCCTGAGGAATGTAATTTGAACTTCTGTTTCTCTCGGGAACGTGGCAATAAAAGTGGTATGAAATAAGAAGTGCATTGTGGAAATTAAAATTTTTACGTCGTCTTTATGAAACGGATGACAATGCAATATGTCGGAGAGAAAAGTATAGTTATCTGTGATCATAGTGCAAAGGAATGTGTGTGTGTGTGTGTGTGTGTGTGTGTGTGTGTGTGTGTGTACGTACGTGTAATTTATATCAACAAAAAACTCAGCATATTACTCTTTTAATTTTTGGGAATATATATTGGCTGAGTTCGTCTCAGTTTCATCGCGGAGGAGATATATTTCCCCTCACAGCACATCTCGAATAGTATAACTTTCAGCCATGAAATTATATTAACGAACATCGATATATTTTTTGAATCCATAGACTTACTCGCATTATCGCCAAGGGCAGCTAAATGAATTAATTTAGCAATGTTACTTGTTCCAGACATTGGAATTGAAATTCCTCGTTGCGAGCATGCGAGACAAATTCCTTAATTAATTGTAAATATGACGATAAATGACAGCGGATGATTTTTAAATTTATTTCTTCCCGTTCAATGCACATCTTTCTCATTAACTATTCGTACATGATGTAAGGAAATTCTAAAATGAAAATAGTATTCCCCTTTTCTATGAATGACAGTGTAAAATCGATTTATTTCATTAACAGTTGATTTAGTACATAACTACTACCTAACTATAAATACGTAACTATTCGTTGTGATAAACGAAGTTATTAATGTTGTTGTTTAGACGTAAATAAATCATATTCGACGTGACTCGTGAAGATTGTAAAAGTGCTAGATGTGATGTCTCGCTGATATGTAATTTTATGTGTATGTAAGAAATCATGCTTTGAATATTGCTTTAAAGGAGAAAACAATATTTAGTAAAAAGCAGATTAGTGTTCTTCAAACCTTTAAAATACATCTGGAAAAAAATGCGGATTTTGCGATGAGATAACCGCAGATGTCCTATATTCCGAAAACAATAAATGTACCGGGAATATCCGGCAATATGAGTATTTGACAAAGTTGCTCTTGGCATGCATAAATTCGACATTTATGGAGTAGCGTTAGGTTATAAAACTAAATATTTAAATTTAAAAAGCCCAATGTATAATGGTTTTCCTCACATTCATTCACTTCTCTCAAGAGTTGGATGAAAGTTAAGCTCCTTTAGTGATATACATTATCAAAATAAATACCAGAGTAGTCTGTTCGTTGGTAAAATAAATTTGAGGAGAACGCCCTATTCCTGAAACTAGTAGGAAAGCCATGCATTTGAAAATCGTATCGCCCTCTGCACGTAGACCCCATGCCCTCAGTCAAAATGTAGGGAGGGCCTGCCGCCTAAAATGCCCAGTGCCGACCTATCGCCTTGCCCAATTTCCACCGCCCCCCCCCCGCCCCTCGATCGCGAACGATGACTTGTGGGCGGCCTTATATGGCTCTCGCGGTCCGCCAGTTTTTTTGTTTTTTTTTTCTGTTCGCGCCTAGTCGTCGTGTACTTTCTCATCGCCGTTCTCCTCCTCCTCCTGTCTTCCTCCGCGGCCCGCGTAACTCCTCGTTTCCCCCTCCTGTGGAGCGTTGGCGGAGGCAGAGGCGTGACCTTTTTCCGAGGACGATGAGGTCAGCCTGCAACGCGCTCGCGATGACGCTACCCCGCGGTGCGAGCTGACGACCGACGCGGGACGCCCTGGAAGGACGTAAAGCCAGCTTCACGCGTTGCCCGCTAGGTGTGTTTGCAACAGGGGTGCGAACTGACGACCTGTTCGGAATGAGTGACCACCCTAGGTAATTTAATGTATCCTACTGGAAAATTATTTATTTGACCTTGTCGGGGATAAGATAGAATGGCCTTATGTTGAAAGCGACCAAACCACAAAAAATGACGAAATAAGCAATGGCGCTCTTTAGACAACTATTCCTGTGATTTTCACAATGCACCCACACGGTGCTATATGCCCCTCTTTATAGGCAGAAAAGCTAAATCGCATATTGGTGTTTAAAATTTTAATTGCGGAAAGTAAATAAAGAAGATGATTTAATTGAATTATTAACAACTAATGTGAATAGGATGTATATACACATCCCACATATATCTCTACGTGTTCCCTTGCTGCTCAAAGTTTTAAGATATGTCGCAACTTTCGAAGTCATTTTTCAGCCATATTGATCCATGTAGCTTGGATACATTCTACATAACTCCTATCATTTAATTATTGTCTTGGTGTGTAATGTATGATTTTCGCATATTGAAAACAAGAAAATTGAAAAAGAAAACTAAGAATTTATTGAAAGATCATTCTTCGTATTCTTTCAGACTGCAGAGTAACCGAAGATGGTCTTCGACAATTCGTCCCCTGTTCCCAGATCGGGAGATTTGAACGTCCTCCACAAGAATTCATATAACTGCTGATATACATTTTATTAAATAGTGTAGGGTGTGATGTATAGAAATCTCAATTTCAGGCTGGGCCTAAAGCAAGTTTCGCCTTTGAGCGGACCGATTTCGGAGCCTCTTATGGAAGATAGCAGTGAATTAATGTCGCAGAAAAAGTTTCATTCCAGAAAAGAGTTCTCAGATGTGTGAATGAGAATTTTCATTGTGAGCTACTGACAAAATGTAATATTGGTGGGTTGAGTTGATGTATTAATCGTATCGACATGGCATTTCACAGGAAATGCAAACACGTCTAGCTTAGCCTACCATCGAGAACTGCGTACAGTTGAAGACATCGGGCAACGCAAAAATGATTTTTTGCTCTGCAGAAATACCTATTCAGCGTCAAAATAATTTATTGCTTTCGTAACTATTTTGGACAGCTCTTGTTGCTTGTTTAAATTATCTAAGATTGTATAGAAGAACTTTTGTAGAGGTCGTCAATTCATCTATTGTTATTTTGCGAAGAGTTCATTTTCTGAAAATCCGAGATTTTCTCGTTTCTGAGTTTGTCGGGAATTTCTTACCAGAAAGCAGAGCCTTGAATAAATGGGCAATTTTGAGCAATGAATGTGATATTTTCTGAAAAAAGTTTCATTACGCTTATAAGCAAGAAGTTAGTTTATGGAAAATCCGAATTAGGGAATTTATTTATTCCGCTTCTCTGTTCTTCTGCTAGCTATGTTTATTCATTGTCCTATCAGCAAACGTATGACATGTATGTGAGATCTTCGGTGCATTAAGTGGTAAGAGGAGCATTTGTGTATTATCTGTAACCAGATAATATGTGGTGACCAGGAAAATAAACAAATGAACCATTTAAATTCTCCGATAGACATCTCGATCTCAATCAAATACGACATTCATTATCGTGACCAGTGATTTTTATGGAAAATATGTCTAATCTGACTTTCGAAGAATCAATGGGACAATTCAACTATTAATGAAATATAAGTGATTTCACACGAGATTAATTATTTATGATGAGCAGTGCGCGGAAAATGAAGACGTAGAAACTATAAGTCACTTTCATTATGTTCTAAGTGAAAATCATACCATGTTCTGAAAATAAATTCGGTTTATAAGATATTCTGTAATTTAATTCTCTATCAACTTTCAGAAGACTCAGTATAGGTAACTTTAGAATAAAGATGTCAGATAGCGGTTAAGAATACACTCGAACGTACTGATCGAGCAATTGGCAATTTTTTTAGAATCGCGGAAAACGTTTGTGCTTGTGATCATACGTTTTCGGACAGATTTTTAGAATTTGAGTATTGGTATATCGTGAAATAAATGGGACACAAAATTAAATGCGTATGTTTATATTATTGTTTGTATATAAGGAGAAGGTATTACGAGTATGTGCCAAGGATAAAGTTACTATTTGCATATTATTTATTCGCCGAATAAAATTTCTCTATACTTACTGAGTTAGGAGAGAGCGAAGTGTTATCCAATTCCTATTGAATAATAGTTTCTCCTCCCCTAACTTTCTTCACTTATCTAATTTATTACAAAAATTTATTAGAGAAATTTTAAACGAGGAATAATAGCATTAAATGACCATTGAGCAGCAAAGACATTACAGATTATACAGTGTATTTTACGTTCTAAAAAAAACAAACGTGAATATTATATCTAATCCATGACATATTAAAAAATAACATTGAGTATGGAAAACTTCATTTTTCTGGAAGCTTGTATATGTGTTATAAGAAGCGTGGATATAAGAAAAGTATTTTATGACAGTTATGACAGGTATTCTTTTATATTTTCCTGGAATCGAGTAACGTGTTTGATAAATCCCATATCGGTATTTGAGACTTGCTAAGGGTGGCATTTACTTGTTGGTTGTGGGGAAAAGTGAGTAGAGAGTAAGCCCGCGACGTCTTCGGTCGGTGTGGGTGTGGCGCGGGGCGGAGGGAGGGGGAACGCGTGGGCGGGTGCCACCCCGCTCCCCTAAAGTGTTGCCGTCTACCGCCTTCCAGCGCCTCCACCACGGCGCGCTGCGACAGCGGATGTGGGCTACGGGCGGATCGCGCGAGGCGCGCCGAGCTGTCTGTCCGTCCCTCCCCGCCCCCCGTCACCCGCCCCGCTCCGATTCGCTCCCCGCTCACGTTCAACCTCGCGGAGGCCTCCCTCGAAACCTCTCTCACAATGTGACATTTAACCTCCCGACATCGATCTTTCTCGGGCGCCGCTGCCGCTGCCGCCGCCGGGAAGGGACTGCGGCCACTCGGAACTTATTTCTGGTGGCTCCTCTTCGCCGACGTTCTCGTCCGCGGTCCGCTCCCGCTCTCTCTCTATCTCTATCTCTCTCCCCCTCTCCCTCTCCCACAGACGTCTTCGGGCTGCCCTTCGGCCGCCACCCGCTCTTGCTCTACTGCCGATTGTGCTTGCGCCTCCGCCTCCACCTCCTCCTTGCCCGTCGCCGCCCCGCCTCCTTCGTGGCCCGCCGCAGCGCGCTCCGCTGCATCGCTTGCAGCTCCAGGAAGATGGACGACTGGAAACGCTGCTGCTTCTCCTTTCGTGTTTTTTCTTTTCTTCTTCTTCTTCCGATTAATATCGTTCTTAAAGTACCTTTTTACGTAATTTAGCATTGTATTGTTTGATTTCATTTATCTGCTTCCTCTCTGTGCGTTCAATTATCCACCATTTTGAATTTAAAATATTTTTTTAAGGAATTTTGAGGGGGACAAATGTTTTGGGTCACACGTTTGGTCATGTTTTAGTGTGATTAGTGTGATTGTGCTGTTCTTTCCATTTCATGTTTCATATGTGTACTTTCTCATTGTTACGAGACATTTCCTATCCCGGATAGTATTAACCTTTATGTGTCTTTTTCCGTATTTTTGCCAATATGTTTCGTCCTACTTACATGCTTGCTGATTTGTTGTTTTCCTTCCATTTATTCTCGTTTTCTCGAGCACACACTTACAGATTGTTTCTTAATTTGGTCAACTTCCTGTGAATCTTTCGTAACTTTATCTCCACATTCTCCCTAATGGACCACGTTCTCAGGTCAAGTGTGCAGTGCCTCTGCTGCTGTTGCGGCCTTCGCGGGCTCCTTTCGCCCCGTCACCTACGTCACCGCTGCTGCCTCCGCCCCCGCCTCCGCCTCCAGAACCTGCGGATGTGGCCCGATTGATCGTGCACAAATTAACGGCACTCTCACCCAGTTTCTGCAGCTAAATCAGCCCCTCGCCTCCTCTCCATTGTGCCCGCGCGGGGCCGTGCGAGGGCGGGGAGGGGGGCTGGACGGAGTGAGTGGCGCTGGCGGGCCGGCAGACCGCCCGCCCGACCGCCCGACGCTACGGGCCGTCGAAACGTAGCGTTAGTTCACTCCCGCGGCGCTGCTGTGCATGGCTCGTCACAATTTGTGACGCAACTTAACTAAATTGCACTTGTACGAAAACGTGGCATTTGTTTAGTAAGTTATCAATAAACTTCAGATTTAATTCGGGGGAACATTTATTAACCTTAAGAAGCACCTAGCCATCACAATATAATGCATTCTGCCACTCTTTTGCACTTTTTTGTCATAATTTTGAAGTTAGGACCAATTTCGCCTTCATGGATTTCCCTTTCGGGGTGAATTTTTAATAGAAATTGTGAAGTCTCTTTCCATCGCGAAGTTGCGATATGTTTGTAAACGACGGATGAAAATGGACGGGATCTCGCGAGATCTACTACGATGTCATTTTAACCACGAGGAATTGGGTACCATGTAACGCGAGGAGGTTAGGGATCCGCGAAGTCATGGTTAGACATTTGAACCGTTTTATTTATTTATTTATTTATTTATTTATTTATTTATTTATTTATTTATTTATTTATTTATTTATTTATTTATTTATTTATTTATTTATTTATTTATTTATTTAACACAGTTTTATTTATATTTATACACAATCTCTTTTCTGTCATAATTTAAATTTCGTTTATCCAATTGATTTTTAATCTACCTTTCTTCCTTTGCTGGTAAAGTTCAAAATTCTTTTAGGCAATTATTCTCATCCATTTTCTGAGTATAGACTCATTATTGTTATTATTGCTATTATTATTATTATTATTATTATTATTATTATTATTGTTGTTATTCCCTTTTGAACCTTGCCATCTTACACAGATTTCCTCAGTACTTGACAATGACGGGGGATGAAATGTTAGATGAGAGGCAGGGAAACAGGGAGCCAATGTTATTAAACCTATTTTGTCGACCACCAATTTATGTCGTTACCAGGATTTGGATTCGGCCGTCAGATTTAAATTAGGTAGGAGATAGGCACCCAGCATGTCGCTTTCATACTAAAATTTTGTCGCAATCTAGGCAGCAGAATAAAATAATACTTACATTCTTAAAATATGACATAACAGAAAGTGTGGAAATTTTACATGCTGCTGCAGCAGGGTTAACGAGGACTTAATTCGTGACTGTTGTACTGAGAAATTCCTAGCTTCTCGCCACTTGCCCCTTCCCCGCGTTCCGTCTGTCGGCTTGCGTAGAAGTGTACGGCGGACAGGCTCGCTGCATTTCTGCGCGTCGACCGAGCACCGACGCATTGCGTTTAATTAAAACTTTAGGTCTCGCCGTTAAGAAATTAATAACGCTGAAAAATGAAGATGTAGGTTCTAATACCGCCGAAGCGGAGAGTGTGCAGCGAAATGAGTCTGAGTTTTAGTGGAGGAATTCCAAGCTAGAATTCGAGCAGACGGGGCTGGAGATATTACGGAGATAGCTGCTCTTTTTTTCTGTCTCCGGGTTCATTTTGGCATTAGCTGCTTTGGGGTTTGTAATCATGTTCTGATGAATGTTAAATGTGGTCTGTAATTGATTATCTGGGCGCTTTGGTGTGTGTCAAATGTTCATTGCGCTTTTTCCTTCGGAGCCCAAAATTTCTGACGAGTTTTTTAATAACATATATTGTCTTTGCAGTTCAGGGTTCGAGAGTAAATACGGCACACAAAGCTTTGGATTCTAGTTGCTACCATTCCAAATTACGCCTTGACAAAAGTTTTGGCGAGACAACATTCTCACCAAGGTGTAACTTTCCACTAACAGTTTGTGCAGTGCTTCTTGTGACGTTTCTCTGATCGAAACGAGCTTCTGAAAAAAAACGATAGAAAAACGATTCACCGACACTGCGTAGCCATGGAAAAAGCTCGGTTGCATTCCTGCAGAGTTGGAAATTAAACCGTTGTGCAACTTGATACGTGGCCCAGATGTTCTTTGGGTTCGCCGAGATGTATGTGCAAAGACTTGCCCCTGCGCCAGGACTGGCTTGTCAGAGCGCGAATACATTTTGGTGTGCATTCGCAGTTCTTGCTAATGAAGTTGTTGACACCAGCGGTAAGAGAGTTTTCCTCGAACAACTTTATCATGTAAAAACCGCAGTTTCCTGCGATACGAGAGGCCACGCGTAGTTTCTCAGAGAAAATTTGAGTCTGCTCAACGATCTAGTAAAACAGGAATGAATTTTAGGTGGTTATTTTTATTGAAAGAAACATTAAATGTACCGGTAATAAGTTATAAAATTCACTTGTACGATTCATTACTTTTCTCGTGAAATATAATTGTCGGTATATTTCTGGCAACATAAGTGCGGCTTTTTATAATCATTACGTAATTCTGTTTGCACTTTTGATGACGGCAAAATGTCGAGACTTATTTTAGGTAATATTAATTTCGAACTGTAAATTATAACTGTATTAATTAGACACTATAAATTATATAATGGCATGCCATTAACACAGTTGGGACTTGAGGTTTCATGTTCAAAATACCGTGGCATTTTTGGAGAAATTGAAAGTTCTTTGATATTCTTTTGATATGTGTAATGCGGATTAGAATTCTATTGAATCGTTTCGCAAACCTCACAGTTTCATTGCCTGGAGATGACGCAGTATGGAATCTTTTCACTTATTTCTTGATGGTTTTGTAAGGCTTCGAGATTGTTACTCTCAGCATGTGATGAATTAAACTTTACCATCCCTCACCTAGTCTGCTTTGTGCATTGACGCTCCTAACTTCCTTCTAAGTAATTTTTTTCTCTCTAAAATCGCCCATTCACCCGATTGTCGCGGTGTCGAAAAGCCAGCGCACGCGTCTGGGCCTCCACAATCGTCGAGCGGCGCATGGAACGCGCAGCTGTTAATTAAGCGTCTTTTATTATGCCTCTGCACATTCCCGCGCGCCGCGCTGCCGTTTCGAGCTCCGATGACGGAGGGCGAATAGGCGGCTGGCAGGCAGAGGGAGCCGTCTTGTTGGCGGCGCCCCGGGCCGCGTTTCTCCGTACCGATGGTTTTCAAATCTACGTTGTAGCGGATGGGTGTTCGTCTATGGCAGGGGCGGATCCAGAGATGACGTTTGGGAGGGGAAATTTTTGTATTCAAAATGTTTTGGTCGAATGTTTCATATGTTGAACGACGCAGGCTAAACCCAGTTCATGATACGTTACAGTTTTATTCGTTTTAATGTCTATGTAAAAAAGGGTATTCTTGAAAGTTTCATGACAAGTTAAAATTAATAGTTACTGACAAATTTTGGGGGAGAAATTATTTCCTTATTTCCCTCCCCATGGATCCGTGCCTGACTATGACAACATGTTTTGGAGCGGGTTTTGGGGTCTATGGAAACGTCTAGTCGTCCTTTCTGTGTATACATTTTTAATAACCAAATAAGAATAATATTCTATGTAATAAGTACGCTTTATATGTAAAATGCGCATTATTTGTCTACACTATTCGGTAAGTTGAGCGAACTATAGGATATTTTTACAGGCTTCGAAAGTGATGTTGATTACTGTGCCTTGTTTTTAAGTACGTGTTCACTGTAGTTTGATGATCTTCTCTGCATTGATGAACTTATCCACTATAAATTGAATTTCAACATTGTCTGTGCCTCTTCTACGAGTATGAAGTGAAAGGAAGTTCGTGAATTCAGTAGTCTGCCAAGAGAGATTAATTATACGATGCGAGCTTGCAATGTACAGTACTAATTTTATTTTTATAAAATGTTTTCTAGAAACTACAGTTCAATATTTTGCCTATCTATGGCACTTGGAAATTATTTTCATGTGAAATGGTTTTAGTGGAGTGTTTTTGACAACTCTAGGCCTAAAATATGTCATTGAAAGGAAACAATATTTACTAAATATCATTGTTCATCTTAAGGTAGGAGATTAGTATTTGTATCCCTTAAAGTAAAATTAATGTAAGATAATTGTCTGATACCCGTAGTGATGCACAAAATGCGATATCTTTCTACAAAATTAATTCACTCATATTACACAAATAATCAACACCATATTTTTATGCGAGCATTTTTCAAATACTTACGTTCAACTTGATCTTCAAATCTGACTCAGCCGTTGTTCGTTATCATTATTTTTTTGTATAGTAGTTCTAATATTTAGATTAACATCCAGGCTGATTCATTGTGACTCAGGTTCTGCAAGCATTGTATAATAATTCGCTAATTTACAAAAATTAATGGCATTTTTAAGTGTTGTGTGATAGCCTAAACTGACGTCATGTGTACATTTGCTCGACTGTCAGAAATGTTCGTGTTTCATCTGTGTGCAATATAAGAAGAATTGCTTTCTTAATCTTCGTACGCGTAACTTTGTTTTAGAAGTATCCATTGTTTTGTGTCCGATGACGACTTTATTAATCATTAACTTAATGTAGGACCTTTTCTTGAGTGCATTTTCATTTAGGTGTCTAGTTAACGTTTATCTTTCAACGCTAAAATGTCAAATTAACCCCTGTCATAAGATCCCAATGCCTCTTGATTCTGCGAACCGATTCGTCATCACTATGAACTGATTCATCGCCCGCATCGGTTGCCGGCTACACCTTTCTCGCAGCTGAGGCGACCGCAACTCCAGCGTGCCCATGCGACACGATACAATCTTTATCATAATGCTAATTTATTAATGCGTGCTTTGTATACACGGCGTGGCGCGGCTGTTTCGTGGCGCGGGCACCGCGCGGGCCATATGGGGAAGGGAGAGACCTTGAGGTGTGTGTGTGTGTGTGTGTGTAGCACCGCACGGTGGTTTGGGAAGGAAAAAAGCGGACAAAATTCTTTGAAAACTGCTTAATTTATATGATGCATGCACGTTTGAAAAAAAAGGAAAGACTGTCCAGTGCTCCATGTTTCATATTATCCTTTCCTACTTTTTTGCCCATTATTGTATAGACGGCCCGCAGATATGGGGGTTTTTTTGGAAGCCGGGCGCTCATAAATTCAACAGATTAAGTGTCCGTATTTCGTCGGGATTGTTGGTCTATATATATATATATATATATATATATATATATATATATATATATATATATATATATATATAGCAGGTGGTAAACTCCATCTAAGGCTAAATACAACCACGAGACCGATAGCGAACAAGTACCGTGAGGGAAAGTTGAAAAGAACTTTGAAGAGAGAGTTCAAGAGTACGTGAAACCGCCCAAGGGGAAACGGAAGGTAATTGAGTATATATATATATATATATATATATATATATATATATATATATATATATATATTATAGTTGGCCTGTAAATCGGTTTTGTTGAACATAATTGCTTTAAAATTGTTTCATTTTTTCATGTTAACGCCTACATTTTCATAAAATAAAAAATGGAAAAGAGATAGACTCATTGCGGCCAGGGTTCAAATTTATAATTTTCATACAAACTTACTTTATTTGATTTCTGATAAGTAACGTTTGAAGTTCTTAATCACTTAAAACTTATTTTGTTTCGTCATTGTTCAATTTTTTTTAATTGTAAAAGAGAGAGTGTGGTGACTGCGGTCTTTAAAGTGTTAATGCGTACGAGGACCAAAGTGTTTTCCTTTCTAATGAATAATTGAAACTCAATTTGATTGTATTTAATGCTTAAACTAAAAAAAATAAGTGTTATTTCATAAATATATCTATGAGAATTATTTTTACTTATTGGACCTGACGTTAAGATCCCGCGTAGAAGCATTATTGTACCATAGTGAAAGACACTTCTTGCGTTAAAAAGTTGTAAAGCATTTTCTCAAAATACCCACTGATTTTAACGAACGTATTTAATCGTTTTCTGTTTATTGTAAATATATTTTAGGTGTAACCTGCTAGCTACATCACTTGTACAAAGAAATAAACATGTGTTTATCAAGGAAAGTGTACTAGTATTACATGAAAAGGGTAGGAAATACGTGCGTGGATGCTTCATTTATTACTCTCGCTGACTACATAATTTCAAATTAACGTAAAATATGGAATAATCTAGAATAAGGCAGAACGAATCGAAGGATCGAACAATGTCCGTTGTTTCATTTATTGCTCCGGCGTCCAACTCGAATTGATTGGATGAAACCAGAGTCACGGATTGATTGGACGGATCAGAGCATTCGAAGTCCGTCGTGGAAATGTATTATCGGTTAATGTCTGCTTTTTAAATAATTATCAAAGTAGTTAATTTAAAACACGGCCCGTTAAATTCCTGAGGAAGCCTGCGACATATCAGGCGAAACGTCATCCTTTCAGCCAACGACGCGGCGTCTCCCGGTTAGCTAAGAATTTATGGAATCGAGCCGCGGAAGCTTACGTGTGCACGGTTCGTTAAGTCCAAAACTTTAATGGTGTTTCCTCCATCTGTTTTTTACTTCTCTCAGTGTCACATGGATAATATCCCAATAATAGTATCAAAACGTCAACCATTTACAATTGAGAAACAGTTTTTAAGAATATTTCTACATTTCTTAATAAAAGAATAATTAGAAACTCAAATTGTCATTCAGGCTCAGGTCGGTTTCGACCAGCTGATCAAGTGGTATCGAAAATCCGTCATCGCATCTTTGGGCCTTGGCTTAGGACGTCTTTGAGTATGAATCTAAAATTGCGAATTTCATTTCATTTAAAGACGACGTTTTTGTCTTTTTTCCTCAATCCGGACGATTGTTCGACCGAGGCTCTCCCGAACAGGGCTTACGCCGCACGGAGCTGTCGCATTATATAAATTTATACTCTGTTCGTCGGAGCATGCGGCCTTGCTGGAAGATCTATCGTCTCTGTGCGCTCTGAATGAAGGATAGTCGCGAGCAGCCGGAGCGGAGCAGAGCGGAGCTTCAGCAAATTAGGAGAAGTCGTTAAATGCTATTTATAGCAGTTGCTAACGCGGCTTGCCTGAGCCCAACACCTACGTTAAAAGTTGACGATGAAAGATGTGGCGTAATGTACTATCGAAGTTCGTGTAAGTAAATTGTACATCATGGTGATCATCAATGAAATTCGTTTTTTCATTAGGAAATCTAACATGAAGTAATGATTACTTCATCTTTTTTACTTCTCTTCGTAAGGACAATTATTTTCGTTCGATTTCTCTTCGTAAGGACAATTATTTTCTATATCCTTGAATTAATACGTATTAGGTTTCGCTTTCAATTTTGACATTTACTTCGTATTCTGAAAAGGAAAAATAATCAATTCTCTATTCCACTTGGAATACGAGGGTTCCGAATTATCGCTTAATTCCATTATACGATGGCTCTACAGTTCATTTTAGCTAAATAAAAATAACTTAATGGCCCTAAATAAGACGTAAGAGGAATATAATGAATCACTTTTTGACAACTTTCCATTTGTTGTGAATCCCATTGCAATTTATCGATCGCTCTAAGAAACATTTTATTCAGGAAAAGATACACAGGTACATCTGTATACGCTGAAATTGGTTAGGGTGTATTTCGCTTATACCAAACCTAAATCGCCAGTCCAGATGAACATACGAGTATATTACAAATACATTGTTCGAGATTCGGTTATAGTGAACTCTCGTCATCTCTGGAATTTAGGAATTTTTTTTGTTTCAAATCACGTCAGTTCCGCGACTAAGAGTTTGCGGGGAGAGAGCCAGGGGAGTTATTTTTGATGTATTTAAGTGACTGGATGCAATTGACGAAATGTCCCGGTGAGGAAATTGTATTAGCTCATGACTGGCAATTTTGTGGAGCCGAAGACTTTATGGACGGAGACCCCAGAGTGAAAACTAATGAAGTCTGATGTAACTGGACTTCGTGAATACGGTGAAATGGTCATCCTGTGTTCCAAAAATTGAAAGGGTATTGCAGAGTACATAGACTGCATTTGAGATATTTAGAGTATGCGGGCAGTTTGTAAATCAAGTGTGATGAAAGCAGGGACTTTAGAGATTGATCCGGAAAAATCATTGTACTCAGTGAGCAGTTACAAATAACCGAATATTTGTAGGCTAAATGAAAATATCAAAATTCGGAATTTGCGTTGTGAGGATAATTTACTGTACCTGTGAAACAATATGATTCGTAGTAGAGAAGTTATTGTATTTTGGCTCTCCCTGGCAGTGTGAACCAAAAGTCTTGCGCCACACAGATTCTCTGTAAACAGGATGGACTGTACTTCGTTCATTTCAAGCTAAGAGAAGTTAACCATATAAATATACTAGTTATTATTATTCGATGACTATCAATCTCGTTTTTGGTGTTGAATGCATCTTTGTGAGTTTATTACAATGGAACTTGATATTTGTTAAAATTTATCACGAAATACTTAATACGTAAAATGTTCGTCGATTTTGAAACTTGACATCGAAGTTCATACAATAATCTGATTGTTTTAGGTGTTTAAGTTCTTTTGTATTCATGTCCATTGTCTCGTTGTAAATTTGTTTGATGAATTGGGGGATCAAACTAATGGTTAACTTGAAGTTCCTATTTACCGTAACATTTGTTGCCCTGATATTCCTGATGTACTCTTGTCTTCAAAATACTTCGTAACATGTGTTGAAGGCCTCTGTAGTAATGAGATTTTCTTGGTAGTTTGGCTTCTCCAGTGAGCTCCGTTGCTAGTAGGTTTCCTGTATTCGTTATTCGTTTATCTTCGTCTGACCTGAGAACTGGAAGACATATGAAAACATTCACGTAAACGTTAAAAAATATTTTTGTTTACGTTTTATGAAACTTTGAAGTGGATTTTATACAATTGAAAAGGAAATTATTTTGTCAATATTTCACTGTGTACATATGATTTAAGCACTCGGTGGCTCGTTGGTTAGCGTGCTCGCTTTCCACGGTGCAACTGCGAGTTCGATTCCCGGTCAGGGCAAAAATTAATTGTGCGTTTTCATTGCAATGTCCCAATATTTGTTGCTGAGTGACGATGAGAAAGTTATATGATATACTTACTACTATATGATTTGTCAATTCAGAAATTAGGCATTCAAAATGTGAGAGCTTTAGTTCATACTTCAGAATCGAAAATACTTCCTTCCTTTGCTTTGTTTCATAAAACTATTTTTTGTTTCTTTAAGTTTGAATTCTACACATTTAGCACAGGCGTGCTCGGGGAGGGGTAAAGGGACATGGGGGGGGGAGAGAGAAGGGGCTCTGTAAGCCCTATGTAATAAAGCATTTTATTTCCATAAATATAAACTGTTTCACCTTTTTAAACGGACAATTTTGGGAATTGTTACACGTCATTTGGGGAAAAAGCTTTCCAAGCCATATGGCAACCTGTCAATGGTCCAATATACAATTAATTATACCTAATAATAATTGTATCATTAATGTTGTAATTTTTTCTATGTAAAGTATTTTTTATTTACCAGTAAATTATATTATATGAAAGTTTAAAAAAGGAAAATGGGGCTCTGAGGGGCACGGAAATGTAGTTGCCCCTTCTCGTTTGAGGCTACACACGCCTGTGGCCCTAAGTTACTGACAGAAGGAAAGCGGGCTCTTACCTTCGTTATTGTGCTATTTTCTTCCACATCTAGTGATATTTTAATTACGCGCCAAGAATATTTCTCTGTGGGTATGTACTCCTAAGAGATTTTCGTGGGAATTAGAACTTCACACCAAGTACAAATTCACAAAAGACATGTGGTCTGAACATTTACCCTTATTCGACCATGCATGTTATAATGAATATTGACATTTTATTATTTATAAGTTTGTGTTAGAGTTACTTCAAATAACTTAGAAACAAAATTGCAATATTGTTGAAATTGATTGTGTATTTTTCGTAGATATTTCATATAATTCAATAAATTCCAATTTATTTTGTAATAGTTTAATGTAATACATTTTATAAGTTAATTAAAAATTGTCTATAATTCGTATCTGTTATTAGTTGTTGTATATTTTATATTAATAGAAAAGAAGGAATAGTCATATATACACAATTACTCATGCAAGTACGAATTACCGGGTACGAAAACATTATCGTGCGGGCGTTTATTGATACAAGAACTCACATAGATAATTCCTGATTACGTACACATGTATGTGCATCATACTCGTGTAAATATGTATACAATTAGACACATGCCTACACACCGGCAGATTTATACTTGCGCATAGAGTACTATGACCAAATATGTGCACAAATAGAGAGCTAATAATATGGAATAACTATTCCCGCAATATCGTGGAAACATTCACAACGCTCTCCCTCTCGCTGACTGCCAGCATATCCGCCCAGGGATATGAAAATCGAGAGAACTGGGGATTTGGCTTGAATTTACCTTTTGGTCGTTGTTCGAGTTGGAACAGCACAAAACTTAACTTGGCCCAGTGTTGGGCCAGTTGTCTTTCCTACAGATCCTTTAAATACGAAGAAGATTACACAATGTTCAGACCAGCAACAACCATTTCTATTTCACCATCTCTTCTCTGATTCTTCACCTTCGTCTTCGTCTCTGATTGAAAAGTGATTATGACGCTAATTCTCTTTCGTTATTACTCATTTCGAGTCAACATCAGTGGAGGTCTTGTCCCACGAGATGAAAACGGGAATATTTTAAAATTATTCCTTGTCAAATTAAACCGTGTGTTGCGCACTAATATTTTATATATCTATTTATTTTTTGTATGTATGTTTGCATTGAGCAATCTCCCTGAGTTGGAAAGGGAGGTTTTCCTTGTAGTCTAAGATGATCGTTGAGCTCTCCGCCACGCTCTAGCGTGTCGCTCTATGCCACCTTCGCCGCTTTAGGAGAGCGACGTGCCGCGTCGTGTCGTGTCACATCGTGTCACGTTTCTGCACATCCCCTTTCCACCACTCGTCGAGGGCGTTGTTTCTTACGGCAGGTTCCGTTGCGCTCTTTGCCTTGCCTTGCCTTGCATTGCCTTGCCGCGCCGTGCCCCTGTAACAATGGCCGAGTAACGCGATCCGCTGCAACTGCCGTCACGCTGCTCCCCCACGGCGACCCAGGGTGTCGTCTTAAGGTGCTACGCGCACGAGATGGCTGTTTTCGTTCGGGGATGCGAGGTATATAATCCCCTCTACATATAACATGCTTAGGAAAGAGGACGATTTTGTATGATTTGAAAGATACTGTCGTCACGAAACACCATGAAAATACTGTTGGACACTATGAAGGTACTGAAGGCTACTGCTGGATAAAGAATTACTTTTGCGGGTTTATATCAAATAGAAAAATGAATTACACAAATCATGATTCTAAATTGAAAACAGAATCGCGCACGCAACCTACTACACATAAGACTGCATCACACGTTGCCATCGTGTTTAACCCAAACTAATGCATTCTATGCCCCTAACACTCGGCTTTCGAGATCCCATATGGAATACAGGTTATGTTTTTGAAGCCGCAATGCACAAAATAATACTTTTTTGTAGCTCTATTACATTGTATTTGGATCCCCACCCGGTGAAATGGGTTGTTAGACACATTTGAAGGTAGATTCTAGTGTGAAAGTATTTTTACTTTTAAAACAATGATTTAAGAATTGCCAACTGTTCATATTGTTGGAACAGGTTAGGTATGATTTAATATGCTTTTTATTTTTTTTCTTATTTGTGGGAGAGTTTGAATAAACGTCGTCTTCAAAATACATAATGTTTGCCATATGATGGTTTGGAGTGAATTACAAATTTTACTTGTAAGTAGCCATTTTGTGTGGAGATGCGTGGGTGGCACACCCAAATGAATATAATCGTATTTCATCGAAGTTGCTTTCAAATATCCATAAATTCAATGGAACATATTAAAAGACATTTAAATATTTAACCTTTACTTGGGAACTTGTGAAGGGCATAGGTTTACAAACAAGCTTACAAACGGCATGTTATGTATTGTTGTTCAAGTTATTAACGCTCTCAATATTTATTGTGAGTGTAAGTTAGAAATATAATATTTGTGTAACAAAATTTGGCTTGTACGCTACAAGTGAAATAAAAACATTTATAATGGGAAATCAAGAAGATAACTTCCGCATAAGTAGGGTTCTCCCCATGAGTTCCTGGTTGGTTACGTTTCAAGCGCTATATTTGTTGGATATGTCACGTCACGGAAGTAAAAACTATGCGTTAGTGTACGAAACTATGCGACACTTCTCAATTTTATTGAGTGTATTATATAGTTTGGGTTAGAATGTGTTCGTTTCGTATAAAATGCTTTTCCGCCTTCTAGGTTTTCTTCTAACTAAATCAGAGGGTTTCTTCGCCGCGACTTCGATGTGGTAGAAAAGTTCTATGGAGTAGAGTCTGTGGAAATGTAGCATAAAAGTGCAGATTTTATTCTTCTGGTGCACATATGCTCTTCAGCATGGCCACATAGGAACTGTGTCGTACTTCTTCAAATTAGTAAAAGCTATGGCACTGTTAATATAGTAGTGATATTTCCATCAGGTTTTAGTCGAGACGAGTAAGGGAATCAAAGAAAATCACTATTGAGGATATGCAATTGGTTATTTGCATTGGTTATTTTTGTATTTGAAGCGCGAGTGAGATATGAACAATGTGAAATCGGAAGTAACCCTCTTTTCGGTAATGTTTGTGGAATATATTATATTATGCATGCATTATTTCTTGAGGCTTGAACAAATTCGTAGAATTCTTGCACCAAAACGTTCTGAAAATGAAGTAAGGGATATGTAATAATGAAATGCTTAAAGTTTCATTGTCTGAATCTTAATTGTTTAAAAATAAATATCATTTCATTAATAATTTGGGATTTAGTATGTATAATAGCGCCGAAGCAATCGCTCTTAATCAGTGCTAATTAATTTAAATATCATAAGGATTCACATTCCTTTTTTTTATCGATTTTTAACGTTAAACAATTTTAACAAAATATTTCTCTGAATGTATTCTTCGGTGCCAAGATCAACAAGTTACTCCAATGAAAGCTGGCTCCATTATTGCTATCACCCGTACACGTAGGTGATCTGTATATGTTTTGGGTTCTTTCTCTCTCTCTCTCTCTCTCTCTCTCTCTCTCTCTCTCTCTCTCTCTCTCTCTCTCTCTTTCTGTCTCTATATTTTTCTGTATGTCTTTGTTTTCGGTCTTTCTTTCTCTCCATCTACATTTGTTTTATATCTTCTGATTCATTCTTTCTGTACCTCTCTCTCTTTTTCTGTTCGTTTGTCTGCCTTTAATTCTCTCTCTGCGCCACGTCCGTGCCCGGCCCGGCCCGGCGTGGCTCGGCCCTGCTCGTCGCACCCGTCGCTGCGCCGTCGGTCGGGTGTCGCGTTATCTCCTCGAGATAACGGGGTGTACTCTGGGGCGGGGCCTCCGTTGGCGGCGGTGGCGGCGGCGGCGACGATGCCGCGGACCTTGCACGTTGCAGGGGCTCTGAGCTTCGCGTCTCCTCGCCCCGCCCTTTCCCGCCTCGCCCCCCCCCGCACCCCCCGCACCGCCCGCACCACCCGCCCCACCTGCCCCGCCCGCCCGCCCCGCCCCGCCCCGCCCCGTCCCGCCCCGCCCCGTCCCGCCCCGCCCCGCCCCGTCCCGCCCCGCCCCGTCCCGCCCCGTCCCGCCCCGCCCCGTCCCGCCCCGCCCCGCCCCGCCCACCCCTCACCGCCACACCACACCACGCCCCGCCACGCCACGCCACGCCACGTTGCAATAAAGAGCTTCCTCCAGGTGCAGACGAAGAACTGCACGCTGCAAGCGGCTGCGGATGGTGCATTGCGAAGCCTTTGTGTTTCCTGGAAAAATCTCTTTTGATAAACAATAATCCCTCTTCGTAATATTAATTGATGGTCGGGTTTTGTTGTGGTTGCCAATTTTAACTCAATAGATGTACTGCACATTAACAGTCCTTGAAAATGTTTCCCTACCATTATTTCGTGTATTTTCCCTATCATTATGCGACAGTAGTCGGGAGCCCGATTTCAAAATGGGGTATGAGCCTATCTCTTGGCCCTGAAAATATTCACATTATTTTTTCAAATACCTACTTAGATGTCTTACAACGGATCGCTGTAATCAATAATGATACTGCCAGTATTGAAGAGGCTTCTCACGTGTATAAAATTATGAAAATAGCTCGAGAAAATAACATGAAACTCGAAAATAACACGAGAAAAAAGATATTGCCGCGAAATTAATCTATTTTTTTAGAAAACTGACTTTCAATAGGCAATTTTTGTTTCTTGCTCAAAATAAAATTAACAGTATGAACAATTACTATCTTATATTATCCACACGTATTTAAAAGCTTTTTTATATCACACGGATGGATTTTAAAGTACTTTATTCCAGAGTTGTTAGGGAAATTTTGAATGCTTTGTTTTAAATTATAACACCTTTTTAGTGGTTAGTGGTGAATTTACTATTGAAATATATCTCGTGTAAGTATTATATGAATCCAATGTGGTCAATTCAAATAAAATTACACATGTTGCGTATTTATTGATTCCAGGAAGTGTGGATTTATATGGACAGCATTTAAGCTGCCCAGGTAAAATCGTTATCTGACTCTAAATAAAAATTCAAATAAATAGGCTGCGAAAAAATCAAAAGAGCGATCGCGCAGTTTAAAGCTATTAGGCACAACGTAGCACGGCCTTGCTGAAAAAATCAACGGATAATACGAGATAAATATAAACAAAATTGCTCTTCTCCTTCGAAAGTCTGCTAATGATTTCTAATCATAAATTGGTTCTTTACAGAACATTCTTGTTGTGTGATAACTTATTGCTAGTATGGAAAAAAGCAATTCTCAATTTCCATCTTTGAATCCGTTTGTGAATCTGATTAGAAATGCATACACATCACTCAGCGTTGGCTACTTTTTCTCCAGTCCCAAAGAACTCACACTGGTTTTAAGACTCGTAAAGAAACTTTGAAAACTCCGTAGAACCTCGGTTAAATGTGAGAAGTTTTTAAATTAATTCAAATAAAATAACGAAATATATTATCTTATGTATCAAAACATTGAGTGACAAAATGTAATGACAACAAACACACAAGTATGAAAAACAAGACAAGTAAACTGACAATAAAATACAAACTTAATTTAATAGTATTAACATCTCCAATTTCATTACAACACACACACAAACAAATAAAAAATAACACAAGAACAGAATAAACTTTTAGTAATAACCAAATTTGTTTTGTAACTTTTCTATAAGTTACGAATTATTTACATTGCCCAGATGTAATAATATTAACGAAAATGCATGTTATCAGTAAAGATTACAAGAAATCTTAAAACGATGTTTCAGTTTAACTCTTTTAATACTGAAAATCAGTATTTGTTAATGCAGCAATTTAAAAAAAAATTCTTAGTACGCCCCCCTCCTTTCAAAAAAAGAAAAAAGTAAACTTCAATACACCCACCGTGTCGTTTCTTTACCCTTGTGTGGTTTCCAACCCTGTTGTATTTTAAATATTTCAGTAACTAAAGCAAGCAAACCAGTTGAATCAATATCTTTTCAATGTCAAGGTGGTAATAGTTGAACCGTTGCTGTAGGATTAATTGCTACTAATTTACCGGAACAATACAGCTATGTGCGTGCTAACTTTGTATTCTTTTCGAAAGAGAGAGCAAACCAAATTAGGGGCTGTGGCAGTAAGTCAGGTCTTACAGATCGACACTTTGTTTATCCATATGTACTCTGTTGGGAGATGAAAAACCGGAATCTGTCAGTGTGTGTCTCTCCAAAGGCGCGTACAAAAAGAGGAATTGGACTAGCACTGCTAACGCACCGTTGGCAATTCCCGGGAATTTTCATTGTAATGCTCTTTTGGCAACGGAATACATTTGAATGACAAAGCGTTATCGTTTCGCATCGACTTTGCAGTCTACTGATATTGTGAGCTACATCCGAAACTTACTTTCCTGATTACAGCAATGCTAAAATATTAATTCTGAAACTTAAAAAAATTTTAAATCATTTCTATTTTATTTATGGTTTATTATGTCTGAATCTCTATCTATTTCCTACATGTTTTTACTTTATCACTGCTCTGACATAGGGGTACTCCGGAATTAGTAAATTCTTATCTTCGCGATACATACAGTCAAACGAGTACTTGTTTCCGCTGCGATAAGATTAATTGTTAGTAATTTACGATGTGTGCTTGCTGACGTGCACTTGTAAAACCACTTCCACAATTTCAAATTCTGAATTACTAAAAAAATACAGAATCATATTTTTTATAAAAATGTGCAATCCAAATTTCTGAAAAATAAATTTTAAGTTTTCAACATCCAATGCGACTTTTTGATTTGAGATTGTATCACAATATTTATGAATTTCGTATTGAGTATTCTCTTTGCAATGACATTTAAATACAAAAGAACTTTTCTACATCTTGATCCCTCTCCTAAGCCTTTTGAAAATATAATCGAGAATATTCTAAAAAGTAAAGTAAATAACATTTGTTTTTATTTTCGTAAACATTACAATCTAGCCTTGTAGACTAACAAGTATTTTTATCTACACTTCTAATGAAATAAAATTTATTCTAAGAGATTTCCTATTAGCCTCTCATAGTTTCAAATTGAATTTAAAAACACTTTGGCTTGTTTGTGGACTAGCACTAGTATTTTAGATCGTAAAATACTTTTGATACATCACTTTTCCCTAAATAAAGATATATCAAAAATTGGAATTAGGTGACTGCGTCGTGAAGACAATTCGTGACATTTTGCAATACTTAAAAGTGTACTAATTTTAACTTGTATATAGAGTTGTGTTATATTGTGATATTCAACCACCACGAAACGTTCATTTCCACCTAGAAGTTTAAACGAGGGTCTTCGTCTCCAGAATTTAATTTGTTTAAAGTAGTTGAACTTTCAAATGTTAAGAACTCCAGACTCTTACAGTTTCAGACACAGTAAAAATGTCCGGCACTTGTGCTTTTCTTAGTTGAAAATATCCACACTTTATCGGGAACTCCTGAAAGTCCCATTTGGTCCTGCCCTTGCCGTGCTGCCTGCACACATATGGAGTGTTCTTTTCGGCGCAGTGCTAGCGGGCTGAGCGAGACGGGCGCCCGAAAAAAAAAAGCATAACGCTTGGCCGGGCAGTTGGCGCGGTTTAATTTTATCGCGGCCGCTCCCACCCCAGCCGGCGCTTTATCATGGCTACGCCGGCAGGCAGCTTGCCGTCGCGCGCCCATCCGTATTGCCACTTCTCGCCTCGGTGCTTTGCTTCCTTTCTCACCGGGCTTTCCTTCGTCGCCCGTGTGGGTAGTACCGTAATCACTATCATGGCTGGAATTTTCTTTCGGGCAGGGTTCGAAATGTGAATGTTTAAAAAAGTAACATACAAAACAAAAGTAGCGATTCGTGCAGGCCTGTTGCCTCTCAATAAAATTTGAAAGACTTGATACAATCAAAGTGCTGTGCTCTTTGTTTAGATTATCAGGTCAAACTTTTCCAAATGCATAAAAACACAATCAGGAATTCATGAACTCATCGCGCATCAGAGTTTTTTCGCGGAAGAACCGTCGAAAGGCGCAATTCCCATAGCCTTGTCTCTGTTTAGTGTTACAATGGTTCAGTTTTATCATCTGTTTATAAATGATTTCTTGACCGTTTGACAGGACTTCTGTTTTTCGTTCGCTGTTTGTACTTGTTTCTAGCACTCCACAGTTTCGATTCACCTGATCTTTCCCTATTTTTTCTTGAATACTATTCATAACATAATAATGCATTTCATCTCTTATCTTCTGTTTTGTTATCCTTTGTGAATTAACTTCTTGTCCTGTCAATGTTGTGATTCTATTCACCAAAACGACATTTTTTTGTCATTTTGCCATAAAAACCACACTATCTTGCTGCGACAATATCTTTCTCTCACTTCCTGATTGCAACTGTTTCTGTTTGCTCCTCTGAACCACATCGTGTTCTTGGCGTTTCTATTCCATTCTTCAGGCACTGACTTCATGTCTTGGCGTGGCGTTAACATTGTGTCATGCGTTCGTCGGGTGCAGACACTTCCCCTAGCCTCTCGCCGTTTCGCTCGTTGTACGAGGCGTCCCCGGCCCCTTGACGCAGCCTCCCCTCGCGGATTCGCGCCGGCCAGGTGGAGATAGGCCGCCGGCCGCGCTGATAACCACGAGCTGATGAGGAGCGATTTACCAGCCACTTATCGTGCGCCTGGCCTTTTTTTATCGCGTGCCGGACAGTGATGTATGTTGGGCGGCGCACCTGCACGAGTACCCTGGCGACGCGCCGTCGTTGAAAACGCGGCTACTACACCGCTCGCGCAGGAATTACACGCGGCGATTGGCGCATCAGCAGTTTTGTCCGTAACTGTAAAACGTGACATAAACGAGTGAAACCAAATAAGAGTCTAATCAAATTATTGTTCTGTTTAAGGGATTATGGCGATAATTTGATAACGTTAATTTCGCTCATCTCAATGAAGCTCTTAGAATATATTTTTTCTAACAATTGGAGACAATCAATGCAAGGGGAAAATGTTAATACTTGAAAATAATATTTGTCATTGATACAAGCGTAGCACAAAGTTCAATAGTTTTAATACCACCACATCTTTCGGTTAAGGTTGAATGTTTACCATAAATCTTGTTTGGAAAACAGGATTATGCATAATTATGAAAAGTGTGAAAACTACTGAAAAAGGTAAATGCTTGTTTGAGAAAACTCAGAATTTAGTATAAAAAAGAGAAGAATGATGTTAAATGACACTTTTTATATCAGAAGTACCTAGAATTTCTTCCAAAAGAATATAATCCTGACGCTGCAGACACGTGTGTATAGAACAGCAAAAAATGTGTATAGAAAGCAATAACAAGTCCGAAGTACGCTTCGAAGCTGTGTCCACTTGGGGAATTGTCTGCCCATTTTGATAACGATTCTGGGTAATTCGCGAATTAGCCAGAATGTAGCTAATACTTATACCCAAACTGAGACGTGTCTGTATTTAGAGCAACTCCGTTTTTTTTCTTTTTCAACTTTCTCTTTATTTCGACTTTCAACAGTTTATCACACTCCAACTCTTTCAGTTATAAATCAATAAAACTAAACAGCGACAGTAGGTCATCCACATCGCGCGATGAAATTTGATTGACACGCTCTTACAGAGTTTTGTAATCTTCGATTTTCTTCTTTCTCAAATACTACCGCAGCTTACAATAATTCTACACTGGAAATAGATCGTATGGTCTTTCGATAATAAAATTCCGTTTTCCTCGTAATTTTTGTAGGTGGTAATATGGTCGGTAGACCTCGGTGGCTCGTTGGTTACCGTGCTCGTTTGCCTCGGCGCAACCCCGGGTTCGATTCCCGGCCGGGCCAAAATAATTGTGCGCTTTCCTTACCAATGTCTCAGTGTCTATTGCAGTGTGCTGACAAAGCTCACCCTAGGTTATGAATACCATACCATATGATGAAGGGATGTCTTCGTGCTAACCACACGAACCACTTATCCCATGGCTGAGAGACTGGGTCACTGCTGGTCTGCCAGGGCCTGTAGCGGGCTGTCTAGCCGTAGGACAGGGAATATGTTCGCAAAGTCAACTGGAGGCAACATAGGCCATCTTAAAACTTTCGTAATGTCTAGGCGTTAATGGAAAAGTACGAATGGAAAGTAAATAATTTCATTTATTAATTCAGTTGTTAATATTACATGCACTTAAAGAATCATGAGCCCTTAACATATCATGGTGTTGCCTTGAACTCTGGCAAATTGAGGAATATAATATTCTATTTGTCTGAACTGATACCAAAAAATTATTTTAGATTTTGAAATTCCTCCCTTTAAGGGAGATAGTTTGCATAGTTACATAAGTTGTCTAATCTACATGGATAAATATTTTGGATTAGATAATGGATTGGTGTTGGAGGTGATCGTTACTACTGGATGTTAAATTCTTCTATATCTAAACCACCACACTGCTTGAAGAAAGATAGGACAAATATGTTTTTAGTATTTTGTCTTCTTTTAATTTAGGCGTCATTGAAATATAGTATACTCAAAATATTAATTAATAATGAATTACTTAAAATGTACTTCTACCATTCTGTGGAATGGATTTTATTAAAAAGCAATATAAATCAAATACACAAGGGCATTTACGAATACCTTTGTTTTGCATTTTAAACTTTTTAGTATTTTTTTATGTTCAATATCTACAACGTGCATACGTGTATACAAGCTAAAGTATTATAGTGACACATTAGCACGACCAGTCTCAAATTGCTCCCCTCCTCTGCTACGCGATGTGCAGGAAGTATATAAGAATGTGTAAGATACTAAAATATAATAAAATTAAATAAAACAAAACATGCTGTGGGATTTTTTTTGCTGAAGATTTGATATCTTTCTCTCAGAGTTACATGACAAGTTTCTTCAGCCTTCTTTTGATTTATTTTCCTACGTCGTAGAATTTAGCAAGCAGGTCCCAGTACAGCGTTGATTTATATCTGAAAACTGCCCAGCTTAAGAAATTACTGCACTCCAAAAGGAGATGGTACATTTTTCTTGACTGAAGCTACCAAGTTGCTCAGACCTGCAGCCTTACTTGGCACATCCTTTCATAGTGACAGAAATGGTAGCTGCACTGTGTTGCCGGTGCTGGTTAATCCGTCTTTTTGCTCGTGACTTGCTTTTTTTTGTATCATTAGCGTTATTTTGCATAACCATCACATGTTTTATTTAGTTGTGGTCAATCCGTGTCGTATGGCGTCAGTGTGATGACTCATTTCTCAGTAAAAGTTTGTTCGTACTCATGTTCCTGACATACGTGTTTTTGAATTACCCTTGGTGATGTGCTGTATATTTACTCAGAAAAAAATGTGAGTGATATATAGCCTTCCTCAGAACTTCACATATCTTCAAGAAATCTGCATTTATTGTGTTGTTCGAAGTTTCAGGCAATTCGTATTTCATGTATTTTAATTAAAGATGATAATATAAGAGTTTGTTCAAGCTGGCTTTATGGCTGATATTTAAAACAAAATGTGTAACACTTTATGGAATTGTTAAAATTCTCTTAGTATTCCAGTTTTACTAGTTTATAAACACTTTTATTTGTGTTTTATGAATTGTGTAAATCGATGACAAACTTCCTATCTACGAAATCTCTTGCTTGCATATCTTTTCAGTGATGCTAAGTAAATTCAGTAATCTGAAAAGTTCTCTCTTTTTAATAGCTATTCTGTTGTTAACGAAACCTATACAATAGTTGTATTAGAAATGGGTTTTTATAAATTGTGATGTAATGATTCGAGATACAGTATCGTGGCAACGCCTAGTCATGGCATCTTCTCAAATAACGCACCATCTTTAAGAGGTACGGAATGATCAAGGGTAAATGGGCTAATTAATTTTACGATCTTTTATGATTCTGAGATGTATGAGGACACAGTGATGATTTAAATGAATTCAGAAAAGCTTTTGCGTTGTAGATCAATTCTTGAAGGTATTTGAAATTGGAAATGGCAACGATGAACCAGCAACCTTGTTCTACAGTTTACTACAATTTATTATGGATCTGACGTAAGGTAACATCTACTGTTTACTACATTCCTGTTTACTGTACATAACCTAGGCTCAGTGAATCTGAGCCATCTTTAAATTAAGCCAAGAAGCAGCTGGGTTTCACATCATTTGAATCATTTCACGAAATCGCATGAGATAGAAGACAGTCGGAGTCGAAAAATCGTACTCATAGCTCCTACCCTTTACGGATTAGATATGACTGTGATGAAATTATTATTTCCCTGAGCATATACCGCGCAGGGTGAACATGAGTATATACGTCAGTTAATTCAGAAAAGCTTTTGTCTTCCTGATTTCTTCATGCATTTCATGAAACCCCTCGATATTGGATACTGAGTGGAACTAGCAACCTCGCAATCTGCCCTATGCGAAAGTTAGCTCTCACTTATTCCGGACCGGCCATGAAGTGGCTGCAACAACTACGGAATTAAAATAATATGGCACCGACCGTTACTTTACTGTACGGATATACGTTGAAAACGTCATGCGCAGAGAAAGTTATTGTCGGACATCCGACATCAACCGCATTCCGCAACGTTTGATGCGTCGAGCGATTTTTTTCTTCCTTTTTCTCTTTTTTATTTTTTATTTTATATTCCGGGGTCCGCGTGTCGCCACGCAATAGCGAGCCGTGATGTATCGGGCCGCAGAAAGTTGTTTGGAGTTTACGGACGCTTTTTGCCGGCAGCGGCCTGCCCGGCTCCCTTTGATCTGGCGCGGGGCCCGTGGCGAGCCGCAGGACGCGGCCGGCCGCCGGCAGCCAGGAGTGAGAGCGGGCGGGGGAGGGAGGCGGGGAGGTCGGTGCCTGTCCTGGCTGCGCCGGGTTCGAGGGTTCACAGGACTGGCGAGCGGTCTTGAACAGCTGCCCTTCTTGTGGAGCTTCGGCTCTTGACTTGCGGACGGGTCAAAAGGTGCTGGGAATAGAGAAAAGGGAAGTTGTAAAGATTTTTTTTACGGTGGGAGTGAGGGGGCGGTGGACTTTTGTCACGTCGTGGGTGATTGTGTGTGTAATGTTTCATGAGATCCAGTACAATAGACTTATAGATCGTACGTCGTCATTTAATGCGCATTTGTTATCTGTTTAATGCTTCTCTTCCCTATTAGACATTAAAATTCCCTTCTTAGGTTTGTTTCCTCTCACCTTTCACCGATGCTCTCGAATATTTTTAATAAGTTAATTTACGGAGTTTCTCATGAACAAGTTTAATTTCTCTTACATTTCTGTTTATCACATCACATATCACATTTCCGTTAACGTCGTGAATAGCATTTCTGCTTCCATGTATATATATATATATATATATATATATATATATATATATATATATATATATATATATATATATGCTCATATACACACACTTCAATATAGATCAACTGTCTATTACAATAGCTTTTAACACTGTCTTTTCTGCCAGTTAAACTTTACATCTCGTTACAATACCGTTATGTTTCTCTATCAAAACAGCAACATAATAATAAGAACCAGTTGCCCAAGCGTCTCTAAAAACATTTAAAACCTTGCTCTTACATGAGAAGCTTTAGGAAAGGAAAGTTTACGTAATCTCCGTAACTTTTCGTGTGTTGATAGGTGAGTTTCACTAGAGCAGAAGAAAGTGTTTGATCCTTCAGGTTTTTTCCTTGCCGCTTTACGAGTCGACGGTTTTTTGGATAAAAAATGTTCTGATCCATGACGAGTATTGTATTTTCGTATGTTTCCGGTGCATGTGTTTCCTTGCTGTTATTATTACATTTAATTTGGGAAGCTGCTCTGTTAAAATATACCATGTTCCTCAGATACGTATTTTTTAATCGTAGATATGTATTTTATTATATTGTCAAGTTAAATTATTGAATAGCTTTTGCTAATTCTCGAAGCCAAAAAAAAGTAATAAGTTCCCTGTCCAAAGGGAAAGATACTCGTTTTAATTTCCTTGGAGAGTGAAGAAGCGTAACTCGCAAATTCGCGTGCATTCCGCATGGCTCCAAAAAGCTGCGGACCATTTTAGTCCGGGGATGTAGCGGAACCATCAGAATTTCAATCAACCAGTCCCACAACACCTAACTTCTTTATTCAGATTTCTGTTATCAATGCCTTTGGAGCTACCTTTCGTTGTCTGATGTGCCGGTGTTGATTTTGAAGGTAGAATGAGTGGCCGCCAAAACGGGAGCACCCCGAGAAAACCTGCCACCAACATGCTTTGTGGCCCACAAATTCCACATTGTTCGACCGCGAATTGAACTCCGGTCCCAGGGGTGGAACGTGGGTCTAATCGCGACAATGCGGGTCGTTCCGTCAAGCAAAATAGTTTTCTCTGATCAAGTAAAAAAAATATTCACGTTTAAATTAGTTGCGAGCGAAGGTATGTAACTCATTTTGTTAAATGCAAGCACGCGTTCATTCCGCGGGGCTCGAACAAGCAACGCCTTGTTTGGACTGGAGGTGCTGACGCCACACGGGGCTGCTCATTGTATTTGAATCTACCACCTGCCACCCCAGGCGTTGCGTTCATCCACACCGCCCCCCCCCATCCCCGCCACGCCCTGCCAAGCGCCGCTAAGGCTGCCTCGGGTCCCCCGTTCGTTGCCGTCGGGCACCGCTCCCTTCCCTCTTGTCGGATTGGGCGCGCGGAGTCGATTCCCGTCCGTCTCTGTCCGCTGAGCGCCGGCGACGCGCAACGTGGTCTGTCGCCCCACGAGCACTCTGCGCGACAATGATGTAAACTCCATTCCCCTTCCCTCCTCTGGCCTGCCCCTTTCTTCTTCCCTTGTCGTGTGTCGGTAGGGAGCGGAGAGGGCTTCCAGGATTTCTCGTGTAATGCAATATTGTTTTGTGGTTATAAATAAATGTAAACAATGTTTGACGGCTAGCTCAACCTAGTAAATTAGTTGATTTTACTAATTTGCTCATGTTGAATGATCTTCCATATTCTTCAATCATTTTCTTCTCTTGCTCTTCACAGTTTTCTATTCGAATTTGCTGAATTCTTCTGATGTATTATTTACACTTGCTTTTAGGTTTTTCGAAGATTTCTCCTTGACTATTCTTGCATTGCGTATCTTCTTTCCCCGTTACAGAAATTTTTTTCATACACAAACTCCATTCTTTTCGGCCCTTTGCCAATGGTTTTGGATCGTAATACGTTCCATGGACCTTTACACTAAACTTTGCCTCATCTTGTACCATTGCCAAATCCATTCCATGTTATCCAGTTCATACCATTTTTTTCCTTTTTTATTTTTATTTTTTCTTCACTCTTGTTTTTATTTTTGCTTGATATCTCGCTCTCTGCGTTGCCACAATCCTTTCCTTTATTTCATGTGGTTTCCCCGTGTCTCACATTCGTTTTCACTCTTTTCCGACGTACACTTTTACTTTCAATCTCTTCCTCATTAACCTTTCCCAACGCTCTTTCTCCCCCTCTCGACGCGTCCGTCTCGGCATTACGCCCCCAGGCGCATTCGGCCAGCGGGCGACGCGGTTAAAAACGCAGCGAGCAGCGCGCCCACGCGCCTAATGATGTCCATAAAACCAGGCGCGGCGCCGCTGCGCCGAGGTGGCGGCGGCGCGGTCATCGCAATGTAATTCCGCGGCATTATTCGAAAGTATCCGGTGGCCTTTGTTGGTGCCCCCGCTGGCGACCGCCCGCCCCCGCCCCCGCCCCGCACGCCTCTCTCTCTCTCTCTCTCTCTGATTCTCCCCGCTCTCCCTGCTACCCCCGTTTCCCTGCACTTCGCGGTTTTTGGACGCAGCCGCCGCCCCGCCCCTAGCGCCGCCTGGGTTGCGCGACCTGCGTCGCTCCCGCCCAGAGGGATGGGCTGGCCGCACTGCAGGTCGAAAATCACTGCTGCTGGCCAACTCATCGGGGGTCCCTGATGGTCAGTGTGGCCATTTGGGGAATTTGGATCTCCAAATGGAGAAATATACATATTATTTGTTTGGTAAAATTACGAAATTTTGTCAACAAAAGTATAGTAATAATTCTTCTGGGAAGGGATATTATAACGTTTGGTAGGAATAAAAGTCAAACATAATAAGGGGTATTGTTTTACATTTAGATAGGTACAAATTCCGAAGGAAATCTATTGTTATATCAAAAACAATTTTTCTCAAAAAATAATTGTTCAACTATTCGGAAATATATTTGGAAAATTATTATTAATTACTAGAAAAAAATAGAATTTAGTGTAATGTAAAATCATCCTCTCTCAAATTTTTCTTTCTTAAATACATTTTTGAGGGAACTTCGACCCACTTTGGGACAATATTTACTTTCGATGTATTTGTCAAAATTCATTACTATTAATAGTGTCAGTTCCTTGCAGCACATTGGTGACACGGAGGTGACGTAAATGTACAGCTTGTCATCCCCTCTTAAAATGTTACTACTCTAAATGTATGTAAATTCAGTGGTTAGGCGGAAGAGCAGGCCCTATGGCCTGAGCCTCGCCATTAATAAAGACATCATTATTATTATTATTATTATTATTATTATTATTATTATTATTATTATTATTATTATTGTTATTATTATTATTACTTAAGTAAAATACAAATTGCTTCTTATTAAAAAGGGATTCATTTTAAAAACTCATTCTGAAATTCAGAAACTGCAGTTTGGTATTACTTGTGAACTAAATCTGTGGAGGTACGTTTTGTGATATTTGTGTGGAAGATGTGACCTTCTACAATTCACTTTTCCGGTTCTGATTCCCGAATATTTCCTCCTTGTTTCATTTATTTATTATCTTTAATTAAATACAGCTGAACTAATGTCTTTTATCTGAATTACTCATTTGATGAACCAACACTTTTCCTTGGAAATGTTCGAACGAATGTAGTATTTGCGTAATTTGGCGGACGCGACTGTCTGTATTCTTGACCACGTTTCACAGGGTTGCATTATTTTCTGTCGTGCATACACACGCATTTGTTCTTCCAAGATCGCGGAAAGGAGCCACTGCGGCGCCTACGCTACCGGGCGAGTGGTCGGGCGGCCCGGCCGCGGCCCGGCGCCGCGCGCCGCACTCCGGGTACATGCATCAAGGCTGGCCCTAATTGCCGGCGGGGCCCCACCTGTTGTGTGGGCCGTGGGGGCCGGCCGGCGCGGCGGGACGCGGCGACGCGCGCGGGGGTGGAGGCGGGGACGTGGGGACGGGGAGGGCACCGCTGCCGCCGCCGCCGCCGTCGCTGGCCGAGTGTGTGTCGCGTCGGGGCGCTGCCGCCGGGGGCGCCGCGATGCCACCGCGTTTAAAAAGAGACTGGTCCTCGGCGCAGCCAGCGTCGACTCGGTTGCGCGTTGCACTGACGGTGCATGTGTTCCATGCAGTTGAAGAAAGGGGGTGGAGACACGTGGACCGGCAATCACCAGTGATGTGTAGTTATTTGCATTACCTAAGCACTGGTGTTTTTGCATATTTGGAAAATCGTCTCTCCTCTTACTCCTTTCGCCCTTTGAGGAGGAAAAGATGTTAGCGAAACGTATTTACGTGAATAACAAATACATAATCCTAAATTTCAATTTACTGATCACGGAATAGGAATAGTTGAATCCCCAAAAAATGTGATTAGAACATAGATCACGGCGTGGGAGATCATCACTTTAGACTGTCAGCCTTAAAAATCATATTAAGGCTTGAGGACGTACTATTTGTGTTGCGGATTGCATTTGCGTCTGTGTGTTTTTAATCCTTGAAATATTTATAGTTATCTCTCCGCACTCGCCGGTGTTTTGGCAACCTCGTTAGGTTGACTGTTTGGGAGCGGGATTCGCGAAAGGGATATATTATTTTTCTTTATTTAATACTACTGAGATGAATATTAGTCGCGTCGACCCGGCTGAGCGTTACGCATTGCCGTTGGAACCCTCGGTTGAGGGAGTGAGTATTTAGTTGAGGCATGGCAACTGGGCATTAACCGTGTGATTTTTTACGAGACCGGGTTTCTTTCCCGCTGAAACGTGCGATCTGACGCTGATCTACGAGTTGTCTTCCGGCGGCTTCTGCTCAAGGCATTTCCCTAATGGGGCACCTCTCGAACAGAAACAAGATGTAAACTCCTGTCATGTCTAGTGGGTGGTGTTAGTGTTGTATGTGCGTGGGTGTGAGAGAGAGAGAGAGAGAGAGAGGCAGACAGATACACACAGACAGACAGAGGGGAGGGAGGGAGAGCGCAAACGCAAAGGAAAGGACCAAATGAAAGGATGAAAAGAGGGGAGATCGCCCGCGGTCTGTGGTTGGATGCCGCCGAGGTAATCGGGAAATGAAGGCAAAGCCGCCTGAGCCAACCGTCTTCCGGCGCCGACTCTGTAATTTGATTAAGGCGATCACTTGCTGCAATGTGACGAAATTCTTCATATTACAATCACGTCCGCTGGCTATTACCCTGAACCAAGAAAATCGCTTCCGTCCTACACTTTTAAGATCTTATTGTACCTAATGCAGGGGAATCCTAATATTTCGGTCCTTAAACTCGAATTTCGTGACGTATTGATTTTTTGTTTTCCTTTACCTTCCTTCATTCGAACCTGAGTAAGTTGAAATATTCGATATTGCGAATTGCCGAATGTCTTGATCGACCGAAATTTGAGAGGTTTCACTACATTTTTGTTATGTTAAATTGTTTCTACTACACTTTTACTAGAATAAATTCACAAATAATACATGTAGTCACTTTTAAACGCATTGCCAGATGGCATTAATTAAAATCGATTCACAAATTTAAGTGCCAAAAAATACTTCCTTCTGCATAACTGCTTGTATATAATATGAGACTGTACTGACCATCACATAAAATTTTTTGAACATTCGTGTAGTAGGAAATATTTGGCGGCGATAGACATTGGAAAGATAATAATGATTATTTTATTACATTTTTCGGTATGTAATGGCGGTATGTAATACCTGCATTTCAGTAAATGAGGGTCACGTCGCGGTATTACTTTCTGTCCAAATAATCAATTGCTTTGTTCTGCTGTCTACGTATTAAATTTTTAATGAAATTATTAAACTTTGTATTGGAACATCGTTGTAAGGTAGAATTTCACAATGAACGTCTTACTTTAATGTTTTGTTAAAACATTGCGAAATCCAAGACCTGGATATTATACCAGAATTCATCAACCTCCTCTGGCCTTCTCCATAACGTTTCCTTAGATTTATCTAAAAAAGCTTTTTTAAAATAAATTTTCAAAAGTGCTTTTGTTGATAGGTACATGCTAAATCAACTAAAATTTGTTCTTGTGTATTGATCTGACTAATCACGGGATATTGGATTATTTGCAAACACACAAACTATTTGCAAATATTTGGAAAAACAACAAACAATATCATTGTCTTCATAAGCAAGTCTTTTAATTCATTAAATTTTAAATAGAACCATAATGTAAACAGAAAGTCCAGTCAAGAAGTTCGTCAATTAGTTCGTCTAAATAAATCTTCAAAAATCCACAAATAGTGTTATCGGTTTACTTCGGTTTACTTTTACATGAATCAAGTGTGGTGTTTGCACATCTACAATTTCTTATGTTCGTTCTCTCTATTTCAGAAGATCACTTCCTGCATGTTAGATCAGGTTACAGACTAATGTTTGCCTTATAAGTAAGATAAATAAGATTGATTCTTCCTAAAAAATAGTTTTCTAGGAGTGTATCTCTTTAAATTTTTGCAATGCCGTGCACGCTTCAAATGTTGTTTAGGCATCCAACATCAATCTGGTTTGAACGTGTACTTCGGTTGCAAATGCTTGCAGTATACATTAGCAGCGCTCATCTCTGGTAATATCAAAGTTGTAAATGCAATGCAGATATCTAGCATCAGCTCTGCAATATTAAAGCAAGCAGCTATCTCAACGTGTGATTGATTTGCAAATGATGATGACTGATTTCATATTAAAATTCATAGGAGTCTGTTTAAGAAGTAACTCGATTTACACGCACATCTCTGTAATATCTGGTAGCCGTGAATCGTGATTTGTAAGAGGACATCCTACGTGATATTAATGCATTCTAGCTAGATAAATTTTAAAATATCTTGAAATCTTGATTAATGTCGAGTAATGTGTGTACTGATGACTTTGGTCCCACTCCAAGCGCCAAGAAAATAATGTAATTTTAGAGCTATAATTATGTGCGTAGAAATTCATTTTTTGTTGTTAATTTGTTGTTGAGAAATTTGAAACATTCACTCGTATAATGACACTGAGAAGACATTTGATAAAACGTAATGGTCACTAGTGATTTGTTATTACGTATAATCTTATGGCTATTAGTTAGGTCATTGTACTGGTTTACTAGAGACCTAGCTGGCATAGAGCTTCAGTTGCGCGTATTTTTCTCTCGTTTTCAAAGCTGCAGAAAAATTCGTGTGAGGTTTTTATTGCTTTTATTTATTTTTGTAGAAAGGTTATGGAATTACTGGACAGTCCATGTGGATAATTCTGTTGTCTTCTTTCAGGATTTTGAAATTTTACTGTCAAAATATATAAAATGTTCTTGTTACACTTTTGAAAACTACATTTCCAGGCTGTTAATAATGCGATATATTTTTCTGGGCATTTAGAAAATAGTTGTTTACTTGTTTCTTCTTTTTTGACTTCTTATGGGTTATGGCACATTTGCCTCGGCGGCCTGGCATTCAAATACTCGTAGAACTAAAGGAGTTTAGATTTGTTTAAAAAATAATTTAGGAAAAAAGTATTTTATAAACTGCGCATAAACTATGCTTTCTTTTCCCGACTTTTTGGTTGCGACTGTAAATATTCCGGTCACGTTGCCCGCATGACTTCTTTATGACCTGGAAATAAACTAGGCTGCATTGCGGGATACCTTTTGTGGCATTGCCCCTATGTGGTACCATAGCGGTCGACTAAACGATAACATTTTGTATTCGTAGAGGAATCATTTATGTTAAATAGTTTTCTCATGAATTTCTAACGCATTTAACAAGAACATGAGTCGAGTTATGTCTCAATATTTCTTTTAAGAATGTATTATAACATTTAACTTGAAGTAAAAAATGAGTTAATTCTACATATTGTATGAAAGTAACCAAGAAGGCTCTATTCTAATGAATTCGTCCAAGCGTTTTATGAACCGATTTTTTCTCCAGATATTTGCTTTATGCATTGTGAAGTGTTTGTCTTACAAACTCGACATCATTTTCTCTACGTCCGGTAATTAATTCAACCACGGTCCTTCATTTAACCTACAGAAATTATACTCTGCCAAAGAAGTAAAATTGTGTTGATAAAATGCTAACGGAACACAGAAATTTTTGAAGCACGAAAATACAGGAGAATTGGATAAGAATACATTTAATTAACAAAGATGTTGAGAAAATTCAATTTTTCAACAGAGAAAGCACTGTCATAATCCGCAATTAAATTTCGCAACGCTCGTGAAAGTCTAATGTGTAAACATGTATCAAAAAATGTTTGCGCTTATGAATCGTTACAATGTAAAATCCCAGTATCTTCGAAATCATGGCTAAATGACATGTTCTTAGGCGAAAACAGCGCACTCCCCTCTATCTGAGCAACAAATAAACGAAATGTCTGTTTCATCTCCATATTTACTTTCTACAACTGTGTTTTTTCTTACATTGTTATTTATATGCCCTTTTTTAAGGAAATTCAAATTGTTTTAATGAAGATTTTAATTTTAGGGTTTAATTGATATACCAGAGTTTTCACATTCTTTAGAAACGTAGCTGTGACGGAATAGTTATAGAATGACTTCATTTATCGACACTCGTGTTTTACATACTGCTACACGTAATATAATATACTGAGGTTTAAGAACCTGGATTACTTTCAAATTGTTGCATGATGTTGTAAATTCATTCCCTTTATAAATTTGACAAATCAATAAAAGAATTTTCTTGTGAAGCAATGAAAGTTAGTTCTATGCAGAAGTGACATCAGAAGGGAGTAATGTGTGTTAAGTAACTGCTTCCAGTGACTCTTCGAAAGCCTAGTATTTGATTGCGCGGTTGCAGGTGATTTCTGTCGCCTAAAACCTCACTTAAATATCTGACGTTCATTGGACAATTCAATCATAAAGCCCGATAAGTCGCCATCTTTGCCCTCCAGCTTGTGTAGAGAGTGGGGATAAAAGTGGGGAGGAAGGGGTTGTGGAAAGGAAGGGAGAGAGGGGAGGGTTAGGTCGGGGAGACCCCTCGTACGCCATAGCGTGGTATTTACCGACAAAATCGACCGACTATCGACGGATTATTTTTTTGACGATTCTTTTTTTTTTTCCTCCCCGCCTCCACCACCACCCCGCCTTCTGCAGGCCCGTTCCCGCTCCGGACTCTCATCCAGAGGGAACGACAGCTTTTGAACCGGCGGCAGTTGGCTACGCTGCGGGGACCGGGGTCGGGGGACGGGAGGATGATTAATCGGGCTTGGTGGGCGGGGAGGGCGGGGCGGTGATGGCGGCGCAGGCAGCGGGGCACCGGCGGCTGAGTGTCAGGCTGACCCTTAACGAGTGCCCTTCACCCCAGCAGAGCCCAAAATGCGATTCTGCTGCGAACATAGTGGATTCCGATAATCGGGTTCAACACTCCGATCTACGACGAAAAGAAGCGTAGTTCGTTTTGCTTTTTAGTTGTTTAGTTGATAGAGGTGAATGGTAAGATTAATGTAAGAGCAGACTAAGCATATACTTAAGAATGGATAGGGACACCAAATGTTTTTTAAAAATAATTTTCATCTTGTTTAATACATAGGAAATTGTATTGGTATATTAAATTTCTAAAACGAAAATCATGTGATTTATTTTCTTATGGTCAATACTATGTAATTCCATATTTCATTATTAGTTGGGAGCGGCGTAGTTTGGACATTCTTAGGGCCAATTAAAATTTTAATCCGAATCTGGCTGAAGCATACCTACGTATGCAGTCTCTCTAGGAAAGGTTGTGGGTTCTATCCTGCGGAGGGCGTGAGTAGTTTCATATTGTGAGTGGAGTGTGGAAGGCAAAGACAAACAACTATGGATTAGTAAAATCATCTCATTTTTTATTATTCACAATTGTTGAGGCGTAATATAAACCCGTAAACCAGCAAATGTTGAAAGAATAATTGAGTTGATACTGCAAATTATATTCCACACAATAAACATATTTCAAACCGAAGAACAAAGTACATTATTATTTGTTTACAGAATCCAACCTGAGTGGTACAATGGAAGTATGATACGTTGACTTCCTTGATAATACGAAGGACAGTTTAGATGCATATTATATTTTGAAGACGAAACATATGTTGACAATTTGATTTACGAATTTCACATTTAGCGCATAATTTATGTCTGAAAAACATGGCACTTTAGATACCTCTCTGCCTTTGATGTACCGAAATCGATGCCCATTTGTCGTTTTATTGTGAACGTTAGCGTGAGAATAGCATTAGGAGACACTCCGACTAATATAGTAGTTATTACATTTGAATAACGTATTTTAATAGCAAGGAAATCGCTTGTATTCACTATGGCTGGGTATTGTCGTAGAGAGACTATAGGCTGTGTTTACACAGCCTTAAATGGCTGATTTAACTGTCCTCCTCCTGACTGCACAAAATGGATTTCCTTCTTTTTTTTCCTCTCAAGTCGTCCTCAGCGTCCTCATTCCCGGAGCTTTTATCGACGTGCCATTACAGGCTGCGCTAATCCGGCGATTATGAAACTTTGAAGAGTCTAATCCAGTTTCGATTAAAATCGTTGCTTCTTTTTTCTGTTGCAGGTGAGTTGAGACGTGCATCCTGAAGCTAATGACTGTACAGGCTCAATCCGGCGGCTGCTGTAATGAACGTGAGTTGTAGAACGGTTGAGCTGCCGAGTCTTTTGCCAGGAAGGCCTTTGTGATATCGTGTGTTTTGTTGGTGTCTTAAATTTCTTATGGAAAACTTGGGTGTATCTTTCAAAATAATAGAGGTGCGTATTACGCTAGGCGTAGTTGTGCCTCAAAATTCAGGTTCTTTGATAAAATGTAAGAATGTAAGTAGTACTCGTTAGTAAAAAAACAAACGAAAAGGGAGAATATTCTACATGAAATTCTGATGGAAGAGCATACAAATCTTCGGAATAGTGAAATCTAAATATTCTGTTGTGACAATAATGTAGAAAGATTTCTCTTCGAAATAAATAGACAAATAGACGATTGAAACACAAATTATGTACGTTTAAAATCGTAAAACTTACCTAACATGAATATTTAGCTTCAATGGTATTGTGAATCAGAAATCTCTTTGATATTCAGAAATGTCTAGAGAATAAACACGTTTTGATAATGTACTCCAATTATGTAATTAAACGGCTCCATTCAATTCGAAAACGCTGCATAAATACACTTATTAACTCTACAACACGTTCGGAGGAAATGTGGATAATTGAGGTGATTCAGATAAACAGATCGCGGAAACGAACGAGAGAATACGACCTAGAACACACATCTGTTGTATACATATGTGAAATTACAGTCAATTTGAACGATACTTATTCCTCTCAAGACAAAATGTTAACATACAAATTCCAGACTGTATAATTATGTTTTCATGTGAATTTTATATTCGAAGTAACTTTTATTTTATGTTCAGCATTAGTAATTCAGTTGTGAACAATGCAAGGGTTAACTAGTTATTGATTAATTAAGCAGTGTTAATTAAAAAATAAAATTACCCTCTCTAATAAAGCAATAGGAGAAGAGGTTGCATAGTTTATTATGGTTGATAGATCACGCTCTGCGGAAGGGTGCATCAATGTAATGGCTGAATATTGATTGATGTCTTAACTTTTATATTGATATCTTTCTTAAACATAAACTTTAATTTCGTTCTTCTGAATGAAATATCTACTTTTCCAGATATGAACGAGCGTCGTTTTTGACAGTTTTCGCGCGATTAGTCCAATTAGCAGTTCGAATTAGCAATTAGACGAACAGATACATTGCAATAATTGCAAAAACAAATCTCAACCTCCTCAAATAGGAAAATAATGTTTCATTCATTTGTAATTTTTATGTCATTGTGATGAGTTGATGCCATTTCCTTTTATTCGTAATTGTGTCATTCTCGGTCCACGAACATAGGCTAGGGAAGTGGCTTACACATGTATGCCGTCCTTTCCTAGACGTGTGATCCCATTGGTAGTTTTCTATTGCCTTTCACTGATTTTATTGATAACTTCGTGGATTGCAAAAGTAAATCTCTCGTTCCGTTCTCTCAAAAGAGTACAGTATCCGCTGATGCCGACGAAGTATGCATCAACTTCGCCTTGGGCTTCGTCTCTTCGGAATTCCGCGGGGCTTCCCTTTTCGATGCCGCTTGCGTTTCGCCGAAGGAACCTCGCGGCGCAGCGCTCCGGCGAATTTGCAGGGTCTTTTCTCCGGCCGCGGCCCCTCGGGTTAATGCCGAGAAAGCGAGAGTGCTCGTGGTGCTACACCGCGCCGCCCTCGCCGCCGCCCTCGCCGCCGCCCTCGCCGCCGCCCTCGCCGCCGCCCTCGCCGCCGCCCTCGCCGCCGCCCTCGCCGCCGCCCTCGCCGCCGCCCTCGCCGCCGCCCTCGCCGCCGCCCTCGCCGCCGCCCTCGCCGCCGCCCTCGCCGCCGCCCTCGCCGCCGCCCTCGCCGCCGCCCTCGCCGCCGCCCTCGTCGCCGCCCTCGCCGCCGCCCTCGCCGCCGCCCTCGCCGCCGCCCTCGCCGCCGCCCTCGCCGCCGCCCTCGCCGCCGCCCTCGCCGCCGCCCTCGCCGCCGCCCTCGCCACCGCCCCCCCCCCGCCGCCCTCGCCGCCGCCCTCGTCGCCGCCCTTGCCGCCGCCCTCGCCGCCGCCCTCGCCGCCGCCCTCGCCGCCGCCCTCGCCGCCGCCCTCGTCGCCGCCCTCGCCGCCGCCCTCGCCGCCGCCCTTGCCGCCGCCCTCGCCGCCGCCCTCGCCGTCACCCTCGCCGCCGCCCTCGTCGCCGCCCTCGCCGCCGCCCTCGCTGCCGCTCCCGCCCTCGCCACCTCTCGGCCCCCGCGTCCGCTCTCGCCCCCGCCTTCGCCGCTGCCTTCCGCCCACCGCTGTCCCCGAACCAGGGATTCTCACCGTGCGCCCGGGAGCTTGTTAGGAAAAAAGAAAAATGGGCGTAGAAGTCTTCACCGATTCTTTTCGATCTCGGTTTGCACCAGTACCTCATCCGGCCTGATTGCTCACGGGCGAGGTGTCCGAGAGAAAATGAAAAAAATATCTATGAAGCGGATTCCCATTTCCCATTACTTTAAGACTTAAAAAATATTGCTACATATTACCTAAATATTATCAACAAGGTACTAGACAAAAAAAATGAAAAACTCTCATATTTTCTGGCACTTCATTAGGTTTATGTGATATTCTGCAGAGTTAATTTTAAATTTCTATTATTTTAGAATAATGTTTAAAATTGTGCATGTGTGCTATGGGATTTTAGTTTAGAATTTTAGTTTGCTACACATCCCTTGTTTCACATTCATTATGTATGTCAATTTCATTCTCTTATCTGTTTTTGTGATCACTGTCTGTTTACAGAAATAGCTGAGTTACTTGGCCACAAAAACATGTTTTCCCATTAACCAACAAATGAGTTATTTGAATATTACTAGAATTTTTCTCGTATTAAAATACCAAGGACAATGTAGTTACATAATTTTTTAACCAACTCATGTTTCAGAAAGAAAAATGGTAAATATATACAACGGGATGCCTAGTTCATCATTTTTGCTTGATATGTTAATTGCATGAATGATAACTGCGCATGACTTGATGCTAGACGCATGGCATGATGATGGTCTTACCGGATTGTGAATTGAAATCTTTCGTTATTACAAAATCATTATACACGAAATGTTTCCTTATTTAATATGAGCTCTGGTGTTCTTCGATAGCGCAGATATCAAACAACTAATTGTGTGCTATCATTCATCAATTCTCTTAGAAGAAATGGAAATGCATTTACATTCAGTGATATAAACGCGAACGTAAAGTAAATCACCATGTTCGGAACTTACTACTTACGAAGCATGCTAAGCACGAGATTGCAATGTTTATTTTTTTGATGTACTCCTTACTAGCTGTGAAAGAAATACCCTACCGTATGTATAAAAAAACACTATTCACTCATCAAAAACTAATTTTCCTCTGTTGTGTCGAATTGGGGGAATGGGTGCCCATTCTTCATCGATTCGGAGGATTTATGAGTACAACTATAACCACTTCAGAAACAAAATACTGAATCAAAACGGATTTCAGTGATCGGAGTTTTTTGTGTGTGTGTGTGTGTGTGTTGAAGTGCGATGCTTTTCTATGTTTACGATCTGCTGGGCAAGCAGTTGGTGAGAGAGTAACTCCTCGATACCGTGGCGTGAAGTAGCAAAAAAGACGCTTGGCGAGTTTCTCTGAATCGAATGGCGAAAATCTTTGGCAGGAAACCTCATTCCTCGCGACCGATCGACGAATCGAATCAGTGTTCTTCATCTTCGCGCGAAGACTCCGCAGGGCTGCCTTCGCAGCTGCGTCGCCGCCGCTGCCACCCTCTTCGTCGCCGAACTGTAAACACACAACAAGCTTTTTGCCCTATGTCAGGCCGAGGTTTCGCTTTCGACGACCTTTCGCCGTCTCCACGCGCAGCTTTATTTTAAAACAGAGGCAATTTTCACCTCGACTCGACTCCGCGCCGAGCCTTGCGCTCTCTGCATACAACTTATTCAAGCTCTTAATTAGTTTAACTTCTCATCCAATGGCTACTTTGTCCTTAAATAACAGAAGCTTCCGCCAGCCCGCCGGTGCGCCGACGAAAACGGGCTGGTGCGCCGAGGAAAACTTTTTGGCGGGAGTGAGCGTGGTTGGTGAGGGGGGGTGGGCGGCGAACTTAAAAGGACAATTTTGGAGTTGAAAGGGGGCGAGCCGAATCTCGTATCGAACGGCCGACGCGCCACGGTGACGAAGGGATCGGAGAAGGTGGTGGGGACGATGGCGTACCGATGAAAATGGTGGCGTAGGCGAGAAGGCGGATAAACCATGCGCGGAATTGCTTCTTTCTCGCTTTCCCTCTGCCGATTCGTGATGGATTCGGTGGTAGTTCGTGTTTCTGTGTCGGCGAGGGGGTTTAGGAATCGATTGCGGCCAGGCTGGATGAGTTCGTTAGGTCAGTTCGACATTTATATTCGAAGTAGATGATTGGAGTGAAGATCATTCAATGTGTAGCGTAAGTAAATTGCTTATATCTAAGATGCCGAAATGAAAACTAAATATTAAGTCAGTTGTTGACGTAACAGTGCAACAATGAGTTAGAACTTACGCTTTGCAAACATATGTATGGTTGACGTAAATGTTAAAAGCACGATAATGCCTCGAGAAGAAATTCTTCAAAGACGGCTCAAGTATGTAGTATTTCTAAAGGAGATGGGAACTGAAGACAGAAATGAGTGAAAGAATTATCTGAAATGTATTGGATGAATCGAGATAGTTGAGCTTATACAAGGTGAGCGTGTTCCAAAGTGCCAATACATTAAAAGTTACTCCGACTTTAACTTCATTGGGCGGAATTATATTTAATCATTTTACAGCGGCGTGTAATACTCTTTGTGGGCTCAAGTGTTTCCAAATTTGCATTTTTACATCTCGCATTTCACTTTTTAAAATCGATATTTAATACCCTTAGTTTGTAGTCGCAGAAATGTGATGCATATTGTAATTTATGTAATTATTACTTCCGCTGGAAGCTATAGGTAGTAGAATTCTGCGAGGAAAATGTAATATGCATTAATGAACGAAATTAAAGGGAAGATTAATCATTACCTACACGAGGAACATTGTATGTGAAATTTGTATTTCAATCATCAAGACTATCCTCTTTGTTCGTTTTACGTTTCATTATCTGTTAAAATGTATTGAATATTCTTAGAAGATCATCGCAGAAGTGGTGAGTGTATTCACAATACCAGAAGGGGCTGCAAGTATAACGTGGGACCGGCTAAGTATTGTTTAGAGTTCAGCTAGCCTCAGTCTCTTTAGCAACTCGGACCGATGTCCTGGGGTTCAACCCCCGATGGTGACAAATTTTCGATACTAGCTACATAGTCAGGTCAACTTCAGTAGTTGTTTGGAGGAGAATTTTAGCGGTCAGTTGCTCTGATCAGTAGATTTCTCGAATGTTAGTATTGTTAGTTTATAATGGTGATGTGGTGGTTGTGTATTTATTCACATTACTAGATGCTTAGCTAAAATGTTTACCAACCTGTGTTAGACTGCTTTTGAAGTTATCTCTGAACCATTGTGCCATTGTATTGCATTCACATTCTTTTAATCAATGTGAGATTGGCGCAGGTGTGTCTCGCGTTGGTAGACGAAATGAAGACGAATCATTTCCTAGGTCGTGAAAACTGTTTATGGAACTAACGTTAATCTTGAATAATGTTGCTCGTGTCCCATTAAACTTTGTTAATCGATATTCAGTATCCTCTCTTGACGTTAATGTTAAAAACACGATAATGCCTCGAGAAGAAATTCTTCAAAGACGGCTCAAATTATCACAAATATGTAGTATTCCTAAAGGAGATTGGAAGTGGAGACCGAAATGAGTGAAAGAATGATCTGAAATATTGATTCAGTTAATCAGAAGAAGTTCTTGGTAGCGTTGCACGCGTTGTTCGGCGAAGATTCGTGTTTCGTGTCTGGCTGGCGTGGGCGGGAAAGGCGGCAGCAGCAGCGGCAGCGGCGGCGGCGTCGACGACGTCGGCGACGACCCGCGCGCGAATTGTGTTTACGCCTAGACGCTAGAACAGTCGCGCGCGCTGGCGCGGCAAATCCGATTTTCCATCTACTTTGAATGTTTCGTGCTCGGGGAAGCGCTCGGCTTCCGGGACGGTCCCGGCGCGGCGGGGGTGAGCGCGGGGGCGGGCAAGGCGGCGGAGACGGAATGGCGGCAGGGGCGGCGGGGGCGGTGAGTGAGGTGGAAGCGTTAGTCCCGTCCTTCCTGCGAAGCAAACCCAATCGCCCGACGGTATGCCTCCCTGCGGACTTGACACTCGGCTCTCTGCGGTTGGCAGATGGCCTGTTAGCGGAGGAGAAGCTCGTTGTAACGTGTTCGGACGAAACGTGCTCTCCAAACGTAAGCACCCACTCCACTTGTAGTTGTGTGACAAGTGGTGTGCGCAAAATCAGAGGAGCGGAGACAAGCTTGGATTTTTGAAAGTGGTGAATTTTAATTATATTTATTTGGCGAAAACTTTAACTTCCCCGCAATTCAGAGTCTCCAATTGTATATTGTTTGAATAACTCACAATATGTACGCGGCGGCGATGGTGTAACGGTTAGCGTACCGGACTGTTGTACCCAAGTTGGCGGGTTCAAACCCGATCGAAGCCGTGGATTTTTAAGGGCGAAAAAAATCCTTCGTACGCCTTCCTTCGGAGGGGAAGTAAAGCCGGCTGTCCCATGTTAGTAGATTTACTTGCATGTAAAAGATCCTCAAGCCTAAATGACGCCTCTGAGCTAAATTCAAATCGCCTGTTTCCCGCCCAAGAAATACCTCCTTTCTCTGCTAGTTGGTGAAATGAGCGTAGCGAAATTTACGTGTTCAGACGGAAGAGCAGGCCTCATGGCCTGAGTCTCGCCACGTAAAATAAGGCATTAATTCAATTCAATATATATTATTTTGATGCGAAGTAGAACACAACTACTCTTTGAAAAATTGAACTCACTGACGAATCACTTCTTAGTGAATGATCGTCGAGGACGTTGAAGTGATTTACTTTCGCCCAGACCTGACTGTATCGCCAATGGTTTTGACTGGCACGGGCACATTCTTTTGCTCGTGAGTGAAATCGCATAATTCGGGTAATCGAAAACTCGCTTATTCCAGAAAAATGAAATCCTAATTATGCCCTCCATATGCTCCCCCTAATTAATTTTCAACCTTGTGCTATCCAACAAATTAAGAAATTAAAAAAAAATCATACATTCATAGTGTGAATACTTCTTCGGATGTGATGGCAGTTTATAATAAATTCAGCCAAAACGTGTGGAAGGGGGGAGAGGCATCTCCACACCCTTACACGGATTTTCCATTGTATCGAACTAGCCTCTGTCTCGACTATGTTGTAGTCCATTTCGGCTATTCTGTCCCCGCCTCACTACAGGGCTTTCCACACCCGCAGTCTCTCCTTTCTACCCCCGCTCGCCTCTCTACCTCACGCTCGTTCGCACTTCGCTCTTCTGAGCCATAACTCTCTTGACTCGCTGCTGTCCCACTTCCTTCACTTCTGCTTGCTTAACTTAGCAAGAAATGATTCTTCTCATCGTCTCGCTTGTTTCATTCTGTCTTGTGTCTCGCCCCCTACTTCTGTTGTTTCTTTGTTTTATGTCTTCGTTGAATTATTGTCCGTCCGTCTCATCGCATATCCTCTTTCCATCATACTCCCTTTCCTTCCTCCCACACCTCTCTATTAAACGCCAAAAATATATCGCGCTCATTCCAGCCAGCTCCCAACGTTATTTCATCTGACCTGCACCGAATATATCACTCCCATATATCTCTTTCTCCCTCTCTTTTCGCCCCTCCCGCCACTTCCTTCCTTTTCCCTGCCTACCCTCCTGCCCGCCGTTTCCTTCGTCACCGCCTCGCGAAAATCGACTTATAAACAGGGCATGTGTGTGCGGCCTGCGCCACGCCTTCGGCTGCAGCGGCGCCACTGGCGGCATGGCAGTTTTTTAAAAACGTCCCCGCGTGTGATTTCATTTTGAAGGTGAGACGTCGGGGGCGGGGGCTTGGGGCGCTCGTAAAACTGCGCTCCGCTCTTAGGCGTGACGCCCCCTTTGCCACCCCCGCCGCCGCCCCGGGGCGTTACGGTATCTCGTTTCATTTCTCATTCGCCGAGATTGTGTCGTTGCGCCGTCTCCGCCGCGCCTGCTACGTTTTTCTTCTTCTCCTCGTGCGCCCCAATTCGTTTCTTTGCCGCCGGAACCGTTCGATTTTTTTTCTTTTTTGCTTTTCCGGCACGCGTGTGGATGAGAAGGCGATGGATCGTAGAGCACGTCGCAGCGCCTGCGAATGTTTATGCGATTTGATTTTGTGTCTTCCAGATCTGGAATGGACTTTTTTCCGTCAGAAAGTTTGATCGTTTGAGAATAGCATGATAACGAAGCTTAATAGAAGACTGTAAAGTATTTTGAAGATGGAATGACAGTGACTGGAAAGGACGACTTGTAGCCTAGATCAATGCATTAGTTTTCCACCCTTGGCTACAAATACCCGTCAAGAGGAATTTTCGTCTTCAAAGCGAGTTTGCGGCAGATTTTCTCTGAGTACTACCGTTTCCCTGCCTTTTGTTCTACTATTGCTTCAAAAAAGTTCAAATTATATCTGTTATATTCAATAAATCACGTATTCATGTTGTATTCTAGGAAGAACTAAATCAAATTACAGCAATGAAAAAAGTACGGCAAGGAAACTTTGAATGAGAAGTTTCTACAGAGTATACTCCTAAACTCCTTATACTAAGAGTATTTGGTATTTTTCTCATATTTTTCCGCCGTTACTACATAAATAGTTTCAGTAATTTTCCCATTTTCGGCGTGAGTGTGCGTGTACAGGGGTGATGAGAACTCGATGAATTGTATCGACGACGTGTGTGTTCGATTTTATTATATATATTGGAGAATTGGAAGATTTTTTTTTACACCCGGGTGGAAAGTTTTGTCGGTGATACTTTGAGTCCTTAGCCAAAATGATGCTTAATAGAATACTATTATGTAGATGACTGAATGGGATCATCCGGAAAATACGACTTTTCAGGCTGCCTGGAAGCGCTATGGCTGTGCTCAAACGTCTCGGCCATCGTATCGCGGCCTTCTTCAGGGCAGTAAAAGGCTAGAGAAAGAGTGTGACTGGTGGGGATAACCTACGACTTCATGTTACTGGTTTCTCCATGAATTATTGTATCAGGACATTTCTAGATTTACAGGAAGGCATATGTGACGGGTAATTCATAACATATGACATAAAATTTGAAATTCGACTTTTGTTCTCGCATCGTGGGTAAAATTACTAACGCTTAATTGGGCCCTGACAGAAAATTTTGAAGTCCGTCGCAAACATTGTCTTCAAACGTGTGTTCTCGCATCGTAAGTAAAATTACCAACAATTATTTTGGCCAGTTAATTATTTCCTCTTACTTATCAACTTGCCTGCGCGAGAATCGCCATTGAACGTGTAGTGAATATCGTGGTACTGCTCTTCCCTGTCCATTAAAAATCTGTACGCAGCGCGCTGATGACGAAGTGAGATGAACGCTGTTGCGCCGTCGCTCAAACTGCGAATTTGTAGATAACTGCGAATCACTTCTCCCATGCATTTAGAAAATTACACTATTATCCCTAAAAATGTAGATCCGCAGTATTCAGCCAGGCAGGAAATTAACAACGTTACTGCGTTTCAAGGCACATCCCATTTCGTTAACGTTGTTTTGCTCCGGGTAAATGGCGATGTGGTGCGGGATTTTTGCAGTCGAAGCTGCTTTATAGCTGCATAACATACATAGGTGAGGCATGTTTCAGTACGTTATTGAATAATTGACTAGAATTAAATAATTTGTTTGTTCGATAACAACTTCCGAAAACTTTTTCTCATTTCTTTCGACCAAAATTGCTACAACTTCCGTTGCATAGTTGACTAAGCAATTTCTTTAAGTTTGCAGATGTGGCTTGAGAAACTACTTTCTAAGAATCCTTCATGATATTTTTTTTTTCAGAAAAAAGTTAGAATAGATCTTGTGAAGGTGTAACAACAAAATTAGAAACTGTGTTGATAACAAAAGTAAATATTGCAATTAAAGAAGTTACTCTTTCTTAAATAATCTTTCGGATTTCTATTTTCTGTATGATTTAAATCAACCCTCAATAACATTTTCATTTTTTTAAATAGCTCCAATTTTTCTTTAATCAAACTTTGTCATCGAATAGCGTAAAGTAGTCTTTAAAAATTGGCGCTGCACCGATTTTCGTTGAACTCTCAGAAATTTCGAAAATTGTAAGAGTTACAAACAATGCGACAAAGAATATGCTGTCCTAACACAATTTTTAGTGCGACACACATACACCCAGAGAAACGGGCGTCAACCCGGCAGCCCCAAAAATTCCGTGTATCGCGAAGGGAACTCGTCGCGGCTCCACAAACGCTTCTTCGCCGCCAGCGAATTCGCCGTATTTTGTTTTAATCCAGCAACGGCTTCCCCATCTCTCTACCTTCCTCGCCGAATTAGCGTATTAAGGCGGACGGGGAGAAAATGGAAAGCCATTATCAGTCGCGCGGGAATAAAAAGCGCCGCCGTTGCCGCCGCCTCCCCCGCACCCGCCGCCGCCGCCGCCACCGCCCGCGGCGCTGAGAGACGGCGACGGACAGAAGGGGCCGGAAAAGCAGGAGGGTAAAATCTCTTCAGTTTCCCGCGCGGCACCTGTGCGCGGGCGATAATTTTCGGGTGGTCTTTGCAGTCGCTCAATCCCCCTCGAGCGTCCGCGCCGCCGTGTAATACTTTTTTTTGGTTCTTTATTAACGAATTTGTATGCACGCATGCCCGCGCTATCGCGTTTTCCACTATCTTCCTGTTGTGGGCTTTTGACGTAACCGTTTGCGGCCACGTTGGACCTTGCGAATGTATTCAAGGAGTAGGTGCTGGTTATTAAAGTTCAGAAAGTATACATTTTTATATTGCCAAATATTGAATACGTTTCGTGGTGTATTTAATATTTACTTTCTATGATTCAATCATGACGATAAATAGCAATAGAAGAACACTCTAGTTTCCCTTTTTTATTTATGGTAATTGCCGATTCTTAGTCTGTTTCCAGCAGACATTGTAAATATAAAATTGGATGTTAATGTGCTTGGATTAAATCATATTTAAGGGTAAACAATTGATATGTACTTCTCTTGTAGCTTGGGTTACATTCATCAGGTTACTTGGCCATTTCATCAACTTCGAAATAGAATTTATAATAATAGGTCCATTCTTCCTTTGAATTACTCGTGATGTTTAGTCCACCGTTTTGAATGCAGCACGTGTGGTCCGTTATAATATAACCTACAGCTCGTGATGCTGAGAGCAATGCCAGACTCTTTCCGGGGAGTAAGTTTCATATAGTAGCGTAACTGGGACCGTAAGTTTGTATACTTCTACGAAAACATAAATATTTTCCCCGAAACGCATAATAATTGTTTGTTAACTTTATAAATTAATCGAAGTGTTGAGGTGGTGCCAAAACAATTCAAGGAACCCTGACAAATAACTTTCTGGTTTATCTCGGGTTCACGTCCAAGCTATCTTTCGTGAACTATGCTTTTTACTTTCTCACCTTACTTAGTAAGATGAGAAAACGAATGGAAGAAGGGACCCGTTAGAGAATGACAAGAGATCTCATTTTCGTTGAACATTGTGAATTATCGAAAATTGCAAAAGTTAGAAATAATGTGAAAAAAATATGCTGTTATATCACCACCTAGTCCCTTTTCTTTTCTTGTCACTAATATTAGTTTCAGCTCAGCTTATCCAAGTTTATTAGTACTGAATATATAATCCCACTTTTAAAAGAATTGAAAATATTTGATGGTCACTCTCTCGTACTGTTGCTTTTCTCGGATAGCTCTGAAAATTCCATAAATTAATGAAAAAGCCGTGAATGAGACTGAAACGAATTGGGAAAAAGTTTTAGAACAAACTCTTTTGTTGTATAGAAAGCTATTTTATCAGTTGGCGGTTTCCAACCCAACCTCGAAAAGTTTTATTTGCTTTCAAATGTGAGTAAGCTCCATTCCGGTTGATTTCGGGCGCGTTTGCCGGTTTCCGGTGTGATCGCGACGAACACTGTATCGACAGGAAATTAAAAATTGTCTGTTAGGAAGTAATGGACGAGAAAAATCTAGTGGAGTATCCTTCCACAGTATACTATATGAAAACATTTTTGTCTTCACGAGATTGTAAATGTATTTATTATTATGATTTCCATTTAAAATATCAGAAAAAACTATTTAAATTTTCCCGTTATTCTTAGAGGGTTCAAGCCATTGAGTAGGTTTTTACTTAAAAATATATAGTTTGCATTTTTTCTCTTTATTTTCTGCACCGAGCAACTACATTGTGCACGTGGCCTGTTCATGGTCACTGCATGGCTGAGTTAAACTATTAGCGATCTTAATAAAAAATGTGTCTTAATAATCTTAATAAAAAATGTGTAAAAAATGTGTATTCTGTATTATTTTCTTATCAGATAATCATTAATTTGAAACATTTCAATATTGAGATTCCTGATTGTGAATAAAAAGATTATATTATTTTCAAAGACACGTGGAGTTACACGTTCTGTATGTATTAGAGACACCACTTTTAGTTCATCGACATAAGTTGGAAGCCAGAAAGTAACTTACGTAGAGTAATAAACAGACTCCGAGTGACTACTTTAGCACCAAAATTACTAAGAATCGTTTAAAATGCAGTGGTGTGTAAATGGCAAAGCGTCTTCCAGAGCCGATCAATGTGCTTCATCACTGCAGTTTACCTATCCTATAACACCAACATTGGATGGCGAGAGAGGACCTCCTCTCGCGGATTGAAGCAGCCAATCTTCCATCAGTTGCGCGAGTCTCTCCTTGCGTGTGTGAGTGTGTGTGTGTGTGTGTGTGTGTGATTTCATCTGTAAATAGTGCGAACTGTGGCCAACATCGCTATGCCCGTCCCTCTCTCCTTTTCCCTGGTGGAGGGCCGAAGCGCTCGAGAGGTAGCATGCTTCAGCAAGTGCATTGCAAACCGAATCTTCGCAATCGTTTGGGCGCATAGCTCGCACGACCCTAATGCACTAGCGCAGCGGTAAATAGTACTACAAAGTGCGTGCACAGCTAGCGTCACACTTCTCGTCCCCGCTCCCACCTTACTCCAACACCACACCCCCACACCCTCTCGTATTCCCGCCCTGCCATCACAACCCGCACTTTCTCCCTATCGCCAGCCCTCGCTCACGCCTAACCATGAACAGTAACGAACCCCTCGATCGCGCTACACGTCCCCGACTCAAACCCGCTTCGTCTCTTCGCCCGCGGTCCCTCTCCCGCTCTTGCCGTTCTTCTCCTTTGCTCCCCGCTCTCCCTGTTCTACTCAACATTCGTCCTCCGTCCTTTCCGTCCCAGCCATCCCGGCTGCACAACTGCAAGCCGCCGTCCTCGCATCACCATTGTCCACCGCTCTAACTCCTTTTCACCCGGTCCCGCAGATCCCCGCTCTCCTCACTATTCCTGCCCCTTGGCCCCGTCCTCCTCCTCCCCAGCCACCGTGCTGCCTCTCGTATCCGACACCTCTCGCCACGCCCCCGCCCCCCCCAACTCGAGTCAAATACTCGTACTTTTTTCTCGCTCCTCGTCCCCTCCGTCTCCCCGCCCGAGTCCCCAATCCTTTCTCGGCTCGAAGCCGCCCCCGCGGTACTTGAACCGCAGCATGCATCCACGAGTGTACTGTAAATTGTGTCTGCCGTTAACATCGCGGCGAGCCGCCCGACTCGCCCGATACGAACCCCGAACCTTCCCATTGTCTGCAAACATTGGCGGCAGTTGTTTAGCTCATTTTTGCAGAGTGACGCGCGCACGGCCGCGAGAGGAAGGCGGTTGCGGTGGTGGGGTGGCGGGATAGCGTTTAAGAGACAACTGGAGTGGAGAATCCAAATGGGGCGTGGATGGTGGCGGTTAATGAACTAGGCTTCCACGTGCGTTATGGTATATTTGCTCTAGCCTGTCCACCTTTCGTCGTGTCGTTGGCTAGTTAACTTAAATTTCTTGCATCCTTTTTGGGCCCTTCGTTAGGGCTAAAATATTTCAAGATGGCCCAATGCTCAGGTTTGTATGTCCTGTCACTGGTCAGAAACGGTGGGCATAAGGAATGTGTTATTTGCAACTAGGTGTTGAAACGTTTATCAGAACGCGATGACGTACTGGATTGTTAGGGAGTGACTAAGGAGGCGAATCGCCGAAGGTCAGGGGAAATGGTCATTTGCTCTTACAGCTGCTGTAACCAGCTTGTGAGGGCGATGACTTTGGCGGCATATGAAGCAGGTGATGCATTCACTACATCTGCGTCAACATTGCAAATCAATAATGCCTTTAAACCGTATCACGGGTTCAATGCTAAGGCAAATTCTTGGAGGAAATGTACAGTATAGAATCGTCATACCAATATCCAAGTTTCAAAATTCAAATTTGTTATAAGAGTTTTAATAGTGTATGACTTGTAAATCTGTTGCCAAGAGAAACGCAGTATAAGTGTAGCAAAATTGTAACATTTCTTGTAAATGTGTATTCCAAAACGCTGAGGAATCTAACAATTTTAAATGTTAATAAAAAAGGTATGATAAAAGCCAGCTTATAGTCTTGAATAAATGCGAGATATATCTTTAAGATGCATATGAAGTCCTATGCACACTAACACTGAACCACAGTAAACACGGTATGAAATTCACTTGGTAATAAAAAACGTTGGAGGAGGTCTTAAAATATCAGTTGGTTGTAAGTGGATGGTGAAGTGGTTGTAAGTGGTTGCGAGTGACGGCCTCTACACAATTGTTAGCGGAGGCAGCGAAGACAGGCGACATCGACGCGGGGAGGCGCAGAGGTGTTTGTCGCGAGGCGGAGACGGAGGAAGCCCGACTTGGCATGGCCGACGGCGGGCCCGCCGCCACCGCCACCGTCACCGTCACCGCTACCGCCACCGCCACCGTCACAGCCACCGCCCCCTCTCTAACGCCATTTCCGCCGCCATCGTCACTACCGACGCCTCCGCACTCACCGCCGCCGCCACCGCCGCCATCGCCACTGCCGCCACCACCGCCGCCGCCGGGCGCTGACAAGCCTTCTTTTGTGCCGGCCCCGAGGTTGGCCTTGGAGGCGGCCAGTGCCCGACACCGGGGCTCGAACCGAGGACTCCGGCCGTCCGTTGGTTGCTAGGGGCCGCCCGCCGCCGCCGCTGCCTGTACTGGCCATTTTTTGGCGCGCAGTCGTGCTCTCGCTGGATTCGAGAGGCCGTGCGCTGTTCGTTGAGCGACCCCACGTGGAGGCTGGCTAGAACAATGCCGCAGTTTTTTTGCAGTTAAACCGTTCCTTGTTACGAAAAGTTCGAATAAATCTTTTTTTTTACTTCTCCCGTAGGGTAGGAGCCAATCCGCCAGCTTTCCACCATCGGGTGCCGGGATTCAAATCCTGATTGACTCATGTGAAATTCCTGGTGGAGTAGCAAGATGGCGGCAGGCTTTCTTTCAGTTTTTCCTGCCTTTCATTTGCCATTGTAATTCATTTTGTATGCATCTATATGATACAGAAGTAGTTTGAGGCATAGTTGCACTGCTGCAAATGATTAGAGAATTTTTTCTCCAATAACATTTTTAAGCAGGCATTTGTTCGTCCATTATCACATTTTTAAGATAATGGGAATTGAGGGAACGAATGCGTCCAGCATACATACGTCCTCGGAATTTAGTAAATGTAAACAAATATTTGAAGTAAGTTTTGGTAATTGCGAAATGTTGAGCGGGTGACAGTGATATGCAACCTGAGTCATACTTGTAGCAATATTACTATTTGAAATGTATTGTGTAATTTATTTATGTATAACTGTATGTTGAAAAGTAATTGTACAAACATTACTTATTTGCATGGTTAGTGCTGACTTGTACAGTAGTCCTAGTATCACTGGTATGTTCTTCCTACGAATTACATATAAGACAAACGTTTAATGAGCTAGTGGTTTCCTGAAGGAAAATAATACATCAAGCAAGATAACCTCTTGTATCTGAGAGCGTAAAAGACATGTGAGCCTTAAACATTGTCTATTACTCGTAGTATTTTCTATATATGAAATAAATATGCTCCTCGCTAACAAAATGAAATGCGATAATTCAGTGGGAAGTTCACTCTCCTCGGTTTTTACACACCAGAATGTTTGCAAATATTTTGTTGAATAGATATATAACTAAACGTTTATTAAATTTATGTCCGAAATATTCAACTTTACGAACACAATTCAATTTTCTGGTACGAATTGACAACATATGTAGTATGGAACAGCCTTCATCAGATTGACTTGGAATGTTCTTTTTGTAGTACATCTGTTTCTGCCTAAAAAAAATGAACACAAAGCTTCTTTGAATTTCTTTTGGATTATTCCAGTTTGTAATCATTTAAAAAAACATTATCAATTACATTGACATTTTACGAAAAGTATAAAGAAATGTTTCATTATTGTTTTTAGAAGATAACATTCGAAATATTCGAAGCCAGAATTTTATATATTTCAAAGAGGAAGTATCGTAAATTGTAAGTAATACTGAATTTACGGTTTCAAAATATTATCTTTTCGGAGGGGCGGGGAGGGGGGCGGGATTGCGGGGACATGACAAGGAAGGCTCCTTTCTGTAAGTGATCGCATAATCATTGGCATTCTCAGTTTAGAGGACCGAATCATACCACCGTTGAACTTTGAGGTAAATAACGAAAGCTCTTCGGGAACTGGAAAGAAATACTTCATAGAAAATTGATTTTTCGATAATTGTTATGTGGAATAATTTTTAAAACTTGGATTTGGAATTCAAAGAATTACGTGTTTAATTTTTACTTTATTTCCCTGAACTGTATTAGTGGAAATAAAAAAGAATTTAAATCATCTCAAAAATACGATCTCGAATTTTCCGTTCTAAAATCTTTGTTTAAGGTTCTTCGGAGTTGTAACTTCGGTACGCTTGTCAGGAGTAAGGTGTATTAGTGCTGTTCCAAACGTAATCAAGAATAATGCAGGTCGCAAGTACAGGCATTTATGTTCCCGAAAATCGGGATGCCTGTCTGAATGTAAGAATAACTGCGGAGATGGATGTAAGAATGTGTCATGCATGGCTGTCAGATTAGAAGCTTTTAAGCTGAAACCACCTGCGACATTTTCAATACGTGCTGAATAATTGCCACCCTCCTTTTGTTATGCTCGTGCGTTTATTAATATGGTGTAGTTCGATTTTCATTCAAACCTGTGAAATTTTCAAAATTACTGATGATTAAATATTTCTTGAACCTGTCCTTCTTTTTCAATAGCGAGAGATTTCTTTCCCACGGCAGTTTATCCTTCAATTTTAGATTTTCAAAAGATATCATGTATTTTTTTTTTGTGTATTCCCATTAGTTTTCAAATTGTTTGTGTTATGTATTTCTTGTAAGCTCTTGGCTAACATGTAAACTACACAGGTAACGACTAAAGTGAAATAAATAGGAGCGTGGGCGAGTGAGAAGCTGCGTTGAGTGGCAGGTGTAGAAATGACCGCGAGGAAATCGAAAGCCGTTGCGCCGAGCCGACACCTCGCCTTGCACTGCGCCCAGCCTTTCCGCCGCTGCCGGACAAGGCCGGTCGCGGGCGCGTGCTTGTCGCCAAAGCGTAATGGCATCGCGCCGTGGACGCCGGAGTGAATGACAATGACGCAGTACAGCGGCGAGCGCTCTTGACGGTTCCGCAGAAGCAGCAAAAGCACACGCCAGTGTCATTGCTGTCGCGAAAGCCGCCATCGCCAACTTTACCGCCCGCACCCCACCCCCTCCGCCGTCGCTGCCACCGCCGACGCTAATCTCAACGTAGTCACCATTGCCGCCGTAGACAAGGGCAACGCCAACGTCGCAAACATCACCACCGACGCCAGCGTCTTTGTCGCTAACATCTACACCAACGCCAACAACCCGTATCTGCCTTCTCTTCTGAAGAATCTATCCTTAGGACGGCATGTAGCGTTGGCCCTGGAAACCCGTCAAATGTCAGAATTTATTTTAAGGCAAATGAAATGCCAGAGATTTTACCATAAGTTAGGAGAAATGTGTCTTCAAATCGGCGTGAGACTCTTGTGTTATCAAAGTATATATTTTCAAGTCTAGGAAGCGAAATTTACTGCTCATTTTTCTTGTTTTTGACTTTAAGTCGCATTCTCGAAGAAAGAAAAGGCGGTACATAGAAATACCGAAATTTTGTACACAATATACGTAATCTGAAAATGTATATCATTGTTGCTTTCGACTTCGTGAGACATTGCTAAATTGACATTTTATAAAAAGTATCCATCACAATGTGCACCCGAAGACGCTCATTGATTGCTCATGGCTGGCCGGGAAACGCCGTGTCGAAGCTGGTTGACCAACGTAATGTTTTGGCTATTCTTTGTGGCGGAAGAGCTGGCCTCATGGCCCGAGTCTCGCCACGTAAAATAAAGGCACCAATTCAATTCAATTCTTTCACCGCCTTCTTCAGGGCAGAGACGTCGTGCAGCACCTCTCCGAACCAGGCTCCGTGTCTGCTGCAACACTGCGTGCACGAGGGGAAAGTTTTCGCGGAATTGAGGCGATCTATTTATCGTGCCGAGCCGGGCGGGGCTCCCCTTCCCTCGGCTGCGGTTAGCAGCTGCACGTTGCATCGCGGCGCGGCGCCAGGGCGGCGCCTCTCGCCTTTCCTGGAGTTCCTTGGGTCGGAGACGGTGTGCGGCAAAGAGGATGCGATTAGGCGTGACTCGCTGAATCTTGGAACGGTGACTGGTTCGCGGGTGTGATAGCGGTGATCCCTGCTTTGCCGTTCTCGGAAAGGGCTGTTGAAATTCAGATATGAGAAAGATGCCCTTTATGGCGAATAGAAGCGATAAAAGTGTTGAATCTAAAGAGCTTTTACAAGAGACCTAAACAGTTATTTTTCATGAAATATATTGCCGAATCCATTGGTGTGCATTTAAGATGGGCCAGGGGACCGTGGACCCTCTGAAAATTTTGAGAGGAGCCCCTTCAGTTCTACGTCATAAAACATTTTATTTCTTTAAATACGAGCAATTCCTCATTTTTATCATTTTTAAGCGGACAATTTGGGGAATAGACTCTCCTAACCATTTGACAACCATGTGAATATTTTAACATTATACCAATTGTGTTTGAACTGTATCATTAACACTATTTCATGCTCCTTATATTATTTTTTATTTATTTAATATCAAAATAATTCATTAGTAAAAAAGTTTAATAGAAAAGGAGGCTCAAGGAGAACAGAGGGGTCCAAAAACAGTGATTCCCCTTCGTGTTTTACGCTGCGCATGCGTATATTGGAACCATAACCGAATGAAACTCGCTTTAAGTTTTCAAACTTTCTTCAGATTCTGGTGCAACGTCTTACTCTGGCATCATATTTCGAGAACTATAGTCAAGTGTTTCCACTCATAGTCGACATTTTGTTTAAACTACCTTTCCGTCGTGTAAATAAACCGCTCGTGTGATTGCTTAAGTAAATGCTGGGTCATGTCGCAGCCTAAAACAATTGCAACAACATCGTTTTTAAAATAGAAAGAAAACTGTTTGGAACAGTATAAAAATTGTATCCGAATTATTTTGTGTTCAAAAACTGAAACCGAATTTAAAATATTTTATGATCAGAACGCTATTGTGAACGGTTTGATGACCCTTAAGAACCAACAAAACCCACAAGAACTAAATTCTAGCGCCAAAACTCGAATATTCATGACTACTGAAAACTAATCCTAATTTGATATGACAATTGTCACTGCCGAATTTACATTAAGGGAAATATGTGATATTCATGTTTTCGCTTTCTAAAAACGTTCAAGGGTGTGTTTTTAGTGTTTCAGCACTTACTATTTCATATTGTAATAGGAAACCTATGCCAGAGAATTCGCCTATCTCTGCAGAAAATTACTTTCACTATTCAACTCTGTTAATGTAGCTTTGTTTTTCTATACATTTGTAATTTGTTTTTCTTATTTTTTCGTTGAAGTCCTTTATTGTCGCACAGTTCTGGAAACTCAGAATTTCATTTTTCCGTGAGATCTTGTTTCTTAAGATGGATAGGGTCGTTTAAGGTCGTTAGACGAAGCCCTCTTTATTTATTACAATCAGTTATTAGACAAGAAAAGTGAATTTTCTCTATAGTGTAAAATAATTTTTTTACAGCACAAATTCTCTTAACTCAACCTTCCCTGGCTCCACTTTTCCCGTCTTCACCCCGCCTCGCCTGTCTCCCATTTCACCATGCTTCGCTGTCCTTGGTCCCTGCGTGCACTCACCGGCCCCCCTTCCCTCCCCCTTCATTTGGAAATAATTTTCCATTTTGATCATCATTACACAGAGGATAATTGCTCAATTCCAATGCATTGCAAAATGCATTTAGTTGGCAATTTTCTGGGCCTACAGAAATTTCTGATCCTGTAGCGTGGATTTACACGCCGTTTTCGAAATATTCGCGGAAAACTAAGTGGACAATTAATTTGTGCTTTAGGGGATACTTTTAACGAAATCTTGTATATGCAGTAATATTTCTTTGGTTTCAAAGTCAGGCGTTGCATTTCCTGTTTAGGAAAAGAATGCAATCATGATGGTGAATGTGGCATTGCTCTATGACAAAATTGAAGATTGAAGATATTACAGATCAACTTCTGGTAGCCATTGACAGTCATTCGTCGGCGAATTGCAATGAACATGTATATATATAGCCAAGATGTAGATACGAGTCTTCTTTTATCTATTTCAAAGTTCCCAATTTTTTGTTTTACGTTTTAGTGATTGATATACGAACTTTGGTGTACGAAGTGAGACACGTTTCACACCGAATGGCGTAGTAAAGTTGTTAGTCTGTGTACAAATGGTCACTGAACCATTGCAAATATTAAGAACTCTATCTGGTGAGAGTTCACTTTGTAATATATTGCATCGCACGAAATTTGACAGAAGTGTATTTGTCATTTTTTTTTCGAATACCATGAAGCGAGATGAATGGATTTCCGAAATATTGTTATGAAAAGGGAGATTTGCGCGCGGGAGGCGCGCGTACATTGGGTAAAGAGTTTATTCCTAGCCAGTGACAGATGAAAAATTCTCCGTAAATTCCAACGTACATTCTTGGGCAATTGCGGAAATGGTAGAGTTAAGCTTTGAATTCGTTTAGTTTCGTCAGAGCGATTGAATGTCTTAGAACGAAGTCGGAACCAATTGGAAAAGTTCCCAGCGTCTTCTAGAAAGGTTTTTTAAAAATCCTTTTCTCTGTGGTTCGCCATTTACAAAAAACTTCATCTTAATGAATTAGCATGAGAAAGCAATTGATGAATGGCTTCACATAGAGTAGTGAAACTTGCTGTCCTTTGTGAATTCGTACCGTCTTCAGCGGAACCAAGCTAATACTCAGATACTGAAGAGAGTTTTATTTTTGAAGCTACGAGTATTGGGCATTAAATGATTGAATGTTTAATTAATATTTGCTGGAACATGATCTTCTATGCTCGTTAGTTCCGTTAGTGTAGTGAATTCCGAGAAGTATCGATGTTTATCCCCCCCTGAATGTGAGATCCGGTGCCTACCTACACCTCCCCTAGCAAGGGAGTTCACCACCCAGGTATCATCTTCATAGGTTGCCTAAGGTACTGACAAGCTGTAAGCAACCGACTGGTCTTCCTGTATACGATGTAGTGTAGGGCATGCAAGTGTAAGGTGTAAGTATATGTGTGTGTGTAAGGGAAGAACAGAGAACAAGGAGAAGGAAGGAAAGATAGTATATGGTCCGTAACCCGTTTGTTGGGGGTACTGCTCCGGCTTTTGACTGGTCCGAAAAAACAAATAAAACTACCTCCCAGAGCAGCCAGCTGCTAGAATTCTCCTCCACATAGCGCTAGAATTCGAGCTAGCTATATAGATAGTCTCGAAAATGCGCCACGATCGAGTCTCGGACCCTCGTACCTCCTGGACAGAATCTCTTCCGAGACAGTGGTAATGCTGTCTTTGAACTAACTCAGCCAGTATTGTTAAATATTTTGAGATTTTTTTTCTTTTACCAGTTTCTACGTGGAAGAATATAATTCCTAGAGCTTAGGTATAATTCCGTATTTCAAATAAACTTTCTTTTGTGAAGTTTCCTGCCATATTGTCTTAGCAATGCCGCATTGAAAAATATATTTCGTTGATATCACCGAAATCGGGCGTGTATTAACAAAAATGTTTAATTTCGTACATTTTATCGCTGCGACCTACGTAATGGCGTCTCGTCTTAGGACCTGTCGACGTTCGAAAACAGGCTGGCATCGTCGGTGACTTTCTTCCTCCTTCTTTTTTTTCTCTTCATCATCTTCTTCTTCCTCCTCCTGCGCCTCTTCTTCTTTCTTGTTTTTCCGCCTTCTCTCTGCGTTCTGGTCTTCTTCTTTCCCAAGGAATCCCCATCGACGAAACGGAAAATACATCGGGAACCGAGCGGAAAGCTCGCCACGGCGTCTTATCGAAAAGACGTTTTCCCAGGGCTATTTTTACTCCCCCTTCGCCACCCAGTCGCGCGAGAGTGATTTATGCGAATCCGCCGCCCCCGCACTACTGCCCACGCCTTGTCAAGCCCCGTCCTCGGCGGGGAGGACCTAAGAGAGAAAGAGAGTACGTTTTCGAGTCGCGCGTTTCGCAACAGTCGTCGCTTGTTTTTGCGTCGTACGCGCGTCTGCAAAGGAATTTCCACTGAGGCGTAATCTAGAGCGGATGATGGTATCTCCAAGCGGGGATAGATTAATTACTAGCGCAGACGCGCGCGCCCGACCACCCGGGGTGTATGGAGCACAACTGCTTCGGGTGGACTGTAAGGGAAGAAATTAACGTAAAATGCAATTTTATGTCCCTTTATTATATATATATATATATATATATATATATATATATATATATATATATATATATATATATATATCGGAATTTAGACTATTTTAAAAATACAATCTCTGAATAATCCATGCACCTTACAAGACCTTTCTAAATATGTAAAGAATTACAGCTATCATAAATTATATTTAATTTATTTTCATATACGATTCTTAGCACGCATTAGTTACAGATATAAAAATTACTGAGACGCCAGGTCCTTTAATGTTGAAGGATGCTCGACGAATATTAATGAAAAAGCATGAAAACTGTGTTTGAATTTTTAGCATATGCTGTATTCTTTTCGCCCATTTCGGTGAATTCAAAAAATATAGTTTTGGATGAGCGGTGTCTTACGAAATTATTGTGATTGTTCGCAACATTTTACACAATGTGATTTAAACAAACGAGTTTTCGATGTGCATGTTTACGTATCGTATATTTATGAACATGAATAAATCAAACTAAATTGGCGGGAGTGAATGTTCATAGTTTTATTGGAAATATCTTACGGTACTTTGGAATTAAAGGATTACAATTAACATAAGATATAATTTATATTTTCACGAAAAATCTGATAATCGGAATGATTTGCTGTTGCTGTTCTTAGTGTGTGAATACAAAAAAATATATATTAGCTGACATGTGAAAACATTTCTGGAACGTAGGTGAGGCATTGCGCGTGAACTCCCAAAGCTCCGTTGGTCGGCCGGATTACCCGTAAGAACAAATAAAGAGCGCAAAGCAATATTAATGAAAATATTGATCCGGCCAGCAATTCGCCTCCGGCTCCGCCCTCCGGTGTCCTCGCTCCGCCTCGCCCGCCCCATCCCGGCCTCTTCTCTCTTCTTTTCGGTGCGGCAACGCGTGGGCGGCGCGGCGGCGGGGCGTGTGTGTGGTTTCTGGGCGTGGCCGGCACAGTCCGCCCACGCCCGCCCTCCCCGTCGTCGCCCCGCCACCGCCGCCGCCGCTGCCTCCGGCACTCCGCTCCGCGTCCCTCTCCCGTTTCCTCGATTCGATTTGTTTCATTAGCAGAGTAGGTTGCATGCGGCCGAGTCTCGCTGCCGCGAAACACGTTACGTGCATTAGCCGCAGTTGCCTCCTCCGCCTGCCCCCTTTCTTTCCGTCTCGCCCAGGCCGTTCTCAGCCCCGCTCCGCTCTGCCCGTCCCGCCCTGCCCCGCACCGCTGTTTACCTCCCGTGTACAGCGCCCACTCCGTTGCCTCTCTGCCCTGGTTTTCCTCCTCCCACACCGCCCCACCCTCTTCCATCCTGCGTCCGTCCCTCCTCGCCACTGGCCGGCTACCCGTCCCGCCCACATCGCTCCACGCCCTCCCTCAAACGGAGTTGTTTCCTTTCCCCCGCACTCACTGTGCCGTGTACCGCCGCCCCGCCCCCTCCCTGCTCCCGTGTCTTTTCCCTTCCGTTTTTACGCTCACCTTGTGTGATATTCCCTTTTCGTGGGCGGGGCGCGCCTGCTTTTGATACCCACGCGCTGAGTAACGCGAGAGGCCTGGATGGGCGCTCGTGTTGCTCTCCGTTGGCGTGGAGGGAGGGACGGGCAGAAGCTTTTGGGAGGTGGAGGACGGTGACAGCGGAGTATCGCTGATCGTGATTGCATACAAAAGCCTCAAGAGCCGGACGTAATACAGAGAGGGTTGCGCAAAGAATCTATTCGTCAGGCTCCGCCGTTTTGGGCAGGGCAGTAAGTATTGATACAAATCATGTCAAAATGCTAATGGGAATGTGTGAGCGTGTGGATGAAGTCATCACAAGGCTGTAAATGGATAGGTCACAAATACTGAATTTCAAAGAGCCCGCGTTTTTAATTTCATTGATAAAACTCACATTACACTTCATTTTAATCAAATTATGATGGTGGTATGTAAATATTATTTCTGAAAATGGAGATTTTAAAATGTATTTTTCTAGTATTAATAAATTCATTGATTACATATGAACATTCTCTAGTTCCCGTAATGAAAAAAATAATAGGGTTACAAGTGTCCCAGCACAATTAGCCAACATTTGTAAACTGAATATATCATTTCTACGCGTGTTGGGTTTGGCGTTTATGAGTGTAAAAAAACGCTCTCATGGCTGACCAGTCTAAAAGAGCGTTGCGAAGTGGAGGCGAAGTGAAATGAAACAATGCAAACTGAGTGCTGGGCGGCAAAGGCCAGCGTAGGAGGGAAGGCGGGGCGTGGTCGTGCGTCCCGGCCGCAGCGCCTGGAGCGAGTAGATGGGCGGGCGCGCCGGTGTTGGTAGTGGGCAGGTTCGCGGGCGTGGAGGGGGGAGGCCGGGAACGGCCCTGTGTTTGTTTTTTTGTCGCAGCGCCCGTCTCCGGTTTCAAGGATAGCGTTGACTCACCCGCCCGCCGGCCCCCGCCGCCTCCGCCGCCGTTGCCGCCTTTATCATCGCCGAGTAATTAGGCGGCGAGGAGGGCTCGAGCGCGGTGCCCGACTGTGAGGTTCGGGGACACTTGCCCGCTGCGGCCGCGCAAATTCACGCAGGCGCCTATTATTTTCCGGATCCAGATCTCTACTTCATGAGCTTGTGTTCCCGTGATATTGCTGAGTTTAGCTCAGAGCCAGCGTTGCAGCTGTCACGACAGCGTCTCTGACCGGGAGGTACTAGGGTTCGAGTCCCGACATTGGCCGATTTTCGACCCTAGCTACATAGCTACAGGACGAATTCAGCCGCTGCCTGGAAGAGAATTCTATCGCCCGGCTGCTCTGATCTGTAGTTTCTCATGATTTCTTCGATCCATACCAGATGAATGACGGAGCAGTAACCTAATAAACGAGCTGAGGACCGTAGGCAATCTTTCGTTCCTCTTTCTTCTCTTATCCTATTGACTTTCACACTCACGCTTGCAATTGTATCCTCTACACTAGTACACATGTTACATGACCAGACGGGAACTTAATTGCTTGTTCCAACTGGGTGGGTGTCTCCCCCGGGGGAGAGCTGGCGGGGAAAATCCCTCGCAAGTCGACATGTAGGTCGGCGCCGGATCGCATCGCCCACTGGGGTGGGGGGACATCACCAACTCACGAAATAAAACGTTCACTTCACCAACCGGCCTATTGGTACAGCAGTTGGTGTGCACGAAAAAATCAATCAACCTTAGCTGTCCTCCAATTGTCTCGTCCTCCTCCTTCTAGTTCTTGTTCTTCTCCTTCTCCTTCTTCCTGACAACTCTCTTTCTCTCTCTCTCTCTCTCTCTCTCTCTCTATCTCTATCTATCTGTGTGTCTCTCTCTCTCTCTCTCTCTCTCTCTCTCTCTCACACACACACACACACACACACACACACACGATGACCAACGACCCAGAAATCCGTGCGTTATGTCTGAACTGCCTATTTTAGTTTACGTTGTCGTGCCGTTGTGTCGTTTCCTCCGTACACCTTCCTTGTATTGTACATTCATCTTCTTAACACGGCATTTACTATTCTCCAGGTAGTTTTTCTGGTTTTCTGTTGGTCTGCCTATCCTACTCCCTACAATTAGTTGCCTCCGCGGTCCCATGTTCTCCCTCTTTGTTTGTTGCCCTCCTGCAGTAAACCTGCTTTCCCCTTTGTTTCCCTTCGCTATCGCCATTTTCCTGACCTTTGTACCCCCGTTTTTTTGCCTTCTACCTGTCTTCTTACGCCTCCGCTTGTTCATTTCCGTGCCAACCCGTTTCTCTCTTTCTACCTGAAAATTCACACCATTTGTTTTCTTCCCACACTTGCATTTCCACGTTTCTTCTGCACGCTTTCCTAACTTCAGGTCATCCTTTCCCGGTGACTTCGCATTTAGTACACAACGACTTAACAACGCATTCTATTCTGTTTCTATCCTTCATCCGAACCCGACCGAACTCCCACTCCCTCACTCACCCACGGACACCCGCGACACTGCCCGTCCCGTCGCCCACCAAACGCCTACGCGGCCGTGCGTCTGCCCCAGCAGCGCTTGTGTCCAACAACGAGTCTTCAGAAACGTCCCGCTCGTCCTACACGGGTAATGAGGTTTGTAATTGAAGGCGCACGGCCGGGGAAAGTCCGCCACGCTTCACTGGCGCCGCTTTCTGCCCTGCAAACGTGTCTCCTCCTCCTCCGCTCCCTCGCCCTCTTACTTCTCCAAGTTCTCTGCCTCCTCCTCCACAAAGTTCTCCGCGTCCTTCTCCTCCTCTTGCTTCATCCCCAAATTCTCCGCCTGCTCTGCTGTTCTCCTGTCTACTCCTCCGCCTTCCCTTCCTCTTTCTCCGCCGTCTCCTCCTTCCTTACCTCTTCCTTCCCCACCTCCTGCTACTCGCGAGGATCGTTTATATCCAACGTTTCCTGATACGGTCCTTCCTTCTAATTTTTTTCCTGCACCCACCACTCGCGCACTTGGCGATGCGAGGACCCGTGCGCCGACGGCACTCGTGAAACCGCAACGGGAGGCGGCGCGCGGCCGCGGTTCTCGGGGGATTATCAAAGGAAAAGCAGATATTTTTCTGAGGCTACGTGTTTTTCCTTCGGCGCTTGCCGCAGCGTTGGTCTTCCTACGTTGCGGAAATCGCATGTTCGAATCTTGCAACGGTCGTGGATGTTTCTGATCAGCCTTCCGTCTGTTATTTCAGCATTTTTGTTCCTCAGAGGAAACGCGTTGAGAGTGTATTAGGCCATGTCGTTTTATTAGGAAGTGGACGTAGGAAATCGTTAGTCCATTTAAGAATTTACCGAAGGTGTTCACCTTACACTGGAAATAACTTAAGTATTTTAAGTATTTTAAGTAAGTGTATTTTATTCATTTTTAAATTCGTATTACCTATTAAAGACTACTTTTGGACTGGAGAGTATAATATGCAAATGGTAATTTCGATTTTTTTGTTTTTATTTATTGCCTTTTTGTAATTTTATGTAACAACGTGGTGGAGTAACATTCTGTTTATAGCAAATTATCCTAAAATATCAAATTACAGTTGTATTCCTTAAATTTATTTCTGTTACGCAGACGTCAATTCCTACTTCGTCTTCCTTTTTTCAAATATCAGTTTGTTAATACAAAGTCAAACTTAAAATAATTATTTTAAATACCTCCAAAGACAGAGAAGGAGCACAAAAAACCACGGGAGAAATAGCTAGCAAAACCGAAAGTGTACATGAATAAATAAAATATTTTTAATGTTTATTTAATTTATACTTGACTTTTAATTTCTAATTTTTTAATTTATAGTTAATTCGAAATTTAAACATCTAAACGACATTTCTATAAATCTTTATAATCCAAACAAATTTACAGAATTTAAAAATAAGTGAATTATTATCATTAAATTGAGACAAAAAATCTCATTGAAAATATATTCAATTTTAAAACAATATCGCTGTTGAATACCTCCGCCGAACACTACCACTGCCTAAATCTTCGCCTTTGCTCCCATCACCACGCGCTGCCACTGCCGCCGCCGCACCCAGCGGGGGAAAGCCGTTGCAGCGCGCCTTTTGTTGCCGCCGCGCGGCGACCTTTCGTTGCGCCGTAAATTCATCTTCCCTGACATTTTTGCTCCGTGCGCCTTCAGAAATTGTTTAATACGTTTCGCGGGGCAGCGCCGGCGGCGGGGGCTTGCTTTTAATGGCGCTCTCGCCCGCCCATGGCAGCCTCGTGGGTTGCTGATGCGCGTGTGAATGCGAGGAGAGGAAAACGATGAGAGCAGAACGCCCTCGGACTCCCTCAAGATGTGGAAAGGGTTGTCTGTTGTTAGGGCGACCAATGTTTAGAATGTCGAATTCGGGACACATGCCGTGTACTGTTATAAGATTATATATTTATTGGAAACTTCACAATTGATGTACTCTATTTTACTTTTACTGTGATTTGGATGGAGGAGTATATTAAGTTGTTAAAATTGTTTTAAAATGGAATAAACTCTTGAAATTTTCTACTTTGTCTCGAGTTTTGGATCATTTTGTAGGAGATAAATTAATTAATAAAAATTCATAGCATCTTAGATTGCTTACCGCAGTAGTGGCGCTAAAGACAAACAGATGACTAACCAGTATGCTCAAATTCGCAATAAGTAGTAGTATGTCGAAGAAATAACGTGGCAATCGGTATTATATTACATGTGGTTCACAATAATTGTTACAAACTTCTAGGACATGAAGAGGGGTTGAAAATGATTACTTTTTTCCAATGAATGTATAGTGGGAAATTTCTGATTACAGTTTCACACATATTTGCTCCTGATTACTAGGCAACCTCGAATGCGAAGATATGCAGTGGGTTCATGACATTGTAAGAACATGTACTAGTAAACATCTATGCATTAGCAGTTCCCTAAATATCAGAGACATTGTTATATGTAAACTCCCTTATATGAAAAATACGTTAATTTGCAAGAAAGTGATCATTTTCAACCCTTGTGCATGCATCTAGTAGTTTGTAACATTTATTTTGATTCATTGTATTTTCTGATTGCTGGGATTGGTATGGATAGATTATTTCTTATCATTAAGCAACTTAGGATCCAATAGTAAAATAGTAATTTCAAAAAAATATTTTATAAGCAATTAAAGTCATATTCTCAACTACAGATTGTATAGATATTATAAAGTGCATCGTGTGAGGTACTTTGACAAAGTTTTCTCAGAACACTTGAATTTTGTTGGGAGGATCCCTAGGTCCTGAACACGTAGGAAAAATCCTGATGTGTCCTGGGTTTGAAGGAACAATAATTAATCCTGTTGTTGGCCTGTGGATCTAAGCATCGTTAAACTATTAATTACCGTTGCGTTTTGGTTGCATCTATCTAATCAGTTTAAGGTGTTAGTATCTGAAGATAATCGAAAGCTATTAATATCTGGATCAGAATTTCCCGATGGGCTAAAAACACTGTAGATTTATTACTGACGGACAGCCCGCAGCTGCAGGAGCGCTTAGTTTGAATTACTTGATGGTTTCGATCTTTATTGATTAAGGACACGCCCGATCCAGAGATTAGTCTTGCCATAATAGGTGTAGTGGGTCACATTGTTCAGTTAAGCATTGGTTTCCTTATGAAGCATTCATATTTCACGTTGGGTCGCCTAACGCTCTAAACCACGCGGATCACTCGAATCACTATCGGAGCCTTCCCCACCCATGCCTACCCCTCCGGTCGGCTGACTATTAATTTATTCATCGGGCTCCGGCCTAAGCCCCGCGCACATCCCGACTGACGCGGCGCGGCCCCGAGCCTACACCGCCCAATTATAGGGCCGGGTGTTTTCGGAAATACAAACGTTGTACACGCTGCCCGACAGGGGGCGCCGCATGGCCGCTTCCACCGCCGCCAGCAACGAACGGTTTGGACGCGCCACCCCGCCCCCGCACTTTCCCTCTTTATCCCCGGCCCTCCTCCGCCCCAACCCTCCCCGCCACGGTCTCGTCCCGCACCCACCCCGGTCCATTCCCTATCGCGTTCGTCCCCGCTCCGCCTCGTTCTCTTCTCTTTCCCTGCCCACACCTTTCCCTGTTCCTCCCTCTGCCCCACCCCCTCTACCGCCATTGTCTCCTCTCTGGCCTGTCCCCGCCACTGCGCTTCCACCACGTCCAGCCCCCGCCAATTCTCTTCCCGTCCTAGCCCGCCTTTTCTCGCCCTGCCCCTGCTCCCGCCTGCCCGCCCCTACCTACCCCGCCCTCGCCCCGTGCCTCCGCCCCCGCCCGGTGCTCCGCGCCAACCCCGCCTCGCCCACGCCCCACCGCAGATGCATCGCGTGACACTGCATGCGGCGTATATCACGCGAGATAAATACGTACTGTAATGTAGTGTATTGGTAGTGGCCGCGCCGCGCTAGATCACCGGAGATAAACCGCCCTCAGGACGTGCTGCGGGGCCCAAGCGGGTCTGGAGACGCTGTTAATAATCTGCCCGTTAACTTGCATCCCGAATACCACACACTGGCCTTTGAAACAGATCGGCGTGCGCGGTAATAGTTATTGACCTCCCTCCGCCGCTTGTGACTGTTCTATTGCTGTTGCAGTGTGGCTTACCTTGTCGTGCCACGCTACATTTTCTTGTGTGGTATTTTGAAATGTCGATTTTAACGTGAGCCAGTGTAAATGGGAATCAGGTTTTTTTACAAAGCAATGATTATCCGCAGTAAAATTACGCTTTAAAGCCGTAGCCGATTAGAATTCTGAAATATCCTGTTTCATTGATAAGAAAAACACTTCCTCGTTACAATAAATTGAATTGGAAAAATATACGTTTTCAAGCAGCCTTGAAGGAATATGTTTTTGAAATTTCGTCTCGTGATTTTTCCTGTCTTCGTCATCTGTCTAGATAATGGAAGTAGCGGTTGAGTAATTATTCACGTTATTACGCCGATAAAGAACAAATAGCGGCCGTAATTGAAGTTCGTGGTGGTAGTTAGTGGCGGCAGTAGGCTCGGTATTGAACTAACCAAAGTCAGTATTTGTGATATCGTTCTTGTATCGTTCATTATTCTTCGTAATATCAAATTTTTGATATTAAAAAAAATGTATAAATTAGAAATACTTACCCTTTCAATAGAACTCGTACGCCATTTTTGGCTACAGGTCATTTGCTTCGTTTGTTATGTGCGGATAGATGGCTGTAAAAATCATTATCGATCGCCAGTTGTTAAGTCTTTCTCGTTCCTCGGTTTGGGTGCGTTATGTCGACATAACAGTAGAGTACCACAAAACTGTACAATATAAAGGTCCATAATTCCTCGTCTAATACAATCGCCCTCTCGGAATCCTCCGCAAAGAACTCGTCAAAGAGGGTGGCGGTGGGAGAACTCGCTCTCAGAAGGGCGGGGTCGGCGGGGCGAACTCAGGTTGCGGGGAGGGCCGAGAGCTTTGAGGAGGGAAAGGGTCGGCCGCCGCCCCCATGGCCCCCGGTGTTCCCGCCCCCCGCCGCCACGGAGACATCAGAGGGAGCTGTCATATCCGATCGAGTTGCCGCCGCTACACGTCGTTAGTGGCCCTTCCGCCGCCCCCCTCCCTTTGGACGTTGTCGTCGCTGTCGTCGCCGTCGTTGTCGGTGGAGCTCGACCGCGCCGAGCGGCCTTTCAGACGGGCGGGCGCCCCTCCATCCGCGTACGCTTGGTGTAGTACTATTGGCGTCCTTATCGACTTCGTTGCAGAGGGTTGAACTTATCGAAACTAAAGTAGTAATGCCCTGATGACGAACGGTTACGATTTGGAATTCGCAATTGTACCGCCGTTAAAAGTGCATTTATTTATTATTTCACAGCCGGTATGTAGTATAGGATACAAAGGTTGGCTATTATACACGAAATTTTTAGAAAAATCTCGAAGTATTTTCTGTGATTTTCAAACCAAATTTCATTCACATCCTTTCTTTTTTATTTTTAATACTTATTATTTCACAATGTAAGTTATTTCGTCTCGTAAGTTGAAATTATTGCAACAATTTTTTTATTTAACGACTGTATTAATATTTTTGATGCCGACGTTGCCTGTCGCCGTCCCAGGGACCACTATGTGCTCAACCTCGTACATCGAGTCCGGACCGCCGGCCCGCGATTCCATTGGCGCGTGTTTCTGGGCGTGTTGGACACACTCGTTGCCTCTTGTCATTCTCGTCCTGCCTCAGTCGGAGTCCTGACTGACGAGTGCTCGACCCATGTTGCAAATGTCCATTCTTCGACGACTCTTATAGCACATCAGTTATAAATTTTCGTTCATCACGGTTTTTCACAGGCTTTGAACTCACACGATTCACTGTTTTACCTTATTACCTAATTTTCGAACGTAGCTTTTCTCTTGGACTCGGACCACTATAATTGTGTCATTGGCCATGCTTATCGTCTTTTAGATTCCCTTGAGATCTTTCATACTAGGAATATTCTTGCAATTTCTCTTCGGCAACTACTTTTCTCATTCAATCACCCAAGAGCTGAACAACTCGCATCGATCGTCTTTTATCAGGTCGGTCGTATGCGGGTCTTAATTCTACAGGGCTCGTCTTCTTCCCTCTCTTCAATTTATTAGTCAGTTTTGTCCTTCAATTATCCTACCTGCTCTGTCTCTCACACCCACATGACTCCATATTATTAATTGACTCGGTGATTACGTTGAGCTCTTGCCTTTGTCTGTCTTAGGCGCTGTTCCGTCCTTCCGCTCACCCGCTGTCATCTCCACCACCACCACCACCACCACCCACACTATCCCTGTGCCGTTCTCGTTCTTCCACTCTCCTTTGGGCCGTCCCCCCGTTCCACGCTCCCAACGTCGTCGCTGGGGATCCTGCGCTGCCGCGGCGGCGGGCGCTTGAGGCGGGCGGTGGGCGTCCGTCTGGCGCCGCCGCCTCCCCCTCCGCCATCCCCCGTCTTCCACCTCGCCCCGGCCCCTGCGCCCCGCCGCGCCGCCGCTCTCCCTCCTCGCTCCCGGAATAAATACTGTGCCAATATTGACAGTAAAGTGTGCTTGTCAGGCGGCCGCCGGATCCCGATAAAACCCCGTGACGGGACGGCGCGGGGGGCGGAGGAGAGGGAGGGGGCCGGGCGGAGGAACGGGCGCGGCGCCGGTTCTGCCAGCAAAGCGCTCGGCGGATGGGCGGGGCGTGGTGTGGTGGAGACGCTGGCGACGCTAGAGCACAATGGTTGCGCTCCCCTCGTCTTCGGGATACAAAATGTTAAGGACGCTGTATTTGGGTGTTCTAATATATTGTCTTCAAGTTGTTACGAAGTTATAATTGGAAGTTCTGAAAAATGCTCCAGCTTAGACGCAAAACAATGAATTCTTGATTCAATACATAAGAACAAAAAAATAAAATTTATCTTTAGACGTTTTAACTACGACTTTTCAACTTGTTCAGTTCGATTCACAAACTGATTTAATTTCTGCTCATCGCAAATTCAAAAGTTTATTTTGAGGATGTTTCTGCTGTACTGGATGGTGTCGTGTTCTCAATTCACGTTAACGTAAACATGAAAGTTTGCAGCTTGCGAATCATATCATTTTCGGTTCTTTTGTTTTGACCAGCAATCCATGTGACTTATCTTGGATTTTATGAATGGCATTTTGAAGCTACTGAGTGATATTTTGTCTGATTCTTTCCCTTCAGGTTTAGGTATTTTGTAGAAAGCTGTCGCAGATCGTGATCAATACTGTTTGGCTCCCTTTTCCTTTTTACAACTTCCGTTATTTTAAATTATTTTCTTTTATGTAAATTGTGTTAATACCATACCATTGTATTTTTTCTGTTCTTTTTGTTTTGATAAGCTTCCTAATGTATAGCACAGACGAGGAAGGGTTCAATGCGTTCTTGTCAGTTATATCCATCGGGATTTTCGCACCTTCTGTTTCATCGTATTCTGAAATCTCTAAAATACGTCCAGTTTTACACTTACTGATTTACCGCGTTTAATGCGTGGCGGAACAACTATCATCTTCACTAGTTTAGAACCCCTGCACGCTACTGATTTCTATGAGAACTATGACTAGAAGAACTACTCTATGAGAAGGCAACAACGAACTATAATTTCGAAGAAAACTTGGCGCGGCGACTTGTTTCATTTACAACTTTCACCCGCATGGTTCTGGTGATAGACGTTCGTAGGTAGACTAATGAAACATTCACGTATCCTTAAATTGTTTTTTGTTGTTGTTTTACCATGAAGGCATTTTGTCGCGCAACTCAAACAAGCTAGCCGAGCGCTCAGGCGTCGGGACGCACAGGCCCCGTCCGAGATAAAGGCGGTGTCAAGCGGCGCGCGGAGGCTTGTCGCGGGGGCGGGATCGGCGCGTTTAGCGAGCAGCCGCGGATGCCATCTCCCTTTTCCTCCCTCGCCGGCGCCGGCGCGCGCGCGCGCGCTTGATGTACATAAACGCATGAACGTCGCACGCAGAGCGCACGGCGCCGCGCGGAAGGCTGCGGGCGGGTGGGCAGGCGGCGGCGCCCGCAGGGACGAAGCGGCGTCGCGGCGGCGGCGACGACACAGGCACAGCGATGGCAGCGCCCGCATCCCCGGCACAGCAGCTGCTCGCGAAGCGTCGCGACGCCCTTTGTCGCTGCGACGCGCTGACGAGGCGAAGCGCGACGGCGACAACGAAGGCGAAGGCGGTGACGCGCCCGATCTCCGCGCCCCGCCCGCTCACTGAGCTGCAGTCACCACGCCCTGTCGCGCCTCGTCCTAACGCACACTGTCAAACCCACTCTTTATCAAGTCGCTGCTCGTCTCCCTCAGCCTTGCCCAGTTCCGCCGCGTCCCGCGCCACCCCACTCCGCCCCACCCTACCCACCCACCACTCCCCGCCCTCGCGTCAGTCGCCCTCCGTTCTGTGGAAAAGCCCGCCCCGCCCAGTTCCGCTTCCCCAATCCCTGTCCCCATTCCGCTCTGCCTCGCTCAGTTCTACCCCGTTCTGTCCTGTTCCACACGGTCCTGCTCCGCACTGCCCTGCTCCGCACTGTCCTGCCGCGCACTCTTCTGCCCCGCACTATCTTGCTCCGCTTTGCCTCACCGCGCTGCCTGACCGCCCTGCCTCCTTGGTGTCGCCCCCCTGCTGTGACCCACCACTCACCGCCGCGAGCGTGGCACCGTTGCCGGTTGAGGAGGATCGCGGAGGGCCGCTCCGCTCCGCGCTGTCGCGCCGCGCCGCGCCGCCCGGGCGAGTGCATTTGATCGCTCGCGCTTTATGGCGGGTTTAAAGTCGGCCCTGTTTCCTTTTAAACGCCCAACCGCATCGATAGCTCCCACCCACACCCACCCATCCACCCGCCCGCCCCGGGGCGAGGGCGAGGGCGCGGCTGCTTGAGGAAGGTGAGATTTGAGGTAGGCGAAAGCTGTGAGAGAGTCATGTAGCGAGATGCGTGAGGACTTGCCGTGAAACGGAGAAGGAAGAGAGCGTACGTGTGGAATATGAGATGTGATCGATTAGTGCTGTCGCAACTACAAATTTAAACAAAAAAGTAAAATATAATGAATGTGATGGATCAGGGGAAAGCCCGATACCGAATTAAGGAGTTATAAAATTGGGTATCAGATCAACAGTCGATTAAGAGGACTGCTCCTTCAGATTGCAATACTGAAGCTAAAAAATAAATTTATTATAATTTGATTACTTTGCGAAATATAAATGTAAGATGTTAGAGATCTGTGATGAAAGAATATTTCTGAGACAATTATTGGCTCCTGTGAAGGACAGGAAGTAGTTACGTAAATGGAGTAATATGAAGAGAATGCAGTTGGAAATGACCTGGGAAGCGATGATTAAAAAAATCTATATCTTTATCCTTTCATGCCGGAATAGTGTAACCAGAGGGGCAGAGAGAGACAGGAAGAGAGAGTGAGAGAGAGAACTAATGTCACAGTGGTAGTGTTCGTTCCTACAAGACATAGAGATGGCAAACGAAGAAAACTAAGACGCGCTGGAGAAAAATAGGACTCCGGGGATTGACGTAAGTGAAGGAAGGAGAGGCGCTCCGCGGCTGAGTGAGCGGGGGCGGGGGAGTGGGTGCCGGGCTGCGCGTGGCGGAGGCGTGGCTGGCGGAGAGCGAAGGCAGGCGGGCCACCCGGGGCGAGACGGCCGCATTAACCCTGCAGCGCGCATAAAAGGCGCGGGCGGCAAGCGGCGGGTCGCTGGGCAAGGAGCGCCCCAGAGCACAAGTTGCGCTCTTGCCTCTTTGAGACGACGGCGGCGGGCGGCAGCGGCGCTTGCGTCGGGAATTAATAAGGCAAGTTTGCCAAAGGATAGCCGGCCAGCGCTCCACTTACGGTACAATCCAGTGCTTAGGAACCTTTCATCATAATTTTATTGCTCCCGGGTGTGGGAGGGTGTACGTTTTTGCAGAAGTTCATTCCGCAAATGGTTCGGCCTGCGGCGGCGATGCCGAGTCACTCTCTCGCTCTGCCCCCCTCACCCTCTCTCTCTCTCTCACACTATCCCTCTCTCCTCGCCTGGCCCGCTCTCGCTACGGCTGCTCCGCGGCGCGTCTCGCCGCTCCGCACCGCCTCGCCCCCTCTCGCGGCCCGGTCATAACACGCGCACCATCTGCCCCGCCGCCCACGTTTTCTCATCACACGCCCGCGGCCCCGCCCGCGCCCCAGCCTCCGCCGTCGCCTCGCCGAGGGCTGCGGCCACCGCCGCCGCCTCCCTCGCTTCCCTCGCCGCCGCCGCCGCCGCCGCGCGCGCTCTGCATCGCAAATTCAGCGGTGGCGGCGGAGGAGAGGGATGCAGAGCGGAGAGCAAAGACGGCGGGGACGGCGGAGGGAAGCGCGCGGGCCACGTACGGGGTTGGGCGTCCCGTCGCCCTCCGTCGGTAAGCCGCCGCCGCCGCCCCAGCATCCTCCCTGCCCGCCAGCCCCTCCAAGCACCTCCTCGAAGGCCAACGCAGCTGACTGCTCGCTCACAGCCACCTCTGGCGGTGGCACGGTTCACTGTTTATGGTTTAATTTATTCTTGAACTAATATTTTGTTCCTTCTGTACGTTTTTGTCTCCAATCATTAAGTCACTTTCTTTTGAATTATACCATTCGAACCTCTCAACCTCTAAACTTTGTTAAACATTGCCCATCTCCATCCGACCATTGGTATTTATCCTTTGGTCACTGTATTGCTCCATCCATTTCATCACTCCATCCAAATCTTCGTGCATTACACGGTTTTACACACGTCGCAAAGGAAGAAGGGTAATGTTTTGGGCTTGATGAGCTTCTTATCGCCTTCATAACATTTAGGCAAACAACGGATGAGGATAGCTGAAGAACCAAACGGTCTGTTTGCAGCATGCAATTGATACAAGCTGCGTAATGCTACTTAGAAAGCCATATGACGGACATAAACAAGGTATGTCAGGAGTTTTCAGTCCATGATACGCATACCACTAGCGGTACGCAAAAAAGAACGTAAGTGGTACGTGAGTTTGAAATATAAAACCTATAGTTATCAGCGAATATTGAAAACAAACAGTCTCATTACAAGTAAATCACATTCAGTCAAAGTATTTCAGTGTCGACTAATTTGTTTTTTTCTGCTCTGTGTTATGTTGCACATTATACTGGATATTACACAATGTTAATGATAACAATATGACATAGTAAATACATCCAATCTAAATTTCAGTTAAACACAAAGTAGAAAAACGAAATAAGTCAAAACTGAAAGATTACAGTTGTTTCATTACAGTGGTACGCCAAAATCCTTGTGAAGTGGTTCTCGGTAAGGTAAAGACTGAAAACCGCTGAAGTAAAGTGTTGTAATATTTTGTGTTCATAAATTATTAAAGAAACGAAGCTGCAGTGAAACTTAAACGTGTCGTTTCATGAGCGTGTCTTTTTGAGTAGTCAGGTGTCTGTTTAGTTTGTTAGTTTCGTATTTCAGGTATAATTTTGTTCTCTTCTGTCGAATCCACACTCTCGCTCGTCACCATTGCTTGCCGTACCGTCCGTAACGTGGCATCTCAAACCCGACCTTTTCACAACAACCCAAAGGCTCATCTCAAAAATGAACTTATTGTATTTCGATTGTGACTATCGCCACTTCCTGTTTTCTAGTTTTACGTGTCAACACATTCTTATTACGTTTCTCCACCATGCTGGCAAATATTGTGTTACAAAACGGCGTTTCTCAGAAGAACTTTGGAAAGGACTTTGTTAAACAGTATCGACAAAATCGTTGAGTTCTATCTTAAACTATAAAGGTGAAAGTATACAGGAATTTCTCTAAATCTTCTCTTCTCTTACTTTGACTGGTCAGAAAACAAATGAACGTCATGCAGGACGATGACATTGCAAGCGATAGTGATGAAGCCATTTACAAATTATCTTAAGTATGAACGAACGGGCTGACAAAATGATTGCATGGTCATAACTTGCGGTTATATTTCCATCAGTGACCAAGAAGTAGCTGTCAAAGCGGTCCTTTCTTTTAGTAATATCTCTATAGTAATTGCTTTCCCTTCATGAGAAACGGTTGTCTTTCTCGGAGAACGCCGCTTCGGAGTTCCGCTCTTCAATTGCAGCCGGCTGACGCAAGCCCCTCCGGCGCTGGCGCCACTCTTCGTAAATCGCGCGCTGGCGTCACCCGGCGACGCCCTTCCGGCCGCTCCCGCCCGCCCAGCCCGGCGGATGTCGCTCTGCTCCCGCCCTGCGGATCACTCCTACTCTTTGCGATTGCTCGCAGCGCGAGCTGTACTCGGCAAACACGGGACGTGTATTGCCCGAGCGGGTTCGTGAAGGTCGCGGCTCGTTTTGGCTGGCCTCGTGTGTGTGAGGTTTCGAGCCCCTTCCGGATGGCTTGTCGTCTTGTTCGGTAATTTCTGCTCTGAAGTGCACCAAATGGGGTGTGTTGTCAACATTAAAGTTAATTTGGTTCGTTGAAGATGTGATGATACATTCATACATAAGTGATAGCTGATTCAATGACGAATGTTACATCTTGTATTTAAGTAATGCAAATATTAATTTCTAGAAGTATGATATTTTTCCTGATCTACTTTGTGTGTAGTTAGTAAAGCAACCAGGTAATTGTGAAGAGCTTACTTGAATAATAGCAGAAACATACTTTATCAAAGACTGTAAAAGAAATACTTCAGGTTTAAGATTGCATTGTTCTATTCAACACTTTATTGAAGATATATTATGCACTGAAAATATGGAAGGTATTGGACGAAAAATGAGTCTAGTTGGTAGTAACATAATCTAAAGACTTTTTAAAAAAAATGAAGTAGTTATTTTCGACGTAAGTATTGTAATATCGTATAACATTTCATCCACTTTCGAATGAGCTATAACGTGATTTTGAACTCAGTTTCGCAAAATTTGACTTCCGACAATTGAAGTGGAGAAAATGTATTTTTGTACTATTGGGGGAAAATATTGTTTTTAAAGTTCCAGATTTGCTCATTATTGCGAGAGAAAGAGAGCGACCCTCCAAACGTACGTCCAAGCAATTTGCTTAATCAACTTTCGCGAAGGTGAACGTGACAAAGTTGTGTCCGCGTCCTCGAGCGGCGCAGCGCGGCGCGCACAAGAGCCGTAGGCGCCCTTGCTCCCTGCGGCCGTCTCGTTGTCGCCTTGGAACACCGTATGTAAATGTTATGAAACAGCCCATGACGAGGGTGCCACCGCTCCGCGAACGCCACATTGTTCCGTCCCATCGAGACCGGATGCGCGGTCCGTCCTTGGCGCCGCCGCCGCCGACGACGACGCGCCGGGCGTCCCGACGCCCGTCCTTCGCACGCTCCGTTTGCGCCTCGCGCCTCCTCGGCCGGCCCCCGTCGACCACTCGGCCTCCGGCTAACGCGCTCCTGGAAAACCGGTGCAGTGAGGTGTGAAGCGGTAAAGTTATGACACGAGCTGAAGAAGTGTGACGTCTTGAGGGATACGGGAACGACTATCGAACTGTATTATTGTGTAAGAGGCTGCATACATGTTAGTCTGGAAGAATTGTACATATTCTAAATTGCCGAAAAGGCATTTTCGTTTGAAAGCATGTTTAATTCCAAATAGGTTCATACATAATTATAATAACTCTGTGCGTTCGTTTGAGCATGATTCCATTTTCCTAATATGGACATCATGCATATATAATTCTCGCTAGCACAGGTCGACCCTGAAGCACGTTACTCGGTCTAATACAACTATTTCTCGTGGAAGACCGGTGATGAAATTCAACTTCCATTCTGTCAGCATCTTCCACGCTTTCTCTTCCGCTGAAACTACCTCCTCCTTAACTATCAAACAGTCAAGTTCTAATGAGCGAAGACAAACATATTTTCGTAGGGAAACTCCTTCCCCATTTCTCTCCTGTTGTGTCGCTCTTGTCACCCAGGGTTTGTTTTTCTGCCACGTCGACAACGGTCCCATAACTGTTATTACCTATGTCGGCTCATCTTCTATCTCCACTGTCATCCCACGCCCCACCCCGCTCTCGCCAAAGCTCCCCCCCCCTCCCAGACTCTTGTCATCTCTGCAACAATCAACGCCTCCAAACAACGCCGCCTCATGACCAACATTGTCACTTCCATTAACAACCGCAACCGGCGACCATGGGCCATCGACCACAGGCCACTGCCATCGCCTATCACCACCGCCCAACTCCCACCGACGCTACCAACGCCGCCAAAACCACTGCCAGTGCCCTTACCATCCTCGCTGCCTCCACTGCCAGCGCCGGTCCCCGCGCGCCGTTCACTGCGCGCGCGACATTACACCGTTCGCTCCATGGAGCGGTGACGCGGCGGGGCGGCCCGCGAACGCGGCCGCAGGGAAACTGAATATTAATTCGCGCGTCCGGGATCCGAAGGTTCCGCCGCCGTGGGTGGGGGGCGGGGGGCGGGGAGGTGGCGGTGGCGTCCGCGCGTAGGTGTTGCTGGTCCGGCAAGTGGGAGTGGGAGGTGGCGCCCCGGAACGCTAACCCGCGCGCGCGTGACTAATTGTGTGGCAACGCGCGCGCATTACACAAATGTCGCCACCATCAACATTTAATAAACACTTCGACGGGAGATGCAGTCGCGCTAACACGTCCATCAAAATTAACTGCGCGTAGGATTGGTATCGCCGCCGGCCCCGCCACCCCACCCCCCCTGCCACTGCCGCGACCCTGCCCCCTTCCCTCGGCAATATGGGCCGGCTGCCGGCGAGAAGAGTGTGCGCGGGGTGACGTATGGAAGACGCGATAAGGACTCTGACCTCGGCGGGCAATGGGGGAGGTGCCACGCGCTGGTGGTTGTTGCGGACGCGGTGAGAGGGGGGAGCCGGCTCTTGCTTGAGCTGGTGGGTTAAGTGATGAGAAGAACGCGGCGGTGATAATCTCACGGCGGGCTTAGGAGTAGGAGCAGTGGCACGGACGAATCTAGCGAGTAATTTTGCGTAACGAATTTACGTAAATATTTTTATCCGTAAGATCGCGAGGTTTCTTGGAAATTAAAAGAATAGATAATGAAAAGTCATGCTTAAAAATGCAATTGAGTTAATGGAGCAAACTGGTAGATCGAGATAAGTGCTATGATAATATGAAATTCCTAGAAGAAGGAAACAAACGTGATCCCCGTAAATTGCAATATTATATATATATATATATATATATATATATATATATATATATATATATATATAAATTCTGTTTCTGCTTATATGAATATGAGTAATTCAACCTCTAGAACATTTCTCTTGAAAATTTGATAAATTGCACACTAATAGTTCTTTCTCTGTATCCTTCAAATGTGTGGTTACTCCAGGGATGGAAATCAAGAGGCAGAGGGAGTAATGGGAACTATTTTAGCAGTATAGGTAATTGAATACAGGCGAAGAAATGACTATGACAACGGTTCTAAAACGTGTTTATTACGGTTCCATGATGGGTCGTAGCATTTCGTTGTGAGTGGTGGTGATGTGGTTCAGGGAACCTACCAGGCGGGGGGGGGGGGGGCGATGGCAGAGACGGTGGCTGTGATGCGCGTGGGCCAAACAGTTGGATGGAAGGGGGCGTGGACGGCGGTGGCGGGTCGATGAAAGGGAAACGGAGTGCTGGAGGGAGAGGCGTAGGGAGCTGGTGGAGGTCGCCATGGGGGTCTGCACGCAGCTCAGCCGATCAAATATGCGGGGGTGGCCACAGGAACTCGACAAAGCGAGGTTGGGGTGAAGGAGTAACGTGGGAAGATTCACTGCAGCACGGACAAGATGTAGCAGCCCGATTTCTGTGGGTCCGTTTCATTTTCTGAAGGTCAATGCGAGGCTCGTTAATTTTCTTGCTAATGTGGACGTATAGAGATATACATGACTATTCAGAAGCCCATTTTGTGTGGCAATCCATTGTGGATTTAAGCCTCTAAAACGAATATGCCCAAATTTCAAGCCCAACAGAAACAATGTTTAAGAAAAAATTATTAACAATCACGGTTTTGGGGAGGAGGCGCTTGGCGTAGTGTCCAGCGCATAGCTTTTCACCGTGCGGGCGCTATTTCGATCCTCAACCAGTCTCGTTCAATTTGTGGTTGACAACGCGAGCTCTCGGTAACTATTCTCGAACGTATTTCGTTTTCCGTGCTTATTGCACCGTTTCTCCATTGTCATTCACCTAATCATCATAGTCGTCGACATCTGTTCGTTAGATCACTCACGAGCCTTAGTTACCTTTGAGGCTGAAGGACCTCGCGACAATTCACAACAAATTTAACTTGTAAACCATCGCTACAAATGTTTACTAAACTTATTTAGAGTCTCAACTCTATGACATTTCAAAGCTGCTAGATACCTCATTTTCCAAACAAGTATCAACTACTAATGTCTCACTAACCCATGCCGTATATTCCTAAAAAAAATAATAAATAAATAAATAAAATAAAATAAAAAAAAATTCCGGATTTTGATTCAGATCGAGGACCTTCATTAATAATGTTGTCGGTTTTTGTTTGATATGTGTAGTATAATGAACACTGACCCTTTTCTCTCTGACTTAATGCAAGAAAGTACACGAGAAACAACTGTGTGATGAGTATGAAATCATGGAATCGTACTATTGTGTTAATAATTTTGTCCATATTCAAACACTCACTGCGTGTGAGAAGGTATTGTCTCTTTTATGGGTACATTTAAAGCACTAGTACGTTGCTCCCTTGCTTCCCGAATCGCTGCGCATTAAAACAGAAAGAGTGCAAAAGAACAAACTAACCCGGACATTTAACATGAAATGGACTGATAAAATCGTTAATTAGTTAATTTGAAAATACATGGAGCGTTATTGACATCATTTGCGTTGAATTGTAAGCTGATCACCCTATTTTAGATTCAATTCAGCCGTTGTTTTCTTTTTTTTCGTCCACGTCTGAACTACATCTCGATAATTACTCGAAGCGTTCTAGGAATTTGGTATAATTAATGTAGAATTCTGTGGTATTACAAAATATCCCGAACATCCAGTCAATTTTCCTTCATCGCAACGATCGTGTTTCTTAACCAGTTTACTCGGGCCAGATAAATTCTCTCGAAAGAATCACAAAATGTAGGAAATGACTGGTGATTATATATATATATATATATATATATATATATATATATATATATATATATATATATTCTGCATTAGGAATCCTTTAGTATACTTGCAGTAAACTGTACTTAGTTTAACTTAGTGTGATTTTTATTCATTAAATTATACAACATTGAATATTATAATATATTATGGAAAAGATTTGAAAGATGTGTTAGACATTCAAAAATCTTGTTTGAATTAAATGCTGGGTGTATTGCATCTACGATGTGAAGTGTGAATAATAATGTACGATCAGTACGTTAGATTATCATACTGTGCTGGTAACTTCACACATGACCGTCTCGTGCATCATTTAGCATCCGACTGTAGGTCTTCCGAGCTGCCTCTGCCAAGGTGGCCGTTGGGTGGCCTCTGTTCTTGACCGTGCTCCTCGACCGTCTTGCTCGTCGCCTCATCCTCGTCCGCATCCCCTGCCCCCTCCGCCCAGTGCCCGCAGCCCACCGCCGCGGCGCGGCGCGAGAGCCAAATAAACACGTATATAAATTACGGGGAGCGCCTCATTTGTCATAGGCCGCCGCGCGCTCGCACAGTGCCCGCTTGGGGTCCACCCGCCGCCGCGCAAGTCCCAGTTCCCGCTCTGCCCCCTCGCGGCATGACGCTATTCCCCACTCTTACCCGCCCCCAGTGTGTCCACCGGTACCCGAATCCATGCACCCTCTCGCCATGCGCCTCGTCTCCGCTCCGTCCCTGTTCCCTCTCCGTCTCTGCTCCAACCATTTTCCCGGATTGCGAGCCGCCTCTCGACGGTCCACTCTATCCGCGTCCTATTTCCGCCTCCCCATTCGCCCCCGCCACCTCTCCCACCCCTCTCCTTCACCTACCCACCCTCGCCTCTGCTTGCTCTGGGGCCACGCTCTCACCGCGCCCTCGGCCCGCTCCACCGCCGGTTCCGCTATGCCACAGTCCTCCAGCCCTGCCTTCGCCGCCGCGGATCGCGGTTGTGAGGAGCAGCGGCTGAAGCAGCAGCCCGCGGCGGTGCCGAGGAACCGAGGAAGCTTTTAAAATTGTATTCCTCCAGATTCCAAGTGTGTATTTCAAGTAACGCTGCCGAAACTTTGTTATAGAAGACGTGCTCCTGTTTTCATATTTGTGTTAACAAGTGTTCTGTGACATCGTTCGGCGGTGAACACCACGTTTTCCCAGCTCCACAATACATTAATTAAATTATCTGGATTACACCGTATATTTTGAATGTAACGTGTGTAACTGGAATGACTTGCAGGATTTCAACTAAAATTTGGTTTGATGAAGTCAAATTACAATTGCCAAAATATTATTGGTTAAAACGATGGATATAAGAAAACAAATCGACAACCGTGAAACATGCCATGTACTATATTTTGTCCTTTGTATACAGTACATTCAGAATGTACCAATGAATTCCTAAAAATATCCTTGCGTAAAATATTGCCAAGAAGATGGTTGTAAATTGTCGTTTACTTACTGTCTAAGCTATTAACAGTATAGAAAATCTTAGAGGAATCTATGGTCGGGTAAAATAAACTAACATAAAACAAATAAATATTTGGAATAAACTTATGTATATTTTGTTTATTTTTTTACTGCCATGATCATTTATTTAGTGGAAATAAAATGCATAACATAGGAATTGTGACGTTGAACGTGTTTGTGATGTGTCTCTGCGTTCTTAAAATGAAATTTCGTTTCATTTTTGCCCGGCTATTTAGATGAATATCTATGAAAGAGAGAAAGCAATAACGTATTTCATTATAATCTCGGTTTGGGGAATTTACTCTCGTGTAGTATATATCAGTTCACATTTTTTGTGTATTCAGTTCGGAACGTATTGTCGGCCGTATGTTATTCTTTGGTCGGGTGTATAAAGTGCCGTTCGGAAATGAAATGTTTCTCATCAATATTTTTGGCTTAAACTGAAGTGGTGATGGAGATTATAGTTTTGGGTGAAAACACATCGTCCATAATGGTGTATTCACCGGTAGAGTACCGGAAACCAGACCGTGTACCATTCATTGAAATACGGAATACACTGCGCCGGGTGCGAGCCGCCCACCAAACTCCTCTGGAGCGCAGTTTGGAAATGAAACACCATGTATCGTGTACTTTCATCGAGCGCAGGCGTGTAATTTTTTTAGGCGGTGCGCAGGGAACCGCGTTATCAGATCGCATCTGGAGCGGCCGTGTGAGAGGGAGGCGGGCGGCCCGGTGGGTCCAAGCGGTCACGATGGGGACGGGGCGGCGCGGAGCGAGGCCGGAGGCGGGGGCGGGGGCGGCGAGGCGTGCGTTGCGGGAGCGAAGGGTGCCGGCCTGGGCCCGTGGAGGCGAGGCAGTGGCGGCGGCCCGGGATCGGCGAACTCCGTGGTCGCCGCCTCCGCCCCCCCCCCCCTCATAGGAGGGGGTTCGATATTCGATCTATCACGCGGTTTTGCTTTTGATAGGGGCGGAATTGCCCCGGGAAATCAACCCTTCGCTTCCCTTCACCGGCGCCCCCCCCCCGCCATTGCGTGCGTGGTAACTGCCTCAAACACGGCGTAGCTACATGCATGCGTGGAGTGGTGCGATGCGGGGCGGGGAGAGAGCATCAGCACCGGTGGCAGGACCCGGTGGCAGTTCTCTTGCGGCGATTTCGGTAGCGTCCGTTTGTTCGTCATTTCCCCCCAGTACGCGTGTAGCATCCGGTCCAGTCCCCGAGCTGTTGCCGGCGGCTAACTGCACAGTGGGCAAGCTGCTGATCTTGATGCACGCGAACGCTGCTCTGTTGATAAAAATGACGAACATACAATACTCCACAAGTGATTAGACGATCTCGACGAAACTTAAGTATCACGAGACTTTCCAGACGACATTTGAAATACGAACTCTTCTCGTTGGAAAGAATAATATTCTAGAAGAAACATGAATGTAAAACAGATGTATTGAATATATCTTCACATTTTAAAAGGAATAAATTGACTTTGCTATTCAAACATTGGTGCAGTAAAAAATTACTCATAACTAATAATAAAAAATACTTCAATAGAATGTCATTGGTGAAAAAGAAAAAAAAATTGAACGCAAATCGTGTCATCATTAAACTCAGGATTTGTCAATTTCTCATTATTATAATTCGTCACTTCTGAGTTCAGAGCTTGTTAATATTGTCAACAAGAGGTGATAGAAAACATGGAGAAGGAATCTCATGGGAAGTCAATGGAAAGAACCGAAGTGGAACTAAAAAAAATCGACCACTTAAGTATGATGACGTATTCGACTGAATGTTGAAGACACCATTTTTCTGACTTACGACCTTTGGAAAATGTAGGACGTTCGACTAGTAGTTTTGCCTCGCAAACAAGCACGTTGCCAGATGTATTACTATGGAATTGAACGGAATTTAAATTTAGTTTATGTTATAGGTTATTTCCACGCTGCAAATTTACATGAGTCAGTCGTCCTTATTTTTTATTGAAAGGTGTCGAATTAATGACTTCAACGTTAATTACCCGTGAAAATGAAATTTAAAATTTGATCTCTATTGTGATCTCGAAAAAAAATTGATTTTTTTTTTTTTGTCTTTACATCTTCGGAACAGCTTGAACGCCCACTGTCCGTCGACTGCTCGTTCTGCCGCCCAAACGAACGCGTCGCCGTCGTAATTAGACGAGGGTGGTCCTGGTGGGCGAGAGAAGGGCCGAAGGACAGAAGCGGGGCGCGGCGGGGCGGGGAACTGGCCGGGTCAACAGGGAGCGCCCGCCCAGTCCAAGCTGCTGGCTCGTGTCCCTTCGGGGCCTGCTGCGGCGGGCGGCGGTGGGCGGCGGTGGGCGGCGGTGGGTGGTGGCGGGTAAACTAACAGAAACACAGCGCCCGCCCCGGCCGCTCCCCCCGCCCCGCCCCCGCACTGCGAGACCCTCCACGCGTTGTCACAGAAAGCACATGAAAGCAGGCCGGGCGCGGTGGGAATTTTTTTGCGATTGAATTTTTCGGAACTGCCTTCTATTTATGCGGAAAGTGTTCGCGTTTTGTTTTGGTCGTGTTCCTCTCATAGACACGCCTTTGTAATTACTTCAGTATTGTACCTGAGAATAAACTTTTTGAGGGTATGGTGAAGCTAAAGAATTTTCTGTCTGCAAAGGATTTTTTTTACAGAAAAACATAAATTAAGTTACTTGTGTAACAAAACCTCAGTTATTTGTTCATAGCACATGAAAATTTTCCCCTAAAAGAAATATAAAATAGTATTTAAAAAGAAACTTCTAAATTCGTTTATGTAGATTTATTTTCAAGCGGTTTGAAAGTTTAAGTTAATTTATTACGTCTTAATTTTTAATAACTGTCAGCATAATTAGATGTCTGCTTTTCATGTACAATCCGGGTAAAGTTGTATTTATGAGTTTATATTTAAACTCTATAGGCGAAATAGAGGCGGTTGTGTCTGACGGGAAGGGAGAGGCATGTCCATTCACGTCAGTGCATTGCTGCTCCTAGAAACATGCCTGCTCCGTCTGTAATAACTAGCGTACCGATACCATTGTCCCCGCGAAGTAGAAAGTGTTCGGACGCGAGCGCGACTCATTTTTTCACGCGGAAACATTGTGTGTGACATGCAACTTGTCAATAGAGAAAGCACTTTATCGGAATAGCATAACATGCAAGGGCGGCGACGGCGCGGCGACAGACTGTTCGCGGAAACAATACCGTTCGTCGATCCTCATTGTCAGGGCATCGCTCGACGTCGCCGCCGCGTGGTCGCGTTCTGTCTGGCCGCGGAAGGCGCCTCTTTGTGGGCGCGGGTCAGACCGTTCTTGTGCAGGCGCGTGCGGGGAAGGAGGGGCGCGGCGCGTTTGGGCGTCGCGGCCGCGTTCAGTCGTTGTCGCGCGCCCCCGAACATCTGTATTTCCCGTCGGCGCGCGGGCTGGCCCGTGCAAGGGTCAGAGCGGAGCGGGGCGAGGCGGGTCGCGCGGGCGGGGAGCGCGCGCCGAAGGAAGGAGCGGGGCTCGGACACAATGGCGCGCACCATTCCCCCAATTCGCGAACGTTATCTGGGCGCGCCTGCCCGCCCGCCCGCCCGCCCGCCCGTCCGGAGCGGCTCGAGGACGTAGCCAGAGGACGGCGCGTGGGGACGGGAGGCTGTATACATTATCCTCGCGCCGCGCGTTGGGCTGAACGCCGCCGCGTTGCCCCTCGTGCTGCTGTTACCACCACCGCTCTCGGCGCCATCTCAGTCCCCCTCCGGGCGTCCTCACTGCTTTCCCTCGTCTGTCTGTGCAGTGTTGTCGCTGCGCTTGCCGCGGTTATCGTCGATTCTCTGCTCGCCACTAACATGTAGTCACGGCCAGGAATGTACCTTGTGTGCCACTGTTTTCCCAACTATCAACACCATTCTGATAGCTCCACAGCATCGTTATTACTACATTTGGCTTTGCTTTCCGCCATTCTCTGCTTATTCTAATCGCCGGTAAAGGCATGACTCCAAATACCTCATTCTGCCATTTACCTCCAACTCCAAATACCTCATTCTGCCATTTACATAGTCATGTTTTTTTGTTCTTTTGTCCCCTCCATCAACCTCACTAATTTCGATTCTAGTCCGCCAGCGTTACGCTGTATCACTAACTTCCTCGCTGCCGTCACCACCAACATCTCGAGGGTTTTCGCACCCATCGCTGCCTGTCGCTCCGTGCGCCACGTCCGCACTCGAGTCTCCGTCGCCGGGACAGCAATGACCACTTCCTGCGGGGCCCGTTTCGTCTGCCCCTTCTCCTCCTCCCCTGATATCGGACGTCCGGAGGGCGGGGAGTACTTCTCCGCCGTTGGAGAACGAGCGGCGGCGGCGGGCGAGGCGAGGCGAGGCGAGGCGAGCGGGAGAAATTCGGGCGCACCCATGCAAGGCAACGGCTGTACTATTCCTTTCTTCTCAAGCGACCGCGCCGCCGCTCTTCCCCACGGCCCTTGCCCTTCGCCCGTCTTCTCCCCCCGCCGAAAACTGTTATTGCTATGGTGTTGTCGTAGTCGTCGTCACATGTACGCCATTGAGGTTGGCCGTTGCGCGCGCCGCTATCATCTTAGCGCTCTGGGCCTCTTTCCTCCTCCTCCTCCTCTCGCGGCTCCGCGCCGGCCCAGGGGTGGCCTCCACCCCGCCCCCGCTCGCCAGCCACCCCAGCGCTTACGGTCGCGTATTCCGAGTGTATAAGATTATCTGTGACGCCCCAGCCACATGCACAACGGTTATTGTGACGCCGCCGACCTGCGCAGTAATGCTCTGCAGCCCGCCCCGCCCCGCCCCGCCCCGCCCCGCTCAGCTCCGTTTCGTCTGGAGGGCGCCTGCGGGGAATTAGGAGACGACGCGAGGGCGGGGCGGGGCGGGGCGCGGGGGCGGTCGAGTGCTTTCCACTCGACCGCGGCCGTAACGGCGCCCCCTCCTCTCCCCTCCTCTCGTGCTCTCAGCCCTCGCCCAACGCGACCGCGGGCGTCTACCGCGGCTCTGCAAGCCGCTGCCAGGACGCAACGCCGCAACGCCGCCGTCTTGGTGTGATGCCGGCTGCAGATCTCGAAAATTGCTCCGTTCATTCTTGTTCCGGTGATATTTTCCTGATGCACATCAAAACCTGTTCATTTTATTACATGACCACTGTTTTTTTTTTTTTTTTTTTTTTTTTTTTTTTTTGCTGGGTTTAGGGATGCTTCTTAATCTCCCGAAGGAGTAAAGACAGCTCATTCCATCTAAAATGCAGAGAACAAGTCTCGCTCATGTGTAAATGCGTGGGAGATGTTCGTTCGAGAAATATTCCCATATGCAGTGAGCTGGCTTTGATAGCAAAAGCCTTGCTTGAAAATATTTTGTTTCTAATTGAAAGCTTGTGAGTCTTACTGAGCAGTTCGTCATTATGTACTCAGTAGTCGAAGTATTATAGGAGCCTTCTAGCTTTATAATATGCATACTTGAGATCACTAATATCAGTAATGTACGGGCAGAAACAGCGTGTAATGAAGTCGCAGCACGTTACTATTATGCAATGGCTATTCGTCTTATGAGTAAATATTAGCGGAAGTATGACGATCCAGGCTATTGACGCTTTTGTGTTTATCAAGTATTATCGAGTTGATGCTTATGTAGATTGTGACTTTTTGTTTTTGATTCTTGGAATTTTCTCAAATCACGTTGTATACCGAACTTGAGGCTGCCAGCAAACTGTAACCAGGTCTCATGATGACAAAAAATAGTGAAGAAGAAACTACGTAAGTGGACTCGGTATGCTCTGTGTTTCCGAGAAATTAAATGCCATCTGTTCTTTGTGAATAATGACATAGATGATTTGTGACTCCTATAGTAATAAATTCAGTCAATTTTTTATTAAATAACAAGTACATTGAAGTGCTGAGATTGTGAACTCGGAATTTTATATCGAACTGTATATTGGAGGATTAAAGTACAGGGATTAATGGTAGAGAACGTAAAGTAATGTATTTATACGAATTTTCTAGCCAGGCTAGTTGTGGGGCGACACAATGGGCGGTTATCCAACGCAAAGTCAATACGCCTTTTCCTAAATTGCCCACAAATTTACATTATTTTTTATGTATTATATTGTAAAAGCCCAGTCACCTAAAAAATTGAAATCCCAACTTGAACCGAAATCCGGGATCATTAAACAACGATGAATGCCGAAACAAAATTAGGAAAATATCTTTCTCTTAAACAAAACGTATTTTCTCTTCAAACAACTACTGATTATGAAAGAAATGTTTAATTACAATGCAATCCAGATAATGTTTATTAAGTAATGCCCAATAAAGATCATATAAATTTAAATGAATTTAGCTCTCAATCACTGACATTTGAAGGATTACTTTCTCGCAAACTTTTGATATATACATAGTCTATTCTCGCTGTGACGTTTCGTGAAACCTTTTAATCCAGAATGTCTTAATATTGGAGTAAGAGAAAATGAGACTAACCCCTTGGTGTTCAAAATTCTAAAGACAGATCGTTGCATTTTTATTACAATCCTCGGAACCTAGGCGTTTTCGGCTATACGGGAGGTAAACTAGTTGATGGATAGGAATTTATGCTGAGATATGATGTGAATGAAATTGCAATGGTGGAATGACAGGAGGAGCAAACTGAAGAACCGCGAGGAAATTGCCGCGAACTCGCTTTGTCCATCACGGGTCCCCGGCAAAGATTTGAACTCCGAAACCCATAGGATCTTGGTCAGCGGTCTGACCACTACAGCATGGGTCGCACCCTGCTACAACCACGACGCGTCCCTGAGGAGCAGGGCAGGAAACCTCCCTTCGTGTCCCTGCGACCCAGAGGACTGCAACATAGCGCCCCATTAGGCGGTTCTTGAACGCAACTGATAATGATGCCGGAGTCACATCAGGGCATCAGCAAGGGCGGAGGCTTGCGTCTTTTTCACTCCATGTTACTGGACATGTGATTATGGTGATGGTTTCTCTTGGCCTTCCACAAGTGGAAGGAAGCTGGTGATGAAAGATTATCTCGGGATTCCGAGAAAATCAACACCTATTGTTACTAGTGCTGTAAATAGTGCAAGTTTTTTTTGTCATGAGTGACGGTCTTCAGCCGTAGGATGTCAAGATTCCGCGCCGACCTACTCGTCGATTTGCTGGTTTTTCCTTATTAAGGTATCTCCCACCAGCGAAGCACCGCCCCAGCCAGGACCCTCTAATCTCCAGACTGGTTTCTCGACATGACTGGTGGTGTAGTGCATGTAATTGAAAGTGTGTGTAAGTCAGGGGTGAGAATGGAACAATGAAGACGTAGGAAAAATCGTACGTGGTCCATCACCCGGTTGTTAGGGTACTCCTCGAGAATCACGGAAACTACTACAGAGCAGTCGTCCGCTAGATTTTTCCTCCAGGATGAATTCGACTAGTGTTGAAAATCCTCGGGGTCTTACCCTAGGACTTCTGGACTTGGGCACTGCAGTGACATCTGTTGATGCCCGGAACTATCTTAGCCGGTGAATAATGATAGACGGCTACGGATGATATAAGTTTGAGACAGAACGAGTACATCAGAGGTTGCTCCCATACAGACTCATTTGCACCATCTCCCGTGGCACACCGCCCCGATGCGCCCTTCTCTACAGGTGACCCGGCCGGGCGCCACACGAGCATTCCCGCCGCCGCCGCCCCCGGAGCGACGTAATCGGCGGGCGCCATCGCAAAGTCAATACGCGCTGTTTGCGGACGCTGCCCTACACGTGTTACGGGCGCTGGCGGGCGCTCGCACGCGCGCTCGGCGCGAAGGCATACATGTACGGGCGGCGCGCCCGCGGACCGCCGGCCCTCTTTGTTGATTTGAGCGACCGGCTAAGAACAGTATTGGCGCGGGATAGCGCAAACCGCTTGTCACCCGCTACATAAGTGGGCCGCCCTGACGGCGGTTCTAAACCCAGGATATCACGAAGCCGTATCTGCTTTTGCGCCTGGGCACCTAATAGCATATTGTTCTCGATCGCCGCTGAACTGCTTGAGATAAGACATTCGAGCTGGTACGCGAAGCAGACAGGATGCTCAAACTGGAATTATCCTATACAATATCTACAAAAATGTAAAGTATTATTTGCAAAAATTAGGTCTTCCTCCTCACAAAATTATTCCCAAAGCTCAAATGTTAGTCATACTTGAAACGTCTCGGCTTGTTCGCCCGAGTCTGTGTATTTAAAACTAGGAATGTGGTATGCATAAAGGCCCCTCAAACCTGGACTCTCGGGTGAGGAAGCCCAGAGATAAAATATAATAATAATAATAATAATAATAATAATAATAATAATAATAATAATAATAATAATAATAATAATCTGTCAGATATTTTCCTTAATGATGTGATCTGTAAACATAATTCAGTGTAATTTAATAGTAAAAGCAAATAGGCTTAATGAGTTTCAAATAATATTCGGGTGTCGTAAGTGGTGAAACACTAGAATATTGAGAATTCACCTTTATAACAAAAAAAATGCATTCTCAAGGAAGTATGTGTTTCTGTACTGATGATTTCAAGGGGTTGTGTGAAAATCATTTATAATGCAGGATTTAGAAAATCGAGACTCATTGTAGGGTCATCACAAGAAAAAATCTATATCAGCATGCAAACTTGTACGTCAGATTTAAAACAAAATTCAAGTGGAACAAAGTAAATTGCTTTTCCAGACGTCCGATTTCAATTTTTGATACGTCTATGTTTGGATTTTCAAGTATACATTCGGAGACGAAAACTCAACCACTTTTGGGGTGCAGGCAAATCTCTTTACAATACCCAGCTTCAAACGCGCTGCTACCATTCTTCATTATTCACTCTGAAAAACCTAAATTTGTTTTTGCGTGATTATAATTATCTAGTATGCGTTCATCTTTTGATTATAAATTTACAGATGGTGAATTTGGCATTATATAAAAAGACATTTATTAGATTTTAGAAGTACGAATGAAACAAAATACGTTGTATCTTGTGACGATTAGAATCGGACGGGATAGGCTTTCAGATGCTGTTTGTTGCGACAACTAGACGACTGGAAATGCCTCGTTTGATTCATTTGCTTAATTTGCGTAATTGGTTGCAACAGGCTCGTGCCAGTGTAAGCACAATTTTCCAGGCACGCCCTTCTATCACGGTAGGATACAATGGGACTTGCTTGATGATACGTCGCGGCTAACGTACGCAGGCGTGTGACAGGAGACACTGAAGGACAAGTTGCTAGAGTTCATGCCCCATTTAGCCCCAGTAAGCCACACGACAAACAAACACGAAGTTGCGCTTGCGGATGTCTTATAAGGTAAGTCAGCAACCCTTAAATGATGTAAAATTATGTTTTTTTCTTCAGACATCACTCAAATGTTTACTTTAAAGAAAGAATTGTACACTCAAATCATAAGATTAACATAACAAGAAAGAGTTAAAATATTCCTTTGGTGCTTTTATGAAGTGAAATGTTTGCCTCTGCATTCAACTTATGGGTCGCAAACAAAACATCTGCTGAACGAAGGCGCCCATTAACTTGAATTAAAAAGGTAGTAGCAGTTGGTGCAAGAAAATTCAGTATTGATGAACACGGGTTGATTCCACGGGTTTGCATGAGATTCCACATACTGAGCTGAAGACTTGACTCTGAAGTTGGCGGGATGTACAAGTTTCTTCCTCAGTGTTGGGTATAGATTTAAATGCGTGGCGAAAGCATCAGTAAGCAGCTTTGCCGCCGAAGCACCGCGCATTTCGTTCGCCGCCTCTCCTTCCCTCCAGTTTCCCGTCTGCTTCCAGTTTCCCGACTTGGTCGTCCCTGCCCGACGCCGTCGCTCGTTGCAGCGCGGAGCGGCGTCGCGGCCGGGGGGCCGGCGCGGTGTTTATTTTTCCGAATTCCTCGCCCGCCGGTGCGCGATAAAAACCTGCCGTTGTAAAGCTCCGGAGGAGGCGGCCTCCGCTGTCGGCGGCGGACGGCGTGTTTATAAGCCAGCCTCTCGGGGGCACTCTGCCATGGCCGAGGTGATAGTGGTGGCGGCAAAAGAAAAATGATTATGGTCGTGGAGATGGCGGTGGGGGTCATGGCAACGGTTGCAGTGGTAAGAGGCGGAAGCAACTGGTGGAGGGGTGGGTTCGCAGTGTTGGTGGTGGCGGCGATAGCTTTTTACCAGCATCTCTGGGCCACTCTGCGGTGGTAGTGGTGGCGATGGCGGTGGTAGCTGCGAAAGAAATATGATTATGGTCGTGGAGATGGCGGTGTGCGTCATGGCAATGGTTGCTGTGGAAAGAGGCGGAGGCAAGAGGTTGAAGACAAGTCTGAAATGTCTGTCTTTAATTTCAGATCTGCCACTTTAATTTCCATTGCATATGGCTACTGTGCCTTTACGCAGTTTGTTTGCTTTTCATTTGCTCTCTCTTTTGCTTATTTCGTGTTTATTCCGCGACGTTTTCCGTATCTTTTACTATTGTGTCCCTTTCATTCCTCTTTTGTCTACCAAATTCAGAAAACCAGCAATTTTTTACGTTGGTGCGCATTTTACATTGGCGGCTCTGATGCATGCGACGTATACAGTGAAATGTAATCTAATCTCCGTCTCATTTATTTCTGATTGTTTCTTATTATAGCATATTTTAGCTTTGCAACTCGTAATTCCTTCACTGCATTATCAGATGCATTTTTTCTACCGCTGTTAAAGGCATTGCATTTACTTAGAAGTAAATAGCGAACTCTTCAGCTCCATGCTCAGTTGCACTGTGCTTCTTTCGTTGTCTTCGTGTCTTTTATCATTGTCAATCTACAACATGGCGACAATCTTTTGTTCTGCTCTCGCCACGTTTTCTTAAGATGTAATGCGTCCAACTCTTTCATACCTCTGTCGCTTTCGTAAGCAATGTGACCAGTGCCAAACGCGCCTCTCCTTCGGTGACTTGGTTGATCCCTCCTTGCCTCCCTTCATCTTCGCTGCGCCACAGTCTTCTGCGCTGTTCCATCCGCTACCGTAGAGTTCTGCTCCGACGCCATCACAGCCATCTCCGCTTCTGCCTCTAACTGCACCACCAATGCTACCTCCTCCTCCCCTTCCTCCTTGTTGACCATCATCGCCCCCGCCACTGCCACTTTTGCCAACGCCTCAGCCACCGTCGACGGTTGCCGCTAGCACCCCCTCCACCGCCTCTATCGTGTCTGCTATCTCCTTCACCTCCACCACTACCTCTTCTTTCGCCTCCACCTCCGCGCCACCGCCACCGCCACCCCCACCTTCACCTGCCTCCTCAAATTCGTTCTCCCCGCCGGTACCGCCACCTCCGTCACCTCGCTCCCCTCACCGCCGGCGCCGCCTCCCCTACCTCCACCACCGCCTCTTCAGCTGCGTCTGCCTCTATCTCCGCCTCCGCGTGCGCGTGAGCGCTCTCGTCCGAGGCTGCTATTGTGCTGTAAAGCTGCTGCCGGCGCCGCTTCGCCCGGCCGCCCTCTCGTCCGCCCTCCGCCCCGCCTCCTTCCCGCTCGCTGCCGCGCGGTCCCGCTCCCGTGCGCGCGATTCCGGCCGCCGCTCTCCCGCCCCCGCTCCTCGCCGCTCCCGGGATGATTTGGCAAGCTGCTGCCGCTGCTGCTGTGCCTCCGTCGCTGTGGACTGGTTCTCGGCGATGCAGCACCGCAGCCTGCCCAACGGAGCAAACTGGTTTCTGCCGGCCGGCCATATAGAGGGGATCTGAAAGTAGGAGGCGGAGGCGGGGCTGGCGACGGAGACTGCAGAAGCGACGCCGTTGCATGCGGCTGTCTACCTGGAGGCGTCGATTCGCGATGGCGGCGATATTCAGCGCGGACGGTAGAATATAGAAGTGGCGGTGCTGGCAGTGTGTGTATATATAAAAAAGCTTAGGATGTGGTGAAGGAGACGGAAAAGCGAGCCGAACGACAAAGGAGGTGAAAGGTGGTGAAAGAAGCGGCGAATGAACTCTGGTCTTGGCAGGAAATAAAGTGTAGCTAGACGCTACGCGATGCCCAGGTTGCGACTTGGCATTTTTTCTCAGTGGAAACGAATTGATGACTTGAGTGAAACGAAAAATGTTCTTTTAAATACGTTCTTTTCCAGTTGATTTGAAAATTTCAAACAGTGGAAATCATAAATGAAACACCAACATATATAAATTGCTTCTGGTAGGGTCATATTAATTGGTCATACAATTAACAGTGGCCATCAATCTCTGTGGATGGGGACGACTCCCGTCATCCTCCTCGCGTGAATTCGCACACTGATGATGGCTACAGGAACCACGAGACCGGTAAGAGCCGGGGATGGGGGAGGGTCAACAGCGTGTGGAGTCAATTCTGCGCATGCCCCAGGCGTTTCCAGTGGCGCAAAGCGGAACAGACTCTGGCCGAGCTGGGGTTACAGGCAGAGTGATATTTGAATTTGGGAAAAAGGATCAGCAGGGCGAGTGCGATTAAGCTGACTACCAGAACGGCAGCTGTATTGGTGCAAGAAGTGCACGTCAGTACAAATGCGTGTGGTGGAATAGGGGGTTTCAAGAGCATTAAAAGTCACGGTTACGTAAAGCGATACCACACCACGCTGGAAAATTAATCGAAACCGAATATTATGGAAAGGACAGTTGTCAATCAAAATTTTGTGCATATGGAATGGAAGGCTTTTTCCCTACTCTTTTTTGTTATGATGTTGCAACTCATGAATGCTCTACAAATTTACTTAGCTTTTACTATAGTTTCTCAAATTGGGAAGATCGGAATACGGCGTGGGGGTGTCTACGTGCTAACCACGTGTACACCCTTAACCCACGGCTAGGAGGCAGGCAGGGACGTAGCCGGTAGGCCTGAGCCCGTTCACTCGTTGTCCCGTAAAGTACACACATTCATACATACATACTTGCTTTAGTTTCAGGTTCTGTGAGATATATCTTATATTCGGTTGAAAAACGAAAAAAAATATGCTCTAAATTTCCAAACCTTTTGCATAGTGTGCCTTTTTTTGCTAGAGTCTGATCTAAAAATGTGAAGAATAACCGTTTTTGAAATATTAGTCACGCAACTAATTATCATTTGTCATGCTTATTCAGTCAATACCGTTCTTGGTTATGTATTAGCTGCTTTGACAGATAATTGCATTAGCCGTGTTAGTCGTTGATTTACTTGGATTCGGCGGTAGATAGGTCTATAAATGTGGGCGAATGTCTGTGGATTCGTTTGGTTCAGACGTCGACAGTGGCTTGTACTGGACGACTGTTTTTGAAGCCCTAACCTTATTTGACGTCATACCAGTTGATTGGCAGACCGGCCGTCTTTATAGAATAAATTAGGAAAGCACCTTAATTGGTGAGGGTGGAGTGAAATAATATTCTTCATTACGATTGTATGAATTAATGAATGGGAAGAGGTTTTCTAATGAAATTGTAGACAATCTGTGTACATTGCTTTACAGTTTATTAATCTAGATAAAATGGGAAATGACGATAAAATTTTCTCTACTTTAAAATTGTAAAATAATGTGAACTGATTGTGTATAATTTAATCAGGAAACTCCTTTCCAGTCATGAAATGTTGATAGGTGATGTATCATTAACGTAAGTCCGGTGCCAATGAATATGTTAATGTTAAACAGGAAATATTACTTGTAATGGGTAATTGTGAGGACGGTTTGATTTAATGGGAAAACTCGTTTTTTTCTGTGATATATTTCTATGCACGTACTGGGTGAGCTGAAGTGCATGATATAAAGTGAGAAATACACTGGTTATTGGATAACGTTTGTAGATGTTTTCTTCACAAATTGCCATTTAGCCGGTTTACTAACGTCTTTTTAATGATAATTTTGTTAATTTTCCCGCGGATCTCGCAAAATTATATTAAGAGTAAAATGTTCATTTTCTTATTACCAGTATTTTTATGAAACAAACCGACCTACCCATGGTTTATTTGTTTCCTCATTATTTCCAAGTTCATTCTTGGAAGTGATTGTTTTTCACAACTTCCAAGGTCTTCTTCCAGGAACGATCGTGAAGGAGAAGAAATAGACTAATCTTTGTCGCAGCTTCTCTCTTTTTATCTGTGAGATCTCTGTTGTCTGAAAATATATATCTTTTATATTTTATATTTATCAGATATTGTTCATAAGTAGTAGTGGGAACAAATGCATAGAATCGTACAGACAAAAGGATCAAAATCGCTAATGTAGCAAATTCACCGTGTCATACAAAGGTGTCACTTTTTTATCACCTTTCTTCTGATAAGTGCTTGTTGCCCGAACGTACATAAAATTGGTGATGGGTTTATTGCCAGATTTGTTCGACATTCGTCTTGTTTGTTATCGGATCACTTACTGAATTCTTATGCGTGTGCGTTGTAGATGGTTCAGTGGTTCCGTGGAACTACCTCCGTCCTGCAAAGGCGTCCTGAGTCCTGCCGGTTTGAGCATCGCTATGCCAAATGTGACGAACAAGAGAGAAGCCGACCACGCGGAGTTCAATGCTTAGCCGCTGATGCCACTGCCGCTGCCGCTGCTGCATGCTTCGCGTTTTTGCACAGGAAAATTTTTTCGCGAAGCCCTCTTGAATTTCCGTCTCTACAACTGCTCTCCTATAACTCCATCTCTCTTCTTTTGCTCTTTCCATCGATGTTTTTTTCGTCAAATCTTTTTATTTTCAGCCCTCCCCTTTGCTGGTTGCAGGTTGTTGAATAGTTTCACTTTTCGTTTTTGCAATGGTTTGAAATTCTGTCACGCCTTTGATTTATCCGCCATGAATTTTAGCGTGCCGGTGTCCTTCATTTTCTGTGAGGCCTCTCAATCTGTTCTTAACACACGTCATCTTTTTGTGACGAAACGTATTCTCGTAACTCTAGTGTTTCCGCTTACCTAGAGTCCTTTCAAATTCAAATACCATTGAACGAATACAATGCGAACATATCCAGTTTGAATAGTCTGTCGCTTCTTAAACGAGATAAAGAAATTAATTCGAATCACGATTTGTGCTCTTGAATAATTTATGTTGAAGAACGAAAAGGGAAGAATTATTAATCTTCTTCAATTCGCGGTATTGTAAATGTATTGCCATTGGTTTCGTGACATACTATGGTCAATGAGGAAGACTTTATTATGAATATCCTCTCCCCTTATTTGTAGGAATAAGAAACGACGTAAATAATATACCACTTTCTTCACGTGTTTCTGGCATATAGGAGTGACTCAATAGCAGTACATCTACTTGTTTCTATCATAAAGTGACATTTAAGAAAGAATGCAGAATATCAATGATTTATATAGGTTAATATATTCATAAATGTAATAGGTTAATAATACTGAAAGTGATTTAATGAAACCATAGGAGTTAAATATTCGTTTCTGCTTCAAAACACTCTGAGAAATAATTGTACTTTACATATTTCGTTAATGGAAATAGGAAATCACCATTTTGTCACATCATACATTGTACTTGTTCCCTTCATTTAGAAAGGTGAATATGTATATTGCAAAATTGCATTGATTAAAAACCACACACGGATACCTATAAGGTCAAATAATGCGAAAGCCCCGTCCTATTATTTTCTAACATTAATTTCTAACTAACAGAGACTCGAGTATATCGCATTTACTAGCCTAATACCGACAGTCGTTCGTACCTGAACGTAATGATTCTGCATTGTTTTTTCGTTTATGTCCATTTGGTGGAAAAACGGATTAAGAGTGCATTGTCGGACGGACGACACGGACTGTGTAGTGCAACGTGCACGTCTGGTCGGCTAACGTTCCCGCCCTGCTCGCCTCTCTCACTCCCCCACCTTCCCTCCCCCTCCCCACAACCTCCCTCCCGCGCCACGCCTGCGCCGCCGTCCCGCCCGCGCACTTTCTCCGCTCCGCCTCACCTCGCCTGTCCCCGCTCCATCCTCGCGTTCGCCCGTTCCGCACGGCGGCCTGCGGAAACGTCAGTCTCGCGTTTCGGTCCCCGTTTCGAATCCGCGTTCACGCCGCGCCACACGAGCCGGCGCCTACCAGCCCGCCAGCCCTCTCGCAGGCCGGCCCCCGCCGCCCCCGCGCGGTTCCGAACGGCCCGTGACCAATGGAACGACCGGCCGCGCGGCACGGCGCGAGACGCTTTGTTGGAGCTGGGAAAGCCAGACGCTCACCTCTACCTTCCAGTACCCAGCGGGGGCGTATTAAACAATATTAATAGAGAAGGATGGAATAGGAGGGATGAAAAATGGGAGTAGAGACGATTCAAATCTGCTGAAGAACAAAATTGTTAATCTCACCTCATACGATTATCGTTCTGGGATTTTGTGTGTTCGAAGATACATATTAGAAAAATAAATTGCAAAATTGTGAAATTTGAATTTGAACATTTGCGACTTAAAATTACAAAATTGATATTGGAAAAATAAAATTAGACAAGAGAGAATGCGGGCTGCCGATCTTTCAATTATTGTTTGCGATTATAATTTATTCCTGGCTGTTAATAAGAGCATTGCTACCATTTTTCGTTTACCTTTCCAGGTTTTTGTCCTTCATATTTCGACACTTTTAAGTTGGATTTTTGTGTTGCGAATATTGCAAAACAAAACTCATGGTTACATTTTCCCTCTCTCTGTCTCGTTGATACTCATATTTGCAAACACTTCCACTGAACATGATTTCGCCAAATACCTCATTAATCAACATACCCAATTTACTGCGCGTGTCGGTTCTCCAAGCCTACCGCGTACGAGCTTGAAAACGAAACTCGCACGGCAGCTATTACGTTTGCTCTTCCACCTCGGAGGCTGAGTTTTTACCGGCGCCCCCGCAGTAATTGTCAGGGTGTAAACGCGCCCTGGGGCGAAAAAGCTCACGGGAGCCCCTCTGCCTGCGCGACGCGACGCGCCAGGCTTTTATAGAGGCGTTTACGATTGGCGCCCCCGCCCCCCGCCCTCGTCGCCTGCGTCTCGCCTCGGGGCGGACGCGCGCCGCGCGGGGGAAACTGGAGGGGGGGGGGGGAGGAGCCGGCCAGCAGTCGTTAACGCCCGCGGCGGCAGAGGCGATCTCGCGGAGACGCTCAACTGCGTTAACGCCGGGCAGAAGCAGCGCGAGAACGGTCGTCTTCAGCAATAGGCGCGCCCTGCGGAACGATGCAACGACCTGTTGTGTGGCGGCCGTCCCGCCCGCAGCCGTTCCACCTCTCGTACCGTCGTCTTCTTGGGTACCGGAGATCAAATCCTGGTCACTTCGTGTAGTGGGGAAAGCGAATTTGCGACAGGTTTTATTGCGGTTTTTCCGTTTATCTTGTTTCGCATCCCATTATTGCTTCTGTTATTATTTTTTTTTTTTATTTTTGCATTTTAGTTGACTTCCACTGTCACTTATACAATTAAAATGCTTTGCATTGTATTACATTATTTTATATTGTTATTATATTAGAAAATCTGTGTAGTATTAAATTCCAAATTCATATTAAGTGATATGTACGATCTTGACATTTATGTCTGGCTTGATTTTTTTTGTGAGAAATTTTATTATTATTATTATTATTATTATTATTATTATTATTATTATTATTATTATTATAAATACTTCTCTAAAGCATATTTATCCAAGTTCTATTCGTTAGAAATTCTTGGCTAAAGTTCCTCCATAAATTTTCGCACTTTTCTTTTTGTTGCATTCACAACAGCCTTCTGCTTAACCTTGTAAATATTAACGTTGAAATCCAAATATTTCAAACATTTAAACAGGGCCTTTGGAATTCCTGCGAAGCTAGATATAATAATGGCAACGATTCTCACTTGGTGCAAATTGCACTGTCTTTGGATACTTTCCACTAGTGGAACTTAATATCTTCTCAACATCCTTTTTGAAGGTTTCTCATATTTGTTATCGATCAGATTGATTTGCCACAATCAAGTCAAGTCGATTGTAAGAGGCCGTTTGACCTGTGAGAATTGTTTTGTCTCAATAAAGAAAGTATTTCTCACGTTCGAGAACACTGTCAGGTAAGTATTAGCACTCGTACTCGCAGTAGGGAGTCAAGTACTCGCAGTAGGGAGTCTTGTTTTTTATTAAGAGGTATTGGGAACCTATATCTTGATCAGAATCTTTCCAGTTGCATCATTGTGTCGTTTGTAGTCAGTTCCCGAGAAATATGTGCATCCTGATGTAACATGATAGACATTTTCTTGTGTCGGGCATGCTTATGGACATCTGTCATCTTGCACTTCAAAATCTATTACTATTGCTTTCAATAACCGTTGGTAGTATAACTTACTAATATGGGTAGTAAATATTCATAATAAAGTCTGAGTCTTGTCTGTAAATTGAAAGCGCATTTTGATTTAGATTTGGAAAGTTGAAATGTAAAGGTTCCGGAAATGTGTTTTCCAGGAAATTTTATTCCCAATTACCTGTATTTCATGACCGGCGGCAGTCCGGTAGCATCATCGTTTGTGAAATTTCTAAAGGACGTAACAACTAACCGTCTATAATTATTATAGAGCAGACATTATTCAGCCTGGAGGACAAATAAACGAGACAACGTTTGTCTTCAAATTTCAACTCGTTTATTACTTTTCCCTATTGTTTTGTATATACTTCCTTTTTTCTATACTAGAAGAGACCAATACTAAATGAAGGAAAAGAAAAGCTAATGTGTATTTTTGAGGTATTTATGCTGGTGGAATTTTTTGATTTATTTTTCTGTTCAACGACAGTGAAACAGATTTTATGCGTAATTATTTTCAATTGTAAATAACAACCTTAAGTTCTTTCTAATACATGTGATCTTTAGATTCATGCTTAAAGAACCTAGATTACTTGCTAAGTTCCTTAGTTATGAAATGTTTTATCGTTCCCATCACCTTTTCTGAATAGTTCACGAACGTGCTTTCAAAGGCCATACAATTACCGTTGTCCCCTTTCTAATGCACGACGTCATACCAATAACACGCCTTGAAGTATCTCTTTGTTCTCCTATCTCTGAAAGTAACGGCATTTACAGTAATTTCAAGTGCTTTGCCCATCCACGAAATTGTATTCGTCAGTAGACAATATAACAATTAATCTCTTCTAATTTCGACATGATTTGTTGGTATTAAGTTATAAAGTATTCTAACTTTCATCAACCTTGACATTTGCGATCTTGCAGTCTTCTGTTTTAATTTTTGTCCGTTGTGTAATTTGCCATTGCGTTTATGGGTGTGCTTATTCAACTGACCGATGTCGGAATATAATATATTCTCATGAATTGTCCGAAGCGTGACCATAGTGTTAAGTAGGACGCAAAATGTCATTCCATTTTACACTCATCACATTTAGATTCTTCGAGTGATTTCATTCTACTTTTGTTTTAGGAAAGACTGAAGTACAGTATTTGCTCAGCCGCGTCGGTCAGCCTCATTCTTCAGAACTGTTTTGTGCTTTTTCTGCAGAGGAACATACTCCTCGTTTTAAAATTTCGAACTCTGTTGTAAATGGTCATTAACAAGATATTCGAACTTTTTTTATTTGATCAATTATATAACAAACATGTCATGTATTTAAATATTTGACATGTATAAAAATATTGCCTATTTCCAAATAATTATTTATTTTTATAAGAGGAGGTATATCCGGTTGCTAGAACAGCCATAGCCATGTTGCCATGGCTTCCGATTAAACGTAGGAATTAAGATCCAAGTACAGTAGAACAGTATTACGATTGTTCTGCGAGGATGCCTGTTTACCATTTTTTTTCTGTTGTGTTACGGTTTTGTAACTTCTCAGTTTCAAACACTAGCTGTGGAATCACAACCATCATTAGGCAACGTGCTAACAACTGAATCCCGGACGCTCTGAAGCTGTACGGTAGCCCAAGAAAACGTGTGATGTTTATATCCGGGCAACTCGCATCGCGTTAGGTCGAACCCGTGACTTCCCCCGAGGCGGTGTGAATGTGGATGTGTGTGTGTAGGGGGGAGAGGCCGGCGTGGAGGCCAGCTGTCCGTTCGCTCCGGCCGCAGAAGCCTCCTCGATGTGGGTCAAGTGAGTTAGTGTTCTTTTGTTTATTGTTTTGTTTATATCCGCGCGCCCGGCGGTCGACGGACGGGTATGCGCGGGGTCTCATCTCACACAGACCTACTTCAACCGCCGCAGCAGCACCAGCCACGGCCCCGCGGACGGCTCGGCTCTGCGGGGCCTCACAGGCCTGTGCTGACGCCTGACCGTCGACTGTTGAAGCGCCTGTTGTGAGAACTTCTATCGCCGCGGACTCTGCGCTTTATTCTTTCAGCTTATGTTTGACTAAAGACGCGATGTAAACCATTGCCTGATTACAAACCTTGCTCAGCGGACATAAATTTCTCATAAAATATCGCCATGGTAAATGCCATAAAAATTGCATTCCTTGGGAAAGGGAATTTTTCGTTGTGTAAATTCTGAGTGGCTGGTGATATCACGACCTTTTCTTTGACAGATAGTTTTCAGATGGACTGCTTTTGCTAGACGATTTAGTTAATAAAAAACTCGTGAAATACCGGCATTGATCCGTAAACGTCGTTTGATGATCATTCTTTTAAAGGTGCTTCGTATGTTGAATTTTCGTTTCGCACTAGTGTCCGTTGATACTGAAAAAGTTGTTTCAGACTACAGAAAGATGGAGTCCCTGTATTGTGTGTGTGATATTTATGTTTGTGAAGTCGAGCGTGTCATGCAATGTAGTACTTGCTGTTGTGTTAACATGCGTGCTGCGGGCAGTATAAGAACGATTGTCAAGTGTCTTGGAAGTTGTTGACACGTCTGACGTCATTCTTCACGAAACGTCTGTAGTAGACAGGGACATGGAAAATATTTGAAAGCCTTGTGTGCTTTCTCTGACGTAATGCTGAATACTTGCGTGCCTTTGAATAGTTATTTTGTGTTCCCATTAGCAGAAATTGGTTTTTCACAGCATGGCATAAGTGAATGAGAAGTTCTTTAATTGTAAGTCGTCGTGATAATTGAGCTTCTACTCCGCATGCGAACCTTAGTCGTGAAGGAAATGCATATTTGACGGGTACATTGTGATACAGGTGTATTGGTACGGCGCAGTGCGCCCGTATTTTGCTTTATAAACAAATGTTCACAAATTTTGAGTCACGGCAAATCTTAATTAATATTGGAATCTACTAAGTCGCTGTTATATGAAACTGTTCTTCCTTATATATATATATATATATATATATATATATATATATATATATATATATATATATATCATTATTTTCCAATAATATCTAACCATTTATTTTTCATTCAGTTTTTCGCTATACCCGTGTAAAATTACATGACATTGTATCCCATACTGAAGAGAACAAGAAACTAACCAGTACGAGGAAGTCTGTGCCATTCTGTAGCACCACTAGTTTATTCTTGGTGACGAAATGAAGAAATTAAGACTCTCTTTTAAACTAACATTCCATCTGTCTTGGCAAATATAATATAAGAAATACTATTTATGATTTCTTTCCTAAGATATTTTCACTCACAGAAACACGTATTTATTTAATTGTATATTTTACATTGTTTGCTCCGATGATTTATTCAGTCATTTAATGTATATTATTTTGGTTTTTGCAGGTATGTTTCATTGTTCCTTCCAATCTTCACTACGAGACGCCTGCAACGGCGGAGACAGGTTCACGGTTCGTATAGAATGCCATACCACGTTGTCACCAATGACTTGTTCTTAAAACTTTTGCGCCACCGCTGCCGACTCCGCGGCTGCCACTTCCCTACGGCGAGACTATCTTATCGGGGTCCCCTAGTGCGGTGGGACGGCGACGGCGGCGGCGGCGGCGTCATTGCGAAATGCCTGATACGGTGAGGGTTGGCAGCGGCGATGGCGACGGCGGCGTCATGCGCAAATAGAGCGTTTCCCGTCATTTTGACGTGCACGAGCCCCTCTCTCTCTTATACTCCTACTGCCACCCCCTCTCCTCTCACACTCCTGCAAGTGAGTATTCAAGAGACAGGAATACCACATCTGCCTCGCTCGGCTTCAATGCGAGACTCTAATAGTGCTCCTCCTGCATTGCGGCGAATTGTCCCTTCACCGTGGTGTACGAGCGGCAATAGACGCTGATATAGAACTTTTGTTACTTACTAATTACTAAGTTGATTAAAAAATCTTCCGCCAGTGAATGAAGCCACTCTGTAACACCCTTTTTAAGCATATTTTTAATCGTCTAAGAGGTGCGATACGAGTCAGTACCTATATCATGTGCTAGATGAGATAGGAAAAGTGCTAAATGAGATCGTTCAAAAATGTCTCAACTCAAACCATTCAAAAACGGCGCGCGCGCAATTATTTACGTGTACCAGGAGAACGTCAGCATTTTGATCGGCAGCCAGCATGCGCCGATGCTTTTTCTGAATTGCAAAACCACATCCTACTCCGAAATAATACATCTGGAAGCACTTCCTATCTGGCGCAATTTTCTTTGGTAACATTCACTTTTAGTCAATCTAGAAAATGAGTCAACTGCATCTGAACCGTCTCCTCACAGTTCTCCACTGCAGGTGTCGCTATTCCCACCTATTTCTCACATATGGGCCAACGGAAGTTACTTTATGAATTGCCCTCCAACTTCTCGTCGCTCGGTTCCCTTAATTTATGGTGATTCACACACGTTAAAATCGTAAAAACTTCAAGGGTACAAAAATTAATCTAGGTCAAAATCCACGGCATGCCGTCCAGACGGGAAAAACGTCATAACTCGGCGACATGAAAAGGCGTAGACACGCGAAGTCTTATTTTTATTTACCAGCCGTTCGGTGGGCGTAGGAGAATACTTATTACTGCACTTCACGGTACGCTGCACTTCATGCTCAAACAAGATAGTAAATCATGCTTGATGACTTGATGAATTTAAGTGCCGTCACCAGTAAAAGAGAAGTGAATGGAGTGAAGCAAACAGTTCCGTGAAAGATACGAGTATCTTCATAGTCGGGACATTTTGATATAAATTTCACGGCTAGTCTGTTGACATATCCTTCTACGTAAAATGAACTCTGAAATTTTCTTCATTATTTGTGAATCATAAGCACTTCAAAATCATTTCTCTAAGCACAAGCATTTTCAAAACTCTTACGCGCAGTGCTCGTGTTCCTATAAACATATTAGAACTAGTTAGTACTCATAGAGTTGGCAACTTTATAATATTACACGTAGAAAGTTGAAACTTAGGAAACTTGGTGTCTTGCAGTTCAGTAAGGGTGCTGCGAATGGTGTCGAAGGGTATGGAAACTTAAGGAAGTGAAGTGCATCGAACCTACAGTGCTGTGCATCATCATGAGCAGTTGTGCTATCATGTGTAATATAAGTTTGTTGTTGATATTATTATTATTATTATTATTATTATTGTTGTTATTGTTATTTATTTTATAAATTACTGCTATCGAGTTGTAATCATTTGCAGTTTTAACAGCAGATGTTTCGTTTAACTAATAAAGGGTGTTGAAGAATTAATAGGTTTGAGCATGGGGCTGTCACGCATTTCCTTAAAGCAGTTAGTAAAACACCGCGAGTTTGATATAAATAATTAGAGTACATTCAAAATAGTTTCCCCCATAAGTACATATGTCTCATTTTGCTTTGTCGCATTCTCCTTACGTAATACAGAGAAAGTTATGTAATGTTTCGCCGGAAAACGGTGAGTTTTGGTTAGATAAAGTCGCACCGAAGAGGTGAATAATTATTGTTTGTATATGTAGAAAATTACTTCATCTACTGTCAGAATTCATATTTTCTGGGTGATACCAAAAAATTAGATACTTTACTTAGAGCTCCAACAGCATTCTTAAAAAATGGCTCTTAACCTTTTCTATTTTTTTCTCAAATAGAGCAAAGCACAAATGGTGCAGAAAATGGTTAAAATGTCTAATATTCTGAAAATTGCCAAAGGTATTTTTTTCGGTGTCGTCCAGCAACTTCAACACTGAAGATAAATAGTTTTTCGTAATAAAATCTCTTCTTCATAATTAGATTTTTAAATAATGCCGTGTACAATTTTTAAAAAAATGAGACATTTTGTTATAATTTGTGCGAAATAAAACCATTTTTTTAAAACAAGATTTTCTCAAAAACGGCGTTTTAAAGCACTTGAATGGATAGAGTTAAATGCACTGAATAACGTAACATAAACGCTATATCAAAATATTATTTTTTTTACCTTTTTTTTAAAATTACAAAAATCAATCTTGGTGTAATATATACCACATTACGTAATCGATACAAATAATACAAAAAAATATGTGATATTGTAGCACCACTCACTTGTTGTGAATACACTTGTCAATGAACAGAGAGAAGATTGCATTGTGTATAATAATTGCCATTCAATACAAATGTCTCGAATTTTCTTGCGTCATATTGATACAGGTGCAGTACTTTTTTTGTGAAAAAGAGTAAACTGCAGACAAAGCCGCATTCGTTGTATGCGTTGATCTCATTTACATGAATCAAGTTCAAACCGTGCGAACATTTCGCACTTTGAACGGGCAGGCCGTGAACTATGCATTACAAAATCTAGGCTCAGTAATGTGCGTGCGTAAATCATAACATTTTAAATGTTAACAAGCACTTCCTTAAACCCATGTAGATTAAATGGCACAGAATATCAAAGAGCGAAGTTAAATCGTCATATAATTCAAAAAGTGAATTTAAATATTCTTTGACTACTCGTTCTAGAATACTAAGAAGAGTCAACCCAAGAGTCAAAATGTATTATTTTGTAGATTACGGCGTAAGGAATCTATCGCGTTGAATGCTCCTCTGGGGGACGAGTAAAACCAGGTTTTAAGTCCTAGGAGGATACGGATTTCAGTTATGCACGATCGCAGTGTCAGGAAGCAGATGCGCAGCACGGTTTGGAGGTTGTGTGGCAACGCCCAGCACGCGCTTTCAAAGTTTCTCAGTTTTAAGAACAATTTCTTACGAATTCTTGCGGAAAGAGAAGTTGAGGAATAAAAATATATACATCTGTCGAATGAATTTTCCATGGACTTGAGAATAACAAGTGCCATTATGGTAAGTTACTTTGTACTGTTTCGCACAAAAGGCATTGAGTAGATGTGAAGTGTAGAGGCGTAGTTGCCAACATTGAATTCTGAGCAGAGAGCACTGGAAGCATTGGGTTTTCCAGAACCTCGACCGCCCCGAGCGGAAGTGTGATTGTGGCAGGGTTGGAGATAAACGCGCTTGTGGGACACCGCATGAGAGCAGAGGCAGTTAGACTGCCTAGAATACGTCAGCAATGCTTGCACTTTTGTATAACGTGGTGGCAAGTTAAACCGTCAGCAGATCATGTGAAATTGTGCATCTCCTGGGAATCGTGCTAACTTGTTTTGTCCACCACGTTTCCACTCGGCTCGACCGGGATTTGGAACCAGGTACTCCGGGGACGAAAGCGAACGCGCTAGACGCAACTCGACAGTTCCGTCTGCGACCTATTCGCGGGCAGACCAGGCTTCAGTTAACGACGCGCTGGATGTACTACTGACGCCATTCAATATGCAAACAATGAAGAAGGTAGCAGATGCGCTAGGGTTACAAATAGTGCATCAACCCTGCTTTGTCAATGTACTAGGTCCTTGATTGAACATTGATAAAAACAAAAAGGTCGTAGGATATTCCGGAAATGAAGAGAAAGAAAGTAAGGAAGGAAAGAAGGACGAAGCGTCGGAAAGGCCGTCTGGTGCACCTGGGGTGGCACGGTGCCCATTCATTCTAACCAACGTCCCTTTTGCCGGGGCGCCAAAGAATAAAAGAAACGGCTAATGGGGTGAGAAAGGGATTAGAGCCAGTGTTCGCAGCGACAACTGGCATTCCCTGCCGACCTTTACCGTCACCCCTACATGCCTTTCCTAATGTCACTGTAGAGTGACAGCTTCCGTAACACGTATTGTGTCCACACTATCCAAAACGGTCGAGGACGAATTTTGGAACGTGAAAAATTCGGGATACATGACGAGTCGTTGTAGAATGGACTATCCATTACCATAGACTATTACCATACCATCCAGTTCCAGATTTGTGAAGAAAAGTATGGTTGAATGAACGCTAAAAATATAGCAGGCGAAATTTCATAGTTATTCAACTGGGAGTCATTGTTTTCTGTCTCTTTACAATATCTACGTTGCATTTAACGACAACGAAATATCACAGAGGGAAGATTAGATATCTTGAATATTTCGAAATCCGGTAGGGATGTGAATTAGTGTGACACAATCATTGACGCCAATTTTTGGAGAGGGGAAATGTTCCTGTGTGTAAGCTTCTCTAGTGCAAATTCTAATTAAATGATAATGTTATGACCATAATAGTGGTAAGAATCGCTGCAAGCGTAAGTCATCCACACACTTGACGACGTGACTAACATATCGGTTTAACATTTTATGGTAAAGCGACGCAGTTAATATGTTGTCTTAGTGTATAAATTATTACTAATTTACGCGCATCGTGTGACTAGAAAATTAATATTCATAACTGATATATAGTCGGTAAATGGGCATTATACACACTAAGGCCAGCAATAGGCGTGCCAGTAGTGCGTTCACATCCTGCAATATGATTTATTCGATGCACGGTTTTGAGAAAAATTCCAAAGAAAGGAGCATCGAACAATATGTTGCTGTTTTGTTTTGAGTCTATTAAAATAAAATAGAATGTAGATTCATTTATTCTTTGGTTATGTCCCTTGTAAATGTTCCGTTGGAATAAGTTGTGTTATGACCGGTATCAATTATCCAAATGTTACTGACAAGGAAAGTGAATGTGTTTGCACATTTGCGTTAGATACCGGTCGTCTTGGCTAGTATTGCTACGTAAACATTTACTCATAAAGATACGTAAATAAAATGAGATAAGAAGTAAAAATAATGTTTATGATTGGTTTATACCAGTTCTGAGATACGGAGTCGTCGATAACCAAACCTGTGAATCATAGTTCTGTGTATTCGAGAAACAATATAAATGTTCGTTTGAAAAGAAAATCCCATTCGCGTTATTCTCTAAGAAACCTTAACGGGAGTGCTCGGTATACGTAAACATTTCCTCCAAAATTAGTGTTATTACTCATCAATTTCTCATTTTTTAAAATTTATAGCATCATATAAAGATATAAAATGGAGGACAAATTGCATTGAAAAAGAAATCTCTGGCTTAAATATTGGAGTACGGCATGCTCGAAAAATAAATTTGAACTTTTATAACTTTTGAAAATTTCAAGAGGTTTTAATGAAAATTGAAACTATACCATACTTATAAATCTATTTTCTTCTATTCGTTGTAAAAAAAAGTGAAGAAAAAATTGCATAGATTTTCCAGAAAGTTTTGAAAACGTCGCTAGGGCACAGACGTTTTCTAAAAGCATTGAAGGGGCTCTGTAGCCTTGAGTAATAAAACATTTTTTCCCGTACATATGTGAAGAATCTTACAAAAATTATATAGAGAATGTGAAGATAAATTTTAAAAGCCACAGAGCTGGTTACGTGGATGAACACATTAGTCCATTCTTATATTGGTGCCTTACTTCTATGTTTGAGTAAATATTGTCTTCTTGTCTACCGATAACTATATGAATTGAAAAAAGCCAGCGATTTTCTTAGGTTTTTGAAAGTCAACACGTGCTGTAGTTATCAACTCGTTGACTCACACTTTTCAATAACAAACAATTGATTTTGTTTATTTATCACTTTTTTAATTTTTGACAAAAAAGTTCTTAATTACCAAAAAATGAAATATATTTGCATGTTTTGAATGAGCTTTATATTTTCGAGAATTTAATTTTACTTTTGAAACGGTATTTCTTGTTGCTGCTATTTGTAGATATTTGTACGAGTAATTTGCGAGTATAGTGTGCCTTAGTTTGTTTCCCAAAAAATAATACGTTGTGCGCTTGTTGGTAAAATCTCATTTTATAAACTTTATGAAACCATGATAAATGTATGTAGAATTTTTTAGTGTTTAAACATTTTTTTAGACATTTTAGGGTCGGATTAATCCGACTTTTGACAGCTAGGGGTGTTCCCAGGGTTCCCTGCTTTTATTTATATGTTATCAGGGGGATAAGAGAGACGTCAAGAGAGAATGACATATTCCCATCGCCATCTTCACCAGCTTATTTGACATGTTTTTTTTTCTTTCGTCTTACAACTATAAAAACAGACGATTTATGTTAGAAAGCTAATGTTCATTTTTGCCCGGGCTGGGGATCGAACCCAGCATCGCCTCACAGAAAGCTAGTGCGCTGTCTTTTAGTCATCAAAAAGGCCTTAATAAGTGTGTAATAAAATGTGAATGAATAGTTACATTTTCGAAAAACTGAAACATTGGGAAATTGTACTTTGTAAACATAGAGTAAAATGGATGAATTCGGAACACAAACGCGACGAACCTGTCGAATCTATCCCTGAAAGGTAGACAATTTAGAGTCCCTTTGGAAAAGCTTCCAAAATTTGCCCGAAAACAACTAAACTAGTGTACGAATCCATCACGAAAAATCGCTTCTGGGACGGAGTTGATCCCTTCCATAAACAAACAATAGTCCATATCAAACCTTGATTGAGAATTGTTGATAAAGGAAAAGAGTCATGTAAATACATCGTATAGTTTAATAGATAAGAAGACCCAGAAATGTAGTTGCTTCGTTTACGTAGCGCACCCCTTCGCACATGGACTTCATGTAAAGATCTCTAAAAATGAAAGTGTCTTAATAGTCTTAATCTTAATTCCGACGAATTTACCAAGTTTCAGCTCGAAAGCTTCTAATCTAACAGACTTATGCTTGATTCATATATCAATACACATATCCAGACATCCCGATTTCAGGTACAAAACTCATTTTTTACAGTCATTAGTAAAAGCGGTTCGTGCATTGCCTGTTACAAATTCAATTTTTAAGTCTTACTAAATGCGAGACGATGCTCAAGTGTTCAGGTAAACAACAATGAACAATTGTGAATGCAAAAAAGACGTATGTGCGAAATTACAACTCAGAAGAACTTCAAAAATTGATTTTTAAGACTCAACATCCTAGATCATATTGTTGAGGTGATTCCAATAATTTTTCTTCCTATTACTAGTATAGGGAGAAATAGTAAAAATAATATCGTTCGACCGCTAGACATTTATGCATGTCTTGCAATTAAGTAAGAAAGTCATCTGAGTTTGGCACGGCGAATGCATGCCAGAAAAAATATTAGCGGTCGCGACTTAATGCATGAAATCCAGCCGGATCTCTTTGTGGCTGAAATGGAGCGCGCGTGATGAAATGAAGCGGGGATCTGCAGTCGAGCGAGCGTTTAGCTTTCGCGCGCCGCCCCGCCGCGTCCAGGCGGCCGCATAGCCGCGCCTCACACTCTCGACGCCTCAGATGAATTGGTGTATGCGAGGGTGTGACCTCCCGCATTTAATTATAGCACCTCACTTATTTGCGTGGCCGAGGAAGACGCGGGGAAGCATGGCGGAAGGTGCAAGCAGCGAGAGGCGGCGGCGGCGGTGGTGGTGGTGGTGGTGGTGGTGGTGGCAGGGAAGTGGGTCGAAGAAGAAGAAGAAGAAGAGGAGGAGGAGGAGGAGGGAAGCGAGAAAACCGCAGACGACGTAGTGCTCTGGAAAGCACCCAAAATGGTCACAGAACGCTCTTAACACGTCCTTCATTTGTTCCACAAAATAGCTGGAAAATATTTCTTTGGCTATAAATGTTGGGTGCTTGTGACAATAGCAGACAATTGAAACATAATTTGTAATAAAGTCAGATTGCGTTAGTGATAAGGGACGTCATTGCTCGACTTTTTATAATATACATTTTAACCGTCGCCGTATTCAACTGCCAAGTTAGGTTACATGGTCTCAGTAGGCAGAATTGTGTTGTTCATTTTATAAGATTTAGTCATTTTTCAAAGGTGTTTTCGATTTTTTTTAATCGGTCGTCACATGTTATTCAGTAAAAGAAGGTACAGGTTTGGCTCTCTGTAGTTGCTTAGAGCATGATTGTTTCAATGACAAAATAAATCGTCTCAGGTCAAAATAATTTATTTTTTTCTAATAGAAATACATTATACAACGCAGGCAAAAATTCATATGAATTTAATACACTTTATCAAGCAAGAAGTTCTAAACAAACATTAAGTATTTTTACAGTTAGTGGGCAGCTGTGGTGGACTGTAAAACTAACCAGCATAAAATATATAATGAGTGCCCAGTCTTTTGACGTTTCTGTAAGTGCCAACAATTAACAAATAATCTATTTTGAATAGCCTTTTTGCCCAACGCGCGTTTGGGCCCAGCTCAGCGCGACGTCCCGCGGACGCATCGCGCCGTGGCACCTTCAGATCGCGGCGCGCCACTTACGCCCGGGAAGACGAATGGCGCAGGGAACAGAAGGCGCGCTTGTGTTGAAACGTGGCGCTGCCCACGTTGCTCATGCCGACCTTTTCCGTGTCGCTTGTGTATTTTCTTTTTCGCTTTGGTGTGACTTTTTTTTTATTTCGTATTATTCAGTGTGATCGGTTAGTACAGCGTCCGTTTGTTTTCTGTGCTGCAGTAGGACCAAGAATAGCACCTGATGAGCGTATTGCGTCTTAATACGCCCATTGCTAATAGCGTTTCAGTACTTTCAGTAAGAAAAAATAACAAACTGATAATGTATGTAAAATAAGTTTAATTTACTGTTCTCCACTTTCCCAAAAATGTTTTCGTGTGGTCGTTTTCAATTGCCTCGCCTATAAACAGCATTCTCTAGAATTACAGAGGGGCACATTCATAGTGTTTGGCTTGTTTTCTCTTCCTTGTTTCTTACTTTTATTTATTCGTGATCCGATAGTTAAGACATTTTTGCTGTTATTCTCGGTGCTGTCGAGGAAAAATATATCTGAGAAGTGATGTCTTTAATTGAGTTTGTAAGAAATGTCTTTAATTGTTTCAAAGTAGTTAGGATAGTTTTCTGATGAGATTTGTGTTGATGTAGTGTGAAGCTTTGGCACCAATTATAGAATTGCCGGATCAAGAAAAGTCTCAACGCTCCAGAGTTCTTCTGTTGCATGTTTTTGTCCCTGTGGAATTTATATGTAAATTAAAGAACTAACATATCAGTACACGAAACGAAACGTACACTTCATCATTTGGAAAGGAAATGTAGATACGTAATTCTCAGCCTCGTGTTATTATGTGTGTTTCTCACTTATTACAAAATATATTCTAAAATCAATTCAAATACATTTAATTGAGATACCGAGAAAAAAATTATAACGATGTATAAACAGAAAGTATGATATTAGAATTACGTACAATATCATAAAATACGTTCATAAACAGAAATTAACTTTTCACATGTGTCATGTTAAGAGGTGTGACTGTATTTTTGACATTTGCCAGTAAATAATCGAGGGACGCTAATGCAAAGCAAACGCTCTTCTCATTTTAATTTAAGTGTCAGACACGTTAATTTGTGTTTTACGGGGAATCTCGTGGGAAACGCATCCTTCTCCAGATATTCCCCCATCACTTTCCCCAGACAGCCTACAAATGTATTCCGGAACGGTGCATCACGCAGGCGGCGGGCTGCGGGGGAGATGGCAGGGTCAGGGGAAGCGCACGCATTTCGTTTCGTCAAGCTTTGAAATTTATTTTGCGACCCGTACGAAGCTGCCTCGTCGCCGCCCCCGCAACCCCCACTGCCCCCGCCGTCCCCGCCTTGGCCGCTCGCCCCGGAGCGGTGGCGTGGCGTGGTTTGGCGCGACGCGGCGCGGCTCGTTTGATCGCTGAGACGCTGCTTGTGTGCACGGCTGTGGGCGTCGTGCCTGCCGCGGCTTCTTCCTCCGCGCCTCTACGCGGCCCCGCTCCTCTCCGCGCCTCTAGTGGGCCACGGACACAGAATTCTGGTGTAATAATTTGTTTCTTAGAATAGAAAAGAAAAAAAATATTGTTCGTAAATGTTACTTTATCGACGTGTTATCATCGTACTAAGCAAAATAGAAAGAATAAGAGACTCTCCTGTATTCTTAATTTACGTTAATTGTTATTGTGCTTGGAAGACAAGAAATCATTATTTCTTTGATGCCAGGAAACCAGAATTGTATAATTAATTGTATAAGGCTCTGATAATCATTTAGGCTCAATGAACGGCTGATACAGCCAAACCAAAAAAAGTATATGCCGGTATTTCACCAGACGGAATCAGTTTGGATTTTAAACAGAATTTTTGTGATGAATATTGTTGATATTGAGGTTTCCTGTGTTTCCGCTGGTTTAAGGTATTAGGCCCAGAAGCAATGCAATCAATCATTTATAAACAGTATCGGAGACTGCGTTAGCCGTCGCCTTTCAGATCAGACACTAGGTGAAAATGGGCTATGGTCTTCGAACCTCAGCCTTTTGTTTCGGAGTGAGCGGTTGCTACCGCAGCAGTCTGCTTTACACAGGCCGTCCTCAAGGAGATTTTTGCGCTTTGTGTGTTAGTCTGTTCCGTCCTCATAACGCCTTCAATTTCCTCTATGTGCCCTCTAAATGTTTCCCTTCTCAGAGCTGTTGGGAACTTTGATTTGTTGTATTATTTCAACATGATATGCCAACATCTACATCTATATTCTCTCATTTTCATATCTATCGATATTCAGATATTTTTCTTATGTTATTTTTGATCATGCATTTTGTTGAGCAACGTTACTCAAAAATTTAATTTTGCAGCTGTGTACCCTCACAACTGTTTTTTGGGTAACTTCCTAGTTTCAGCCAAGATCTTGAAGTATATATTCGCATTGAAGGTAAATTCGTGTATTAGTCTTGACCAAAATGCAACTATTTTATTTATTAAGGGTGTATTATAAAATAATTTCCCAACTAGTTTTGGGGAGAATTTCTCCGCTCTCAGTGTCTGTTACTTCAATAAAACGTACAATTTTACACTAGATAAAAACTACATACATTTGCTTTAAGTCTAAAAATCTTACAAGTCATTATTCATTACCTGTAGTTAATGAATTTCACGTATTATTTCACTTTTTCACCTTCAGTATTTTGAATGGTTGCCCAGTTCTCGCGTCCGTAAAGGTAGTTTAAAATGTATGGTACGTGAGATAGGAATAGTAATATGGAATTAATTTTTGTCGTGTTATCGTGCTCAGTTGATCCACTGCGTGCAACCGCCTCCGCCTTCCCCAGCTGTTCCACGCGCCCCTGGAATGCGGGCGTGTGAGCCGACGGATGGCGCGACGCAACGCAGCAAGTGCGTGTGTGTGCGTGCGTGTGTGCATGTGTGGCCGTATGTGCTAGGGAGGAGGAGCGGTGCCAGATGTACGGACGGGTACAGCGCGTCTGGAACATGCTTGCCCGCGGCTTGGCCCGGAACTCTGTACAAGCGTCGCTGTTAGGTCGAGTGGGTAAGCTGGCGATGCGTGCGTCTGGGCGGGCCCAGCTCCAGCCCCAGCCCCAGCCCCTCGACCACTGCAGGTTGGTTTCGGAGCGCGATTGGAGTATAATGCGTCCTGGATCGCAAACGCTCTGAGATTTCACACGTGAAGTGCCGCAATTTGAGGATTTGGATTCGTGTCAAAATGCATGGCTCTTCAATGTAGGTTTACTTTGAAGATTTATTTATACAGAGAGCAATACAGAAATCAGTTACATGGCCAGTTTTATTTTTTTAATGTAGCAAAAATGGTTGTTTAAATTTTGCGCTTTTATTATTTTGTTGAATGTGTTGTAATGAAAATATAAATATTCTCATTTTTTTTATCCAGAGCAATCGGAGAATGAAAAAAATATTGAAAATTGTGGTCTACCTAATCGCTCTTTTTTATTATAGTTTAGATAGATATACACTTCTGTGTGGTATTTGGTTCATAATTACTTCCTTTTTGAGTACTATTCTTGGATGAATAACATTATGTAGTATTACCGCCTTTTACAACAAATTCAATTTACATAATAATGGTTTATCGCTCCTAAATTTGCTCTACAAATCCTCTTTGGTGTTTGGAGAGTTGATATGTTAGTGATTATTGACAGGAAGAATGGAAAATGTGTCAATTTAAATAATTTTTCGATATTTCATTACAGCAGTTGTACCGAAAAAAAGCTTTAAATTACCGATTAGGATTGTATAATTGTTTATTGTAAAAAAGTATGGATGTTTTTACCTTGCAATTGTGGCGAAGTACGAACATCCAATTTCGCGTATAATCATCAGTTCGTGTTCTTGACTCGACAGCCCGGCACGGGTCGTGTCCGAGAGGCTAGACCAACTGGTCGGCCAGCAGTGGCCCAGCGTCTCGGCCATAGGATAAGGGGTTCGTGTGGTTAGCACGAAGAGATGATCTTCATAACCTTATAGTGGGCTTTCACGTAGCAATAAATACTGGGACATGTGTAAGGAAAGATCATGGTTATTATTTTCACAGGCCTGGAATCGAACCCGGGGTTGCGCCGAGAACAGCGAACACGCTAACCATCGAGCCACCGAGGGCCTCATATAGTCAACTACTTCATTAATTCATAATTATCCAGTATCTTTAAACTTATTTTGCGTACATTTATTGAGTGTTGGCACCAACATCCTGAAACGTATGTCATTAGAAGAACACGGTTGGCGTTCCTACACACTTTTTAGCGTGCATTTTATCTGCAAGCAAGATTTGACGCGAAAGAACAAGGCTTGGCCAGGGGGCTGTTGACAGTGCACTGGCATCGGACTCGCGCTTCTCTCGAAAACCTTTCCCCATCGACTGGCTGTGTGCGGGCTGAAACATTTGGGCCTCTGTGGAAATAAATAGAGCCGGGCGACGTGTAATGAATGCGTGTTTGGAGCGCGGGGGCGGTGGGCGAGGGGAGGCAGCCGGAGGCGGGGGCGGGCCTCTGGGGGCGGAAGACGGAGCGAGCCCACGTTTATGTGTTGAGGGTGCCTGCCGCACTAACTTCGTGCTCGTTTTCTCGGGAAAGAAATGAAGTGATTATCTTATGACTAGTGTGCTTTACGGAGTGCGTGGACAGGCGTTATACGCTGCCGCCGAACGATCGGTGATAGCGGTATTGATAGCGTGCAGATGGCGGCTCCAAGCGTTCACGTAAATCTTTTTTTGCCGGTTTACTGCTGGATTGCAAACGCTTTATTCGCTCCCCATATGTGTTTGATCGTCTTCATTACTTTCTTTGTTATTGCTTTATCAAGCGGAAAAATATATTTATGATTCTTTTAAAAAGTTATTACTTCGTATGTGTAGAAATTAGTTTGTCTATAGTCTCTTTTATTTGAATTCTGTTGGTGGGAAATGAATTCACTTTTGAAATGTTTGTCTTAGTACTTTCAGCTTAAGATAATTTTTTTTTCAATCTTAAATATCTTACCTAATCTTACCTAAACGTATTTAACAATGTTAATCCACTGAGCGTGCAAATAGTCGTTACATTTTAATCACACGCTAGAAATAATCCATAAAGATAAGATTTTAAGTTGATTTTTTTGGTGATTCCTCCATCTTATGAATTTTTTGGTGATTCCTCCTTTTTTTCAAATAAGCTACAGATAGCGTTGCTTTTTATTTTACATTACTGTTAAGATCATTAGGAAAATGTGAGATGAACTATTCAAATTTGTTTCGCTTCAATATATGAGGGTTCGAATTTTCATTGAAAAAGAATGATCTGTTGCAACGTTAATTTGTAAGCTATTAAGTGTTTCCAAAATATCTTCCTAACGATTGACTTCAGTGCGGTGCGGCCCCATATTTGGCCAGTTCTGCGGCGCGGATGTTACGGTCGCCTGAGACGTGTGGCATCTTAATCACGGAGTAAAACAATGGACTGGCTGGTCGTGGATCAGTTGGCATCCTTGGGTTCATTTGTTCGGAAATACTTGCACCAATATTTGTGAAAAATTCTGCCCTATTCAATATCACTTGTTAGACCCTTTCTGCTGGTAGTACGTAAGTTATTATGTTTTTACTCTTTTTGTGAAATAAATAATGCGAATGTCGAAAGCCAGTTTCGATCGCTAGGATTTGTGAATGGAGTTTTCAGTTTTCTTTGATTTCAAGTCAAATGGAGATACACGTGCGTTTTCATGCTATAGACATGCGGAGTGTAAAGTAACCCTACAGACATGACAGTGATTACTGTGACTATTCAATTACGAGGACTGTTAACTTTATTTTAACTGGTAAGTGCGAAAGCAGGACCAATAGCCTGCCTTCTCGTGACAAATTCAATTCATTACAAGGATAATCCTCTAACGTACCCCTGTTCTTTTAATGTTTTTAGATTTTTTGTTAAAGGGTAACTTTATTGCTGATCCATATTACCTTCTTTTTATGTATCGCCGTAGTCACTGGTATCGACGTCCCAGTCAATTCAAGGTTCAAAATACAATAAATAACTCTTTAAACATTTGCTTAATTTTTCTGATGTCTAATGATTTATATTACCCAATGAAGAATGCATTTCGATCTAGAATATAAATTGATGTTTAATATCTGTGACTTCAATATACTTCCCAAATCATGCCAATAATTATTCTACTTTGTTTAATGTAGATGTTAGAAGTTAAGTATAGACGTTAAGCATGGGGAAATTTTACACGTGGTATTGACAACCAGGGAATTTCGTTTCTGCCTCCATTTCCATCGGAATGGCCGTCTTACCAATGCCGCGCCTGTCGGAGCAGTAGTCACCTCCGACTTCTTCACTAATTGGAGGGGCGGATCCCCGCATCGTCTCCTCCTCTCTTTTTGCTTTGTTTTCCGCTTTTTTGTTCCGTCTACCGTAACAAGGTATTTTATGAAACTATGCGTCGCTTTGAGAGTCTCCCATGTTTTGCATGCCCCTGCATTCCGGCAGCGCACCGACGCGCGCTCACACACGCACGCACACATACGTACACATATGCGCGCATGCGAAAGGGGTCCGCCGAAGAGGAGGGGAGGGGATAAAAATAGCCGCGCCAATTGGAGACGGCCGTCGGGTCTGTTTATAGGTTTCCCGCGTCTATTTCCATGCAGTCATTTTCCTTCGACCGAGCGGCCTGCGAGCCGGCCGACGCGGTGGCTAGTGCGTCTTCACACGGCCCCGCGGTTCATTCATCGCAGGGTGCGACATTCTTTCGCTGAGCGTGCAGATACCGGGCCCCTCCCACTCCCCCTCCCTTTGTCCCCCTTCCACTCCCTCCTCCACCTTCTCCTCTTCCTCCTCCTCTGCCTCCGCCCTCGCCCCGCCGCTCCACGTCTCCGACAAGGTCGGTAAACAGGAGGTTATGACGTTGCTCCCTTCACTGGACGCTGAGGTTTGGGGAGTGGGATTAAAGTATTGATGAGTGCTGTATCTTCTTGATGTGTGTCAGACCAACTAAGTTGTTAAGTATACGTCTCTAGGGTTAAGTATTTTAATTTTACTCGTGGAATGGAATTGAAGTAGTGATTACATAACTTTTATGATGAGTACTTATTAGTTATTTTCCTTTTACTCACATTTGTTGTGGTTTTTTTACTTTTACTACTATGTTGGCATGGCTGACGATATATTATGATTTTTCTGAATTTTAAAATTTATTAATATTTTGAATTCAATTTCCATCCCGGTGAATGCGACCATATCGTTAAACAAGTCATAATATGTAATATCAATGTTGTAACGAATCATCGTTGAAATGTGGCATTTTTAAATTCTTCGTAATGCAAGCGTGCGAAAGGTTCGCACTTGCCCTTATATAAGTCTAATACCCTACACTGCCCTGTACCGTGCTTCCGCATCACAACCCTCCCCATTTCACCTCAGCCCGTCATGCCCAGCATCACACTGACCCTCCTCACCCAGCCTAGCCACGTTTTTCCCAGCTCGCCTGGCGTCGCCACTGCTCGCAATACTATGTTTGCTACAATCATTGGTGCTAGCACCATCGTTACTACGTGCAGCAATGAACAGGTGCATTGCTGTGCACAGCATACGTTCAGTGAACGTGTACAGTTTTGACCATCAGTAACTCAAAGTCTACTTATGCTACCGGGAGAAATCGAAATTGATTTAGTAGAACATTTAATGGACATTCAGAAACGTTAAATTAACTTTTTTGAAGCGCCTTTCGTTTTTAGATATTCATGAAAAACTGGCGAACCCTCATTTAAATATTACTTTAAGGTGTAGGAAAAAGAGGTGCAGTGATATTACAAAACCTCGTTCAGACAGAAATATTTTTCTTGTTTTAAAAATGACGTGTTGAAATGTTAATTAAGATAGGAATAAGGGTGTAGATTTATATTTAAAATATTATTCTTTTTATAAAAATAATGTTTTGAAACAAACTAAAAAATCCTCTACAATACTCATCTTCCAGTGAAAACCACATCAAAATCGGATCAGTCGTTTCAGATATTACTGCGGACAAACAGGGACAAAAATCGTAGAAATAAACAATTATTTTTTTGTATCATTTAAATAAGCTTGTGGGATTATAAAATGGCTGTTATTTTGAAATCCAATTTTATTTACCAGATGAATACACAATAATCCCTTTACATAACGTTTTCCTTAACGTATATATAATGTTAGTGTATATTATCGTGATAAAAGTAATGTAAATATGACACATGATAAGTTATACTCTAATGACTTAGGATTAGCTCATTATGTATTCGTCATGCCTCCGGTGATCATACATACAGTAAACTAGTGTTTCCGTCTCTACCTGCTCATTTTCTGTTCATTACTGTTTCTTTCTTCTTAAGTACTTAGGCTGTGGAATTAATTTAAGATTTAACTCCATTTCATTTGATAAATACAGAGATCTGAAGTTAAGGCTGGTGTCCGCGAATCATGACCAAGGAGAGAAATGTTCTCATTACGGTGTCCAATCCATATGTGTTTTTGTTCTTGTTTTTCATTATTTTAGATTTTTCTACTTGATATAATCACGATAATGAGTGGGAGTTTGACTAAGTGTAGATTTATATCTATCAATTGTGTGATAAGTATTTTTCACAGTAATACAAAACAATTTATCCTTTCAAAGTAATAATATGTTGAAATGGATTTAACTTCGTACTTAATTATTCATGTTTTCGTAGTATACAATTGCTATTGCAAATGTAATGAATATATCAATGTCGTATGTATAAAACCATATTCAGTAAGAGTTATTGGAATCTAACATATTTGAACCTCTTGTTATCTCATTTGGCGGTTCCTAGTATTAGAGAGGGAGAGTTGGTGGTCAAAATACCGTGACCAAAGTGAAGAAAAGTAAACAATTTTTACATTTATAGTATTTATGTTAATAAAATTGGAGTTTCCGTCTCATACGTATATTCAAATAATTGCTCTTTTATAATCTCCTATGGTTATTTACATGATTTGACAAGCCATTATATTAATTTTTATTTTTTTTCTGTCTGTCGGTTTGTTTTGTCGATAATCTCGAAAACCGCTAACCCGATTTTGGTAGAGTTTTCATCAATATGTATTTTGTGGAGGATAAATTCGACTACTTTTTTTCGAATCTTTAATTCATATGAAAAAAATAATTTAATTTTTTACAAAAAATCTTCAGTTTATTTCGATCTTTATGAAAACTAATTGTGTGCAAACCTGACTTTCTGAACAAGAGTTTCTGCTCGAAATTTCGTAAAAGCTATCCCTTTCATATTCCTTAAAGAACATTTTGCTCTGCACTCGTTCAATTTTTCACGAATATCTTGATATCTTGTTTCTCTTAGACTGTGCCATTTTCTAATAAATGGTTTTTGATTCTTTCCATTTGTATTCTTAGTCAATGAGAAATTGAAAATCAAAATTAGTTTCGGGGAGCAACAGTGCATTTGCTTAAAACTGCCCCTAGCAGTGGTGGTAGCGATTAAAGCTACTGGAATGTGACACGGACAATGCCTGACAATAAGATATGCCATTACTATTGAAAGTTTTAATTGAGTGATATGATGAACAAAGTTTAATTATTTTAAATCTACATATATCTTCACGAAGAGGACCCAACATAGTATTAAGGGCGGAGTCGAAATGGTGAAATTGATATCAAGATATTTTTTTTCAAAAAACCTTCGAATACGTTAAAACATCGAGCACAAAATAAAGATGTTCAAAAAACTTCGACTTCCATACATAGATGTTTGTATTGAAACATCGATGTTTTACAACCATCGACATCGATGTAGTATCCCTACACTGTATCGGCGCGCGGCGCGTCGATTGTGTGGGCAGCGCCTGTCGCCTGCAGAGCGCGGTGTGGGCGGACGGAATAGCACTGATGACCGGCCGGTTGTTTCCGTGCCAGGCTCTGCAACGGAGCGCGTGATTTCCTTCGCCAGATGCATCTGCCGCATTTAGTTTCGCTCGCTTTCGGGGTCCGTTCTTGCTGTTCTTTTAGCGAGTCGGCGAACGTTTGCATTTTTTTCCGGGCATCACTCAATATTTTTTGTTTTTGGATTTGGAAAATTTTGTGTTTTGCGGTTTGGAATTTCCTCAACTCGAAACGAATTTCCGCACTCTTGTCGATTTTTCAGTCTTAAATCCGTGTTTAACGTTACCATGACCTGTAAATTCTCATCACACATCTGGATTAAGGTATATTAGTGCTGTGTTAGAAAGAGGCTGATGATTGGTGCTGGTTGCGAGGAGATACACCCGAAATTGTACCCGAAATTCGAGGTGTCTGTATCTATGAAATAATCTGTCACGCATTACTTTGTCAGATTAGCTTTTGAGCTGAAATTTTACTTCGTTAATCACATCAGGTGTAATAACTAGTTGTACCGTTTCGGGAATCATTAAGATATTTTAACTTTTGGTGGTTCTTTACATGACACTCCTGCGACTTTTCGAACTTTTGTGGAAACTGACAGCAAATTTGTCCTTTGAATGTTTTCCTTGAATACAATATAGTGCATTTGTAAGTACGATGTAGTTTGGATTTTCACTAAAACCTCTAAAACGTGCAAAATTGCAAAAATTCAAATATTTTTCACAAGTGTCCTACACGCTACACCTCCAGTTTTAAAGCAAAAGATGTCTTTCTCAATGCAATTTAGCCCTCATTTTAGATATTTATAAGATGTATGAACTTTTTACAAAAAGTATGAGTAGTTGAGTAATAACACAAGGAAGAGGAAAGTTTTCGGTATGCTGCGCATTCCCATTAGCCTTTTAATTACTTACAGAATATGAATGCAAGTTGTTTGATCGAGAGTTATAAGAGCAATATGCGTTCACAGCAATGTGATGTGCACGGCAATACGTGATCACAGCAATGCAATGTGTACTTGACTTGTACCGCGTAACGCGTACCAATCTTCTGACTTTGACATTTGAGTGTCACGTGGTGACGTGTCTGCATCGTGCTTACAATGAGCAATAACAGTAACTTCTCTCACTTGCTTCTACCTCGGAGTGAGAAAATGACTGGAATAATGAGTGATTGTAATTCTAATTGATTACAGCAAAATTTCGCAAGGGTAGATAAGATCTTTGTATCAGAACAGTAATCACAAGTAACACCTTACTTTCCACAACATGTTAACTAATTGCTATTGCCCACATTGTTGATTGTGGACGCGTATACAGAGTGCGTGGGAAAGCCGGTAAAACAGTGCATATCGGCGTCTATTGAAATATAGCTGTCGAACCCAAAGAAGTTTCAGTTGCGGTGTAGAATCTGAAGGAAGTTACCTGAGTAGGTAAAACTAAACCTACTTTTCTGTCATCACTATAGAGAAAGATAGAAAAGAAGAAAGTAACACCCATTTTATTTGCGTGTGTTTGTGCTAATTAGGTGTATTGCAGTTAAAAGGTAAGGCGGGAATGTTTTGAAGGCGATTCTTGAATGTAAGGATAATGTGACTTCATTGTCGCTAGACTTTGAAAAGCTGAATGGATCACAATGATTTTGAATCTATTTTCTCCATGATAAAGAAAATGTAACATATTTTCTGATATTCTTACGATTATTCTCTTTTCGAAAGCTGACTTTTTTCGGTTAATAGTTGCTTGTAATTGCATTATCTACTTCATGCTGCTTGATTTTTATTTCATTGTCATTCGTTCCCTGATGTCGTCCTTAGAGGAACACAATAAATGTCATTCTGATAAGGTAATTCCATTACGACTTACCGCACGAGGTCTGTAGAAGGACGTTTCCAGCTCTGAAATCGATAGCATTGAGGACGGAGAGTCTTTGATTTTCGCGCTTTCGCTCCAAATATCCGGTTCTGTCTTTGCGAGGATTGCCTTCATCTCGCGTTTCCGAGAACTCCGCCTCCCATTTCTAGAACCGAACGCTCGTGCGTGTTTGCGGCGTTCTTCTGCAGCCTGTGGGGGCCGTCTGTCGCATCACGAAAACGAAATAACCCCGGTCGGCCGGCCGGCCGGCCGGCCGGCAGGACGCGTTCACTGGCACGGGCACAGACGGCAAAAGGAGGTCAGTTCCATAATGGATATCTTCGGAAGCCCGGCTCCTCCCCCCTCCGTCTTCGCCCTGCACTGCACCGCCCTGCGTGCAGAAAAAGAAACGAGCAGTCGGGCTGGCAACCTCCTCCTCCTCTTCGCAAACCGTTCTCGTGTTGATGATTGGTGCGCGCGCTCCTCCAGACGTTATTACCGCTGCTCTCTTGCTTTCCAATTAGGGGCGCTTCTATGATTAAATAATTAAATGGCTCTTAGGCTTAATGGACAGGGCACGACACACTGCGGGGCCGGGCCGGGCCAGGCCGAGCCGAGCTGGCTACGCGGCGGAGCAGCTCGTTTCACGGTCCTGCAGGCGCCCCGCCTCTCGCCGCCACTCCCTCCCCGCCCCGTGCGGGCACCCGGAACGTGCGTTCCTAATGAGAATACGCACCGGCCGTAAAACACGCCTCTCACGTTTGGTGGCGCTCGCGAATAAAATGAAAAATAAAAGCAAGGAAAGAGGTGTTGACTTCGATCAGGGGCGAATCCAGAGGGATACTGGGACAGGTATTCACTTACCTTCAACCTAGAAATGTTTCAAAACTTCCCAAGTAATTTTTTTTTAGCTGCGTAACTGTTTCTATTCAATGAGAGACTATACCGAGCATAAAAAGGAAAGTACCATTCATTTTAACAATCATATTTAATGTATTATTTACAATTTGGATTGTATAATTCTAAAAAACGTGTAGCAAATATTTTACCGCCGCTTCTGTGTCAATGACCACCATCTTGAAGAGGTTTTGTTCCAGTTTCCCTGATCCTTTGAGCAGATGCTGTGTGTTTTGCTTCTGGAGATAAATGTAACTTCATTATCTGTTAACGTCTTCTAAAATTCAGTGGGATATCAAGTTATTCAAATTCTCCATGTCGCGGCAGTAAGTATAATTCCTTCGTGAAGGACATGATGAGAGATGTCTAAATTTATAGCAAATTTACCCTTGAAAATAGATTTTATTACATCGGAGGGAATATTTTGTTGACAATCCTTTCTTTTTTTCATTTCTTTTTGTATTCAAAATTCAACTAGTATACGGCGTAGGGTATGTATAAAATAATTGTGAAAACATGTACACATTTCACTTCTCTCCGAAACATGTCACTCACATTTTTTAACAGTTTCGACGTAAAATAATTAAATAAAGACAAGTCGACCCATGTACATTATACCTTATATCCACAGAACCTAAGCATTTTCGGTTCGCCTTATGACTAGTTTGATGGACCAGTGATGGATGATGATATTTGCATGATTTGAATGATAATGGAACAATTATGGAAAGTCAGGCAAGAGAAACGGGAAAACCTTGCGCGAATCCGCTCCCCCTCACCCAAATTCTATAAGCATTGACTGGGATTTGCACCCCGATACGCAGTGGTTAAGGCTGAACAGTCTAAGCACTCCAGGTCTCTAAGTAGAACATTAATATATGAAATAAAACTTATTACTACACCGCTGGCGAAAGGTTTTTTGTGGGCCAATCTGCTAGAAAATTAAGCTTAGTTATCCGATAGACAACAGCATGTGGCATCATACCAGCCACAGGTTGCAATACACTTGCGAAATTAGTATTACAAAATTAATTATACTGAAGAGACCGTGAGATCGCAAGCGAACATTCAATGAGCGTCTGAGGGAGCCTTAGAAGAGAAAAAAAAAGAAGAGGTGTAGTGCTGTCTGCATTCGGCGTGACTACCTGTTTTTGCTGGATCTCTATCAATAGTGATGATCGTGACATTGAATCGGGTATTCCCGCTGAAGTGAGGCTGCTTTTGCCATATTGCGTAACAGCTTTTAGAAATGAGCTTTTGTGTGTGACGATTGTTTCGATTCTTGTATCTAATGTAATGTCGTCGATATGTTTTTACAAGATATTTATTTCTGAGAAGTAACTTATGACGAGATATTTTGTCATTTGTAACTGTAGTATGAAAGCGGTGCTCTGAAAATATTGTTTATTTTCTTTGGTTGAATTGTATTGAGAAATTCTTAGAGCTGCTGTACATACAGTGAGGATACGAATTAATCTGTTTCTTTTTTCATTGAATTAAGAGGTATTTTAGAGTCAAATTATTGAAACTTATGGAATCACCTTAGGAATATTCTGTTTCTAATAAAATGTGGAATCGTTCACCTTTTATTACTTGGATGTACGTAGACATGGATGTACGTAGACACGATGGATGTACGTAGACACGGTGGATATATTTCGTAGTTCTTTGTGTTTTGTGTGCAAAACCGAGAAAAATTGCTAAGGGAAAAACGGCTACGATTTGGGAACTTGAGTGCCTTGTTAAGCTTTGGCTGCATTTCCTGGAATGCCCCTGAGTTAGCATTCTGTTGCGCTTGGAAGTTACGCTAGTCCGTTCATTACACAAAACGACGCCACGAAACTTAATTCAACGAGGTCACGGAGCGCCTTCTTTGTTACCCGGGCCGGGCCGCGGTCGTAAAGCGTATACTCGCTCGCCTCTATCGGGGAATTTACATGTCTCCCCCCGCCGCGCCAGCCAATTGGGCCAGACGCCACGCCAGGCTGCGCCGCGCCGCGCAGCGCCGCGCGGGTGGCCGTTGGGAGTTTTCATCTGCTTTGCGAGTGCGCGACGACAAAGACCCCACGCGGAGCGCCGTAGTTCCAGCGCAGAACGAGACTTTGCGGTCGGCTTCCGCAAGGGAGCGCGCCGCGATTCGAAGCCGGTCCCCTGGACCGGCGACTCTCCATCGCGCAGAAAACAGTACATCTCCGTGGGGTGTAGGTGTGTGTGAGAGCGCGCTGCCAGTATCGATCCGACCAACTGGTCGAACCGGTAATGAGAAGAAGGATGTGAGGAGCTCACGGGCGCCCGGACGCTGGAGCGTGGAGGAGCTCGGCGGGCGCGGGCGCGGGTGACGGAGGGCGGGAGCGAGAGCGAGGGCGGGTGGGCGGAGGTGGGGCGGGCCGGCCGCGTGACGCCTAAACCGGTTGCATACGCCCGCGACCCGACCGTGCTGCGCCGTCGCCCTGAGCCCTCTCGCTCCGCCGGTCCTCGCCCGACCGGTGGACTTCCCTCTGGAGCACGGAACGCGACTTATTCCTGCTTTTAAGTATTGAACGTCTGGCATTAATTTTTCAGCGACGGCGAAAAGACCGTCGAACTAAAGGCAGACCTTCGGCATGACCATGGTGAGGTCTCCTCGATAAGGTCTTTGGGTTGAGATGCGACGGTGATGATGGCGGTAGTGGTGAGGTAAATAACGATCTTTAGGACGGAGGACATGAATGAAAGAGAGGCAGATGAAACGGAAGAACTGCGACAAAACCTACAACGTGCTACATTGCTCCACAAATGTCACTAGAATCTGACGGTGATCGAACGTCAGCCCCATCGAGCAGCGAGCTGTCTGATCGCTACCCTTCCCGTCTCACCCTTGTCGTCCTACTTTCTCTCTTATGGGTACCGGGGTTTAACTCTACGACGATCCATGGGGGGGGGGCAATGCGGGTTTGCGACAGGTTTTCTCTTCTCCCGTCTCCACTGACTGTTATTCCACCTTTGCTTTATCAACTTTTTAATCATGTCAGCATTAACACTCGTCATCTGTCCATCATTACAGTCCATCGCAAGTATGCCAAGCGGCAAGGAAGGGTTGGTAGCTGCCAGTGAAGCCCATTCCCAAAACACGGAGTTGTTTAGATTTTTGAGAAAGTGAACCTACTGCAAATTTCTAATTTGGACTGACACTTGCGTTGTCACAGTTCGGACAGATCGGAGTTGCGGCATGTAGGGATAGGGACCCATCACAGCGCCCGGGCAAAAGGATGAAAAGTGATGAGTGGATGGTGAAGAAAGCACAATCTCTGGGCCTGTTCCTCTTTGCGCTTGTAACAGACCAAAAGAAACTTCGGGAACGACCGATCCGAGTAGTTGTCCTCTAGAATTCTCTCAGCAGTCAGTGATTTCAAATATAGCTACTTACCTGGTGTTGGATCTGCTTCAGGACTCGTATCTAGGAACTCCCAGTGTACAAAACTTCAATTACGTTCTCGCAACTACATACTATATGCATAGGGCACCGTTTAGTAGCGTCAAATATTTTGCGTAAAGCTTGGTACTGACAAGTCGAACAAATCACATCTTCTGTAAATCAACAATTGCTTGAAGGTTATAAAACAGGCAGTGGTCAGTACTGTAAAATATGACTAGTGTAATTTGCAAGATCAAGTGCATGAAGAAGTAGTTCATTTAAATGCTATATAACATTTAATAGTTTAAAATTTAGTTTACGATATGAACTTTCTGCTCTTGGTACATGCTCTGAATAATTTACAGACTTTCTTGATTACAGAATAATAATATCTGTGATAATTTGAACGAAGTGTGTGAAGCAACCTCCATTAAGAATAACACAATTTCTCAATGATTTCTGGAATAACGTGAATGCATATTGATCGCCATCACCCTTGCACGAAATAAAAATTTTTCGATTAAAATAGTTAATATCAATGTTTTATCAATGCATTTAATTCATTAATTTTTGGAAATGAGTTTCCTTGGAGTTTGACCTGTGCGTGACTTAAGTTCACGTGCTATTGTCTTCTTGATTCGAAGACCGTTAAAGTTAATGTTGTATCTACGTCTACCATAGTGCTCCATATTCTCTATTTCGTTGCACTTTGTCCTGAACTGTGGCCTTCCTCCTGCCATGATCTTGGTGTCTGTGGACTATGCGAGACGCGCCCCGTGCTGTAGAGAGTGCCCTTGTACGCGGCCCGAACCTCCCCACACTCCCCGCTCCCCGCCCACGTCCCGTGTGCTTGTTCCTAAGCGACGGTGAGTCAACATCTTTTCGGACGGCATCCGCAGCCCAGTCCATCGCTCGTTTTTTTCTTTGCCGCCTCGTCTCTCTCTGTCTCGTCTCCTCCCCCCTGCACACCTCTTCATCCAGTTCCACCTCTCTCATCAGTTCTTGTGCTGTCCTCGCTCACCCCTCCCGCTTCGCATGTATCTCCACCCATCCCTCTGCATCTCTATATCCCTCTCCACTACGCCTCGACGCCTTCTTCCGTTTCTTCTTCTTTTTTATCTGGCGGTCGTGATCGCAGCGCGGCAGTATCTCCTTCCCGAGTTCTGAAATGACGTTTCAACGGGGGCCTCGTAAAATTCCCAGCGAAAAAGTACTAAAAATTTAACTCCGGCATCGCAAAACTCGCTCCGCACACCGCCCTCCGCTCCGCTCCAAATTGGGGGCGGTGTGGAAGGTGACGGGGACCTTTCGTTTTTTGGCTTTTTTTTCTCTCTCTTCTTATTTTTTGTGTTCCCCGCTCCGATCCGAAGAGTGGGAATTTTCTATTTACGTTCCATGCCTGTCGAAGGGGAGACGAGTGCCCGACGGGTTATGCACTTCGGAGCATTGCCGGGCACGCGTCTCCCCCCCCCCCCTCCGAAGAGTTTTGGCCGACCTGGCAAACGGCCGCGTTCGGGTCTCGAAAGACGTTTGCCGCGTTTGATTCGCCTCCTCTTCCAGTTGGGGTTTAACGTCGGGCAAGGTTTGAAGACTCCCACAACTGGTCCCGGAGCCCAAGGGTTCTTAAGCGTAAGTTCTTTATGTCGAGGGTAGAACAAAAGAGGAATCTCGCGTCGTTCCGAGGATATAGTTTGAACATCTGAAGGAATCATTTGAAGATTTTCAGTGTTCATTCAATGAGCTAGAAGTATTTTGAATGTAATTGTAGTCATTTGAGTTGAAGTCTATTGTGAAATATTATTGAATCTGATATGTTTGAAATATAAATTATTGTAATTCAGAATAAAAGAAAGGGCAGTTAGACAATGTTAATAATATTTTTTAAATACGTTGCATTTTATTTTTGTGTCATTTTATTTTACTTTAAATTCAGTTTGTGATGGAGTCGGTAGCAGAATTCTATCCAACATTAGTGATATTTGACCTTTGGCCTGTTGGTCTAAAAGGAAAATGATTTCGAACACTTCTGCAATCGACAAACTTTCTTACGTCGTACTGCGTCACTATCACTATCACGGAGAATCATTGAACCCCTATTGTGTTGAATAAAAAAATATTTGAAGCTTTTTTTATTAATTCTCTAAATTTGCAGGAGATAAGTTTATGTAAAAATTGAAAAACATTATTGTACAGTTATTTTCGAGAACAATGTAAGTATTCATTTTTTGTATATCTTTTAAGTGTTCACTTATAAACGTGCATCTCTACTTGTATAGAGTTGAAATTTTAAAACATGGTTGGGGTGTTTATTTTTCATTCTTATTTTTCTCTCTGCAGAGTATATACGTGCTCTCAATATTCAGCTTTCGTAGAAACCAAGCTTCAACTCTGATTCCTCATCGTCTTCATTCCTTCTCTAATGTCAACCGATGCCATTTATTGCGTGCACTTGCTGTGTCGAGCGTCTCTCGCACCTTTAGCGAGAAAATCGGGTCGACACTTGCGTCAGGCAGCGCGAGTTCTTGACCCTCGAATTTGAGGCGTGCCCCTCCGTCCACCACTACGTCTCATTCTGCCTCGCTGCACACCATCCTATCCGACCCCGCCCCCACTCTTAGAGTTTTGCCCTTTTCCGCGCATCGCGTTTCGTCCGGCCCTCTTCGCTCCACCCCGCCCGCAAGGTTAGATGTTATTAAACTAGCTTGAAAATCATCGATGTCGAAGAACGATGGTTTTGGGGCGATCTATTATTAATGTCGATTATTTGATTTTCAACATCTATATTTGTAAATAATCATGTTTTGTTGTGTCCCGATTCGGTGTGATCCTTCTTGATCGCTTCACCCCGCCTCTAACCCCCTCGTCCCTCCCTCTCCCACCCCATTTCGTCCTGTACCTCCTCCCAGCCCGCTCGACCTCATCCCTGCCTCGATCCGGCCGCTCCATCCCTCGCTCCTCGCCGCGTCGTTCTGTCCCTCAACGGCGTTGGCGGCGGGCGACGTGCAGTGGCAGAACCCTTATCGGCCGGCTGTGGGGCTTCCGGGTCGTTTATCTCTTCCTGCCGGGCCGCCAACGCCTGGGCCCGCGCCGCACCCCTGTGCAGCCTGCGTCCGCGCTGCCGCCACCGCCGCCGCCGCCGCATCGTGACGTGGGGGGCTTGAAAACGGCCGCCCTCGAGTGCAGCTTGCCTGCGCCGGGATTAGATCTCGACAGTTTTAGCCCAACACTCAAGCTACGGTGACCCCATAATCGCGGTAGTTTTTTAAAATGTTTGGGTGCAGTACAGCACAGCAACCATGCCTTCTACTGGCCCCCACCGTGCGACGCTCGCGACTCTGTGGATGAACGTGTGTGCTCACCTATAGACAAGTGTAGAAGGCACATGGCATTGTGTTGACACATTTGAAAAAGATATAGGGACTCCAATTATTCGTAATTTCATGGTATGGCCCTCTATCTTCACTCAAGTTGTGTAGCGTTTGTTGGACGGTGACTCTTTGCGTAGCCACCAGCACTCGTTCGTTTCCCCTCTAGGTTTAAGTTTCAATTTATCCATTTCAAATTTGTGATGGAGAAAGCGTGATCGCGACAGGATTTCTGAGTGTTCACCACTTAATTTCACTTGCTCTCATTTCATCATCCGTGATTATTCATATCGTATTGTCAGCTTATATCCATTACTGAACCATCTGTGTATAGCCATAAGGATGCACTGGAATCAAACTACAGTGCAGCTTCTGTTTAGCCGATACACCTGGCTTCGCCCTTTCTGCATCACATGTTCATTGTCTCCAGTACTCGCTCGAGCATCACCACAATCTCTTCCACGAGCATTCTCTAGCGATACACCTGTCAGCTATGTCCATAATTGAACATGTCATATTGCTGCGAGTAGTGTTGTTTTGAAAGACGAAGACGCAGAAAATAAAGGGAACAAGTGGTGTCACAGGAATTCTAAGAAAATCCAAAAGAATATAGAGGGAGCATATAGAACAAAAGAGAAAGTGTGAAGATGGCATGAAGGCTCAAACACTGTCTCGCAGCGAATAAAAGATGTTGAAAGTGAGTGTTCAGTCAAAAATAACGTCTTGAATGCAATAGCGACCACGATCAGGAACCATCGAGAGAGTTCGGTGCATTGGAGCAAGTAACATCTAAGCTTTCATACAAATGGGGAGGAAACGTATACTCGAGATAAAAAGAGGCAGAAGGGGAAAGTCGAAGATAGAAAATTATAATAAAATGTAGACGACGTGTTGGGAATTCGCAAAGCAGTTATAGGAAGCTTATGTCAGACTGAGGAATGATAAGTGACTGAGTCAGTGACTTATCAGTGACTGAGTCAGTGTACAAAAACGGGTTAAGCGAGGTGCTCGATTATAAAATGCAGATCGACAAAAAATATCGCAGCCATTTGTAGAGAACACAGACGATAACCAACAGGAATTTGCGCCTTAGTCAAAGACGCCGGATTCAAAGGGAACAAATGCAAGAGGCGCCAGAGGAATTCTGAAGAAATCCAAACGGAGATACACAGGATACCAAAAACAAAAGAGAAATTGTGAAGATGGTGATCACGACAAACTGAAAACACGGCATCGTAGCGGATGATAATACGGAGGCGGTTGCAAAGAACCTGACGAAAAAGACGTGCAGGAGGCGAAAGCTACGTTGGCGACGACGGTGGCGGCGGCCAAGGCAGCAAAGCCGAGACAGCTCCGGGATGGCGACGGCGGCGGAGGAGGGCGCTCGTTGCTTTGTTCGCCGGAAGAAGAATCGATCCACTTCTTTTGTCTTGTGTTCGCGGAGGGGGCGCTCGCGGTGGCGGAGGCGGCGGCGGCGGCGTGTGTGATGAAGGCAATGTGCCGTCCCGAGCATCAGAAGTCGGCTATTAAGAATGGGCCGAGCGCGACGTGCGCTGTGGCGCTTTGGCACTCGATGACAGGAATAAACGCGCGTGCCTGCGTGCGCGCGCACGCCCGACGCGAGTGCGTGAGCTGCGCGGGAACCACGACAGCTGGGAGCCGCGGGCGAGTTCACGCTCTGCGAGAGATGGGTAGAGCCGTCGCGTTCACGAGGCACGTGTGTGTGTGTGTGTGTGTGTGTGTGTGTGTGTGTGTGTGTGCGTGTGTAGCGTGAGCATGCACTGTTAGGGCGGCGAGCGGTCGTGCGTCCATGTGGAAGACGTGATGCGATAGAGTAGATGTCGCTACCCTCGCATGTGTGAGAATTTGTGCTAGCTACGATTTTACTTTCGAAGCAATGACAACAAATAGTGGGATATGCTGAAATCTGCAGGAAATAATATTGAGCGCCCTGTCGACGAGGAATTCCTCCCAATATTTTGTACTAAATAGGAACGTATGACTAGGATGAATAGGAAACTATGATCGAATACACGTCTTGCTGTTTGAGCCTACAAGTACAACTACAACTCTTCTCTAGTGCGTTTACTGTTTTTCAGATACCGTTTAGTATAATGTGTGCTCAAACTTTCCTCTGGTACAGGTTTCCAGACAGATTCAGAATCTTTTCAGGTGATGTTTTATTTCGAAAAAAGGATAAGGATTTCGAAATAATTCATATATATAATATGTGTCTTATAATTACTGGCGTATAATTAGATTTTTTAAAACATGCGCACATCCGAGCCTCCTTCCTGTATTTAGTGATTATATTCCGAGTAAAAGAAGCGAAAACCTGTTCATTAGCCAGAGAGATGTCACGAATTCTCAAGCATCCCAGACTGGGAGAATTTCGCTAGCCCAATGTCTTGATGTAAATTCTTCTTGAATGCCCTCTTTCCATATAATGCGCTAGAGATTAAGGTTTTAAAGGTGTATCTCTAGAACAATTATTTGATCTCCTCGTATTGAAAATTGAAAGGGTCAGTGCAGCATTGGAAATCTCATATTCCAAACATTCAAAATAAAGATCTTAACTTCCTAAAACAAGTATTATGATAACTTCCTAAAACAAGTCTAGGATAAATTTGTTGAACTATTGTGTGTATAAACAGCAGTAGGAAATCTACGTCATGTTAGACGAGAAGTCCCAAATATAGCTAATTTGCCAATTAGCATGTTAATTCTTACATTAGCCAAATGGTTTGGATAAAGCTCTGTGTATGGTAAACGGATCATTTCAGACATCGTCCGGCTAATGTTGGCATAAGGCGTTTGCTAAAGTAAGGTGATTGATTGTGAGGGTTCTTGTGTGTTCGCGAGAAGTATTTAGACATAAAATAGCGTTAGCACATATCAAAGAATGTAAAACGCCATGGCCGAAAAGCGGAGCCTCGTCCCCGTAATTCCGAAATACGTGACAACTGAGCTATGCAGTGAGGTTAGGTTAGTGTCGTAATCGTACATTATGAAACGATGATGTAATGTATTAATACACGAGTGTGATATTACGGTACGAGCAAGTATCGTAAACTTCATACGAGTGTATTATCCCACCCATTACATCGAGTTTCATACGGTACGTTTTCTTCGACGTATGGTGAGTTTTCTAAGTTAAACTGTTACATTGAATCGTTTCGTGGCAGTTGACAAGCATGATTCGGCGGACAGTTTCCTAACCCTACCCTAGCAGATGGCTTTGGGTACAAGTCAGCCTGCGAGGGAGTACAGCGCTTGTCAAATAGTATCAAAGTGAAATACGATCCAATTTATTTTAAATAATATTTCACGAACATAATTACTAATATTCAAAGAAATTAAAACTGACAAGCATAATATATTAAATGCAATTTTAATGCACACAATCGAAACATTTACTAGATAGATTCGTAGTGATTGGTTAAGTGTCAATACTGGTTTTGTAGACTTCTCTGTGATTGATCAAGAATCTGTATCATAATAAAAAATTGTATCGAAATGAGTATCATTATACAACTGGTTGCAGCCATCAAATGGTAGAATTATACATTGGGAGTAGAAATACATTGGGAATATAAATTTACGACTGACTGAGTGCAACTCTGAACTACATACCTTGTCTCTCACTAGCCTTCAAGACTCCTCTCTTGCGTACAAAATTGCAAAAATGAGTTATCAAAAATGAGTTACCCCGACCCCTTCAATTATTGTCGATCTCACCGTTCATGACCCGGTCAGTGCCACCTGCTTCGATTCCTTCGCCTCGCGAACTGTGAGCTCGCTGACCCGTGAAGTTTCGTTTCGTTTCGTTTCGCAACATTGTGCCGGTGCGAGTCGGCATTGTGAACGATCCCCTCGGCGCTGGGCGTGCAAAGTTTGTACAAAGGCGTTCTTCAATCGCCCAAGCGGGCGAGCGAGTGGTTGGGCGAGCAAGCGGACTGGCGGGCGGGTTGGTTCGCTCCGCGAGGCCTCAGAAGAAACTCTTTCCTCCCGCTCCCTCACCACCACCCCCTTCTTCCTGCAGTCTTCGCGAGACGTCATTACAAAGAAACCAAAAGGGTCGTTTTAATCCACTCCTCTTCGAGTTTATTACGGTCCACAAAACATCCTCAGCCGCTTTCAAAAGTCTTCGCCCAGAAAATTACGCAAAAATGCAGATGGGATGAGCCAGCCGGGCTTCTTGCGTCAGGGGCAGACGGCTGCGCGGCTTCCCAGCTTCGGAACCGCTACGCCACCCCCTCCCCCCCGTCCTTCTCCACCTCTTCCCACTCCTCCCACTCGGTCCCCTCAAGACGCTCTTACGTTTCTCCTGGCCTCTCCGTCGTGGTCGGCAAGAAGAAAATTTTGGGGAAGTTTTGACGAAAATGGGAGATCTTATTTCTCAGGTTTGTTAATTGTTTAAAGGTGAATGCTTCTATCGTAATGCATGCCTTTATTCATGAAAATTTGTTAGAGTCTCAGTTGTCCATTCAAATTTATGAAAGCAAAATGCTGATCTGAGCCTAATAGGGATATACAAAATTTATATTCTATATATTTTGACGTAACGTCGAATTAGCTGAGATCTCAAGATAACTTAATATTTCAGGGTTCAAATATTAAAATGAAATATTATAATAAATGAAATATTTAATATTAAAACTAATTCTTCAAAATTTTTAAATCTTTAAAACAAATGAAATGTTAAAATCTAATACTAAAAATTCTCTACTGTGTAGTGCAATCATATAATTTGTTTTTCTTTTGGAGAGTTTCAGTTTTCATCTGAGAGACAGGAAAAGTATCGTGCAAGATGAAATAAACCAGGAATTTGGAAAAGCGTAAAAAATTGATCTCCTTTCATGTCACCGAAGTGGAAGTGTGGAAATGGTTATTCTCTAAATTCTACCAAATTACGCACAATCTAATGAATATGTGTCCATCCCGTCATTTAATAATATCGTGCTCTTTCTCAACTTTTATAAGTCTCTTCTACTATTTTTTTGATGTTCTGCTCAAAGAACTGAAAACGAAGATATAAATTTCTCCACTGCCCGTGTTTTCCCACAAAATATCTTATTATTTTTCCGTCCACCACAGTCCGTTTCTGTTAATTAGACCGACACCGCTTCCTCGATTTAGTTAGTGCGTAAAATCCAAACTAATTGTAAACTTCGGTCGGCTGCGAAAACTTCGCTTCCTCTTCTCCACCTCCTCGGCCGCCTCTGCCACCGTCGCGCCTGAAGGCTCGTTGTTTATTAATACCGCGTGTCGGAGCTTTAATGTGAGTGTCGTGTTTGCATTTTACGGTGTCTCGGCGTCCGGCCGGCCATTCTGAGAGTTGGCCCTTGCGAGACACCCGCTGTTCCACGATGCCAATGGACGCTTTGCAGAAGCAACGGGGTGCGAGGAGGGCAGAGAGTGGCATTTGATTTGTTTGTCAAATTTATTTTGACCGAAAGTTCGAAGTGTAAGAGGATAGATGATGATTAGTGGTTAGATGTGCGAGACTTGGCAATAGATCTTTCTTTACAATGGGGAAAGATCTTCACCTTATTGCATTATTATTGTTATTAATTTTTATTTTTCTAAATGATGTACTCAAACAGTCGATATAGAATTATGAAAAGGTTTATAAACATTTGGCCGCCCATATGGATTGTGCAAAATTGGTCAAAGCATTTCTTGATCTCGGGCAATGTTCTATTGAGACCTATTTTCAAGAACTGAGTAGATTGTGTACCCTTGAAGGTTTTTTCCATTTCAGAGAGACAGAGAATAATTAAATCTCTTGGCAGAAGTTTTGAAGAAAAATTTGCTGAAAAGAGGAGTAAACCGAACCTTGATTACGGTTCCTTGATTCCGAAAAGTTTCGGTTATTGAATTACCATGTTTACTAATTGCGTCCGCGGAGATCGTCAACAAATTCAAATTCTGTGTACTTTTCTCACGAGGTGCAGTACATCCTTTCAGTCTAACCGTGTTCCTCCCAAGGTAAACGACCACTTCAGCTGCAAATCTCTGTGATTGCGCGTGGCGGCAGCATCCGGCGATGGTGTCCTTCCTTCGCCCTTCCCGTGGGCCGCCTTACGTTCTTCCACGCCGTCCTGTGTACACACACGTGTCAGACCCAGCCAACAAGTACGAGTTCATCACAAATAATTGAGGGTGGTACCATGAATAACGCTCGGGCAAACGGCCGCTGACATGCTTTTAGCTCGAGGCACAACATCCCGTGTGTATTTATGGCCGATAGAAATAAAAAAAAGTAAAAAAAATTAAAAAAATACATGGAAGCTCCCGAATCACTACGCCGTAATCGGAACGCCATTTCCGGCTTCGTCGGTTGTCCGAAGCTGAGACGAAAGTGGGGGGGGGTATAAGTGGGGAGAAGGGGGCGTTTTATCGGGTGTGAGGACGCGAAGCCCGAAGGGTAGGCGGGAGAACAACCGGAACTCACGCGGGCTGTGCTTCGGCTGCGTTGACCTTGCCGCTAAGGAAGCTTGCAGGCCATCCAAGCCAGGAAAAATGACTTTTGCAATAGAAGCGGTGGCTGTCTTCGTCCTGATCGTGGCAGTGCAACTGATTGGAGATCCGTAGTACCAATGAAGGTGATGGCTCAAGTGTTTGTGGTGGCGACGGTTTAGTCTATCGTGGCCGGCGATGGCGATGCCAATCGCGTTGGCGGGGGAGGGACGACATGACGCTGGATTGAGCACTACTGCAATGGTGATATTGGAGGTGGCGGTGGTAAAGCCAGTGGCTGTAGCGGTGACGATGTCGATTGATGGTGGCGGCGGTAGTGGTATTGATGATGGACGATGTGGCTGTGGTGATGGTGATGGTGTCGTTGGCGGTGCCGGTGGCAGTGACGCCAGAGGCGACGGAGCTCACAATGAAGCCGTAGCGTCCATTTGCATTCGTTTGCTCTCCGGCTGAGAAGAATCGCCGCGTGACGTGAACGGCAGCAGGAAGGGCGACTGCCTTGAGCCCCGTCGGCTGAATGGGTCTGCGCTCTTGTGGTGAAGGGGAATTTTGTCTTTGTCTTCACCTTTTTTATTCCGAATTGATGAAGGTTACTTCATTATTCTTGCATTTTTATTGAACTTCTCTGTGGGTGTGCGTGGGGGTGGGGGTGCGTGTGTGTATGTGTGCTTTTAAGTGGAAATGTTTAGTTAAACGCAAGAGTTCGCGTTCGATTTAGTTTCTTTTTGTTGTTTTTTTGTATATTGAACACATTAGCGAGTTTCTTTTACGCAAATGTTGCTTATTTGAATCTGTCTTCGTATTCTGCATTAACCAGTATAACTATTGATTTTACCAGTTGTACAAAGCATCGTATTTTTAAGTATATATTATTTAAGCTGTTATAAAGTCATTTCTTCCGAGAAAAACGAGAAAATCGAGTGTTGAAATCTTGTTCTTTCGAACCGAGAATCGAACGAGGGTTTTTCCAAAGAACTCAATAGAATCATATAAAACCATAATCCATACTGTACCACAGTGGTGACAGCCATTTTCTTTTTCGGCTTGGTGACAAGGTGTGTACGCTGAACTTATTAAAAAGGCATTTCTAAGAACCTACGGGGTTCTTTGGTACACTGTACTTAGACGTTCTTTTTCATGAATTTTTTGTTGTTGTTTGTTTTGTAGTTTTATTATTCAAGCAATATTCTGATGAAAGCTGTTTCTTATGTTTATTAATAAGCCCTTACACGTATAATTTTTAATTCATTCAATTATTCAAAGCAAATCGCAAATCAACTGGACGTATTTCATTTTTAATTATCGCAACCTAAAAATTCATTCATATTTAATGGTGTTTGCTTGCAATGTGACATTTGATAATGTAATCAGTATCACAAAGTTTTTAAATACTATATTTTTCATACGTGTTTGCAAATATGAAATTTAATATATTTTCATCTGCATATTTATTTCATTAAAAGGTACTGACTAAATGAATTATAATCTCGAGGTAAAACTCTGGATATGTTTTAATAAATGTTATCGATAATGTGAAGTAAATTTATCTTCTCGATATAGTTTACGAGCTATTCTTGTGTGTAAATTGTACAAGTTATCTTTGATTTTTATTGTGGGTTATGGTAAGTTATTTTCAGGCCGTAATTTTTTCTTAAAACTTTCTTTTACTACACCGAAAAAGTACTGCATAATTCGTCTATTATGAAATTTCAGATGCATTGATCTGAGTAGTGGTATTTTAGATAGATGTGTTAAAGGTAAACTACATGTGATGATTAATGGTATATGTTATTCGCAGTAAAGTTGGTATCTGCATGTGTACAAGTATTACTTTAGAAAGATACGAACGGGTCTAAATTTTAATGTTAAGCATTTAGGTCGATCTCACGCATTAAGAAACTTTCATTCGCTTCCCGTGCCGGAAACAATTTTAATTAATCTTTCATAATCATACTTAGAAGAATGCTTAATTGCTGAATTAAATTTTCGTAATTACAGAGTAAAAATTATAATTTTTTAGTTAATTTCGTCAGTGGTTCATTATACCGAGAAACAATTAATGACCGGATTACGCATGCACCGTAAATAGCGATTTCGATGCACGTAATCCTATTTTATATTTGCGGGTATAATTCTCACCTTCTAATTTCTCTAGATATTTTAGGAATGTTTTTCATTTCTACTACAATTTCGTTCTTGTTTTAAAATGTCCAATTCCCTCTTTGCACGAACCATTGTCGTCGCTAATGCGCTTTGAATCCATTTCTCAGCAATATTAAAGTCTAGTTTAATTGATTATTCGTGGGTCAAAGCACAATAAATCATTGAAATAATATCACATTCAAATACAAACATACATTATTTGCATAAATAATGGTTAAAAATTCGTTAAGTAAGAAAGTGATGTTAAATTTATTTTGTAAAGTCCACCTCAGGATTTGGGGTGACATTTCGGACTACTTGTTGATTGTTTCTGAGGCGCGTGACGATGCGGTTAGTCGCTTGATATGACTGACGCAGGAGAGTTCTCGCGCAATTTAGTCCGTCGAACGCTGATTTCGTTTGGTTGGTTGTCAATGTGTCTTTTATATTTTTTTTCCTTGATTGCTTTAAAGCGTTCCAATTTGTTTACTTTCCCTTTCCAAACCTTTGATGTGTCTTTAACCATAGTCTATATGTTTACTTTATTTTATTTTGTTACAGGTGAGCATCTTCTCGTGTTTGGCTACATCTGTAGAATCTATGCATAGAGGTAAGAGTTTCTCGACATAAATAAGTTGTATCATGCGTAATTACATGAAAGTTATTAAGACGTTTAAAAATTACGTTTCTCCGTGTCATTTTGCGAGCAGTTATACATTAAATGCATTGCTTCAGCGGGCTGCATTTATTCACGTAAAGCCTAATATGATGAACTATGTTCTTGGAAACCAAATTAAGGCAAGTGGGCCGAGGTAATAAGGAAGTTAGTGTGCGTAGTGGCGACATATCAGATGATTTTCAGTAGGATAAAACTTATGGCAGTGTGTGCGTGTAGTTATTTCCTTAGATTGTAAATTTTAAAAATTCAGACTTTTACTGCATGAACTCACTTTAATTTTGTGACTTCTAATTTGGGTAATTGTCCTACAGATTGTTGATTATTAATTTGTGCTTCAGTGAATGACGAAGTGTGTTTCGTATTAAGAGATAAAATTCAATTTTGAGTGATAGGAATTTTTTCCTTAGTTTTATTAAAAAAGATGGTTAAAAAGGAAAAGAGATTACATGCACAAAGGGACTAACTTGCGGGAGAATAATTAGGATCTTTGTTAATTAGTTCTCCAAATTATCTTTGTGTGTTCTCATTAATTAATCCGAATCATTCAGGTATTCCATTTCAGTAATTGAAGCGAAAAAGTTGGTTATGAAATTCCTGCTTTTAAAATTCTCTCTCCGCTCACATTTTGAGAATGTGATAGTTGTAAAGTTTTCAAATATCCATTCCATTTGGCAGCCGAGCGCAATGTGACGAACTTCGTCTGAAATAGAAGGCCAGGATGACCCCGTTCATCCCGCGTCTCATATGTCGTCAGCACTTTCGCCCAAAACCTTCCTCTAATACTGGAGACCTAGATCAACTCTCCGTAGCCCTGCCATCTCAGGAGATGGCTCCGCCACCTTCGTCCACGCCCTCGGCGACCCTGTCGCATCCATCGCCAACGTTCCCGCCCGCCGTTGCTCTACCTCGTGCCCCGCCACCCTCCACGCTACCGTCGGCCTTGACTATTCCCGCCCTGCGCCGCCCCTTCATCACGCTCCACTGGTGCTTCTCCCGCTGCCCTGAGCTCTTCCGCCGTCCCTTTCCTCCCGACCGCCCCCGCCGCCACGTAAGCGAGTCGCTCGCTCCCCTTCGTCATGGCGTTTTCATCGCAGTTCATTTTTGCGCTGGCGCGCGGGCCACTTCGGGCCACGGCCGCCCACGCTACCCCGCGCGCGCACGGGCGTGGGCGGGCGTCGGAGTTACGGCCGTGCGGACGTTTGCGTGCGCGCCCTCACGCACGCGCGGCGCGGAGGTGCGTACCTCTCGCGAGTGTATAATCGTAAATTGGGCGCCCCGTCACCCGCTCCCCGCCGTCGCCGCCGCCGCCCCGGCCGCGTTAATTTCCTCTGGCCGCCGCGATCTCACTTAGCTCAGAACGCTTCGCGCCCGGGTGCCGTAGCGCCGCTTGCGGCTCTCCGCCCTCGGCGCGGCGCACCTCTCTCTCGGTTGGAGCTGGCGCTACGCGGACGGCAGGGCAACCGCGAAGGGCCAGAAATACATGAGCGCTGGACAAAATTCCTAAACCTCCAACGCTCAGACTTCGCCAATCGTAAGACGAATGTTCACCCTTCACATCGAAATTATAGGCGCGTCGACTTCACGGCTGCATTCGGCGCTTCGCTTTTTCTCGCATCCCTCTCTCCGGGAATCCTGCCGTCTGATACTTGGTGGATTGGTACCTCACATTCATCCACTTTGTCCATTTCCGTCAGCACAATCGATTAGCCCTTCAGCTCAGAGCGCTCTCTCTCTCTCTCTCTCTCTCTCTCTCTCTCTCTGTTTCTAACTTTTTTTCGCTGTAGACCGTGCCCTTTCATTTTTGTTGTAATGCTCGAGTTCGTTACTCGCCCCTCTTCGTGAGCCTTGTCTTTTTTTATCTTCAGGCATTTCTACCTTTCGCCATTCTTATAGAAGTTTGTGCGTTTCGTTGCCATGCCATCCGTAATTTTCTTCATTTTTCCTCTCTGGCACCCTCCGCGTATTTGAGCGCTCCCCATGTATTCTTTCTCACCCCCTGCTCTGCCTGCACGATTTTCGCCAACTTCCTGGCGGGGTCGTTTGCATGGCAACCGCAGCTAGTCCGTGGATGCAGCTTGCGCAGTGATCCTCGGCGCCGTGCTCCGCTCAATCTCTTCATCTCCGCCGCCTCCCACTCTCGCGGCGGGCCCATCGCCAGGTACTCCATATCCCGGCCGAGGAAGCACAGGGGGAGTGGCCTCCGGCGACGGAGTTTTGGGCGTCTATTTCCGCCCGCCCCGCGTGCCCCGGCGCCCCCGCCTTCCCCTGGCGCTGTTCGAGGGCTCGCCTCGGCCTCGGCAGTCCTCCGCTCCGAGCAATTATCTCCGTGCTCGAGAGCCCCGCAGCCTCCGACCTCCAACATCGCCAGGAAGTTGCTCCCGGGGCTTCGGAAGGCCGCCCCGCCCACCTCCGCCCCCACGCGGAATTCGGCGGGAGCCGACCCACCCACTAAACCCACTCACCCCGCCTTCCCCAGTTCTACCGCTCCACCCTGGGCCCCCTGGCGAGGCCAACGAGTCGACAACAGTGCAACATTTGTTGGCGCTACCCACTCCCAATCTAGGTAATGTCCTGGTGTGTCGTCATCAGCGCCTCTTTCTATGCAGACCGCATCTCCGGCGTGCGGAGTGGGCGAGGCGTGCTAATTAGACCTGGGCGAGCTATCTCTTGTTTTCGTCCCCCGGCGAGCCGGGGCAAGGGCGGGGGGTGGGAGGCAAACGTGAGCGCCCGCGCATGCGTGCACACGTGGCTCTGACCGTAGTGTCGCAATAGTCGAGCAAGTTGAAGGTGCCAATGGGTCGAATTACTTGTTGTTTTTTGTAATTAGTAATCAGGGCTTGATTCTTTCTAATGTAGTTTCTATTCGAGCCATTAAAATGTCGCGTCGTAGATACCATACGGTACCGTTAAATTTTATACACGGAAATAATTAAACCTTGAATGTATTATTCCCTGCGATATACTACAGCAATATTTCTGTACTAACAATTCCAATATATTCTTATTTTATTATTAATGTCCTTAAAAATAATTAAAATGTACAACTCCGATCACTACTAATTCTGCGTGATGATACAATGCCACTCTTACAATGCAAAAGCATAAATTGTACATCGGGAGACTACGAAATGTTAAGTGAATATTAGTGAATTAGATGTTGAACAACCTCTACTTCGCCGCAAAACACGAATGTTCGTATTGTATCACGAACGAAAGGCACTTCTTCAGCGAGTAACACGATATCCATGGAAATACTAGTACTAACTTCCTTGCAAAACGTTCGACTTAGGTTGCAACATATTTTCTTCCCTGTAATCAGTGAAATAATGTATTTTTTTTATTGTGGAGAATATCTACATATTATTAGTAATTAGTGATAACTTAGTATTAAAAAGTACATTAAAAAAATATCGCATGCTGTTCCAAAGGATCAACATTCGATAATCTATGAATAGATTATATGATACGTGAATCGATTTTTAACGGCAGCGGATCTCCGACTGCCAGCTTTTAGGAAAATTCAGATGTTCTGGAGTCCGTTTCGAAAATCCCTTTTGAAGTAGAATGTAACGTAACCCCGTGCACCTCATCTCCACTGCGACGGTCTGCAACGCGCGCCCTGCCGTTGTACCGAGTTGTTCAGCGCTCACCCCTTGGCGTGGGGGTGGCAGCGGTTGGCTTGCCGTGAATATTTCAGCGCACAATCTGCCTCCGATGGGCGCCCCCCCCCCCAATTGCTCGCCCGGATGCCACCCACTCCCTGGCGCTGCCCCGGCCCCAACACCCGCCTCTGCACCCGCTTCCACCCTCTGGTTCTGTTCCCGTTGCCAGTGCGTCCTCACCCCAGCTGTCACCACGTCCCGCCACCTCCTGCAACCACTCTATAACCACTCCCGCCCCCATCCCCATCGCTACCCCCATAACGACTCCCAAATCATCCCCGACGCTCCCATTCCCCTTAACGTTAACCCCGTTACCAGCAACCACTGCCGCCATCTCTCCTGCACTCGCCCCTCCCCAAACCTTCCCCTTCCCCGCCTGGCTGCGGAGCCAACTTCCCGCTCGAGTGATTGTTCCCCCCCTCCACTGCAGCTGGGGACGGGAGACTGATTTAAAACTTTTTGTTGCAATTTATTTTCGTTGCTCGCCTCGACAGTCTTTCAATGCGCGCTCGTGAATTGCAGGGTGATATGGGGTAATGGCCGGCTGGCACCACAGCAAAATTATTTCAAATTGTTCGCTCTAAATACCCCGGCCGGTTGCTGAAGAAAATTTTTATCTGATGATAATTAAGACTGACCTATTGGGGACATTTTGCTCTCCTGAGGATCCAATAATTTTTCGGCTTCATTGATGTTTGCGTTTGTTTTTTCGGGTTGTGAGCCATCATTAGCGTACGGATTGAAGCAAAGCAATTAATGCATATTTAAACTCCCACAAAATTATTAATGTGAACACTGTAAGTGATGTCCGAGATTAATATTTAGTAACCATTAATAATCATATTTTTACTATTTCAGTATTGGACATTTTGCCTGAAAAAAAGTCTTAAGGCAGTAAATAAGATGCCTTTTGTAATTACTTGTCTTAGTCATGTAACAGGTAAGACTACTTATAAAATCAGGAATGACTTCTATTATGTATCGTGCTCAGAGATAGATAAAGATAAATGGCGGACGTGACGGCTATTTGTCCGGAGACTTTGCGGTGAATAACCTCGCGTATTGTATGCAAAATGCAAACGATGGATGTTCGTTGTTGAACCTTGGACAAGAATACGGCATTACATGCTCGTTATCTCTAGTTGAACGCGACAAATTTGCACATCTCTTTTCCACCACACACATATTCACCTTCACTCACACATGCACACACAGTCACACTCATGAGCACATTCACTAAGTAACGAAAAATATGTAAACTGTATGTTATCAACCGAGTCATTTTGAGCTTGAAGCAACATCACAGTATTGTGTGTTCTGAAGTGTTCTCTTCATACGCATAGTTTAGTATACACAATAAATGAGTAATTGTATATTCCTACACATTGTAATGGATGTCAACATTTATCCTACTTTTGAGGCGTGTTGTCAACATTTACGTCTGCGACTGTATCTGAGGTTAGTTTCTGAATTCATGTTTTATTTAATATAAACCTACGACAGAACGTCAATTATGTGTTCATGTAGTGTTGAGTATGAAACGCCGATATTTCAGGGTCAGCCAATTGAAAAATCGCGTCCTTCTTAAAAGATGTATACATTTGTAGGAGTGGATCCACAAGAACCTGCAATATCTATCCGTCAAAACGAATGTCCCAATTGGAGCATTGCGCCTGTCAAGAAAATGACTGAAAATTTCTGCAGAAACAAGTTCTCAAGGACATATTGGCAAACGAAACTTTATTTGTAGAACAGACATACGTTCGGGAAGAAGACACACATACGCACACTTACGTAGTTTAGTGTGGAGTTGGATTCGCTAGTAGTCGTTTGTGAGCTTATATTTAAAAAAGAAACACGCGTGTTCTCTCAAATGATTAGTGTATCGTACTTCTTTTATTGGATCTACAATGGTTTTCCCCCACGAATCGTGTCGCATTGCTTAGTTTCTTCCCGCACAGCTCGATCCCTTTCTGCAAATCCTGTGAGATTCCTCTTGAATAAGCAAGAAGGGATACTTCCTGTTGGCGCATGCGCACTGCGCTCTGTCATTGATGTGCCAGCGGCAGAATAGTTACGGGAAGCTCTCATAAGCAGTAATGGACTCATAAAGGGAAGTCGCGACACTAGACCCATTTTATCGTTGTAGTGTACATATTTAAACGTCAGTGCAGGGTCTGCATGTACTGCACCATACTCACGCGGGATAAAAATGAAGGGCGTGACAAATGAAGGAAGGACACCCAGTTGTAAGTCATGTTTTGTCAAAATTTAATTTGTTACTATCTACACGACCCTCATCCATCCGATTTCTATCCCTGAAAATAGTCTTAAATTTAGACAATTTGCATGATATTATTGTTCTTTTAGAATCCATATAATTATAGTTACGTAATCGTCACATTTGCCTTAAAACTAAATTGCTCATTGAATGACTTAGAAGTATTTTCTTCTGAACACTTTAAATGTAAATTGAAAAATAGTAAAACATATTTATCAAGCCACATAATAGTATAAATGCCAATAAATAAGTAACCATATAAATTAGACTAAAGATTAGAATACCCTAAGCACTACGTACATTGATGACATACGTACCTGTTAGAATAATAACGCAACTACTGCCTCAATAAAATTTGAACATAACGAGGTATAATTTTACATTTCAATAGATATCAATGCGGAATAGAGTGCACTGATTTACAACGGACGTTCTTATCAATGTTTTCAACTGATAATTTATTAATATACAACGTAGAATATTAATTATTATCCGATTCATTTGAAATTAATTACAAAAGATGTCCGTAATTTTATATGTAAGAAAATAATTCTCCCCAAAATGCTTCTTTGGACGACATTTCTTGCAAAATGTGTGAAAATTACTCTCGACCAATTTGCACCACTGGGAAAGGGAGAGTCGTCCGATCCAGTCGCTAGGCGTCACCGAGGCCGCGACGTCGCGTCGCTCGCTTTGGCGTCTCGGCGACGCTCGCTGGCGGTTTTGTTTACGCGGTTTCTCTAATGGCGTCTCCCCCGACGCGCTGCGCCGCGCCGCCATGACGTGTTTACTTTGGCCACGACGGAATCTCCGCGCGCGCGCTCGCGGCGCACTTTCACGCCCGGCCTCGTCCACCGTGTCACCTCGGTGCGCCGCGCCGCCGCCACAGCTGCTGTTTGTTGCTCGTGCTGCCACTTACATCGCAAGCCGCGGATGGGGGGACCCTGCACTCCAGATGCGCGGCTGAGATCACTTAAGCGCAGCTTACACTAAACATTCCGGCATATATATATATATATATATATATATATATATATATATATATATATCGTATATGAAATTATATGCACTACACAGAGAAAATGCCTTTATGGCAAACACACTCAGAGGTAGTACCGAAATGTTTAGCGCCCAACAAGTAGGCTTCTTTACGAGGATGTGTTACAACATTTGACATATTTTATGCGAAATTACAAACAATACCTAGAAAAACATGACTTGATGGAAATTTTTATTCCCTAGCACATTCAATAATATATATATATATATATATATATATATATATATATATGTATATATATATATATATATATATATATATATAACCGAGCGAAGTGGCTCAGTGCGTAGCGCACTGACTTCGTAATCGGGAGGTCCGGGTTCGATTCCCGGGCCGGCCATCCTGACCGAGGTTTTCGTGGTTTCCCTCGGTCATAAAGGCGAATGCTGGGATGGTTCCAAAAGTCCACGATCACCTATCACCTCCTAATCCATTCCTATCATCTCATAATTCACACTTCAAGGCGTAACAACCTTGTCGTAATCCAAGGATACAGCTGAAAAGCTGATCCTGGAAGAATTACACGCACGTTAATCGTGTGTAGCGTGGTCAGTAATGGCCTATACGCCAATAATAATAATAATAATATATATATATATGTACATATATACATTATACATATATGTGTATGTGTTTGTGTGTGTATGTATTTAAAGTTATAAATATTTGTATTAAAATAAAATGAAAGACAGCAAGGCCGTCTAAAAAAATTGTGTAGGACAACACGTGGTAAAAGTAATTTTATTTTGCTCGTAGGATTGCGTTCTGCCAGTCGGTCTCTTGTTGCAACCATTCTTACTCGCAAAATAAAATGTCACATTTACCAGTTGTATCGTAAATTACGATTACCTATAAAGTAAGGGACACTTTGTTTAATAATATAAAATTGTGCTACAATTGATAAAAAATTTCCTGAACATATGTTTGGAAACGTGGATTCATGAAATATGCATTTTTGTATTCGAGATGACTCCTGTTCGCCTGCCGCAGCGTAAAGTAAATTGTTTAGAGTAACGTCAGTCATGACATTAAACAGTCCGCCAAAAGGGGGGAAAATGTGCTGAATCTCCATTCCCTGATTTTGGCGCGTTGCACCTCCCTAGTTTAAAGTACCCAATTTGTTACAACGGTCTCTCTCGCTTCGACTTCATCTTGAGTGCTTCGCTACCCTGCTCCGCCGCGCCCACGCAGTTTCCACCCCTCCCCTCTCTCTCTCTCTCTCGGTTTCTCTCGCTCCCTCTCCATCCGCTTTCTCTCAGTCCCTCCCTCTGGCGAGGCTTATTTACCCGCGCGTGGTCCATCTTGGCGCGGCGACCGTGAAATTAATTTGATCGCGCATGCAAAATGGGCGAACCCCGCCCGACCTCGCCCACCGGCCTCGCCCACTGCCCGCCACCGCCCCCGCAGCGGCCGCGCGCGCGCGCGTCCGAATCCAATCTACGCCCGCCCACCCGCCTGGCCGCCCCGGGAGAGGGACGAACGGGCGAAAATCTCTGTCGCCGGATTAGCAGCGGTGGCGCCCGCTTTTTAATAAAACTGACAACGAGGATTAGCAGCGTTAATATCGGAGCGGCGGCTGGCGGTCTACGCGCGCGCGCGCGCGCACGCTCGCTGCGGAGGAACGCGCGGCTGTGGCGATGCGTCGCTTCGCATTGCGTTGCATTGCGTTACGTCGCAGGGCGGGAGGCGATTTGTTAAGTTTTGACATAGCATTACACTATACTCCGTCCCATGTCAAGTTTTGTGGAACAGGTCCTTGCGGGCGAGACTAGCAGAATAACATAACGTGTTTTAAGATTTCAAACTTGTTTTATGACATTGTTGACATTGTTTCTCATAACAAGAATGATGTTTGATACAATTACGTAATATTAGATACTAGCTTAACACGGTGTTATATTTTCATGTTAAAAATTCTTATTTGTGCTTTGTAAGTTCATAATAAAAATGGATTTTTCATATATTGCTATTGCTCAGTTCGTCCATTTTCAGGCATAGAAAGTTACATGAAAAGTGGCGATTACAATACAGTCTTTAAACCTTTGTTTCAGTAGAAAATTAGGTTTAATTGTCAATCTGATGAATCAAGTCATAACGATTCATGTAGATGTCGGAAAATGAGTAAAGAAAATCACAGTTTTTCACCAATGCACTCGTAGTTGCATTGAAACTGTCAAAAACATGCTTCGCTAAAGTTCTTCCAGAGTATCGTGGAGGGATCTGGCTAACAATTGTCAATCGATTTTGTATTGTCGAGAGGAATAGAATGAGCTATCGATCACCTGCGTACATTCGGTACCGTAAGTCGCACTGAACGTGTTTAGTTGTTAAAAACACGTTTGTTCGGACACGTGTCGTGAAATCTTGTAGACGGATTCGCAACGATTCCCCACCTGGACACCGAGACGTGTCGAATGGCATCTCATTTGTCTCAGTGGAAGACCGGAAACGGTCCACCTGTGAATGACGGATAGACGCACTGACGCACCCAAGTTACTTGATTACTGTCTTAAAATATTTGCAGAATAATTATCTCTTATAACCCCCAAAATATTTTTTTCTTTGAGAGGGATCTGCCACTTGTCACGTTCTATTGCGCTGGTTGAAAGTACAAATTCCTGTAGACCTGTGTTCGTTTGCTTCAAGTGTTGCTTCGTTGTGTGGTTTTGCATTTTTATGCATTCTTCGTCAATTTCAAGCACTGTTTGTCATGAGTGTCACTTTTGACATGAACGTCATATCATTGTCGCCTTATGAAGACGTTCAACAAACTAAACCGCGGACACACCGTAGAATGTTTGTTAGAGGCATGAAATTGAGAACCTCTGTGCGAGCGCGAAAATTTAGCATTACGACTACAAAATATTGGAGCACGAAATTCCGTGAAATTTGTAATGTCTTGTTTGATGTAACATAAACGTTATATAAACGTCTTAAACTGTTATATGCTTTAAAATAAATAGAAGATATCTCTGTATTCGATTTTTGCCTGTTTATTGTAAAACACAAGTGCAAGAAGTGTTTATTCACATGGTGAGATGCATTTTCGTACCTTACGTTGTGTCACATTTGTGCTGCTCCCGTGTTTTGATTAATCATTATTATGAACTTTTAATTTTGTTGACGAAGCCTTGATCATTTTTCAATGCGTAGTTTTTATGAGATGGAATACGCACAGACAGGAAATCTTCCACAGCTGCAATATACTTTCTTGTTATTTAAGGAAAGTGTTCATCTTAGTCACACAGTGTTTGCGCATAGCACAGTCGCGAGAGATACGCTGGATCCACTTGCACTTGCCGGGGCTTTCCCTGCTCTCCGCGCGCCGCAAGTGCGGTCTGCGTCAAATGCACCCTTATCTGCTTATGGTTCGGTATGGTTATGGTTTTAAGCAGTGAAGTCCTTAAGCGAAATGGGCGCGACTTCCTCCTCAGGGCTTCCAATGAGAATAAAGCGGCAGCAAGGAGGGTCAGATGCGGGGGCGGGGCGGGGGCGTGGTGGCCGCCGGGAGAGAGAGAGCAAGCGGGGCGTTTGCGAAATGTCGCCGGGGCGCCGTCACCGCTGCCAGCCCGGGAATTCTGATGCGGTCAAAGGCAAGGAGGAGGGACCGGGCGGCGATGGGAGGTCTGAGGACGAAGAGGAAAGCCGAGGGCGACGGGTCTCGGTCCTGGTCCTGGCCCCGGCACCGGCCCGGCCCCGGCCCCGGCCCCCGTTCTCCTGCACTCCGCCCCGCGGCCCGGTTGGAAGGGGGCGGGTGCAGGCGCGAGGGTGGGCTGGCCCCTCGGGTACTTTGAAGTCTCGTTAGCCGCGGCAAAGGAGGGCACGCACTGCATTACTAGAGGCGGCGGGGCCGGTGGCGCCGGCGCCAGCGGCGGCGACAGTGGCGGAAAGGCGGTGGCGACGGCGGCGACGCCGGTGGCTGCGACCAAAGTGCCGGCGGTGGCGCTGACATCGGAGGCGGCGGCTGTGGTGGTAGTCGGCTTTTCACTTAGCTGCCGAGGTCGCTGGCGATATGGAGTTGGTACTTCCATTACCATTCTCTTTAAATTGGGGTGTTTAAGGAAATAGCTCCTGTTACGATATATCACAGATGTGTATTTGTTTTTCATTTTAATTAATTTTAAAGAAACAGTTGATAATATAAGACTTAAAACTGTTACCTACACACAGCGTTCTGTGGTCAGCCTCGGAGTTTTCGATCTGAAAGATCCCTGGAAAAGACCCTACCTCTAAGAATGGCAAATGCGTGTTAATAAGAAGTAATAGAACTCTCGCCATTGAGCTCCAAATTTCGAAAAGGACGAATGTTCAAAAATGTTTGCGCCACAGACGCAAATACGTGGACTAAGGAGAAGCAAGAAAGAATTATGAAAGAGGTAGAGGGAGGGTAAAGTGCATGGAAATGGAGAAAGTAGGATATAAAAATGTAGTTAATAGTGGGCGATTAGAAAAAAAGTAATGTTAAAGAGAATTGTTTGTAGTATAGATTTCTCAAACGTCACTTGTAAGGTCTGGATATGCGTAGAATGTTTAACGTTGGGGCTGTGTATGCAGGCCATGTTCTGTCTCCCAAGATTGTCGCGGCAAAGTAAGAGGTCGGGTTGAGGGCGGCCACGTCGGTTGCAGTGCCCGAGTTCAGGGAGGGTTGGCAGAGTTGGTGTGCCCGGGGTCAGGGAGGGTTGGCCGAGGGAGTGAAGGCGAGGGCAAGGTCGAGAACGACCGAGAGCTGGAGCACGGAAGCGAGGGCGGTGGTTCGGCGCCGTATCAGCGCTCCTTGGCCGGACGTTGACGCCTGCGAAGTGGTGGGGGCCCACCATCGCTGCTCCAGCGCCTTGCACGCTTCTCAACGCACAGTCAACGGATTGTCTTCGCTCTCAGCTCGGTGGTAAAAGAATGGTACGATAGAGCGCGTATACCAGCAGTGGAACCCAGAGCATTAAATGTCTATGCGAATGTTTTTTTTAAATATATCTGCTAATCTATTGCAAATTTCACGTCTTCACCTGTTTTCTTTTGTTTTTAATACACGGAAGTACCATTTTCCCCCGTTTTATTTCGTACTTGAAAGAATCACAGGGGAAAATCTGGGGTACCTGATCATAAAGACATCGTAAATCTGTGAACAACTTCTGTGCCTCCGTAAGGCAATTTAGGAAACTCGTAGATTCATATAAAGTGGAATTGGCTTGATTAAATAACTCACAAAATTGGTAATATCACCTTGTAATAATATTAATAAAGAAAACCCATTAAGACTGGTACTTTTATTCTGACTTCCAGATAATGGTTTTCGTTCTGTTGTATAATATTCCTCGTTAGACGTCCGTGCGTTTTAAAGAAATGTCTATTCCTAATATTGTTTCTGCATCCCGAATATTTGCTGTTTATCGGAGATTTTCGTAGATTATTGAACAGTGTGTGGTTTGCTTATCACTGGGTCGTACGGATGGGAGAGAAGACAAAATTGAGAATAAAATGCTGCTCTCAGTCCGTGGCGCATTGTATAGGGTATTAACATTAACTCCCCCCCCCCTTTACAGCTCATCCCTCCGTTCTGCAAGTTCGTTCTCTTATGAAGTTTTCTTCACCATACATTTCGTTAGTTAAGCTTCCCACAAAAATAATCAGAATAAATCTTACTTCCGGCAGCAGTTTCTTACAATGGGAGGCCTTCTCTTCTCATGCTTCCGTTGCATCATCGATCTGCCAGTTCTCCATTCCAGAATAGTCCAGTTTAGGCAGTACAATTTTCCAGTAATTTTCCCTGGTTTCTTGAATGGAGATATCTGGAGCTGAAATGAATATTTTTTGTATAAATTATACGTTTGATCATTTTCTTAAATTGTCGACGTAATCTTTTCATGTTCAGTTTAGTTGCTGTTTACCGATATTCATGAACTTTTCTTTGTAACATGAATTATCGTATAGTTAAATTTCTAAAGTCACTCTTCCAATATGGCTTCCATCGGCAGTTCCACCTTTTCGGCGTGTATTCTGCCTTCATTTTTATGACTAACCTTTGAGAGTGGTTCCGTTGCTGTTTCTCAACCGATTCTTCCTTCTCCGATTCACTTGCCCTCTGCACTGGCCGCCGCTCTGGGAGCTGTCGCTGCTGCCCGCCTCTCCTTCGTATACCATCTTCGGTTGCCGCCTTGAAACGCTTTTTTCCTCCACGATGCAAACCGCAATGTGGTCATATAATAACAGGCTCGTTACGTACCGTACACCAGCGTTTACCTACAGGTTAGAAGGTTTTTCGTTGTTATTTTTGTTGTTGAGCTTGTTAACAAAATTTTACATAATTTGATCACATCAAGTAAAAGGTTTGAGAACATTTTCTAATTATCGACATTATCTTGTATTGCCGGCATCACGTAAATTTGTTTAATAGGGTTATCTTTTCAAAATTCGAGATCTCGATGTTTTATTCGCATTTCCTCACTTTAGCGTGGATCTTTGCATATACTTCGATCATTTAAACACTCCTTTTTTGAATGAATGTGAAGATTCTTATGATTGTAATTAATCATTGTCTTCTTGCTTCTTTAATAGTTACCGTTTTGCACCTTTGAAATTTATCGTGCCTCAAAATGAATATTGACTTTGTATACACGCGTAATCAAAACGCTTTGTCGGGACCGATAAATATTCTATGTCTGTTTGTAGAATATTTGGTACCCAGTTTCTTTTTTCTCCATTTAACCGTTTGCTGTAAATTTATCATGTTTTTCGAATATATTGTTTTTTATCTTTTGGTTATTTTTCCGTTTTGATATAAAATGTAATTTCGAATAAGGTTGTAAAAGTCAAGTCGTTTTCCCACGATCGGATTGAAGGAAAGGCATTGACTTCAGTTTCATAAGAGTGTGGGAAGTGTGATTATGGCATGATAGACATGAATGGCTGCGTTGAAGCTAATCGTCTCTGTTGTTTCCCGAACGAAAATAGCTTGGTTGATCGGCACGTAACTCTCAAAATGACCGTTAGAGATCGCCTTTGTTAAATTCCTTCTTGGGAGCCTTCTATTGTGAACAAATCTTTCCGTCACGGGTTACCGGTAAAACAAGGTATAGCCTTTGCAGTACACTGTCTCTAAATAACTGAGGAAATGCAAATTACTTGCCAGTCCACTATACTTATCTTTCGAAGCGTTTTAAAAATATCTTCTCCTCAGAAAAGTCTATAACAGAGCGTCTTCTACAAGCCAGTAATGTAATTAAAACAACACGTTGCGACCAGGTAAAGGAATAGTTGATATAAGAAACATATAAACAATTGATGTAACACTTGAAGAAACATGTAAAATATTGATGTAAGTTTAATAACGTTCTGAAAATCTGCTGTAAATTGAACTTCATTGCAGTTTTTTCCTTGCCTGTATTGTACAATTATATGAATAATGTAATCGCATATAATCCATTTATAATTGCTAATATTGTACCGTTTTCGTAACTGCAGTAATTAATACTTTTAGAAAGTATATTTAGAACAAAATAAATCCGTTTGCTGAAAATCAATGGGTAAATTTTGATTACAGAGTATATGTAAATAATGAAATTGTATTACGGAAATAGAATCGCAGAAATTAAGAAATTCCAAGTTTTAAAACTTGCGCTGTCAAGCATGTATCATTCGCATAAAATCTGGCCTCTCAAACAATCTGGACGCTACCTGCAAATGTGTGCCAACAGAAACAAAGTATCAGTGGCATGGGTTCCCCTCTCGTGGTGTGGCCGTCGCCCCGACGCGGTCACTCGCCCCGCCGCCGCCCGCCCTTCGCTCGCGCCCTCATTGTCTCTGCGTTCGATCGCTCGCTCTCGAGCGCGCCACTCGCCCACCCACGGGCGACGCGCGGGCGACTTAATGAAAGAAATGGAGGTGTTAATGGGGCCGCCGAAGCCGGGCTCGGCCTCTCGCCCGCCCAACCGCCCGCTCACCCGCCCACCCGTCCCCGCGCGTGCGCGCGCGAGCCACCCGCATTTAAACGCTTTTGAACCGGTCGCTGACAGCTATAACGCTCCAATCGGTCGGGTTATTGGATTTTCATTCGCTTAAATACTCGAGAGAGGGAGGTGGATGGCCGGGCCGCGGGCTACCGTGGCGGGGGCGGGGCCGGGTGGAGCCGTGTAGGGGCGGGCCGGCGGTAGAGCCGCTAGCGAGCGCCGCCCGTCCACCACAGGTGCGGCGGCAGCGGCGGCGGCGGCGGAGCACGCGTTTTGTTAGAACGCCACTGGATGTCAGACCCAGCCGGCGCGCGGCGCCGAGGACGGGGAGGCGGCGAGGACGCGAGGAGTGAGGACGTGGTAGCGACGTGCGCCCGCGCGCCCGCGCGAGGACTGAGTGGCGTCGAGGACGCACCCGCCGCTGACGTCTGTCCTCCCCCGGTGCCCCGTGAGGACGTGGTCGGTCGGATACTACCTTACTTTCGTGGACAGGTGCCGTGTGTGTGTGTGTGTGTGTGTGTGTGTGTGTGTGTATGGGTGAGAGGGGGGAGTGCGTGTGTGTTTGTATCCGTAGCTCGGGACGCCTGCTGTGAACGGTTTTTGCTGCGGGGGTGCGTTTTTTTTCTTTTTTGTTTTGTCGTGGACGGAGTACGCTTTGAATATGCTATTCGCGTCAGGGAAAAATTGACATTTTATCGCTGGTGTTTATTGCCGTTATGGAGCGACGTGTTGAATAATAGATTGAATAAATGATGTTTGCTAACAGTTTTATTCAGTCTTTAGTATTATTGCATTTCGAAATCAGTAAACTCGTGGGTATTTTTTATTATACTGTATAACATTTACTTTCACTTAGATAGAAAGCGAAAATGTAAAATATTGCTAACTCTTTTCATAATTCCCTGCAATAATAATAATAAGAAAATATTTATCACGTTATTCGTTGACGTTCACTCGTGCTCTTGCTGGTTTGGAAGCCAGGGTAGTATAATGGTACGTTTAAGTTTCTGGGAGAAAGATTACTATCTTTAAACTAATAAACTATTTTTAAAGCATTAATTCTAAATTTATTATCGTGTAATCTTCTCACTTTCTAGTATCATATGATCAGGAAATAATCGTAGTTTTATAAGTAACGCATAGATGGTTTTAATTTTCTTTTTCTCAGATTCCGCCTTTAAAAGATCTTTATGAACAAGGAAAAACAGCGAAATGATTCAACACCACTTGAAAGTCCATGACTTGTTAGTCAGCATTAGCAGTGAGTTTGAGCAAACTGCTTTTTCGCTGGAACATTTCTTATTGTTTTCCGTCACAAAATCGTTCAAACGTGCCTTCAAATTACGCCGCAATGACTGCCTTTATGTGAAAAGCCGCCTGCCTGACCACGCTTTGGGAAATGCTCCATTGCTATGAAACCCGCGTTTGCGGCGAGGTCCCTTTGTTCCCACGGCGGCCGCGCAGCATTTGTGTGTTCTCTTTCAAATACCGTTTGTGAGTTAATAGCGTTTCCGTCAACTGTTAAAAAAAAATACGAGATGAGAACATTCGGAGTAAGTCGCCGAGGATATTGAATGCATGACGCACAATAGATAACATTTTACCGTCGTATGGAATACTGCATTTTCTACTGTTAAATTGTAAGTATCACTGTTATTGGGCAACTTTTTGTTGGGACAGTAGTTAACATTGAATATTTATTCTTCGATACGTAATCGCGTGGAACATTTTAAGATGCATGAATTAGTATTGTAATTAAAACTTCATGGATTCGTGAATTAGAAACAAAAGTAAAATAAAATTTAAAAAAAAAGCAAAGATGAATCTCATACCGATTTGATATGTACTTTGTTCAACTGACGTTTAAAACCTTATTGATTATTCAATATCGATGTTAATAGCGCGCGTGTTTGTTGCTGGAAAAATTACTGAAACAATTTCTGGATTATTCAATTAATGGGGAGGAAGCCGCCTTGTAATACATGCATTCGTCGCCGATAGGGCTCATTAATACGCTCACAATATTTCAGAGCGAAAACGTGTTGATATCATTCACTCACATCACAGCTCGTCCTGTGGCCGGCTGCCATTCAGGAAGTGTAGGAAACAATGATATGGTTTCGGCTCACACCATCTTGTGAAATCTCCCACAAAAGTACTGATGAGCACTCTCTTTTGTCAGTCCTTCTCGTAAACAACAGAACGTTGCTAGTTGACCTGACATCATTCGCTTTTTATATGGCACGGAGTAGGAAAATATGTTATCGGGTAAAACTGTTCCGATAATTAATGTTTCCGAGAAAAAATAACTTTACATGTAATGTCTACGTTATTAAATGTTAACCAGTAGTGACTGAATGAATAAGAGTGACACACAAGTGACGTGAAAAATTGTGTTGCGAGAATGAATTGTCTCTGAGAAATAAAAAAGGTTTCTAGGTGTCTACCTTATTAAAACCCAACTGGTGCGCAAAAGTGGAGATTGCTTTGAAGAAGCGGCTCACGACGCTATGTGTTACTGCCGCTCGTTTAAATTTCGCCGACTCCCTGCGGAACCTCAGGTACTGCATTGTTTCGTTCAGAAACTGCGTCTCCTCTGCTCCGAGAAGGGCATTACGACCGCGCCTTCATTAACTAGAAGAAAGTAATTTCGTTGGAGCCTCAGACTGAAGACAGCCTTTGCGCATGCACCAACCCCACTTCTACTATGGCTGCCGTTTCCATCAGTGCCAGTCACAGTCTCAGACATGTGTCTAAACTGTCGCCACTCGGTTACCTTCCTCTTTTGCAACATGTTTACTTCTTAACGATCATTAAGAATAGGCGTAGCTTTCTGTGTAACCATTTGGAATTACTACATGTATTGTTTTCACCCTAGCGCCCATTAGCTAAGACTTTGATCAGTAAATCATTCATCATAGTTTGCGTTGATAGAGAACATACAATGGAATAGAAACAGAGACAATTCGATTTAATTCTGGCAAACAGAACATTGATCTTTCTAGAATTATTTATAAGCTATTTTTTTTTCAGAACGCTTTGGTGTGTGAAGCACTACTACACACTACTCGTTGACCCTGAATCTGTTCCTCTAGCAGTTCCATGTGTGCGTTTTACTGACTGTGCCAACCACAGTCGTCGTTGCTAGCAATCACTCGCTTTCCATCGTCACTCTTTTGACCGCTCCAACTTTTTTCGTGTCGCCGTCTCAGTTGCCATCACCTCAGCGCGTTTACTCCCTCGTTCCCCTCCTCCGCCGTGTTCCTTGGAGCGGAGATGAAAGCCTCGGCCCGGCCGAAGGTGCAGAGCGGAATTTTCTGCTCGTTATTTCAGCACAAAGGAAGAGCTGTTCGGAAATATCATTTTAAAATTATGAATTTTGTAATTTGGTATCAGCGCGCTCTCTTCCTCGCTCTCTCTTTAGAGACTGCTGCGGCGGCGGCGGCGTCTGCGAGCGCTGTTCTCATTTGGCCCGCTACCGCTGGCACCGGTGCTTCCCTCAGCCCCGTCCTCGCCCTCACCCTCGCCGCCCCCGTCCTCGCCGCGCGGTGTAGCTGGCTCGGTAAATTAGCCCAGGATTGGACGCGGGGAGCCTCAATTTCGGCTCAAGTGGCCCCTCGAAGGTGGCTCCTCGGCGGGCCATCATCTCCGAGCTCACGCTTTAAGTTTCGCGTCCCCGCCCCGCCCCCTCGCCTCGTCCTCCCCTTTCCCGCTTCTGTTCCTCTCCTCACCCGTCCTCTCGCTCCTCAGCGATGTCGCCGCGCCGCGTGGATGACGCGAGTGTCTTTTGTTTACATTATCCCGTGTCTAAAGTGGCGGGCGGGAGCGACTTGAATATGCTTATCGTGTGCTCGAGCACGTTGTTTCTTATCACGCGGCCGCGGCCGGTCTTCGAGGAGGCGATCCCGCGGTTGAGGCGGCCGATGCGATGCTGAAGATGGTGAAGATGGGTGGGGTGGAGGCGACTGCTGGCTGATGAGGCTTTCTCCGGATTAATAAGGGTGGCGGCGGCGGCGGCGGCGGTCGGGGAGGAAGTCTGTTGCCGTGTGAGGAGAGGAAGGTGAGGTAGGGTGGTCGAGACGAAGACAAGAGGTGACAGAGGTATTGAGGAAGTGCGTTTTGTTAAGATTGCAGCGGGAGGGGAGATGAGGCGACATGCCTTAAAACCCACATCATAAATTGGTGGTAGAGCTGCATCCACTTCCATGGGGTTGCTGAAAAGTGTGATAGATATAAAACGAAATAATGGTCAAAAATATGTTAAATAATCGATAAAAAAATACCTCATACATTTTTCTCCAATGACATTCCAGTTAGTGACAGTGGAACCTTTCAAGGAAATCTGTGATATCGACAAATTATAATTTTGTTTACAACCCTACGTACAAAGTGCAGCTTATCACGCTACTAATAGTTGACGAATAGTTCAGGAACTTCTATCCTTTTTCAACTGACACAATCGTGTTGGTTCCGTAAAATATAGTCAATCGTCTTTGCACTACTTCACTCCATTCTCGTTCGGGTATCTGCTTCACTGCTGCGTGTTACACCGTGAGTCTAGTACTAGACGTGACTGTTTGTTACTACACCACGTCACTTCGAGGAGGCCCGTCGGCTGCCACTATGTCGGTTCATTGCCGCCCCCATCATTTTCCTTCCTCGTCTCTTCGTCGTCCCATGCCATTCCCCCGACCACGCCCGCCTACCCCTGTACCGCTCGCCGGCATGTCTGCTTTGCCGCCAGCGCCGCGTCGGCGTGACGCATCGTACGCCTGTTGGACAAGTTGCGAGATGGAAGGTAAACTTTGTTCTGATCAAAGGAACAAACACGGCTGATAATTGGTCGTCGTCTTGCGCGCGCGCCGCCGCCGAGCGCGCGCTGCGAGGTGTGTGCACAACCCCGTGAGAGATATGCGCCCTCCTCCCTCCCCGCCGAAAATTACCCCCTGCTCCGCCCCCTCCGCCCCCCCCTGTTTCCCACGACCCGATCGCATCGCGCGCGCTTCGAGCGCCAGCCCGCGGGCTGACGTGCGAAACTCGGCGGGTGGGAGTGGCCCGGGGCGGGGCGGGGCAGGGCGGCGTGGAGCAGCGTGGAGCGAGGCGGTATGGAGCGATGCGGGGCGGCTCGAGGGTTGATGGTACGGCCGTCGGCTGGGAGTTACGATGATGGCGTTGCGAGGCCCCACCGTGGGTTAGGATCGAAACTGCCGGCAGAGAGGATGCTGCTTGGACGGTGGAAAGAAACGGCGTGTAAATGGTAAAGAGAAGGAAGATGATGTGGCGGTGGAATGTTTACGAATAGTACGATAGAAAAGAGGATAATCGTATGTAGAGGAATAGAGATTGCAACAAGAAGAAAGACTAAAATAAATAGTGTTGAAAGATCACGTTCGAGGAAGTCTATGAAGAGAGAATATAAATCCTCTTTGTGTTTTACAGTTTATGTTCTGATTCCTGATAAATGAAGTGCACAGTATGCACGGAGAGAATAGAGTGGCACAAAATCATTGAACGTATTGACTATGGTAGTATTGTATATGAAAATTACATGTTCTCATTATCAGAAAATCAAAACAGATATTATGGATTTACGAAAAATGCTTTGGAAGGCTCCATCGTTGGTTAGGAGTGAAGCTACGAAAGAGAGGACGCACGTTGGACGTTGAAAGGAAAATACTCGTGCGTAGTAAAGAGAATGAAGCAAACGTGATTGAATATTTACGAATAGTACGATTGAAATTAAACCTCGTAAAAGCAGCGGTATTGTGAGAGAACAGATTGTAAAACGAATAGTATGGAGACGACCAAGGTTGGGTATCAAAAGGGAAAGTCAATTTGAAGTCGTAGTGAGGGTGTTTCTGTTCGAATTCCCGAAAATTAAATACATCGTATGTGAAGAAAGGTGTGAAAATGTGTAATAAATTAACAAAAGTGCGATAAAGTGAAAGAGTGACCCAAAGTTAAATGACTGTTAGAATAGGACTGACACGAAAAACATTAAGTGAAGAGACAATGAGAAGATGAATGAGGGACATGTTAAAGAAAATGAGATTAAAGTGAAGGAATGGCAGATGGCTATTCGGACGTGAAGTGATTTACATGATAACGTTACATAATATTAAAAGATGGCAAAGGCGGTGATCAAGAAGTTGTGTAAGGAAACTAGCAATCCTGTGTGCGGTATTTCGAGTCTGAAAGGGGCAAGGGAAAAAGTCATGCTCCTATCCCAGCCCCAGAAACGTTTTTAATGATTATCTGGTTACGCAGCTGAGGGGATAGCTGTCGGAATTCGTGAATAAGCTTTAACTAAATTGTTTCTAATTGTTTGCATTTTCGTGAATTGAGAGCGAGCGACCGATAAAAATTAAAATATTGGTATTGGAAGATCGTTAGTCGTTTCAGGAAGAAACCGATTAAAAATGATTGGATGAAGTTCTTCAACGCAGGAATGTAGATTCAGTTCTGTCGACGGTGTTTTGACACGAACGCCCTCGCGTGTTGGTATCCCGTTTACTGCGAACCTTAATTGCCTCCGTCAATAAACGGAATGAACCGCTGATTTCATTGGATTTCGAGTGAATAGTGTGAGTCTGTGAATTTCCATTGGCCAGGCATCCATGACATTGAATGGTACATTTCCTGGATGGCCAGTTTTTCAGTTCTTTTTTACCTTCTTCATAAGGTTGCTAGTTCTTGTTAGAATCCCTTTCATTACGAGAAAGGACTGTTGGTGAAAGTGAAGTTACGACCTTGAGCGAAGGGGTTTAAATTTCAAGGACTCTTTTAGGCCTGCGATGAGTAGGCTCTCTTAATTTCTTTATGGTTTACTGCCCAGAGGATTGCGGTAGCTTCCGTTGCAACGATCTGGACTCCCTCCTCTCCACAGTAGTTCTGTTCTTTTCTTATCTTCGATCACACTAATAGCAGTAATATCCCGAGCTTTGTATTACATCCAGTTGTGGATCATGACTCTTTCATTGTTCTCCGTTCGCATAGTCTTACGGGTTAATTGAGCCCTTGCAACCATTATATTGGAAACTTTGGTTCACTTGGATGGCTCCTATTATTTGAGATTAGCAAATGGCGTTAAACCATTAAATAGCTTGTTATCGAGTATTATTTATTTAATTGGAAAAAATGTTTCGGCTTCACTATAAGTACAAATTCTGATCAAAAATTGAAAGTATTGAACTGCTTTCATTTAATATGTATCTAATGAATATTATAAAATATTGAATAGATTGGTTAGCTAAATGACTTGTGTCAGAAGACGAGTTAGATTAATGTTTATTGGAGGAATGTGACACTGACATTGGCTTTGTAATACTCATATGATTTCTCAAATATCGTGTTATGCGTTTCCATATCATATCTTGAACTAGATCTGGTGAATAATTTCAAGAAATGCATGATTAGCATCTCGTACAATACATGGTAATTGTGTATTTAAAATTATTGTAGTAATCTAATTATGTGAATTACGTTAGTACGCTATTGGAGTTATTGCGAGTCAGTATTGCCATATAATTATGCAAATAAACATATATTTGGTTTCCCTGAAACATTTTATTGCGACATTTACTTAAACGCCCTATTTATATGCCTTTTACTTATCACCACAGATACGTGTTGATTTCATTACACCAGCGTCTCCTGCTACCTTTCATTAGTGGTTCATTATAAAGAACGAACATGAGAGACTTACTTCTATGCCTGGAGGTCTCTTTACAATTATTTTGCGCTGACTCGTTATAAAATTTGAGATTTTTCCTACAAAGAATATATCGGCGTAATGGTATGCAGCTCGTCGCCTCGAGCTGCTGCCCAGGCTTATTTTCGCTTCGGTAACGAAACAGGTGATCTCCCACCTCTTCCTTTAGCCTGGGTACTTTTTATGCGTGAAAGAACTTAACATTTTCCTCGCCCGTTCTTTGGAGATGTTGCACTTTTACTCTTGTTCTCCCTAAACTGAATTTATTTTTCATCGTTGTTCCACTTGAACATGCAATTACGTTTCATGAGAAATTTCTCATTTCCATCATACAGTCGCCATGATCCCCTCTTCCGTCGACGGAGGACATTCTGTTTCAGAATGTGCCTTAGCCGGACACCGCCTCTGCCTAAATGAGAAACATAGGGGTTAAATGTTCTAACCGGCCGCTGTCGTAACCGATCGTTCATCCTACCATTCCCAGTCTGTTGCCGTAGTAGTTCATTGTACAACGGGGGCAAGGACTGCGCACGATTCTCACTTCCCCCACGTGACCTAACTCCCTCCCCAAAGCTGGACTACGTCCTGATACCTTATCCCCATAAAATCCATTTCCATTCTGGACTAATTCCGGCAGTTTGAGGTTGTCGGGTCAGAATCCGCCTAACACTATCGAACTTATTGCCACCTTCACTAATCATTCTCTTCTGCAACATATAACTGAGGATTATGGCCGACTGGCACATCGACGCAGAGCTAGTGGCAAGTGCCGAGCAATAAAAGAGTATGCGCAGAGTGGAAAGTAAAAACTTAAAAATAGAATATAAGGTCCTATTACGAAGGATGTTAGTGTTAAGTATCGTAAGTTATGTTACAAGAGCGCAAGTGTTATGTCTTCTATTTTTAACACGCCATGTTCGAAAGATGTTTCGCATACTCTTCACGATGTTTCGCACACTAATAGAGTGTGAAGAAAGCTGTTTTGTACAAAAAAAACAAGCAGGAGACACTGTTTTAGGGCATGAATGTTTAAAAAGAATTTTCAAAATTCATCCCATGAAGGAGAGTTAGTTGTTGTTTTTTTTTATAGATATGTGATTTGCGATAAATCTACAGCTGGGCGGATTGCATGGCAGCGGTGGGGACAGAGTGGGGGTGGGGGCAGGGTGGGACCGGACAGGCAGAGTTGGCGGGACGGAGCGGAACGGATCAAGCCAAGTGTGGTAGGATGCAGATTTTTTTTTCAACCTTAGAATCGAATCGAATCGAATCGAATATCTTGGGCCATGAAAACACACATCTCGAACCAGCCTCGGAAAGTCTCTCTCTACAAGTATTGCTAATGCAGACTCGATAACTCGAACGTCGATAGCTCGAATGTTTGAGATGTCGAAGCATTTTTTTTAATTTCCGGTCGCGTTATACATATTTTACTTGTAAGACTGTCTCGTTAAGTCGAAATTTGAAACTGCGAAATTCTGGATATGTCTCGAAATCCAGACCCTACTAGCCATTTCCCACGGAACACAGACAGATTCTCCCTGCTCTCTTGCCGTCTGATGTGAATGCGTAGACAAGCGAATTTTGTATTGCTCCCAATTCTCATCAGCCCTACGCAGTCGTATGTTAGGTATTCGGAAAACGCTATCTTTTGTCAAAAACTAGTGCAACGTATCACGGAGATGGAAAAACGTGTGCTCAAATCATTAACTTTACATGTATGTTCAGGGTCATTTCAGTTGGTGAGGGCATTTTTATTGCAGTGAATTTCTTAGAAAATTTTGTAAAACAAATACTAATAGAAAATAAGAAACGGGAAAAAATTACTAGCTTTCTTACTCTCAATTCTTGAATTCAAAACCTCAGCAGAAACATTTAGGTCTGATTTAAATAAAGTAATTTAAAAAAAAAATTCATTATCTTTGAGTCGTTTCAAAATATTGTATATCTGAGAATAAATGCTTACATATAGCTAATGAACATCAATTTTATGATTTTACGATAATATTTAACCTTGAATATTTAATACACTTTCTATTTTTTAAAGAAAGCATTACTTTGATGTCTCTTGGTTTTTGATAAGTCGATTTTTGTCAAGTGTTTATAAATATAAAGGACCTGGTTTAAAGTTAAAGTATTCGAAGTGCTTGGGGCAGAATGAAGGTGACAACCACTTTGAGCAAACTCGGAATATTATCGTTATTGAATTGCGGTTGACTTCCTGTGACTGGTGTGGCTTATCTTGTTTCTGTCCCAAGCTTGTATTTAATCGATTCCTCTATTCTCCTGCTTGATAAATAATTTTGATAAATACCTGAGCAACGTCGGCTAGTTTATATCGCTATATCACGAATTAATCGTTTATCCCGTGTTCTTTCGATGCCTCGTCTTCTGTCATATCTGAAAACAAATTGTTTAGCATCAAATTTCCAACTCCGCTTACACCCATTCATTCACGCGTCACTGTTGCCATCCATTGCTGCTGCAGCCTCCGCTTGGCAGCGGTCACGTAGCCACGGGGGCAAAACGTGGGCTGTAGACGTTATCGCTCAAAGCTCTAATCGATAAACAGCGAATGCTGAGGGTCTTGAAGCACTCGCTGGCCCCTGCGGCCCCGCCCCCGCATCCACGGCCGCCGCCTCCCTCATCCGCACGCTTCACGAGCGCCCGCATCGCCTCGGGCGCGAACTGTACATGCCGGCCCGCCCACTCCATCCTCCACCCCCTCACGCCCGCTCGTCTGGCACGCCTGCCCGCCCCGCCCCGCCTCGTCCCGGCCCACCGGATTATTTGTTGGCTTTATTAACCCCGAAGTGAAAAATGTTACGGGAAAATGGATGAGAGGTAGCCAGCTGGTGGTGCCAACTTCTCCCTCGAGCCAAAATATGAACACGATTACTTTATTATTTTCTTTGTGTTGCTCGCTCGCTCGCGGCGTGTGGCTCGCGCGCGCGTTCTGCACCCGGGAGTGAGTGACCGGGCGGGGCGGGGGAGGAGCGGAGTGGGGCAGCGCGGAGTGCTAACTCCATTTGTCGACGCGCACATGCTCTGCTCCGCTCCGCTCCGCGTCGACCATGCCTGCCCCGCCCGCCCCGCCCGCCCCGCCGGCCAATCCGATGGGTCCATTAGTCTCCGTGTCGTCCGCTTTTAGGTCCCCCCAAAACGCCGACTATTTCGGGTGGCGAGCGCGTCTGCACTGTACACGGGCGTGCGCGCGCGGTGGGCCGCGATGCCCATGGGCGCTTGTGGGCAGAAGGCTTCTGAAGGTGGGCACAGAGTACTACGAGGGTTGCTGCAAAAGGAGTGGGCTATTTTTTCATATTAATGTAATTAATATAATTACATATTCTAATACATACAATTGGAAGTTCGCAATAAATAATACGCCTCATATAACTACTATTTCGAACATGATAGAAATTTGCAGGCGTTTGAGTACATGTTATTATAGAGAAATTAACACATTTATAAACATAACTTATCTAGCTACATTAATGAATGTAGGTTCAAAATTACACCTTATTTTTTTTCTATATCAATCTTTCAATTTTATAGTGGAATTATAGTCGTGCCTGACCCGCTTTATCTTGAAAATAGTTTTTTATTTATCTCAGATTGATTATCTGATAAGAATTACGAATTAAAAAAAAAGTATTATCCAGTTTAATATCTGAAATTCAGCATGTCTACTTAATAATGAAAACTAAAAAAAATCTGAGTCAGAGGAAGGAACCGAAACTGATATCTCATGTGACAGAAAAGAAGAGAGAAATCGGGCCGTCTCCTAGTCGACGCGTTCTAGGCTGCTATAAGTTAGCGAAGGCTTCTCTGCTATTCGGCTGCGGAAGGGAAAAAATTGCTTCAAATCTTTCTTGGTGCGCGTGAACGTTCATAAAATTCCAGGCGTGCCCGAAGAGTTGCAAAGCCATTCGACGCAGACGTCTGAAGAATTAATTAGTTGCGGGGCGTCTGTCGGCCAGATATTTCGTTCACGATCCGCTGCGGCTGCTGAAGCAGTGGCATGTGCTGCAGCAGACGTAGAGATTGGTCGTTTGGTTGAGCGTTCTCTGCCACCACTGCTCTCTGCTCCCTACAAATCCCAGAGGTCCTTGAGAATAATACTTTTTGAACAAAAATTGTCTAAAAATATGTTTTTACTAACAATCCACAGTCCCTTTGGGTTGACGGTTGCATATTACATATACGTGTGTGTGCATTTTTCTTCTTCGCGACGTGTCTTTCCCATCTTTCACAATCGACTATTTTTTTCCTTATCTTGTTCTACTGAACTTCCTTTTCTTTTCATCTTTCCTTCATCAAATTTTTTCTCCCTAGCTTGTCTTTGTCGTTGTTTTTCACTTCTTATTGTCCTTTTCAAAGTTTTTCACCTTTATGTGGTACTTAACATTTCGTTTGTACATTTTGTCTGGTATTGCGCTGTAGTTGACTTACTTTTATAGGACTTCATATTTACTTAATGTCCACTGTCGATTTTGTCTTCAGTCTCACATTCCATGTTCTTCTTGGTCTCCCTCTGTGTCTTGCCGCGTCGTACAAACTTAGTCTGTTGGTAATGTACTATTAGTTCATCAAGAATCACCTACTCCTTTATTCCCTAATTTTTATTATCTTATCCTTTATTGCTTTTCTTATCGTTTCCCTCCTTTCTGCACTTTTTCTTCCACTCAGAGAAGCGGGCTTGTAGTGTCTAGACTAGCCGCCGCCGCCGCAGGCCTCGCCGCTAATTAACGGGCCGCCGGCCCGGACGCCGCAGGAGGTTCTTCCTTCCTTCCTCTCCTCCCTCCCTCTCCGGCTGCACCACACCGCCCGTTTACGACGTGGAGAATCTGAAGGGCGCCGCGGCCGGCTTGGTCCGACGCTCTTGACCCCGCGTGCATCGGGACGTTGGCCTAAGTGCTGCAAGCCGAGCCGTTTCGTATGCCGGGCCGTCTCAACCACAGTCCCTATCTCTTACGGCGCGTGGGGTGACCTGCGCTGACATTCCAGTGGTTCGTCGTTCCCCACGTGCCAACTCGGGCCTTCGCCACCTCTTGGCGCCTTATTGCGCCGTTCCTCGTCATCCAGCACAGTCCATCACTGCTCTATCCCGCTGCACTCCTCCGCGCCCCGCCCCGCTCCGTTCCGCACAGCCTTACTGGGATCCACCTTGCAATGCTTCCACTGTCCCGCGCCCATTTCCTTCGCTTCGCAACTGCTGTTTTGTTTTATCTCCCATCCTCCACTCTACCCACATTTCTCCATAACTTCTTTTTTATCCCCAGCTGTCATGACTTCTCATGATCTAGTTATCCTGTACCACATGCGTCAAACGTGATATTCTCACTCATTCACACACACACACACACACACACACATTCGCCCGTAGCTATACCGTCGCCATGAGGAGTCTACAGCAGCGATTGCTTTCATGTGTGAGAGATCAACTATTGTACATTGGTCTTCGTGTGCTTTATGAACTAACATATAAAAGAGCTTCAAGCGAAGCTGATTTATGTCCGTTTTCTAACACCCAACCATGAATGTAACTTGAGAAACAAGGTTCTTAAGTTGTCTGGTGTGATCTCCTGTAGGAAGAAAAGTGGCGCGTGGTTTGTAAACTCCTTGTTCTACCCTTTCCTCTCCTCGCCGCACTCTCGCCTTATCCACGGCGACCTGTGTTACCTCCTCCCTCACCCCTTCTCGGACGGCGCGCTGTCTCTGCGACGGGGAGCGCGCCAACCGGCACCTTCCGCCCCCCCCCCTCTTGCAGCAACGCGCCCCCCCCCCCGCCGCCGCTCCTTCGTTGTGCGTTTAATTGGACGAGCGCTCCGGAGAAATTACAGAAAAGACTGATCCGTCACGGGGCCCATTGGAAAAAATAATGAGGAGGACGATTGCAGATTTTGTTCCTTCACCATGTACAAACGTTTTCCCGCTTGCGCTATTCAAGTGTATTTGCTATTAAGGTTTTCAGAACGCGTTTGTGAATATTTAGCTTCGTTTCCTCAATCATCTTATGATTGTTGTTTGTTTTCTATATAAAAATTGTAATATTTCTAGATGCAATACAGCATGGGATTCATAGAGAAAAACATTTCATTTGTATAAGTAGTTGGTTTCGGAAGCTTCATTCACACTTCACAGTTTCATTCTTTCATACATTACTGAATATTTTTCTCAATTTCAGATAATGGGTTATACGGTTTCCCATTTTTTGCCAATTGTTTCCTACTAACCATACGTAGTGACTCACTCAGTTCTATTCCCCGCTTCAGTCCCCCGAGTTACTTTACTTGTTATAATTATTTTCAATTTTCTATATATCTGGAAATTATTCGTGTGCCTCAACTTGTTTGCCTCACTGGCATATTAAATTGCTGGTTTGCAAGTACAACCTTACTCTACGTGATCTTGTTACAGTAATATTATAAAGATGATGAATCTTATTTTCGTTTTAGTTTTGATGTTGACTATTGTTATTTATTCACGGCAGCTTATTAACTTTTAACGAACATTGTGTTAGTAAGTAAGTACATGTGTACTGCATACAAATGTAGTTGTTGAATGTGCATTTAGAAATTCAGTGATTCGGCGAACAGTTCCGCTAGGCATCATTGAAAGTCAAAAGGGAACATATTAAGTCATTAAATATTTTATTATTCGTTCTGGCTTTTTCCTTAAAATTGTACACCGTGGGCATTTTTCTCTAATCGCTGGCAACTTTAAAAAATTAATTTCACATACATCTCCTTTTTGTCAGACCATTTTGTCTTATTGGGTGCATTGTCTTTGTTGGCTTCAAGAAATGCTGAGAATGTAACCATGATAAAAGCTGTATTTTCGACGCTGTCTTATTCTAGTTAGATCTCGTACAATCTTAAATTCAAAATTACAGGTACTTTTTCATCTCTCTATACCGCGATTTTGTAATTATGGCTCTTGTGTCATCTCCTTTGTTTGGACCTCTGAAGAAACTCCCGCCTCATTTCTTGTTAAATACAAGTCGAATTTTCAAATTGCGAAATATAGTTATTCTGTCCCTGGACATTTTAATATTGATATTTCCTAATAAGATAATCGTGGATTTTTGAAGCTCCTTCCACACTAGATGCCGGCACTAAATTTCCATTGCACATATACATTGTTTCTTTTAACCTCTTGAACTACAACACTTTTATGAACGTTCATATCTCACTCCAGTCGATTTGCACCAGAATTGATTTAACGAATTTGAATCCTTGCTCAGGCTTTATATAAATCTAAGCCAGCTGGTCCATCGAAAGCGACTTGACATTCCAAGCCAGGAACCAGTCAAGCACACCTGCATCGAAAAGGATCGGCGTCTCCGACGCACCTCCCGTTCGCACTTGGCACGCGGCGACGGCCGCAGCCGCGAGCGAGATGGCGAGGGCGCCTGCGGGGCATCTGCCGTCGCGGCGGAGGATACGCGCGTAATCCGAGAAGCGGGCGCGCCGCGGCGCTGCGCCGTCACGGTCGACCTAAAATAGTCCCGCCTCGGAATCGCCCCCGCAGCTATTTTTAATGCGTCCGCGCCAGCCCGCCTGTGCCCGCCGCCGCTGCCTCTGCCACTGCCGCTCTCACGCGCGATATTTTCATAAAGGCAGGAATTGCCCGGAATGCGCCCGGGGTGCGCGCGACTCTGCCGCACTGTGGACGAAGATAAGGCGTTCCGGTGTAAATACTGCTATCTGGCATTGTACGTTTCGTAAGAAAATGCAAGGCGATATGCCTGTTTACACGAAACTCAGTTGGATATGCCAGAATGTGAGAGAGATTCCATTTATAGTCTGTTTTTAAATTCAGTTGGAATGTACAGAGATTTTCTCCCTCTCCTTCATAAGAGCCCCGCGTTTGCGACCTTCTATAGAATAATTGAAAAAAAGAAAATAATGTGAATCATGAAGCACTTAATATTTTGTTGTTACGTACTTGATTGAAGTAAATTTGACTTTTTCAAAAAAATGAATTTTGTATGCTTTTTACTCTCTTTAAGCCACTATTCAGCCTCGGAAGTGTCGAGAGAGTGTCGTGATGGAGGTGGAGACATCAAACGCTCGAAGAGATCTTGCTGTATTTAAGTACGCAATGCATTTTTTTTATCTTTTGGAATTATTTAAGTAAACAAATTGCTAAATAATTCAATTTTGTTTGGTTTGTTTTGGTTTGGTCGAATTGGTTTGTGCTGAATGAGGGATTTACGTTAATCTTAAACTGAAAAGTGCATTGTTGAAATTGAAAACTGCAAACTAACGAATCTCTTTGAAATACAGTATCCAGATTTATTTCTGACGTATGTCGTATTTATTGTGTTATCAGCACTAAATATCGGAGATATTTATTCGTATACTCATATGTTTAAGGAATGAACTATTAAAGTTGTTTTGGTACTCTAGTTTTTTAATTTATTGAACTAAAATATTGTGTGGCATTTGCGTCTTTGTAGCTAGGAAACTCGTTATTGTTGTTAACAATAAAAATATAAAATCCCTAATTAAGAATGACACTTACTATAGTGACTTTTATGAAAAGTTTTAAATTAAATTCTATATTATAAAATATTCGAGAGGCGTAAGTAAATGTTTTTGTATCCACGACTAATATGATAAAATTAATTGTGGCACCACTTATAGTGGTTTGAAATAAGCTAATAATATTTTGAAATTTGTTGGGCCTCGTTCCCTAACTATGGCTCTACCAGTGGTATTTGTATTTGTGTCTGGCCCTGCCGTCAACATCCCGCGAGGGCAGGGCGAGGAGAGACTCGCGTGCCAGCCGAAGGTGTGTTGTCGTCGTAGTAGTAGTAGTAGTAGTAGTAGTAGTAGTAGTAGTTGGCGATGGCGGCGGCAACGTCTCCTCTGCTGGGTGATTAAACGCCGCCAGTCACTCGTTCTGCTCCCAGACACTTGCGCTGGGCTTCCAACGGCGCTTCGGCCGCCCCGCTGCCGCCAAACCCATGCTCCTTCCGCCTCTGCCCTCGCCGACTCCGTCCCGCTCCAACTACCCCACCCACCCCGACACCCACCTGAAGCAACGGCATCACCACCGCCACCCTCACTACCTCTGCTTCTACCACCACCACCACCACCACCTCCACCGTCAGCACCACTTCCACCGTTACCACCACCACTGTCCATCCCACTCACGCCTTCCCCCTCTTCAGCCACCACTATGTGTTGTGCCACCCGCGCGTCGCCTGCCCAGTTAGCTCGTTCTTCACTTATCTCCTTTACGACTGTGGTGCTCGGTCGTTTCGCCCACCGAGACAGCGTGCTTCCCCCCCCCCCCGGAGAGCGGACCCGCCGCCGCCGCCCGCGCCCGCAGCCGCGGCCGTTGCGCGTTTACGGCGCCCGCTATTTAATTCGCGCGCCGGCGGCGGTAGCGTCCGCTGGATGCGCGCGGTTTGTTTCCGGGAAATGGACCGGAAGGAGGGGAATTGAAAATGCAGGTGCCACTTGACGGGGAGCGGTAGGGTGAAGCGGAGCTAGCGCGCGCACGTATGAACAAGTATTGCTGAAAGTTTGATACCTTGCTAATTCACTCGAAAGGTCACGTCACGCCATCGATTTTTTATTTGCTCTAAGTACTTTTCATTCTGAATAGCAAGAACGCACAAATCAAATTTAGAAGACTTTTTTGAAATAAAAATGAATAATGTCTTAATTACGATAACTAATAAGTGGTCAATAAATATGAACTGTACTATATTAGGATAAAATAGAATATACTTGTATATCAAGGAAAGGGTTAAATACTTAAGAACAGAACTGAAGCGTAAAATTATAGAATGGAAATCAAAGATATACAAAGAAATCGGATTGTTTCTACCTTGCAGTCGTCCTTGGTGGGTCTTTCTTTTTAATTTTACGTCCTAGACGGGCCCTTCAGAAATGTTCTAAACTCAAATAAACAATCGATTTCATACTCTCAGTCTCAATATTTTTCGGTAGAGATTTTTATTGGGAGAAGTGTAGAATGACGTAGGAAAGCACGCTGGTAGGCTAAGTGCTTTTCCTATTTTTAGTGGCGTGTACGGAAGAAGCCCACGTTTTGAAAAAAATCATGCGGTATTTAAGATATACATATAGAAAATGATATAATTAAATTTTGTATGTAACAACGAAGAAAATAAATTTTAAAAATTCTGATGATTTGAGGAGTAATATTTTAAAATATCAACTATTTTCTGACAGGTTTTTGTGTGAGAGCCGTGAAATCGAAATTTTCTTAGGTCCGATCCTTGCAAGTCTCAGCAGAATCTTCCAATTTGTTCAAGTTTGTCACGTCTAAGCTTGGATATGAAATGTGTTTTCATTGTTCTGTGATCTGAAATGTGTTTTACAGAAGTTGGGTAAATGGAAGAGCGCGATGTTAAACGCAAAGAGTACCTGAGGATGAAGCGCGTGTAATGAAGGTCCCACGATACGGCAGATTGTTGCATCCAATAACTACCTGCGCCATTACGAGAGGAGCCATAACTTGAGTCCTGAAGAGGCAATCGGCTGAATGACTGTTGACAGATGGTATTGCAGTAATTGGCTTGCGCTCTTGAAGTAACGATGCTTCGCGTTAGCTTCTTACTAGATCCGTTTTGTGAAATCGGTTGTAAATGTTTTTATTAACTGCACTCGTGAATTTCGTATGTGCTGCATATTCTTTATTGCAGCGGTCTTTAGCGTCTGAATGTAAAAATTAAAGCGTGTATTATTGGGCATTTTCTTATTCGTTGTTGTTCTTTGTTGCAGGTATGTTGCTCGTATGGATCTAAATGAAATTCATCGTTGATGTGTTTACAGAAACGGTGAGTTTATTGTCTTTCAAAATTATGTATTCTTCATAAAATTCTAATGAAATATTGGGATTTATACTTTTGAAAAGCCAGAATATTATAGCGCTATTTGATGCACAGTATCCAACTTCATTTTTCATTGACAGCAAAGGGGATAAAATATTAATTAAATAAGTTGTTTGTAGAGCAAAATAAACGCTCTTTCTTATGCTTGCAGTACTAATCTATTTTAGTGACTGATTTGATTGAGGGTATTTTTGCTTCATATGAAGTAAATTGGGTATGAAGTAAACGGGTGGTGGCGCTGTACTTCCCCGGATGGTGAGGGCTGGTGCCGACCCACGTCGCATAGCGTGGTTTCCTCTCCCCTGCTGGGACGAGATCTAAGCTCCCGACATGTGTGGTAGTATAGTGCCTGTAAATGTAAGTGGTAGGACTAGGAAGATGAAGAAAAGCCTTTAGAATTCTCCTCTAGACTAAATCGACTGAAATTGACTTAGTGTCCAAAATCCTGACACACCATCGGGACTCGAACCCTAGGCCCTCCCGGACAGTCTTGTTGCCCTGAGCCACATCAGCTGGTTATTATTTCGTACTGCGTTAATACGAAAAAAAAGAAAGGAAAAAAAATGTCGGGCCACGGTTTTTTGAAAGCGGGAACGTATCATGTACATCTGCATTTCTCTGCCAGACATTTGATTTGATTAATCTTCTTATGAGGGCTTACGCAGCGTGTTTCTGGAGGCGGGTGACTTTAGGCTGAAGGGCGTAGCTAGCCACGTGTTGCTTCCTCGCGAGGAAATAATAAAACGCGAGGTTAGGGCGATGCGTGGTGGTAGAGGGGGTTTAGGGGGCGTGAGCGGCCGTCCGGCGGCAAACTTGTGCTCGACACCAGTCAAGGCGAGACGGGTCGCGATAGCGGCGGCACACAGTGGTTTGAAACTCGCATGAAATGGACAAAATTAATTCTCTTAAATAGTACTTATAGAAGAATAATGTCCACTACTAAATCCCACTGATTTATATTCTATTTTCATGTTATTGCTTTGAAAATTGGCAATTTGTTTGAAGAAACTGAAGGTCCAAATTCATTCAATTATAACAACTATTTTTTCACACTCATTGGCATTATAAAACTTCATTTTTCTCTCTTGCTCGATACTTTGTAACAGTAATTGTCATACAAAGCTTAATTCGTTTTTGTTTTTTTTCATATTTGACGCAATTTTGGATTTTGAAATTGATCTGAGAAAAACCTCAATATGTCAATTTAGAAAAGCCGGAACCTAAATTTAACACTTTGGCAGTTGTTGGCTTCGATCAAGCTATTTTGTCGGTATCAAACGTCGAGACAGGAACGTAGGTCCTAGCTGTCTACGTCGCTTAAATTGCAGATTTCATTTTATTGTTAGCAAATGGTCTTGCCTGTTGTAGAAAGTGTAGTTCACATTACTGTAGAACGTTTTTTTCCAATTCCAATCCTCGAACCACGACGTTAACGGAAGCGGAAGAAGATATCGATCAGAGCAGCCAGCCTGCCGAATTGTGAGTGGCTTTGACCCACCTACGTAGAAAAGTTACCCAACATTGCAACTCGAAATTAGTTGAAAGAGAAAGTAGCGGCCGGGACACCAGGTTTCCACATCTTGATTATGAGGGTTTAAATCCGGGTAGGTTCACGTGGAATGTGAAGCAAAGAAAGTAGGTTCGCCGCAATTTTACCCGCTTCCCCTGTCGCTCATTCCACAATCGCTCCATCAGCATATTGCCATAATTACGTATCTTTGAATCGCTGGTTCCTGCAGCGATTCTGTCTTATCCTCATTTTACATTATATGCCCAAAAGGCCGGGAATCATGAAAAATAATGTCACCGTTCCACAAAGATAGAGTGGGGAATTTCGTTGTATCGGCGATATCTTTGCCCCATTTTTCCATGAATGCGGACCATAGTGCGGGGACAGAGGCCGGGGGGACGCGGTGCGACGCGGCCCGGCGACAGATTGAAAAGGACGTAGAGTATGCAGGGGGACGGCTGCGGCGGCGGTGGGGGCGGCCCGAGAAGGGGGCGAACACAGATGAAAGCGAGGCGGAACCCCGGGGGCGAGAAGGAGGGCCACACTCCACACCCTTTTAGCCGCTTTGGGAAGAAGGCGCGCTAAGTTATTTACCGCTGTTTAACGCGCCCGCGAACGCGCGCATGCGGAGTTGCCTGGGAGCGAGGCTGCGGGTGGGCCGGAGGCGGCGCGGCGACGATTCTGTTACATTGGCTAAAGCTGGCTTTATACTTGCAAGAAAATGACGAGCAATATTATTTCTCAAGAAAAGTTGCCAATGTAAACATTACAGCAATAAATATTTCCGATGTTGGCATATTTCTTGCTAGATATTCCGGTCGTAATGTAAACCCGTGTGTTTCCACCCTCGGAAAGATATTGCCGGCTGTTGGTAGGACTAGAATTGGAATGACGTATGAGAAAGATTTTGCTAGAAGAAGCCAGTGTTGACGACTGTCACATGCGCAGGAAGTATGTACGGTAGTACATAGATGTAATATTTCCATTTTAATAAGCATTTTTTCTTAAATTGGGTGTATTAAAAAGGTTTACGAAAATAAAAGAAGTAATAAATATTCCCATTATGGTTGATTATCAAAGGTTCAAGTTTTTGTTCAGCTATAGATGCCCCTGATTATTAATTTTTACCGTAAAAATGATTAAGATATTATTCTAATCTAAATCAATTTTAAGATTACTCTATAATACATCAGTAGTAGGAAATGGATATTTTAAAACTTTTTACCAAATTATTAATTCCATTTTTTATTAAAAAAAATACTTTGCTCCTACGGGAATCAAAATCCACGAAATCATTTTGTTTTAAGAAAAATATTCAGACACTTCTACCTAATTAGCACAAGCCCCCTTTTCCTTTCTTCTTAAAATTCAGTCACATGTCCTCACAAATCGTCGGCGTTAATTCATCTCCCCATTTAGCACAATAAGTGCGACCGCAACTCTCATCTTTTGCTTTCCACTAGTTATGTCGGGAAGTGAGGAATAACCGCACTTAATTTCATGCGCCATTTTCCTCGCGCCGTCGCCAAACACGGCAACAAATGATCTTAATGTAAAGAAATTGGCAATATCCTGCCGGAAAGATCTTCCTCAGATCTTTCTGACAATATATTGCCCCTCCTTGCCCTTGCTAGGGTAAAGATGACCGCAGGAAGCGCAAACAAATTGCTGAAAGATATTGCGGAAACGTATTGCTAATGTAAGCCCAGCCTAACGCAACTAAACAGTGGAAGGAAAAGACACTCTTAACGGCCTGCGTTCGTTAAGAATTCAATAGCCCGCCATCCGTTAAAAACAGTCAAAACAAACCTATAAAATATAATTCTTGTATATATATATATATATATATATATATATATATATATATATATATATATATATATATATATAATTAGAATACGGCATTGAACGTTTCATTATTGAAAACGTATTGAACGCCACACGACCAATGACACATATAATAGACTCGGTTGGTTGTAAATCTCGGTTATTATCTGTTTATCTGCCTAATGACGTATATATATTTTCATCGTTAGTCGAAGCTTGGAAGGGGTTTCAGAGAGATGGCGTTAACGAATCTTGACGATTTACTTTAAGTGTAGCGTGGGGTTATTTGAATAGTGCCACTGTTACTTGCTTCATAAAATATCAAGTGTTGTGAACATACGAACAATACCAGGGTAATTATGTTAATACAACTAATTTTTTGTCGAAAAATCTAGAGAAAGGGCTAGAAGAAACTATTAGAGAATTTGATTGTACGAGTTGGTTGTCCAGGTGGACCTACTGTAAATACATTCTTGGCTATCCGGGATGAGCTGCGTGTCGGCCAATTGGGCTGACGTTTCGGCCATCTTGCTGTGGCCTTCTTCAAAGCTATGTCGCTCCTTCTCGTCCTGCCCCATCCCTTCCTGCCTAATTCGTCGTACCCCCCCCCAGGGGGGGGGTTCCAATCCGTCCTGCCCCTTCCTTTTTCGTTTGTCATACTCCGCCCCCTCCGACCCCTCCCCCGCCCCACCTCGCTCCGTCCTACCCCGCCCTGTCCCGTCCCGCCTCGTCCCGCTCGCCTCGTCCCGCTCGCCCCTGCCCGCCCCGGCCAGCCCCTCCACAGCCCATCCCGCTCGACGCACCCCGTCCCTCCACCCTCTCCCCCTCGCCTTTCGCCTACTCCTGACCCTCTCGCTCCGCCCCGCCCTGCCACTTTCCCGGTGACGCATGTGCACTTGCATACAATGCTCTGCCTCGCCACGCAGGCCGCGCCGCCGCCGCGTCTTTCCCACACCTACGCAGGTGTCTGCCCGAGACCTCGCAGCCGATACCCTCAACGTCTCGCGTTTTTTCGGCGGCGCGCTGACGAGGCGGGCGTTTATAAAGTTAAATTTCGTGCGGGAACAAAAGACATTCCCACGCTGCTCCGTGCCCAGCGGAAGGTGCCGTGGTTCCTGACTTCGTCGCGCCCCACAGACCCAGTGTTACCTCGAGCAGGGACTCTCTAAGAAGGGATTTCTTTACGGAGTCTGTAATATCTCAATCGTTTTTGTTCCCCCTTTTTAATCGCATATAATTATTTCATTTTCTCCCTCTCTGATAGCGTTATAGCTGAGATCGGCTTCAGCTCAGACACCTACTTTCTTGCGGGCTTCAAGGCGTTGATTAAACCTCCGATAGATGAAGTCGGACATTAGAGTTCGCATCCAGAATGTGGTGTCTTTTAAGTTTATAAATAATTGAACTTTAAAGGGGATAGAGAAATACAATAATGTTGAAAATATGATATGAAAGGAAAAAATCGTGTGTGATACATGGCCCATTGTTCAAAGTACTGTGCAGGCGTCTGCTCAGAATTGTTTGGACAAAAGCCGGTCAGAGCAGCTGGACTCGAGGATTATTCTGCAAGCTAATTAACTACTGTCAAAAGTATCTGTATGGTACCGTCAGAACGCGAAGAAATGACCTCTGACGATAGAAAGTTTTGCTTCAGCGCACTTGCTGGTACACAAGTTTGTCATAGTCGGTATTCTGATGACACCTTTGCGGTTCCGGGTAGTTTCTGCTCGCGTTACATAAAGTGGGACCTGCAGTATGTTGGAATGTTATTATTGTTTTACAGTTGAGGTTAACGTCAATCGTAATTGGGATCAAACTCTTTCTTAACATTGTGTGAATAAATTTATAAATGTGTGCTCATTTTTTTTTAAATAAAGTTTTTGGAAGTGTTTGCAAATCAGTTCTGTGTAATATTTTATGATTAAATTACATATAATTCCTCGAAAGAAAAGTTGCTTCTGTTGTAAGTTAAATGCGATTTAGAGTGGCACTTTGCCGAAATACTGTAATTTTCGAGGAAAGTTTAATTGGCATTCAGAATCCTACCCAACAGGTGGAAATCTGTAAAGTGTAATAATAATAATAATAATAATAATAATAATAATAGTAATAATAATAATAATAATAATAATAATAATAATAATAATAAAAATAATAAAAATAATTTTTAGCTAACAAAACGCTTGTGGCTCAAATTATCTGAGGTAGGAAAATAAAAACAGGGTTTTTTAAATTTATGTAGATAATCAAATTTTAGCAGGAACCTTTGTACTTCTGAAAAAAGTTTAAGAAATAGATTGGTAACCGTAATGAAAATGATGAGGTATAGAATTATTGGCAGCGAATTTACGCTTGGTGACTAATAACAACGTTCAGTCGGCGTGCACATTGCATCGGTTTTGGCGCATCCCCTTCCGCCAGCAGCAACAGCAGCAGTCCGGCCAAGGTGAACTGAACAAACACCTCGTTAGAGTGGACGCCTCTCAGCCGGCCGCTCGCCCCGCTCGCCGCTCTCTCCCGCCGCTCTCCACCGTTCGGCGCTGCTCGCATTGAAACCACGCCCTCCTTAGCAGTCCTCGCCTGTGCTCTCCGCGCGCCCTCTCCCCGTAGCGTTCGTCCAGCTCCACCGAACCCCGCACCGTTGCGCGCTAGCCTTACGGCGTCCTCTCTCTATTCTTTCCTGATTATTCGCTATCCCGTCGTCAACTCGGCAAGCATTGCTCCGCTCCTATCACAACTACGCTCGTGGTGCCACTGTGCGCGCCATGTTCATCTCCACCGTCCCCTCCACCTACCTCTCCATCCCCATTCCTGCCTCTTCCGACCCCCGCCTCCTCGGTCAACTCCGGTGCACCGCCTTCGATTCGCCGTGTGCGTTTCTGTCACATCCTCCCATGCCGCCTCCGCCCCGTCTCCGCCTCCATCCCCACCGCCTCCTGCTGCCAAACATGACAGTGCGATCACTAGCATCTCTGGCCGTTTTTGATTCCAATACTAATGTCAATATCACTACATAACTTAGCAATACCGTTACCGACTTCATCGACATCAACGACCTACTGCCGCATCTGCACATCACAGCATCCTCCGCTTCCGACATGAACACCGCCTTTACCACCATCAGCCGCAGCACCACGGCCATCTCCATCGCTATCAACAACACAATCGATGCCGCCGCCTCTCCGTGTGTCGACTAACCGCCCCTCATAGCGCTGCACGCCCACGCGATTCAACGCCGCGTCACGGCCTCCTCGCTTGCCCGCCTCCCCCCGCCCGCACCGGGCCACTGCCTTTCGCTTTTTGCCCTTCCGCGTCCGCGCCCGCGCCCGCTCCCAAAAAGGCAAGGGCCGAGATTAAAACGCCCCCACCCCCTATGCCGGGCTTGCGCGCTGCACTCGCCGCTGAGATTTCGGCTACGAAGGGCGGCCGCAGCCGTGTACCTGGAGAAATTGCTTGTAATGTGTCTAGAACGATTCTTGGACTTTTGTGTGTTTTGAGAAACAAGCACATTATCGTTTGGGGTGTAAGCAATGGTATTTAAAATTGTAAATGAAATGCGATTATTGTCTTTTATGAAGGAGACGGAGGGACCGAGAACGAGGAAAGCAACTTATTGTTCCAAATGTATTCAAGAACAAGTCAACTAAAGGCAGTGACAGTTACTTCGTATGTTGTTGCATGTGCAACTAGTGTCACACTGCATTTTCCTTCGAAACGTGAAACGATAGATTTAGTTAGTAATACACTCGAAGTGAATTGTGAACCGGCATGAAAAACTCAATTTAAACAATTTTTAACTGAATACCAACTAATTCAATTTCATAATTCTACAGGTAATTTTAGGAATACTTGATCGAAATTAACACATTCAGTATATTAGTTTTATAAAGTATTTCTTACTCTTTTTTATTTTGCTCTTCACTCTTAATGCTGGATTTTATTCTCTATGAAGCGACCTTGCAATTAATAAGAATCTGAAAAACGTAAAACCACAGTTTACATAGATGTATTTCAGAAACGCTAATATTAGTGAAAGAAACAACTCGGAATTGGAAAAGGGAAGAAAGTTGAGTGGATTAATGTCTGCGCGGTAGCACTCAGCAATGTGACAGATGAACTTTCGTCCTGGTGACAGAGCGGCGTGAAGAAATTTGCGAAATGCATCGCTGCCCACGTTGTGACAAAGCGTAACGGTTTCCACGCATGAAATCGAGAGTGGAATGCGGAACATTCAGAGAATCTTTGTGTTCCATGTGACACGAGACGCGGGTTTCGTGACGCATTCCTCACGAAACATCCGGTTGCCCGGGACTTACGGTGGCATTTGGGCGTCACACCAGTGACCCACAATCCCCTTTTGAAGGCGTCTGAGAAAACACGGAGGCAGCTCTTATGGACCCTTAATCTGGTTCTTTTTTGGAAGGGGGTTAAATGCCCCTGTACGTATATTGTATTTCGATGTGTTTGCTTCAATGAGAGCACATGGTGATCGCTGAGCTTTCGTATATCTGAATTCAAGTCCTCGAGATCTAGATAAGTCCTCGACACTTTCTGAAGAAGCTTTTCCTCCACAATTCAAGAGACCGTGGCTTGTTCGTTGTAGACTTAATACGACGTCTCTCTTTTAGTAGGATAATAATCACCTGTCACTACACCATATTTCATCTTATTTAGACTTTGCCAATATATCATTGTTCAGGGAGAAATGAAAGTATAGTTTGAACGATCGGGATTCAAGTTGTAACAAATTTGTTTTACGTGACTTGGTCCAAGGGCTGGGTGTTGCGTTGGTTGCATGATCCTTTCTTATATCACGGAACAATTGCGAATTGCTGATTATTATGAAGACGACATCAGTGTAATGAAACATGAGCCACATAGTCGTAAAAGTTTATTTTTAAATAGAAAGCACTTGAATTAATATGAATACCGAAATTTAAAATTATAAATAAATAAAAAAGTCGGAAACTATAAACATTTTTATGGAAATATCGGGTGTGTTCAGTATTTTCTGCGTTGGTTTATTTCACATTAACGACACCACACTTATGGGGAGGGCGGTGTCTTCCAAGTATAGAAAGCAGACTGCATCCGCTCTCATGGGATACACTAGCCACGCCTCCCCCCCCCTCGCGACCTGTAAACCCCGTGCAACGATAAAATCTCATGCAAGATTCAAGGAATCATACCACCTCTCCCGCCTACACAACTGCATTCTTGGCCTCCGCCTACGTGGCCGCCCTTGTTCCCTTCGCCCCCATCGTCACCTCGGCTGCCTCCGTGCGTCCCCTTCACCACCATCAGCACCATCTCCGCCTCCGAGTCACCAGCTCCACCAGTACGTAGGCTCTTGCCTCCGCCGCCGCCACCGCCACCATCGCCTCCGCGTTCTCCGCCTCCACCGACGCTGCCTTAACCACCGCGCAGCGGCCGGGCTGGCTCTCGACGGCGGAGGCGAAGGCGGCCAGGTGTGGAAGCATGGCAACCTCGGGCACGCCGCGGCGCGGCGCGGTGCGACGGTGTTACGTCGGCGGCCGCTGCAGCAGCAGACACCGTCCCAGACGGCTGAGGCTGGCCGCCGTTGCCGGCCGGTGCCGGGCCGCCGCGCTGCACCGCCGCGTCGTGTCTGCTGTCATTGCCACAAGTGCCTCGCGGAGCGCTGTAAGCGCGCGCGCGCTCGCCCGCGAGGTCCCCGGCTCGTTCGCTCACGACTCTGCCGCCGCCGCCGGCTCCTTCCAAGGTTACCTTGGGGGAACGCGGGTTCGTTGCTCAGCGCCGGCACGCTCGCGCCCGGGAGAAGGGGGCGGGCGGAGCGAAGGAAGGTGCAGCACGAGCCGGCGGCGTGAGCGGCCACGACCGAGTCGGCCACTGCACCCACCGCCTCGCCGGTTGAGGCTCCCGCCCGCGCATTAGTTCCTCGCGGTGTTGCGCGGCTCGGAACATGCAGGTGTTGACGTTGCTGTCGACGATGTGGGAACTCATTGGTCGTTGATTACATTTCTCCCGTTTCTTTCAATTGCCTCGTGTGATTTCGGAAATTCTTTCCTCATCTGTGATCGTCAAAATCTGTTTATAAATCTCGTTTAATACCGGGATCTGCTGAATGATTCAATTATACGACGGTATTGACTAAATAGACCATTTAGTCAGTCGATTATTCGTATAATCTCTGTTCACCTCCCTTGAACTCGCCTTCGCAATCGTCTCGTCGGCTGAGTCTTTCCTGCCAGGGCCTTACGATCCTCCCTCTGATGTCCATTCGGAGAACGGAGTTTTTAACCTCGTAATATCTCATTGTTCATTTTGGATATCAATTTGGATATCTTCACAGAGATATTTCCAACCATGAAATAAATCCTGCCTTCCTTAGGTATGCCGACCTGGATGGCGCGGAGGCTTGGAGCTGCTTTCAGATACACGGGACCAAAGGTTGCGGGTTCCGATCCCTTGTAAGGCGTAATACGTTTTCTCCGTGCGGTTGTTGCAAGGTGTGCTTCTCATACCACCACGAATCACATTTAAACCAGCATCCTATCCATAATCATTTGGCATCATTCACGCATACTTTATCCTAAGTTCGCGGATTCGAATGCGACCGAGTCGCGGATTTTTACGGGCGAAATAATTCTTCGCACGCTTTCCTTCGGAGGAGACGTACAGCCCGCTCTCCCTTGTGGTAGATTTACTTCGTGTAAAAAATTAAGCCTAAAGAAAACCTCTGGCCAATATTGTAGGCGCCTGTTTCGTCGCCCGTGTGATACCTTCTTTTGCTGATATATGGCAGATGTAGCGTAAGGATATTTACGTGGTCAAGCTAAAGAGCCTGGAGGCCTGAGCTCGTAAAATAAGTCATCATAGAATGTAATAGAATAGAATAATTATCACCCCTACCGTAGTCCAATGGAAGGCAATAGCAAACAAACTCAATATTACGTGATCAAGAAAAGGGAGGTCATGAAGGGGCATAAGCTTTTATGAGTATGTAGCTGCAGGGGGAAGGACGAGTCGAGATAATAACTGAAAATAAATTGTATTCGCTTACGCAGCACATTGAGTAAATCGTACGATTGCTCTCGAGAAAGTTTTGATTTCCCATTTCCGTGATTTGGATTCTATATTGTTAATATGATTTAACTGTGTCTCCGGCAAAGTCATTTTTTTTTTCCTTTATTTTTTTTTTTTTTTCGCTTCTACGGAGGCCATCAACCTTTCTGTGTAGTGCACGGCGATCTCTGGTACCCCCAGCTCCTCCGTCAATTGCCTGTGCGCAAGAATCTTTGTATCTCGGTACGGCCACGCGGCCACTGATGCAGCCTCCGCTCCCACTAGGTCGTTCGCCGCCGCCGCCGCCGCCGCCGCCGCCGCGGTGGCTGTCGGCCGCTGCCCAGACGGTGGTATCTCGCCGCGCGCCGCCGGACACGCCAAGTATGGGCATGGCCGCGCGCGCCGTGCCACGCCGGCTGTGGCGGCGGCGACGGCGGTGGCGGCTGCGCCGGCGCACGAGGACGCGACGCGCCAACGCTCGCGCGTGGCGCGCGCTGCCGCGTGCGTGACGCACGTTTCGCCGCCGGGCGCGTGGTCGAGCGGAAGGCTTCGAAAGGCGATGGCCCTTCCTATTCGTAGTCGTCTTAGGCACTGCCATTGACTTCAATAATCCCTTTTCAGACAAACGTGTTGTCTCTCATAGTGGAGTAGTATTAGTTCTATTTTGTATATCCTATCACATGGATACTATATTTTCTTCCGGCCCACTGAGATGTGCACTAAAAGACGGCTGCATCTCCGACATTCCTCCCCTCTGTGGGTACTCGTATAATGCTTCCGTGCTTCGCCCTCTATCGTGCCTTGCCTCCGCTTCACACGGCCGTGAGAGTTCAGCCCCGCGCCGCGTTAGCCCGGCGCGGGCGCCCGCCCGCCGGGGCGGTGGCGGGGGCGGGGGCTGGCGGGTGGCCCCGGGTTGTTTGCAGGCGCAAGGCGTGCGTGCACGTGGGTGGACGGGCGCTCGGGGCCACGCGCCACCCCTGACCCTCCCCCTCTTCGTCCCCGTCCCCCTTTCCCGCCCTACGGGCGCTTTTTTGGGCGCCGGAGCCGCCCCCGATTTTCCGCTCGACCGCGCGCCGCTCTCCAGCCTCCGCGGTTCCACGCGCCGGGGCGGGGCGGAGTCGAGCCGGGCGGAGCGCGGGGTGGGGCGCTGCACGGTAGCCCCGCAGCGGTCGCCGCCCGGTGAGCTCCCGGAATTCTGAACGTTCTCTGAATGCAGGAGGCTGCGCGGCGGGTGGAACACGTCTGTGCTTTTCGCGAAGGCGGAGCGATTTCTCGAAGTTTTGAGGAACGAACACTTCAGTATTACATGTAACACTGCTGTGGATAGCTGTCACTATCAGGTATCCTGCGAATGAGCTTCAGGATGCTATTCTTCTTTATTTTCTAAAATAAGGGAAAAAGCTTGTCCTTTCGCTAAGTACTTGGCGCTTTGAGTTTGAGTTTTTACCTTGAACAGATTGCTTGTCTCGTCCGCGAACTCTTCTGCTTCATCTGGGCTGAGAATCGCAAAGTGCCTACTAAGCTCCTCTATCCACTTCCCGCACTTACATTCGGTGACTGTGGCTGTTTGTTATTACATTATTGATGGAATGAAACGTGTCTGAAACTAATGAGAATCTTGAAAGATTTTTGAACCCTGAATATTTTCGCTTCTTCTTGTACTCATCTCTCATTTCCGAATATTGTTAGGCAGAAGAAAATGAAGTTTAAACAAAAACATACAATTCTCAGATTGGATATAAACAACTTGTTGCTTTTTCTTCCCATATTGTAGTAGGCCCTGCTATGAAATCTTTTGTATAACGTATGTATGTTCTTATTTTTTGGGTTGGGAGAATCTAAGATCTGTATTTTAGATTGCGAAATGAGAATTATCATTGTGCCGGTCCCTTTATATCTGTTTTAATGTACTGAGACCTTCATAAAAAGCTGACATACTGAATCGAAATACATTACATGAAGTCATCGAACTTTAAATCCAGAACTAACTTAGAAACAGCATGATGATTTTGAGTGTTATTGATGAAAACTCTCTCACTCAACTATTGCAATTGTGTGATTTCCAGTCACTCGACGTCAAGCTCTCTAACGTATTTCCGCGTAGCTTCTACGCAAAAGACGCTAAAACGTGCGGGCCTCCTGTGAGTAAGTGTGCGCACGCACGCGCGCGCCTGAACGTGAAGGCGCTGGCGGCGTCGTGGGCGGGAGTGGGGGTGGGGGTGGGGGGGGCGATTGAACCCGCGACGTGGGCAGCGAGCAAGGTCGTCGCCTGTTGAATCGGCGCGAGGCAAGGCTCTACTTTCCTGCTCCGTGGAAGAAGTGAGCTCTCCTGTAGAGAGCAAACGCAGAAATACTTGGACAGCGTCCGACGCGCACGTCCACAGGTGATGTAACGGTGTCATTTGGTGACCAAACTTCCCAAGGCGCCAGCGGACACATAATGTGCACATGATGGGCAGGCGAAAGGACGCCGCAAACAAATAGCCAGCTGAGGGGAGGGTGGGTGCCCCCAAGACGCAAGGGCGATAAGGAAGAAAAGTAGAAAACGTGCCAAAAAAGAAAAACATATTCACTATAAGGAAATTGGAAAACTCGAAAATATTGTTGCATGTCGTTGAGTCCAAGATTAAAATGAACAATGCAATCACTATTCACTTCGAACACAGAAATACACATATTTCTGAAAATGCAATTAAAATGTTTTCTATTTAGCATGTTTTGTTTATTTATGTCCAATTGGACTACAGTAGGGAATTATCTTGTGGATATTGGACTACAGTAGGGCTGCTATCAGCCTTAATTTCAAAATGTAGTCTATGGCATACTTTTATTATACACTCTGAAATTTACCTTTAAAGGAACATGAGAGCCAAACGTTACCTGCATATAACATTTGCATTCACTCACTAATCTTACATGTAAAAACACTCAATCTTGGAACTAAAATATCTATCTTCTCTTCGTTAATTATACTCTCACAAAACGACTGCTTTTGATTAATCAGTTGCTACTGGCACAAGGTCACAACCAAGGCCAAATACACTCCACTTACACAGCATAGTTGGTTTTGAAAACGACGAATTAATGGCAGATTAGCGTGCATTCTGATAATTTCACCATACTACAAAAACTCCTAATAAGATATCACGCCTAAGACCCACTATGTTCCATTCAAAGAAAAATAAAAACGAAATTTCGTTGAGTACAAGGATCAAACTCCTTTAAAAACGAAAACGCTTAGTGTTTTCAAATATATAGATTATTATTATTATTATTATTATTATTATTATTATTATTATTATTATTATTATTATTATTATTATATATTTATTACTTTCTAGTCTCATAGCCCTTTTGGGAAAGTGGCTTACCTGGAAATGGAACTCCATTTTTCGAAGCAATTTTGAAATGTTAAATTGTGTTTTACATGTTTGTATGAAATTCGTGATTGTAGACCGCTACGATCATTAAGTTAAAAAGTAGATGCCGTACGCAGAATCAAACCTAGAACATTACTTCTCAGTGGTTGTAGCCGCAGCTATGTGCTTTATCTATATTGCCTTTGTTTATGTACTGGAATAAAAAAAATCTATTTTTCTAATGGGTCATTCGTGAACAATGTTTTTAATGAATTGCCGAAATGTCTTACAAATTACTTTAACGTTATTTATAAACGGAAACTACAAGCTTTACTCTCGACTCAAATTAGAATAACACTTCTGATTTTTCTATTGTAAATATAAACTTGTAAATGAAGTTTACTCCTTTCAAAGATGAAGTATTGTAAGCGACGTTTAAACAACGTGAAATTTCTCTGTAAAGAGCCATGCCAACTTACATCGTACGTCTGAAAGCCACAATTCCCTTGTTCGCGGTGCAGCTGTTGTGTAAATAAGTCAGAGATTCTGGGGAAACTTTGTCTTGCGAATAAAAGAACTGTTGTGGCAAGAAGGGATTTAAGACTTTTTTCCTCTCTATTTAATAGCTCATACTTTTGTGCCAGAAAAAGCGCGAAACCAACATTATCTTATCTCAACGCTAAGGGAAAGTCTCTTGCCCAAAGCAGATCGCTTTCTTTAAGAAGCATTGCTGGCAAACCGAAACTAAAGACAACTGGTTGATGTTTGGAACAACATTAACGGAACGATGATAAAATTGCTTCTTAGTGCGATCTTTTAGAACGTCTACTTCGCGAATGTTTGTTAATAGATTTTCCAAACATCGGACTATTTTGTGTCGATTTCTCGCCTTAGGTTCCCTCTCTAGTTCATTCGGCAAATGATCAGATTACTGGAAAAGCCTGAGTGATTAATGAATGTCAAAGATGATAATTACATCAAGACCGTTTTATTGGTTGCCCTCCTGCACCAACATAAAACAGAGCGATCGTATCATTCGTTGCAATTGGTGCAACCAGGTGTAGATATAGCATCACCAAATGAATTTTTAAACTCCCTTTTAATACAGGGTATTTTCAATCTAAATGAAATTTGAAATTATGAAAATTGAATAAAACGTTGCGCAGAAAGTGATTATTGAATCGAATGTTTCAGGATATAAATGATCAAAGTAATATTCACGTAATTGATTCTCTATCTACAAAGTTAGTACTTAAAAAAATATAATTGGCAATGGAAAAAATCGTTTTTGCTATGTTATTACTTGTGGAAATCGGTGTCTGAGTAAGGGACACTTTCCACGAGTGTGTTAAGTTATATTGTTAAACTATAATAAGAGCCGTGTGATTCATTTATAAATGTATGAAATGCGGCTGATTTTACGAGCTAAGTTTGAGGCAAAATATTTCACTAGAAAATTTAAAAAAATACCTAAGAGGAGTATTTGCTTTTGTTATATTTAAATATCAGATTAAAGTTTTTCAGGTGAAAAGTAACAGAGATAACAGAACTAGGTATTGCAATTGAATTTTTTTTATAACTTTTAATAGCAATGTTTTAAATTTCTTGTCATGAAAATTGTGATAATTCATAGTACCCACAATGCATCTTACACCTGAAATTAATTGCAGTTATATCGCAAAAATTTTATTAATTTGTTGTTTCAACAATGCCACACAATGGTGACCTAATCATTTCTAAAAAATATTATCTTGAATAATATATCTTTTTTCTTTCTAGTCTATCTATTGCATTGGTTTCAAACCCTCTGAATGTCATCTTGAAGTCCGCATTTTTTACAATAAATGTTTCAACGTGTCAAAAGTTTCATGTAGTGATTAGGGCCTCGTTTTTCATTTAATATGTCTAGAGATAAGAGCTGTTTTTGTAGAGTACAGGGAAGACTTGGAGATCACGACAATCGTCTTCGAGTATTTTTACGACAATTTTTGGACCAGAGTGCCTCAGAGTTCAATTTCCCAATTGCTGTTCAAATAAATCTATGTACGTATTATTGTTAAGACCATTCCGTGAGATATCGTTTTCTCTTGGAGATCAGGGCCTTAATTGCAGAATTATTAATAAATCTAAATCTAAATCACCGGATCCTGTTGCGGAAGCACTATGCTAATATCTAAGCCTTGTCGAGAGAAAATAATGATGGCTATATCCAATACCATTTTCTGGAAATAATGACCAGAGTGGTGGCATTAAAGCAGTCCGCCTTCCTTCCGACGATGGTGTTCATGTGATCACGGAGAAGAGGGTAAATGATAGAGAAAATATTACTGACAGTGTGAAGTGCTGATGGGACAGGCGGTAGTACGAGTAGGTAACCACGCCACAACCTCGAAATAATAACACCCGTGGCTTATTCAGGAGAAGAGCAAGCAGCCCTCGCCACTTGGTGAATGGACGTGCCTGACCCTGCGCCATTACGGTGTTAGCAAACAATTTCCGTATTGTTCTCAGGATTGTGTGCGCGTTGATATGACTCACGTTCGGCGCGTATAGGTCAGGTGCGTGGCTCTGGGCGGGGGTGGCTCGCGCGGCAGCCACATCGCTAGAAACGGCAGCAGCGACGGCGGTGGCGGGATTTTTATTTGCTCCCGCCGTTATAATTGTAATGGTAATTGACTCGGGCCGGCCTCCCGAGCCGTATAATGAGAACCCGGATCTCGGGCAGAACGAAGCTTTTCAACCAGGAATTGAGGTGGAGAGGAGGCGCGCTTGTCGCCTTTGTTATGGCAGAATGGGCCACATGTTAACAGGATGTGTACGTTGTAGGGGCGCTGGGGCAGACGGGGCAAGCGGGCTGCAATGGCGGACGGCGCGAGCGGGTGGGCGACTGCGAGGGGAAGACGCGGAGAGGAAAGATGATGGCGGGGTGAATATAACTTACAACGTTTACACTTGGTTATTTACTCTTTGGAGATCGATGTGTCAGAATTGGCTGAGGACGTGCCACGCATATTAACCTCATCGATCGTCCTCCTTGGGAATATTTGTCGACCTGGCTATGTCGGGGGAGTAGGGATGAGGGAGAAAAAGCTGGTTCTATTTCGAGAGCGAAGAAAGCGTTGCAGGAAAAAAGTTCGAGAAAAAGAGGTGGAAGAATTAGTGTAGAGTGATGGGGACAAACTAACCGAGTGGAATTATGAATACGACGCCAAGACAGGTCCATGCCACCCCCAGTTCAATTTTCAGGACTCTCGCTTTCACTGTTCAAATGCCCTTTCCGACAGCTTGTACATTGGTAAATTGTGTTTTTCTGATTTTGTAGGGAAATTTCAAACAATGTACTAAATGCACGAGAAGAAGAAGTAGTAAAAAATCATAGAGAAGCACACATCGCGTATGAGTGTTCGGGCGTGCATTTATAGGCAAATCACTTGTACCAAGAAAATAGGAATCCGATCATATTTTTGATTGTCATTTTGTGGTCATTAATAAATGATAACTTCAATGTGAGAACAATTTCACTACAGTGTAGTAGGATAATGTTAAGCCAAGCATTTCAATATTGCACGCACCTACGTACGTAAGCGAATGCGAATGAGTTATAAAACTTTGTATGCCATTATTCATGATGTTTTGTATTGCATAATGATATGCTATTTAAATTTTATAGTTCATTGGCAACCACTACGTTACTCGAAGGTTACACGAGTTAGGTATATACTGAGAATGCAATTCTGAGAGTACAGAGCTGCATAATTGACGTTTTTGAGGTAGACTGAGGGATCCGAGTGAAAAAAATGTTTAGACTATACTTGTAGAATCGAGAATGCAAAAATATGGAAATTGAAGTGATACAGTACGTTAAAAGAATGGGGCCGTGCGTGGATGGGAGAGTGGATTTGGTTCGTTGGACGGAGGAATAGTGCCTTTAAAGAGCAGTCCCCAAAGCTCTACTGTCCAACTTCTCGACTATGCTCAGGATGAGTTTAACTCAAAGCCAGCCAGCATTACCACTGTCTCAGCAGTGACTCAGACAGGAACGTTCTACGTTTAAAACCCCCACGACGGGAGATTTTCGGATGGAGCTTTTTGTAGATAGGTCGAATTCAACCGTTGATCGGACGAGGATTTTAGCGCTGACTTCTTTGATCGGTAGTTATCCGTGGTTTCTCCGGCAATACCAGGCTACCAGGCGAGTGTCTGAGCCCTAACAAACCGGCCACGGACAGTGATCTTTTCTTCCTCTTCTTTGTCCTATCCTCACCCCTTACTTACACGCACATGCACTACATTACCGTACAAGCCTGGAGACCAGTCGGGTCCACTACTCTCATTCGGATGACAATAAAAGTCAACAACTGATTGATCAGGATGTATTTCTGCAATATTTTCTAGTATTGGACTTATCACACATTTTCCTTCAATGTATTTGTTAATAAGAAGAAAGTAATATTGGTTAAACTAGAGTTGAATCATTATTTTCTTACGCTTTAAAATCTTTGTTTCTTGCCTCTTGCGCTTCCTCTGAGTATTGACCGATTGGCATCAAAGCTGAATTTATTATTTGGGGGCAATGAATTAGAAGTTTCTGGAGTGTTGTTGGCATATAATACCAAGATTTTTCCACGTACAACTTAGCAGTCTTAATTCAAAAGTTCTGAAATGTTGAAATATGTATATCCTACCCACTAGAGATGACCTGAAGAATGGTGTGAAAATGTTTTATTACATACTCGAATATACCAGTAATTGAGGCAGATACTATTGAGTTCTGAAAATAATACATCCTTTTCAGTGGCACGAAGAATGAAATAGATTTTTCAATATCTTTAACTTCTTTTACAGACACTTCCTTTGTTTCTCGAACAAATTGTACTCGAATAGGGTGACAAAATCGTGGAGATGATGGACTTGGATTCTTCGTTAACACACATTCCTTATTGTTTTCACAGTCCCTTCCAATGCGTTGCAGAGGAACAAGCGAACTAATGAGAACATTTGCGTCTGTGTCAACATCAAGGCTAAATTGTTGCCCCGCTGAGTGATGTACCTGGAGGGTACCCTCGCAAGCCGCCGTGTCAGTGAGGAAGACCGCCACCTCCAGCTATAAAACATGCAAACTTTATTGGGACTAATGACCATAACAGCTTACTTGCTCGGAGTTAATCAATCCATCGAGTATTGTTTTGACAAACAACTAGTGCAAATCGGGCAATGGAACGCGTGTGGAATGTGCTGTTTAAAAGGTGGTTATTCAAGAGGGGTGTTCATGTGATACTGTCGAACGTTGTCACCTCGCGGGCACTGCGGATTGATACCTGAGGCAGGAGATCCGGCGCGAACGCCTCCGTTCAACGTCTGTTGCATTGTGGTCGCAGCGCCATCTATTCGCTGATTTCTGGGAAACGCAGTGGACCGATTAATCGGAACACGCGGAAGCCGTCTGCGTGTAAAAAAGGAGCCATTGTTTGCTATCGCGAGACAAGATACTGGGTGGTGCAAAAAGAGAGGTGTACACGTCCGGGCGCATGCACTCTATGTTTTATGATTCCTCTAAGAGTTTATATCGAACAATGGTCACTATTCAATGCTAACTTAATAGAGCAATGTAACACATACAATGCAAGGAAAATGTTGATTGTATTATGATGCTATCTTCACTACAAATTCATTTGTTCAGAAGAACATGAAAGTGAACTATAATATCTTGAGATCGAAAATTGAATAATTGTCAAAATCTCTGGTCTTTGAATTAGTGTCATTTTTATTTTTTCGCACTTACTAAAGTAAGAAGAGAAAGTATTGTAATCGTGTGCTGGAAAACGCCGAATTTTCGACGTAAAAACTCTTACTGCCGTGCCCTGGTAACGAAAAAGTGGATAAATCGAGTTGCTAAAGTAGAAGAAAAAGAAATAGAAAAAAAATCTTCTAATACGTGCTGTTGTCAGAGACCACGCTCTGTGGATCCTTCATACCGAAAAATCCATTGACGGCAAAACGCCCTTCTGTCTGTCTGTCTGTCTGTCCGTCTGTGCACAACGCTAGCGCATAAACCGTTCAACCGATTTTTTTCAAAAATTGATACTTCCCAATCGTTCTGGCTGATGTCGCGGCCTTTGGAATTTCAAAACGAAATTTTTGGGGGGTACTTTACTTGAGGCCCCCCGGACATTTTCCAATTTTTCAAAAAAAGGCCCCAAATTTTTTTATTAAATTTTGTTGTTGAATAGTGCAAAGGACGTTTAAGAGAATGTTGTAGGTTTCATTTTCGTTGAATTCCCCGATTTTTCGAAAATTGAAAAAAAACGTTTTAAATTACAAAATTGAAGGTAAAGATTTTTGCCTCAGACAAAGTCTGTTGAACAATATTACCTTTTTAAAGGAGGTCGTGTACTTTTTTTTAAGTAATGAGAAGTTTTTGCGTAATTTGCGCTTGAAAATTTACGCAACATTTTTCTCAAAATCCGCACCAGTTAATTTCTTTAAATTTTCTACACTTGTAATAAGAGACCACTTGTCCCATTTTCGGGTATTGTTCGTTTTTTCGAAAATTGCAAAAAAATTCAAAACTAAAACCGATTCTTCTTGTGCCTATTTGTAATGTAAGTGAAACACCACCAGTGACTTAAGTTCTCTATATCCCAGAGTTCACTACATCCGAATTCAATATAGCCGGAGTCGACTGTGTGTATGAAGTACCTCTAATATTTTCAACATTGTCAAAAAAAATCTGGAACTTTCCAACCGTGCGCCTAGTGCCGTCCCAATGCAGTGCGCACGTAGCTTAACGGGTCACATGTGTGTGCGTGAGCAGGCGGTGCGTTTGCGCGGCCATCTGATAAGCGGCCGAGAAAGACCCCGCGCGAAGCGGTTAGCGGCGGGAGGCGCTTGTCGGTCCCTCCGCTCTGCTCGCCATAGCGCCGTGTCGGACGTATTGCCCGGCGCTCCACCTGTCGGATGTCCACTCCGCCACTTGGAGTGTGCGTGATGTTCCCGCCTGTGGCTTGCTTGTCCATCCTCGTGCACGTCTTCTCTTTTCTTCTTTTTTTTCTTCTATTCGCTACATGAATTTGTGGTAATAGTTTTAGTAGTCAATTTAATTTCAATCTTCCAAACAGTTTCGTTGCCTTTCATATAATTTTCTTTAATTTGGCCGCTGCTTTCATCCTTCTCGTTAATGTTGAGTTGCTGCATCAGTATTTTTTGCCCAAATAGTGTTGTTTTGATCACTTCGATTCGACATTCAATGTTGTTTTCCTTCACTTTCTTTTGGCATTTTTTAAGCTTGTTTTTCACATTTTCTCACTTTACGATGACTCACTATACTATGACAATTGACGTTCTAGAGCAGGGGTGTCTAACGTTCAAGGCCTCACAAGCCACACCTAAAACCTTTAATATGATTGAGGGCTATATTTTATTACTCGGGCGATCCTCGCCTGACTTTCCCGTATTGTTGATCTCAGCACTTTTCCCAGCTGCTCAGAAACGGGGGAGAGGGGATGGAACCATGCGTGATATGGTGATGGAACCATGCCTTGTCATGCCATAACGCAGGGAAGCACATTGGGATGATTTTGAATTGCTCAATTTACTAGAACAAATTTCCTTGAATCTAAATTTCACTTATTTTTACATTTAAGGTGGGGGGGGGGTCATCCCGACAGGGCACGTGCGCTAGCCGCACAATGTTCTCGTTCGTCATGAATGCAAGGGACTTTCACGGTTCACCAGATCCCTCACGCCTTGAGCCAATAACGTGCCTATAAATGCCAAATAAGTTTTATTATTTTGTTATATAATATTGTTATTTGAAAAGTTGTATAATACTAAAAAACGAAAAATAAACTCAAATGAAATTTTTCCAGGGATCCATGCCTTCCCATTATCCTTGTTTTCCTATTACCTTTTTTATCAGCATTCGACCTCCGTCGCTCTTCTCTTCTACTCCGTTGCATCGACGTCGTTCGGCGCCCCGCTTCCCACTCCCCGGGGTTGGGTGTGCCCGGCGCCTGGCGCACAGCGACGTGAGTTACCCGGCGCAAACACGCGGGCTGCCGCCCAGCCCTGCCCTGCCCCGCCCATTCTCTGCCTCCTCCCGGACGCTAAACACACTCGGCACTTCGGAAAACAGTGTTTGGCCTCTATCGAAACCGGCCCACCGCCCCTCGGTCGCCTGGACGGCGTTTCTTCCACGTGACACGTCGAGTTACGTCAGCTCGCCGGCCACCGCTCGCCGTCGCCCCGAGTTTACGAGCGCCGCCGGGCGCTCTTTGCGCATGACGTCGGTGCAGGTGTTTCCAGGAGTTCCCCAAGTGAACTCGGGGGGTGGAAAATGCCCGAGCTGCATAATTTCGCCTGGAGGAAATGCGGCAGGAAATTGCTGTTGATTTGGTGCAATATTCCGAAATTTTTTTCTGCCGACCGCTTTCTTGCGCTTCTGCACAGCATTTGTTGTCTGTTTTCATGGTTGTCTTTTTTCATGAATTAAAAGTGTATATAACAGAGGTCAATTCGTAATATTTTTTATTACATGGCAGAACGTTCCTCAAACCGATGTGTCTGCTTCATAAGATACAACTAAAATAGTAACAGTAATTATTGCTGTGTAGAGATGTTCTGAGAAGGTCGGGGCAAAGATTTTGCTTTCTCTTTTTAAGTAGTTTTGTATACCCACCTAGATATAATTTGAAATTGTTGATGAGGGCAGCAACTGTGGTTTGCTATTAAAGCGAGCAATGATATTTATTATTTTAGTAGTCAAATACGAATTTATTTGAAATTGTTCGTACAGTTTAATTGTAGATTTGTAGGAAGAATCAAACGCCACAGAATTATTCGCATTCTAACAAATACCTCATATTCTATAGCAAAAATATTTTTTTAATCATTCATTTTTGTATTTAATACTTTCAAGTACCGTAGAACCCTGGTAATCCGAAATAATTGGGGTGTGAACTTTTCGGATTCGGAAATGTTCGGATTATCCGAAAAAATGTACAGTACAAACTATATAAATACATGTACAAGATTACCATACAATGCAAAGTAGCGTGCGATGAGAGAAAATGGCAAGGTAGCGTAGCGATCACACCATCACATCGCATCATCAAGCATATTCATTTCCTTACATCAAAAGATTATTACTGATTTTGCGGTTTCTATTAAGTAAAATTTACTGCAACATAAACATGTGATATACACTGTAATTACCAGTGCAATAAACGTTTTATTTTGACAAGTTGTGTTTCAGGAATTTTTTTTCAGTTCTACATTAATTATAAAATCCTTTCTGTACAAATGAACATTTTATTTATATTGTTTAATTTTCCTCCGTGAACTTTGTTCGGATTTTCTGAAATTTCAGATTTGGAGGGTCCGGATTGGCGAGGTTCTACTGTAAAACACTCTGTAATATACGTTGATTCTCCCAGTTTGGTGGCCGTAGATGCACCAACAAGTTATTTTTTTCTCGTATTTTGACGCTGTTCGGATGCGTTACAAATAACCTCTGAGCCCTTGAGGCCCTGCTACAGTGTCTCTTTTGGCTTGTACTTGTAGTTTAGTTGGGGAGAATCTTCTAGGCGTCTCATTTATCACAACTACTGGTGTTAGTAGTAGTTAATCTATGAGATTGAAAAAAAGCTTTTAAATATATCGTTTAAGAATTGCAATGTCCCCTAATAACCAAGAGAATGATTTGCAACTTAGGATTGCTCTGAATCGCCCAGAACATTTTGTAGACTCGGGCGCGCTTTTCCTGGCGCTGCTACTGGTCGGAATTTTCCGCAGCGGACATTAAGGACACGTTTATTTACAGAGAATAAACTTCTCTGCGTTCAGCGAGTGTTTGGGCAACGCGGCAGAGATGGCACTTTGGAATGTAGGCACTGCTTCTGCCTTCCTGAGGGATGAGACACGGCATCAACGCATTGCGTCTGCATTGTTTTCGTTGTCTTGCTTCGATAGGCGGTGTGGAAATCGTGCAAATTGTATGCGGACAATTCACATAGCTAAAAGGTGGCTGCCATGCGAGTTTAGGACTTGGTGCCATTGCCAACATTGGGGAACTGTAGCACTAGAAAGTTCTGAAATACAAAGGTTTATGCACTTTACAGTTCAATATTAATGAAATAGCCTCAGTTATTAGAGATACTAACTTTTCCGAAGATTGTCTTACAGTTTTCGTTCATTAATATTATTAATTACATTTTCGTTTTTTGCTTCTACCAAATATTCAATTTAATTGTTATTATTCGTACAAGTGTGTCTTTCTTAAGCCAGAACCTCTTCCGGTTTCATAACTACGAGCCGTCAGAAGATGGAAAAATGTAGTTATTAACGATCCTCACAAATCCATTGTATTCTCCTTCAAAATAATTGATATCTTGAGGCTCTTTTCTTAGTATGTTTATAACTTCCATTCATTTCACTTGGCACCTTTGCAGAGATTTTGAGATGTTATTGTGCACGGTATCTACAGCATATCACGTGGATTTCCTCGCAGCAAGTTCATCGCTGGTGTGTATCTGCACCTGTCTCCCGGAGGGATCCTTCCAGATTCCGGCACTCCTTTTCCCGCGCCACGCGTCAAAACGCACGCCGCTCCGCCGCCGCCAGCGGCAACGACGAGGATGGGGGGGCGGGGGGGGGGGCGACGGCATACCGGCGCGTCACCGCGGCGCGCGGCCGGTGATGCATGGCGGGCGGGGCCGCGGCCGGGTGGGCAGGCGGGCGCCGGGGGGCGGGGCGAGACGACCACGCCCACGCGCGTCCGCCCCCACGGCTAAAAATACCCGCGCCTGGCGCCACGGACGCCGCCGCGCCGCGCCGCGCCACGCCGCACCGGGCGCTACTCCACGCGAAGCCGAGCGGCGAGAGTGCCAGACCGGCCCGCGGGGACGGCTCCCAGTGACGGCCGGAAATATTAACGAGCTTCTTGCATCGGATTCTTTATTAGGATTGGCGGGATGGTGGAAGCGTCTGTTTTTTTGGTCTCGTCAACTGAATTTCGTTTGTTTAGAGATAATCTGATGGGTAAAGGGAGCATGAGAATGGAGTTTGCGAGAACGTTTTGCCCGTTACGATGAAAAGGGTTATTTGATGAAAATAATTTCAATTGATTTCGCGTAAATGTCCATTCTTGCGCCATCCAACTTGTATTTCCAATCAACAATGTATTTCCTTACGTATAATTGATAGACAATGGGATTGAATGGGATACAGAAAATTGTGGTACGTGTACGAGCGTTTGTAGAAATAAAATAAGGTTTTGTTTGTTTTTGATTTAACTTTTTTCGCACTTTTCACTCTTTTGCAATCTCGTCGCTGTAATTTATTATATTCTGGAGTCGATTTTGGGGTCAATTGTACTAACAGAAATACATGTTGAAAGTAGATACTTATTTAGATATTTGAAACCTACTGAGGGTTGGATCTTGGATGTAGTGTAGTACAGTGAAGAGTGTAGTACAGGAGGAGCAGGATGGCTCAGAATTCAGATTGAAATAAGAATTTCTCATTTTAATCGATTTTGAGAGTCTTAGGCATTAGAATACATAAGTGTGGCTCCCATTTCGGTGAGGTTGAGATATATTATTTCCGAAAATTGCCCATAGTGTTTGATATTAGAGGATAACTGCTTACTTGAGTTTTACAACTAGAGTTGTTACCCATAGAGGAGAATTTGTATTATAAAATTATGATAATTAAAAATGAAAAACTATGAAATTTGATTTGACGAACACCATTGGAAAGGTGAGACTGAACCTTCCAAACCTCTCTCGGCCGAATGCAAAGATATGAACCTCCTGGTTGTCTCCCTCTGAAGTTATCCTCTTTCGTAGCGTTGCGAAGTTTTTCTCAGCGCATTGGGGAGCCGGCTCCGCAGAGGGTTTATTCTCGATGCTCGCAATGGAATGCACGGAATCCGCTCCCGCCCTTATGTCCGGAGGAGATTTCCCTTTTCAGCCGTGCTTCTTCCTTTCTGGAACACCCTTCGTCGCCGTGAATAAGCCCTGAGATATTCCGGAAAGGTATCGCGAATTTTTTTTTTTTTTCCCAAAGAAATTCAAAAATTGAATTAGGTTCTGTGTTCGTTTGTGTTCTGCAACATTTACAAGCTCATTAAAATTTAACAAAGTTTTATGTAATGGTAATTTGATTTCTTTCTGCTACTGGCAGACGTATTTTTTGTAATTCTGTAATTCAGGAAATGTTTCATTGTTGCGTTACATTGTATTTCACTGTGGTGCCTCACTCAAATCATGTGTCTCTTAATATGGGTAGATGCTTTCTCGCTTGAAATTTTCTTCTTATTGTGGTCTTTAATTGTAATGCAATATTGTTATTTTAAATACTAGTAGTTTATGATTACGTTGTGTGGTTTCTAACAAGTGATTTTATGTCTCCGATCTTTTCTCTGTTGCAGGTATGTTGCAAAGATAACTGCTGTATCTATCACGTAAAACATATTTGTTCGGTGAGTTAAAAACATTAGTTTAATGTAAAATGAAAAGTCTTAAAATACCAAACATTGCTGCAATGTTCGTATATTAAAATTTACATCTGTAAAAGTGTGAAGTGTGTAGTAAATGGAATATACAGGAAAATTATGTTGAATCTCTCTACACTTCGACAAACTACATTTCGTGTCTTACTTTAATGGGACTATATAATCCAGAACTATGACCAGTAGTAAGTCAGTAGGTTCTATTCTAAAAAAAAATATTTGATCTTTACATTTTTGGTGGGGTCGTTTAATATGTTGTGAACAATATCATTTACTCTATTAGCTTTTCATTTGCATTCTTGGATTTTCTTGAGAATAAAATTTTAAGCATTAAATATCTCTACTGCTTGAAAGATGTTTACATACACGTCTATGCACGGAAGCATAATTAGGACATACAGACGCTTTTGTTAGTTTTATTATAAAATAGTGTTCTTTACCAAATAATGAATAAATAAAGCAATATTAAACAAATAATTAAGTAAATAGTTTAATAATTGCGTCTGACGTATGAAAAATTTCTGTTTTGCTCATTGCAATATTGCTCCAGTAACCTAATAGATGAACGAAAATTATTCAACTTGATTTTCACGGAATATGGTATTACTTTCTTGCATTCAGTAGTCGAGGAGAATACGTAGATTCTCCCAAAAACATCTTTCAAGTCCAACAAATTCTCTCTCCTCGTATATTTGTGACCTTCAGTGGATCTCGAATCTGAAGGGGAGCGGAAATAATTCGAGCTATTGGGTATTTCAATATAAACACGTTTTAAGTTGTGTTTTAAGTTAATTCTTGTGTCATTTATGCCCACAAATGCCAATATTTTCGTACTATCATACTATATGTTATTTGTAATGTATATGATTTATTTTACTAATTAATTATGGGCTACTTGAACCTGGCAAGTCCTTTACCAATAAGATTCTGTGGTTTCTTTAGTATCGACGTATATCCCTAGCGCGCTTCGGAGATATTTAATTTTTCTACCCACGCAGATGAAGAGTTCTCGTGCCCACGTGCGGTGTGTCCAAACTGTGTTTGGTTGAGATCGAAATTGAACGTTGAAAAAGAATTACGAGTCGCGATTTCAAATATTGAACAAAGATTTGAACAATTGTTGAAGATGCAAGCTCATCCTTCCCATTAATTTTTAGAAGAATGTTGTCATAAAATTAAAAGTTAAATGTTATTTTAATAACTACGTTATGAGAATAAGTGGTATCTGTTATTTTAAAAACTAATGGAGAAATAAAATAGCCTATTATATCACTTACTCATTTTTGTGGAATCTTTAGTAGGTCTATATTATCTGTTATTAAACGTATTGTTACTAGGGGAGCCGCGGGAAGTTTCATTTAGATCGAGGGAGCTGTGGACGAAAAATGTTTGAAAACATCTCGTTTAGGATATTTGAACTGGTATGAATGGAAATAAATAAAATTCGATAGATACATTACTCGTAGAATGATTAAATTCAAAGTTATCAAAGTTTACTATATTTCAATAATTGCTTTAAAGGGGTTTGGGAGAATAGAGCACATATAGGGGTCGAATTATTAAAGTCTGTATTTTCGAGGTTTCGCTGTATATAATTCAGAACCCATCATATATTATTTGTTAGCGATCATTTGATTGTGCGACGTGTCCGCCCATAGCGCATCATTTGTCAGTGGCCCTAGGGAGCGCATCGGGCGTACCGGTCACAGCAGTGGCGGCGGCCGCAGCAGGAGCATCGGGTTCGCTGAACTCGCGGGCCACAATGGCTCTCCGGCGGCGCTCCAAGCGGCAGCGGAATTAACGCACGCCCCGCTCGATTCTTCTATTTGCCCTTTTGTGCCGCGGCGCGCGCGGGGGCGGGGACGGAGCGGGTGGAGAGCGGGGCCGGGCGGGTGGAGAGCGGGGCGGGGCGGGGCGGGGCGGGCACGGGAGCGGACACGGCCAAGTGCAAACGGACCTTCGCCTCGCCTCGCCTCGCCTCGCCTCGCCTCGCGTTGTTCACGGCCGCCGGCATGTGACGTGTTCGGAGGTCGCTGCTGCTGCTCCTGCTGTTTGCTGCTCCCTGCAGCTGCATCGGCCTGGTCCGCCAGGCGTTGGCCCCATGCATTGCGCATTGCGAGGGGAGATTTTCCGCTGTTGACGCTGCCCGTTCTCAAGGGGATAGAATTTCTATTGAACTTCAGAGTACAGAGCTTGCATTTTTATTACTGTTCCTGAGTGGGACATGTTTAACCTTCACCTTGTGTTACTATCCCCTCGTAAAAATTCCAGATGTGTATGACAATAGGTCGTACATTTTTCGGAGCAACTCTTTGTGTTCTGCCACTGTAGTTCTTTTCTTTTTTCTTTTGATAGGATTACTTTTATTGTTTTTTTGTACTGGAAAGTATTTTAATCAAATAGATAATTATTCCTTTACTTACTTTTGCACAGAACACAGGGAGCTCTCATTATTAATCTACGAAATGAGCAAAGATATATCGCTAAATGAGGCATGAAATAACGTATTCTTGTGCTTCGCCATTGAATTACCTGAGATCGCGATCGCTTTAGAGTCTTTTCGTAGAACAAACAAAACGCTGCATACTCTTTGGTCTTTTTGCTCGCGGTGCGGATGAGAACCGCGTCCTTCCGTTCCCGACTCGGCGACATGGCAAGAAGGCACTCAACCGGTTGCCACTCGGTTTGCAGCGGCCAGGAGATGCCGTCCGCCAATTACTGTCGCGAGGACGGCGACAGCCACGGCGACGACGACGTGGATTGTGGAAGCGGGAGAGGCAAAGAGAAAAAAGAGAAGGAAGTGGAGTGGAAGATGGTGTCTGTAGTGGGGATGGATGAGGATAGTGGAGGTGGTGAGTAGGGATGAGGGGGTGACAGCGGAGACGTATTCATACATCCGTAATTATTGTGGTGGTGACGGTCTTAGCCACGTATAGAAGAAACGTAAGTGAACGGGAAGAGGGTCTGAAGATGTAGTGATAGTCATTTGTTACGGAATGGCAATGCTAAAGATTTCAGTGAAGGGTACGATGTCGAATCGGGATGGTTAGTAGCGACGTCTGCGATGACGTCAATGCTAAGTTTGGTAGAAGTTACGTAAGTGGTTTCAATTGAGGCTGGGGCGATTTTGAATCTATTAGAGCTAGAATGTTAGTTCGATAGTGCTTCGTCCTTGGGGTGTTGGTAGAATTGGGAATGTAGGCAGATTTGGATGAGGGTGGTGGCAGCGATGGAGGTAGTCGAGACTGTGAGGTGAAGTCTGTGATGTAGCAAGGATACTTGAGAGTGGCGTCGGTGGTGATGGAGGCAGCAGGGACGGGGCGGAAGGGACGCTCGGAATGATGGCATGTGAGGCGATGCCGGGCGGAAAGCACGGGGTGCAGGGTGACGACGGCCACGCGTTGGCCACAGGCAAAAGAAGCTCCTCGCACCGCGCTGGCGTCAGCAGCAGCGCGTCCGTCGCTTGCACGTGCGACGTGCGCTCGTGTGCGTTCGAGTTGCCCACCTCTCTCCTTTTCATACCGCTTTGCCCCGCTCCTCCACACCCCGCCCCGCCCCGCCCCGTCCCGTCCCGTCCACCAAGTCCCCTCGACGCGCCGTCTCTTCTCACCCCTCCACCTACCGCGCCTCCATGCCCCCGCCCCCCAACCCCCGACCCTTCATTGCCCCTTCGCCTCCACACCCTGCCCCTCCGTGCTCCTCCCTCCACTCCCCGCCCGACCCCACCTCGCCCCTCTAGCGCCCCATTAGGCTTCATTAGGGGCATTCACGACGACGACAGCAGCGGCGCGGCGGTGGCGGCGAGTGACCGAGCGCGGGTCGGTGCACGCGGCTGGCGCTGGGCTGGGACGCTCGACGCGGTCTCCGGAGACCGACGCGACGCCACGCCCAGACGCGGGACGTTCCCTCGCGGGGACAGATGAGGCGCATGGCGGGTGGGAGGCGCAGTATTGACAGACTGCATGCGTTGAGTTCACCCACTGAGGGCTGAGAAATTAGTGAGCGCACTTCGCGTCAGAATTGAGAGGTGCTCGTTGAATGGACTGAGTGGGCAAGGATTCGTGACCGTTATGAGAGTTTAACTATTTTTTCAACTCATTGGTTCTCAGAAGGAAAATAAAATGTCATTTTTCCGTGTGTGATTTGCTAATGTGTAAAAAATCGTTTGAGTATGTGTGAGTATTGTAAAAACTAAATATTTAATTATTCTTAACAATCTCATCAGTACTTTTAAGTTAATTTTTCAGCAACGTACAAGTTTTATTTCCTCAAATTTTCTTTTTTCTCCCTGCTCCTCTTTCTCCTTACTCATTGTCCTTTTCGCTTTCAGCCCTGCTGACTTTCTTCCATATGACTCGCCTTGTTAGGTTAAATTATTAACAGTCTGCATGCGTTGAGTTAATCTCTAGTGACATCATTTATGATCGTACCCTCAATCAAGGCTGTGCTCGTTATTGAATGCGAAACGCTTGCTGTACGCGTTTCTTTGCTGCGAATTGAGAATTAAATATGTTGCAATATGTGGTTTTCAATTACTCTCCTTAAAGTGCGAGTTGTCATTTGTGGGTTCACCAATGTGGGCTACCTATTGATCTCAACTAATTGGCTCTGATAAAACGGGGATTATCTGTCACTTTTTTGTGAGGGGAAAAGCGGAGTCGCGAAGGGTTGTTAATGAGTGAGTTAACTCAATTAAGTTAAAATTAGGCATTAACTGTGCTCTTATTTCATGCAATGTACTGCTTAGCACCGAAGAACATTTATTGTTCACCAAAAGGTTGGTTAGTGGTATTTTCTCCGAATATTTGTTTGTAAACTTTGCACTTATCAGTTAAGTATATTATTTGAACTGTTGAATTGGGTCACATCACTTGTCTCTTCCATCATCTTCTCGGGCGATCCGTAGCATAGTGACCAGCGCGTAATTCCCCACCTGGTAATGCCGGAGTCTGAATCCCGGAAGATCCTTTTCTGATGAGCAAAGAAGATTCCCAGCAATTTTCTTCTCTCGGAATTCACCCGTTTCCCTTGCCTCCCATTGCACCATTAACTCCATCCTCACTTTCAATGCCCCCTTCATCATCTTTTATCGTCAGGCCTGCTACGTCACTCCGCCATTGAGCTGTGTTCCCACATTACACCCCCATACGACAAATAAGTAATACTTGTACACGTAGGCTTCCACGGCTCGAGTCCATTACTTCTAGGCTGTCCGGGTGACGCCGCGTCGTTGGCAGATAGGCCGAAGCTGGCAGATAGGCTGAAGAAGCCTGCGACATGACAGGCGAAACGTCGGCCTATCTGCCAACGACGCGGCGTCACCCGGACAGCTTAGAAGGAAATAAGTAATACTGTCCTTTTTCTTTTCCCTCTTCTTTCCTTTCTCTGTAACTCGCCATCTTTTTCCCCTTGAGCTTTCGAGCTCCGCGTCCCTTCGTCGCACCGTCTCCTCCTGTCCGGCTTCATTATCAATTAAAGCTCCATGGTTTATACCTAACCACCAAATTCATAGAGAACTCCAAATGGAAACTGTGCTCGAACACATTAAAAAATTAGCAAATAACTTCTATTCTTCCCTTCCCTCATCTCATGCCACTCTGATATTCCAACTAGGTCGAACAGCAAATATCCCAAGCCGAATCAAGTCCAAATTTCCCAAAGACATGTTAAAACCCCCCTAAACAAATAATATCATCCCGCATCTAAATATAACCTAGCACGTTCCCTTCCTATCGCCCGCTAGGGCTATCCATAACAGCTTCCCCCTCCCCCCTCCCCACCAAAAAAAAATAAATAAATCCCAGCAGCTCCTAGAAGCAAACAAGGAATTAAACGAGCCAGAGAAATCTAATCTCAATTTGTCAGGAATGCCCAAATCCCAAAATGTCAGTATGTAATAACCGAAAACCCTCGAAAGACCTTCAGGTCGAACGAGAAGAAATAAATTAAAAAAAAAACAAAAAAAACGGCTTCATTAGGAGCATTGAGGGCGCGCGTGGCTGGCTTGGGATCGAGGCCCGGCATCGCGCAGCGCCTGCGCACCCGCAGGACACCCGCAACGCGTCCGTGTCTCTGCGTCTTTACATTTCCTACAGCAGTTATTATAAGTATTGTATGATAGCTTATTAGAATACACGATTCAGGAAATATAGTTTGATGGACAGTTGATTTTTTGAACTATTCATCCTGAAATATGTGACAGATTTATGTTGTTAGAAGTTGTGATAGTACTGATATTGTTAGTAGAAGCATTTTATTATTAAATCAACAAAAAGTTGTACTTTACATAATCATAGTTGACAAAGATTTTTATGACTATAAGTTTTGAGTTGTATAATTCTCTACATGGGCCAGTCTGAACATCTCGCGCTTAGCAAATCATTGTTTTAATAATTAAAAGAGCGACTTATTGCTTCGTAACTTCGAACGACCAGGCCCTGAACGGAGTAGTATTACAATTAGAGACTGTTCCGTGTGTGGGTAAACATTCAATAAAAAACGGAAAGACATAAGCATCATTAAAAAACGGAAAGATTTCACATTAAATTGCCCAGAATACCAAATGGTCGATCTAGTTTTGTATACATATCGAGATATTGAACGTTTTTGGCAACTCGTGTTTTTGAGTTAATTTTCTAAAATTGCATTCAAATATCTCAGTACATTAACTTCATAGAAACAGAAATTCAAGGGCCTAGGGCGCAGCCTGCCTTTGTTTAGCACGACGGTAACGTGTAAACATGTGCTACAGATTGCATTCACGCTGGCTAATTTCTTTGAACCTTGGTCTACAAAACTCTATCACTGCGTTGAATCGTGTAAAGCATCTTTAGGGAGTATTTCCCTACCCAACATTGAACTTACAAATCATCTTTTAAATATAGAAGTGTATTTTTTTTAAATTTTTATTTTCTAGTTATTTAAAGTTTTTGTATTTAATATTAATTAAAAGTTGGAAAGACGCAAAAAAGATGGCAAACTATTTCTTTCTCGAATATGTGGTATATAGCAAATATTGTACCGCTGGAAAATGTGGATATTGTGACAATGTTTGAGGAGTCCCTGATACCAAGAAGAGTGTTTTTTTTCTTCTTTATAATTTGTTTGCCTATGTATCCGTCCGTCTGTGAATAAGTCTGCCAACCCTAACGCCTGAACACTTCCCAGGATTTTCTCCTAAATGAATACTGCCCGATTGATATGGCCGCACTCGAAGTCCTGAAAACTTGAAACGGATCTTTTATTTTTTTATGAGTTCTCTAATTGAAGCTCTCAGGACATTTCCAAAATTGTCTCAAAAATCGCCCCAGATTTTTGTTTTGCTTTTGCGTGCGTTCGGGTCCCGATGCAGAGCAGTGTGCGCGTCGCCCGGCCGCCCGATGCCAGGCGCAGAGAGTCGTCGGCTCGCGAACTGGGTCGCCGCCTCTCCCCCGCGCCGCTCTTGCAGTTTTGCCAGAGTAAACGGACTATTATTATTCATGGCGAGCAAGTTGTACGAGTGTCGTCGTGACGTCTCGGGAAAATCGTTGTTTCGAATTTTACGGTGGCAGTTTGTTTGTCAAAAGTGTGGAATATCTGTTGATCGTTAAGAATTTTAAATGTTTCCATGTGTTATACAAAATGCCATTAATTATTTCATTTCATTATTTTGTAATATATTGAGGTAATAATTATTGCCTTTTTACAATATAACGTAATATATAAAAAAAAACTTTTTCCTATTGGTTTCCAGTTCATTTTTGTTCGTCGTAAGATGTCAAGGCCCTTCGATTGCAACAACGCAGCGCTTGATTTGGTTCCATTGCAAGGAAACTACATTCTTATGAGATTTTCTCTCTTTTTCTTCTGGGTCCGTGGTTTTATTTGTTTCTTGTCGTATCCGTTCTGAGAAATTTGCCACATTGTGCGGAGAAACTCACTTAAAGTTTTTTTAAGGAAATTCCGTGTGTTTCCTTTTTTTCCGAAACTTGCAATCCTTCTTCAGACGAGTGCCTGTCACAGCCATCTCTAATAATAGGGTGATAATTAAATTGTAGTAATTTACTCGATAAGTTGCTTTACTTTCAATTTTTATAGATACATTAGAGAAATAGAAAAATAATTGCGCATCAGAAGTCGATCTCGAACCTCGATTGAACCTTCCCAATTGCTTGAAAATTTTGCTGCGAAGTACTGAAAACAAGATTCTGTTTCAAGACGGCACACTTCTAGTTGCGGATTGCGAGCAGACAATGCGGGAACCGGGAAGCATATTTCTGCGTTTCTGCGTTCTTTAATGCAAAGCATAAAGCAATGAAAGGAGAACAAAGAAGCCGCGGGGTGAGATGCTTATGCTAGCAAGCGATGTAAAGAGATCTTGAGAAAACGCCCCTACAACACAACTTTTATGTTCAAATTTGAAAATATTATAAATAGAAAACAGTTTTTGGTTGAATTCTCTCGATAACAAAGATGTTCCTTATTGGTCTTTATTAATATATCTGAAAGCTGAAATTTGAGTCATCCCGCGATTTCTTTGTCCTAGAATGCTTGGTATTGATGACCACAGAAAAGTGACATTGTTAATTATTATTATTATTATTATTATTATTATTATTATTATTATTATTATTATTATTATTATTATTATTATTATTATTATTTTCACGTTTCCACATTGGATTTCATAAGCAAAATATTCAAGCATAGCTTTTCGAATTCAGTAAATTAAGGAGGAAGATTTTGAAACAATTCGTAACGGTGGATTCCGCCTACATCACTTGCACTGTGAGCTTCCGAGTGTGGCGCGCCAAGCGAGAATCGTCTGGTCCGGACCATCCAGGAGGGCGCACTTGACGGTTCCCTCTTGCGGGAAGGAAGGAGTGAGGGAGGGAGGAGAGGGGCGGCCGCCGCGGCTGAGCGACGCCCGACAAAGCGCGAGGCGAAGCGTGGCGAGGAACGAACCCGGGCCTCCACGCCGCGCCGCCAGCTGCGCTCGTTTCTCAGGCCCCTCTAACGAACCCAGGCTCGCGCCGGGGGCTGTCTGGGAGGGGGGCGTGTGTTGCGTGTACAGGATTGAAAAAAAAATGTTAGCTTTCGTTTTCTTCTAGGTTTAATTTATAGTTTTGGAAACGTTAGAATAGTTTTTGTTATGTTCGTGTTTTGCAATTAGAATATAAATTTGTTTACTTTATTAATTGCATCTTTTGTAGTTTAAGTAGCCTTCGTTTGAATAAATGATGTTTTAGTTTTAAATAAGTGTTTTTCTTAAACAAAAATCCTCTTTCAGTGAGATTTCTGAGTACCTCCAATGATGGCCAATGTGATAGAAATGTCATCACTCGCCTCAAATTTCAATAACCCATAGATTGTTTTTAATCTGCTGATTCGGAATTGGGAAAGTTAATTGAAATATAAAATCACGAGTTCTCAGTAATGATAGATTATTTTTACTTGTAGATAATTTGATATAATTCTTGTCAGTCTGATTAATAAAAACGAAACAATTCAGGTTATAAAACGGATTTAACAGCGTTGCATTTCTGTATGTGCCTGTAAAGATATTTTTTTTTAAATTCTTGCGAAATATTAAAATAGTCTTAATCGTTTCGTCTTTCCAAGAATAATGGAATAATCTATTGACCGCCTTTACTGATGCCTTGAGAAAAAAAAGTTTTAGGTGCTTAATCCTCTCCACAAGAGTTTCCACGTTGTCTCCGAATGTACATTCAAACTATTTATATTATTATTAGTGCCGCGACAATTTATTTTGGCGAGGTTTCCCCTCTCTACAGTCCTTGGGCCTTTGCATCTTCCCCTTCAGTATGCAGTGTATCGTAGCGGGTTATTGTTGTCATTTGTCTCGACTTAGCAACGGGATATCATGCTAGAAAACCCTGGATAAAAAAGCGGAACGCTGCTTGCGATCTTGGATACTAGATAGAAGGCTTTCTTGGTTCCCCGAATGTGGGTTTTATGCAAAAGTATGCACGGTTTTCTTAAGATATTAATACTGATAACTTCTTAGTGTTGAAAGTAGTTGATAAAACTTGGTGTAAGTTGTGAACCTGTAAGACAGAAGTCTTGTTAATAAATTGTTATTTTTCTTGTAGAAAAAGTATGGATGTGTGTTTTTTGAGTATTGAAAAATTATCTCATAAGAAGAAGCGGTCGATGACGTATCTGCGACTGACGATTGAGACGTTACAGCGAGAGGATAGGCGACGCGAGAATATGTGATGGACAACCTCAAATATCATCTGGAACGGCTTAAATTTATTTTTCCTCGAATAGTAAAGATGTATAAAATTCCGTTTCGATATTTTCTTTTGGAAATGGTTAATAATTTAAAAAAATACACACTGAAAGTAAAGCATCAGTTAAATAATAACAATAAATTCATTATTTAAAATGTTACCTTTTGTAAATTGTCTCTGCGTCCTTAAATATTTTGTGATTCATCCTCTACTCGCGGACAAAATATTATATTTTAAATCTACAATAATTGTTAATATGGAATGAATACTTCATAAACATATATATCAATTCGAAGTATATTTATAATTGTTTAAAATGTATTCTTTGAACTGTATTGACTTTCAAGGCAGTTCGTGACTCCTGTAGCCTTTTGTTAGTGCCAGCAATGGCTGAGTGGGGGTGGGAGATTGGGAGCGCGGTCGCCCGCGCGGACTGCGTTGCACTCTAGGGCTAGCGGTGGAGGGGCTAGCCCTTTCATGGGGGTGGGGTAATTAAAACGTGTTGTGCTGGTCCGGGTTCGGAACTTACAGGGTACTTACAGGGTAGCGAACGTGAATCGCGTACTTTGAACAGCAGCTTCAAATTTCCGAATGGAATCTGAAAGATTGAATCAGTATCCTATTTAAGAGATCGGGGTACAGCTGTCTTATACTTTTGTAATGAAGTGTTTCATCATTGTTCCCTTTCTGGTAGATTAGACTTAGCATGCAGTTTTCGATTAATATTTTATTTGCAACTGATATAAAATGTGCCTTATGAGCACACCTTTGCATAAACTTCTCCTTAATTCAAATTATTTTCCATGCCATTAATCGATTACAGAATCGTGAAATTGTAAGATTTCGTGTAATCAATTTTCGCTCTCATCTTCGTGGATAACTGGGTTTGTAATACTGTGAGATCTCATTTAACTCCACCAGTTCTACTCTTTCCTAACTCGAGAGAGCAATGAGCGATCACATGGAAGAAAGCCGAATGATGGACTTCGAGGAAGTTTGTTGTAGATTATGCTTTTGTGTATGTATCGAATGTTATAGAACTGATGTTATTGCGAAAATAAAGTAAATAGTTTAAGGAATGCTAATTCTGTAAATAAAGAGTAGTGATCCAATAAGCCCGTATACTTGATTAGTTACTACGATGTTACAGCGTTGTTCCTCCCCGACTGACTGGGCAGACGTGAGAGTACACGTGACAGTAGCTCAGACTTTGAACATGCAAACTGGGGTGTAATTCACTCTCGTGACACCGTTAGGGGACGCGACAGATTTCTCGGAATGTTCCCAACGCTGGCGTTGATCGCTCTTTTTCTGTCTCATATTCCCTCTCTCGCTCTCTTCATGCCCTCTCTACCCTCTTTCTCTTTCTCTCTCTCTTCTGTCTCTCTACGCTCTCTCCTTCTACGACACCTGCCAGAATCCATTTGACTTTGCAGCAATCCTGCCTCTTTATGCATTGCACAATATGGTAAGGAATTATTGCGTAAATTCAAATGGAATATCGTGTTAATATTGGTGTTTGAGACGGTAATGATTGAACAGAAACACTTTCGAAGTAATACAACACACATATACCTACAAATTAAAATGTTATTGATATCGAATACTGACTTTTTGTAGGTGGACCAGTCAGAAAGGTCCTGAGGCACACGATTAAATTTTGACAGGCTGTTTGATCGATTTGGAAGCAATCGCGCAGGCCTGACGATGACACGTTACTCAATTAAACGACGAGAACAAAGTTAAATATTCTCATGAAACACGCGATGAAAGAAATGTTTGAATTTTTATTTTTTTTATTTTTCATTCCTCTTTCGAGAGACATACAGATGCCAGACTTTTTTTTAAATTTTAATCGGGAACGATTGTGAAAAATATTCCTTTCAGATTTCCACACATCTCGATTTCTCAGCATTGACTGTCTCACTGGCATTCTCCACCTTCTTGTCCTCCTCCCCCTCCTCCCCCGCCCCCGACCTCGTTTATCGCTCTGTTGGCTCCATCGAAGCCCCGACGCCTCCTGGCGCTTCGGCGTTTTTGTTACGCCGTCCTCCGCGTCTGAGCCTCATTTCTTCTCCTCGCGCGCCCCTCCCCCGCCAGCCCCGCCCCCGCCCCGTGTTCTCGTCGTGTCGCCGTCGCCGTTGTCAGCAAGGCCGTGCGTTGTTAGCATCGCAGCCTGTTCCGGGAGCGGAGGAGGGGCGGGGCGGGGCGGGGCGGGGCGCCTGCGATGCCGACGCCTCCGACGCCCGCCGGCCGGCGCTGCGTGTCAAGCGCGTGACGCATCGCCGCGTGCTGTTTCCAGAGAAAACAACCCCGCCCCCTCCCGCCCGCGCACGCCGGCTGAGAGCCGCGTGAGCGCGTGCGAGGCGGAACCGCCGCGCGCCGCCTCCGTAACGTCTTAGAGCCGACGTTCGCAGCCTTTCCGCCGCCGAGAACCACTTAAAATTGACTTATATTTTAGCGAAATATCATCCTGACGTATCAGTCACTCAAAAGGTTTTCTCATCAAAGGGTTTTCACGTCTCTACACCTACGGTATGGGCGATTCGAGAGTCAATCAAAACGTTTTGCAAGTGAAATCTATAGGGTCGTTGAAGTTTGAGTGTCGTGTTTAAATTAACACATTTGGAATCAGTGGAGTTTCTGTTATAAAAGCTTGTTTTAATGAGAGGTTTACCGACACAGTCTTGAGTAGCATTTGTTCGTTACTAGTTTTTTTTTATAATCTCTGTAAATATACCTAGTTTAATATAGGTTTCCCTTCCATACTGACTGATGTAACACATTGATTGCCTTTCCCAATCCATCGTGAATCACCTCTACGTTATAATCCTTCTCTATCCCTTGCCTGATCCGTATCTGTGAGGTATGTGTGCCACCTGTGTGCGTAATTGAACTGGCTCTCTACGCCCAGAACAATGCTACAAGCATCAAGATGGAACAAGGGCTATCACAGACGTAGGTATAGGACGGAGAAGGGCGTGCAGGACTCATCTTGCCGTGATGTTGCGAGAGTACAAGGGAACTTTTCTCTGGGAATTCTTTCCTAGGAAGCTGTAGTAACTGCAGGAAGCCCTGGGAGGTCCCGACGTGCCGGTACAGAAGATGGAGTAAAATCGAAAAGGTAGCTCCGACTCAAAAGACAGTAATACTAGTACGAGAGAGTCTTTCCTCTTTTTTTAAAGTGGCTGAAACATCAAGGTCATTAGCGACCACTATTGCATTTAACGGCATGGTAACTGTGAAGATGACATGATTTGATGATGATAGGGGGCCCACAAAGCACATGTCCAAACACACAGCCATGCCCGAGGCGGGACTCGAACCCACGATCCTTCAGTCCGAGATCGGTACGGCACTGTTGCCTTAACGATCTCCGCCATCCTGACCGGCAGTATTTCCATTTTGTAGCACCGCTAGTTGGTAGTTGAACATGCGACCTCGTTCATAGTGAGCATCGGGACCTAGCGAAGAGCACGTGAGACATCTGCTAGCCCTTGCGTGGCTAATTATCAGCCTTGTGAGAGTAGAGTTGTTTTATTTATCAAGTGGATGTGTTGCGCGGTGCGTCCGCTGGCAAATCACTTGCTCGAGTGCCGGCGCTTCCCTGGCCTTCATGCAGGGCCTCGAGCCCGCGGGCGCAGCCGTCTTCCTGGACGCTTCTCAGCAGCACTTCCCGCGATTACACGCGCGCGTTGCCCGGCGGGTGCCACCTCGTACCGCCCCCGCCCACTCCGGCGGCCTTCCGCCCCCCCCCCCAAAAAAAAAAAAAAAAAACGTCGCTCCACACCACAGCATCATTCCCCTCCCGTTGCCTCTCAGTCCCCGTCTCTTTTCTGGGCCGCCTCCACTTTAATCCGCCGCACCCGCCCTTGCTGTCCGTCTCCCCCACTGACTCAAACACGGCATCTACCCCCACTGTCCCTCTTCCCTGAAGGCCCACCGCTCGTGGCATCTGCCACATCTGCCACCCCCTGCTCCCTCGCCGCCTTCATCGTTACTGCTGTCTCACCCCCTCTCCCTGATCCGTCGACCTCACTTCCGCCTTTACCGTTCTCTACCGTCCCCGTCTCCTTAGCCAACCCTATCCTCCGAGCCCATACAACATCGGCAGCCCACCGTTCTTCAACGTCGTCACACTGCCCTCACCTCCGTCCCCTTTCCCCGTCTTGCCCGTCGCCTTTTCTGCATCCAGCGGCTCTTCACCCCCGTCACCCCCCCCTCGCTGCCGCTGTCACCGTCGCCGTCGGCATCCGCGCCGCCTCCGCCTCAAGCGAACGCAAACAAAAGCAGGCGCGGGGGAGGGGCGTGCTAACCGACGCCGGCGCCGCCGCGCACGGCGCCCCGCTCATGCAAACAGCCGCTAAGTTAGGCAGGCGGCCGCACTCGCCCGGTCCGGCGGGCCTCCGCCAGCGTCGGTGGCCGGCCAGGGGTCGTCACTCGGGCCTGCGCGCCTCTGCTCCCGCACTCGCCCGTCAACCCCGTCCCCGCCGACGGATCAGTGGGGGTAGCGGTGACGAGGGAGGTGGGAAGGGACGATAGGGGGAGTGGTGAAGGCGAGGTAGATGGGAGTGGCAGGGTAGTGTCTCCCATCGCACCCCGGAAGCCTACCACACTTCCGACTTCTCCCCCATTTATTACCACTTCTAACATCACTATCGAAGGCACCTTGTGCGTCCAAAGTACTTTTATGTCAAATACGTAAAGACTAAGTTGACTCGCCATCTCTCGCCCACTTCCTGTTTGCCAGCGAGACTCCGGAACATCAGGTTAGCTCTGTACCAGTTGCCCCTGAAAGGAATTGCCACGAGTCAAAACTGAGACTAACGCGCCTGCTGTAGTGTCATCAGAAGTGGAAGATGGTGTGGCACGAACACGGAAGACTGAGTTGTAAGCTTCCCCGACGTCCACGCGCGCCGACGAACTTCCTGTGTCGATCGATGCCTCGCCGGGCATGCGGGCGTGCGGGCCAACGGGTGACGGCTACTTGCTTGTTGGTGCTGGCCATTTCGGCGTTCGATTGCATCAACACCGGCGGACGCTCCGGGCTTTGGCTGAGACGTGAGCGCTGGGCCTGACCTGCTAGCGTAATGCGTCGGCGGTAATCTGAATTATGAGCCGGCCGTAATCGCTTTATGGAGTGCATGCCCCAACCGTTTTCATTTCCATACTAACAATATTTTTAATAACATACTTCCTAAGAAGACTAAGAAAACTTTTTTTCATGTTCCGAAAATAAGATAGAACACGAGTTCTCCTTCCTGAATATTGCTATGACATACTTGTACGATATGGATATCACATGTGTCTCTCTTGTACGAAGGTCGAAACGAATTGCCTCGAAGACAAATATTGCAATACGTTTTGAAGTTGTCAAAGTACAAAATTGCGTTTTGAAGTCTTGTCACGGATTTTAACATTTTTCTACCGTGAAAATTATATTTTCTTCGTTTGTAAATCATCTTAACACTCACTGATTATGTTGCATAGTTTTCGTGAATGTTGAGAAAGTTTAAAGTACATTACACATTAGCTTCAAACTAAACTGAAATTAAGTGTAGGCGTTTTTATCTGTTCCTTCATGTTCACTTGTAATGCATTGAAATAAGTTTTCATCGGCAGTGAACCGCGTTAGTTAAACCTTTCCTCGCTAGATTGGAGCGTATTACTCATTCGTGCTACTCCACAAAACTGTGTTCAGTATGTCGATCTTGGTTTCTAATAAATCTTAGAGACCAGTGATTGTTTTGAGTATTTCCTTCAATTCTTTATAACAGTTTAAGGCAATAGTTCTTGTTTCTTACGATGAAAGTTACGTTATCAAATGTTTTTAATTTAATGCTATTGTAATTAATTTCTGGGAGTATACAATTTGTATATCGAATTTCTATATATTAATGTGGTACCATTCAATTAACAAATTTTAATATACGTATCAATGAAAAATTATAGATTATCTCGTGACGCTATCTTGCAAGCATTGAAAATGTTTCTAGTTTTGAACACTTGCGTCGATTTACTTCGTCGAAAGGCCCATTTGCTCTTATCCCATCATAGCTCCGCGTTTCGATATGCGATAAATGTATTCTGCAGTCAGAGTTCCACAACACGTTGTTCATCTTGTGCGTGGGAGTTGTGGAGAAAAATATTTAACATTTCGCATTAATCTCACCCGTCCCCGGTTGTGAGCTCCTACCCCTTCTCTGCACACACGGTGTGTTCGCCCAGACCCGCGCCACGCCGTCTTGCCCCGCCCCACTCTCCCATCCAACCCACCCATTCTCCGGCTCACTCCACCCCGCCCTATTCACCATCGCCATGATCCACCCCCTTAGGCCAGAATTCTTCCTGCCCTGCCAGTCCCAAACCATCTCCCCGGACTCGACCCGTTGCCCTCCGGCTTCCCGCCCACCCTATGCGCTCACTCCCCGAGCTGCGTTCATCCCCTGGCGCCCTCCCCTCGCCGCGCCCTGCTTCCACCCACCTCTCCTCCTCTCGCCACCCCCCACACTCCTCCACTCGCGTTGCCTCGCGCCGCGCCCGAGTTCGTTAAACTTCCTTCCTGCTATTGCCCGCTATCAATCTTCCGGCGGCGCCCGCGGGCGATGCCGCGCGTCGCGGCGCCAGCGACCGCAGCCTTGAAGCCTTCTCTGCCCTGCTCTTACGCTGCGCCGAACGACTCTATTTGCCACGCAAAACTGGATGGCCGTATTGTGTACAATAGCTATTGATATCGCAATCAATTAAAAAGTCCAAATCGGTAGGCAGTATTCTGCATTGCATCCGTTTTATTGATATTTTAATGTACTGAATTTATTTCGCTTCAGAAGAATGTGAATTGAGAATAAAGTTTTAGAACTTGAAAGTAGTATGTGTAAGATAGTATGATTCGTATTCCACATATGAGTACGATTCGCATTCCTCGAGTAAAGGGAATAACAAGGCTAAAGAATTAGTAGGATTCAATTTGCAATTTTATAATATGATGTATGTTACAAATAATATGAAAGTGCATATGAAGTATGTGCTGTTGCCGCACCTGTAATTTATTGTTTTTGTTTTCCAACTTTCATTGATGTCCACTCTTTTCTTATATTCAACGTTTTCGTAACTTTCATTAGGTTTCTTAATATTTTCATATCGCTTTGTTTCTTTATCGGGCCTCCAATTCACGTGGATACTATTTGTACAGTACCTCTACGACAGTCCCAGTAAATTTGTTGTGATTTACGAGACTGGAATTAAAAATCGTTTAGCGTTGTTGTGTGTGCTCTTAGAATAACAATATTCCTTGGGTTCCTTGCTGTAGATTTCCATACAATATTCGTCCGTGTGAAGCATTTCAGCCGCCCTGTTATGTCATTGCAACTGACCTCGGGCCAACTGCACTGTGGTTGTGGTCGTGACCCTCGTGGCTTCTTCGCTGTCGCCTTCGTCCGCATTCCTGGATAACGACGATGCCATAATAGTGACGGAGGCGACGTCAATGTCGACGGCAGCGGCGAACGCGGGACCGACGACTTCGCCGGAGCGACGCGATCGTATGCGCGTCAACGCTTCGGGCGCCGCCGCCACCGCCGCCACCGCCACCGCCACCGCCACCGCCACCGCCACCGCCACCGCCACCGCCACCGCCTCTTGAAAAACGCGAAGCGGATATTACCTCGTGTCATTACGCGAGGACGTTAGGCTTAATGGCGAAAGTCATTTTTACGACAATGGATCCGCGCGGGAATCGTTAATGTCGACGCCTTTGCCGGCTATGCAACCTTGGTCGCCTGCGGGATGTCTTTGCAACAATGCGCCGCGGTTAGCGTTGACGATTCACCGCGAGGTGCGAGCTCGCCTCCGCTAAGCTTTTGGCACTTGTTTGACTGTTGCGAAAGTTAAGACTGCACGTCGTGTAGTCGTTGCATCAGTACTTAGTAACCGTGCGATAGAAATTTTAGTGTGGTTTTAGGTGGTGTTTATTGTGTATAGTGCAAATATGTTCTTGCGAGAAATCACGGGTGTACCTTTTCGCAAAACACTTATTTCAAGTGTATTTGAAGACTGTAAGTCAATTGACAAAACTATTACTACTTTTCTCAGAACCCTTTGAAAATTACCTTAACCTTCCGTTGATAGTTTTGCTAAATATCTCCACCCTTCATTAGAAATATTTTCAATTACAAAATTCACATAATTATCCTAAACATGAAGCTCGTAGTAGGTCTAGATTCTTTTTTTTTTTACATCACAATTATGTGTGCATTGTAGCACATTGAAAATAGAGGCTACAGACAGCACCACGCTAATGGCAGAGGCACAGTCCAATTTTAGCACCACATGCGTCATCGTTTACCAGCAATTGAGTTCAAACTACAGGCGATCACTAGACTGCTGCGTGCAATCTCCGTATTTGTAGGACATAAGTGTGATAAGTATATCTGGTTTGATCTGATTTCGTATTGGTAACACGGATGATAAATTATTCTGCATTTTGCTGGAATTACGTGAATGCATGTGAGAAAATGCGTAAGGATGCAGAAGCGATTCTCATTCACATAACATTGTGCTTGAGTGTGTTATTGGGTTACAAATCTAAACGCTTTCGTGTACACAAAAACCCAACGTATGAACGTGAAGGATTTGTACTTTGACATCTTAGTTATTTATTCAACTTTGATGTATTGTTCTATGCATTTCCTTTCATGTATTACAGGTAGTTCTATGCATTTACTAACATTGGAATGTTCACATCCTGAGGAGATTCAGAATGAATCGTATGGTTTTGCATGAAGTGTAAAACTTGTCTTTCTGTACGGTCGTGTTTCTAAAACGAAAATGTTCACCAAAGGCTTATATAGCTTGGAAAGTAGTGAATAGAATTACTGAATTTTAAGACTTCCTTTCTAATTGATTTCACAGAATCGAATAAAATTTGTTCGAAAATTACGGCCATTCGCTCAGAAACACTAAAATGGCTTTCAAATGAGTCAAAATAATTTCTTCTCTTACTGTATATGTTTTATAAAATATGTCGAAATTGTTTAGGCTAAAAAAAGTAGTGAAAAAGTCCTCTCTCACTAAATATGAAGTTGAGGATGTGATTTGCTTCTGGAACTTTATTTGCACCGAATGAGCAAGGCCGTTTGAGATCGAAAAACTGTGTTGGATCGAAGTCGAAAAATCGTCCGCTTACCCCCGATACTCAGTCAAGACTTTGGTTCTAAGAAAAAATTTAAGCCAATTATTTAGTTAGCAATAGGAGATGAAATATTTCGCCTAGTAAAAACGCCCTATCTGGTCGAGGTGGCTGAGAGCGTGTATCGACTAGCGCTTCGGTCCCAATGGTTACGGGTTCGAGTCCCGCCTTGGGCATGGTTGTTTGTCCCGTGTCTCTCATGTATGTGTTGTTGCGGAGGGCCTCGCGTTCTGCTGACCACAGATCAGAGGAGCCCCCAAGTGTGTTAATGTCTAGTATAGGATCGAATATACGTCCCATTGGGACGCAAAGGTTAACCGGCTGTCGGCTGGAAAAAGCCCTAAGAAGAAAAACGAACTCAGTCTAGTGTTTAATAAAATTTAGAATTTAAAAAATGAAATAAATCAAAATATGAAAATGTTGTGCTGCTCTTGTATGCGAAATAATTATTTTCTTACCTGGTCTTCTATTACGGTCCATTATCAAGTTTTTATTGGTCTGCCATCAAATACGTTCGACACTTCTTTATTACTTTGGAATGTTTGATTCTTCCTTAATTGTTTCTCGCAAGTCGTGTATTCACCAACCGAACTCTTCCTTGCTACGCACATTGTTTACGAAGGGGCCCGATAGACTGCGTGCCGGCTTGCCAAGCGCCGTCTTCAAAGCAGTCCTCAACCCCGCCCTCCCAGCGGCAAGTGTCTGCTGCCCACGGGTTTCATCACCTCCGTCAACTGTCACTTGTGTACTCGCTGACGCGAGCTCGCTCGACCCGCTATGTCATCGTTTACGTTTATCGCGCGGAGAGAGACGAAGCCAGCCGGCGAGGCGGGTCATGACCAGTCAGCACGAGGAGAACTCGCGTGACATTTTCATCGCCGTTGCTGAGAAGAAAAGCAATCGCAGTAGCCGAAATGGGAGAAAAAAAAATTAAAAAATATAAAACAACAACAACTTTCTCAACTCGCGTGGCTCAGTGTTAGTTGAAATCATTTGTTAATTGTATAATTTGGTATGAATAAATTTGTAAAAGTTTTCCGAAAAAGTTCATGTAAACATTATAGGAAAACACTGTAAATTAAAACATAAATACTTTAGAACGTAACGGTAACAGTAGAGTCGAGGAAAGTGTATTACCAACTAAACCCCGTTTTTTAATTTCTTATGACTGCATACGAAGATTTCTTAGAGGATAGATTAAGATTCGTTTTAAGTTATATAGATATATTCAAACATTTTATGTGTTGGATCTTTCTCCGCTCAGTTTGTTTTCGAATTATTCAAAGAATTATTTTATATCACAAATACGCATATCTGTGACAATGTGTCTACAGTAAAACAATTCATGACGTTTTGCAAAAAAACACTCTTTCAGATATAAAATAAGAATAAAACTAAAACTAAAAGTAATATAACTGAAAATCAAGTGTTTACCTAATGAAGACATTAGAAATTGAGGAATATAAAAGAAAGTGAATGTATATCGTGAATAGAGAAAATAACGCTTCCCAGCCATATCTAACGAACGGGAGCTTTAAAATGAAAATAGTCTTAGGTTCTACAATCAAAAGTGTATCAAACTCAATACGAAACGTGATTGCCAATATTTTCGTAGTAGTGCGTAGATTTCGCACGGTCCATATTGTATTATTTACTTAATAAAATAATTCTAAAATATTTCGACAGACGTAATTGTCTGAGAACTACCTGAAATATTATGGTGAAGTAATTGAAATAAAATAACTTAATCTGCATTTATCGTGAAGAGATTGATTCTTTATATAACATTGTTCCTAAGGAAAGAAACATACTGCTATAATGCACCTCCCCCGTACATATTTTTTTTCAGATAGTGAAAAAAGTACGAGAGAATCTGATTAAAAACCCTCCATTTGTATATTGGTTCACACACGTCATTTTCCTTAAGTGACCGATAACACCGTGGCATGTGCGGAAAGAAAATGCGTATTCAGGAGTACGTCAGAAGTGTCTATGGATACGTGTATGTTGTATTCGCAGGGCACCCCAACAGCGAGCTATCGTGCAACCTAAAACCACTTTCTTTTCCTTCTCCATCGGCTATCTAGCTCCCCCCTCCGCCGACCGCCAAACGATTACGGTACCTTTCCGCACAGGCGGAAGGTCATCTCGTGTTACGACACACGCCACGTAGACTCGTTGCGAAGGAGCGTACGTACGGGGAACGTGCATTACACACGCATGGCCACGCCTCTACGCTCTCACGCACGCGCTGGGAGAGCGTCCCTCTGACCGGCACGTTTTGTGGGCGTTTCGCGGAAACGCGGGGACGTCGGCGGAGGCGGAGGGGGTAGCGGCCGACGCGGCGGGGCAGGGAGCGCCGGGGCGGTGGAGCAGGGGACATTTAATTGCCTTAACCAGCGAGAGCCGCCCTTCCTCGTGGGCGGCGGTGGCGGCGGCAGCGGGCAGTGGGCGTGAGTCAACGCCGCGTGAGTCAGGCGCAGCGCGTGCACGTGAACGTACGCGCACGCGTCCGGAGGTCGCAGATGCCCGCCGACGCGGCCCTGTCGTCAACACACAGCGATGCGCGCTTGGTGTTCATTTGCCGAGTCGTGCGAGTTGTCTCTCACTGCCTGAAGCAGCAATATCTGTGCTTGTAAATCGTTTGCAAAGGTCAGATACTAGGAACACATAAACAATCAATTTAAATTTTTTTTCCGGGCTGGATCTATAAAAACGTTTTACCGGGCTAGTTCGATAAAAAATGGACAGATGTGATGCGCAGTAATGTGCGCTACACTGTTCAGTATTTTTGGACTATTAACGATCTCTTGTGACCAATGAACATGTCAACAATGGTAATGGAACTACCCTGCTAGTGTAACAAAACAGGTACTTTTCGAAATTTAGTTATTGGTCTACGTAAGTAACAAAACAGCTACCCGTATTTATAATTTTTGGTTGCAGTGTTGTTGTATTGTTTTCTATATTTAGAATCTCGAATTTCATTCAAAGCAATACTAATTTCCAGAAAAAAGAAAAGTAAAGCCAACAGTCCCACGTTATTGATTTTCTGAAAATGCACAATACTCCGATGGCAAAAAGCCAAACACTTCATATTCACGGCACGCAAATTTGAAAATACGTCGGGCGGGACGAGTAGGCACAATAACCCGAGACTGAGTGTACTTAGACCGAGGGCAATTTAAAAATGTAATTTTGAGCCGATTCGGCTTGACGCAGTGCAACGCCATATACATCGCCGGTCGAACCGCCCGAGCTCTGGACTGCAGGCCTCGTAGCCTCGCGTCAGGCCCGCCGGGCTCGCCGCAACTTTAGTATTCATAGGCAATGTTGGATAAATAACCCCGCGGTAACCATTCCCGTGTGTAATTTCAATTAAACTTGTGTGATGATTAAACTTAGCCAGAGTAAGTTGTGAAGGTAAATTATTATTTCGGGTGTTTGTTTGCGCACGCTGTATGTGTATGGCGGTGTATCGGAGCCAGAATCCGTCACAAAGTGGCAATCGTTTAATTAGTAAATGATGTAGCAAATCAGAAAGCGGGACCGGGACTGGACCGGCACGCCTTCCGTTCCCGAGCGCTTTGTGTGAACCGGCCTCGCGGATTGCATTAACCGGTTAACGTATATGTATACATTTGCGTTCCGGCGTGGTCGTTGGCTACAATAGTTGCACGGGATCCATAATATAGTCCGCCTGTCTGGTAGGCAGTTCATTAGGGCGGGAGTTCGTTCACGTTTGATAGTCTGGATGGGTCGTTGGCAGGGGAGGAAATTGATTTTCATATCAATACAAACAAATGGGAAACGTATTTTAGCAGGGCCTAAACGATCAACACGTATTCTCATTGAAATGGGGAAATTTTCGCTAAGCGTAATGTTTAGTAATAATAGATCCGTTTACTCCTCGTTGGGAACGTTCGTCCGTTCGTGGCTGTCGGAGAGTTGTTTCGAGTAGACCGAAAGATGGTGAATCTGGCGAAATTGTACTGCGACATAGTGTTGAACTTGCGCTTTGAAACTCTGTTCTTAGTAAGCATGGTGGGCGTTCAATATGAGGCTTTGTAGAAGACGTTGGCGCTGTCTGTTTGCGCCAGGGAGATCTGCCCTATCTTCATGACATCAGAAAACTATTTTTGCGGCCATTGCATACTGTTGTGTCCTTGTAGCAGCTGCGTTTGACTCATACTAGCCGTTCGGTGAGCAAGTGTACTGGACAATATGTCAAAGAGCTATGTCTTTTCATCGTAGCAAGTACTTGCCATAGCAATATTTTCATCATATAACTTTGAAATTTTTAAATACCATTCCATCAGTGGACGTATAAGAGTTCGAAAGAAAGAAAATGGATTCACGTTTGTAATTGGCAGTTTTGTATTCTGCCAGTTTGCGTTGTTAGTTCTCAGGATAGTCTTTGGAGTCAGGTAAACTGAAAACATCTTCATATTGTTACTTTCAGAGCAAAAGTGATCGGTCTGTAAAAACAATTACATATTCACTTCATAAATTTTCATTTAAATACTTTTTAGTTTGTATAAAACTGGTAGTTTGTTGATGGTGTCTACATAAATTAAATAATAAGAAAGGTAGCTGATATTCTATGTTACGAATGTTCTGCCTCAAAATGTAAACCGTGTTTTTCTTGCCACATCGCTGATTCAGTGGTTTCTGATTATTTTTCTATTTTTTTTATTTTGTCGTTTCTCAAATCTGCGTCGAGTGTTCTGGAGCACTGATAGAATAATTCAGCAATGCTTGTTTTAAAATTCATTCTCAGTTGCACGAGGGTTGCGTGTTCATGTGGATTTTATGATTGCTTTGTGCATTAGCAAACTGCCAATGCAGTGAACGTGACTAATCAGTGGCGATCGATCCGGTGGATGTTGTGACATCGTCGGTGCCTTCAGGTGGCGCGATGCATCTGTGGGAACCGTGGCGCATTGAGCGAGTTTTATCAGATGGCCGGACAAACTGCACTCCCTCTAGGCGTACAAAGGCCTTTTTCATTCCTAATTCGGTGTTAAAAATATTATGTTGTCATTCCGTAATCGCGCCCGGGGGCCCGGTGTCACCCGTCGCCCTTGGGGCCCTACGCCGGCGGAGGGGGATGCTGCTGGCCCTTGGGCATTCAATTAGGTCAGCGCCTTGCCGGTGCAGCCAGTGCTTTATTATCACAGGTCTGGTTCCACCGATCGGACCGGATCCAGTTGGCAGAAGCAACCCCCGCGCGCGGTGTATCGCGACTGGTTCCGCCGCGCGCAAGTATCGGGCGAGGTTGTGCCTCGAGGGGTGGAGTTGGAGGGGTTGGGGCGATAGCGGCCGACCCGTGCGCATCCGTGCCCGTCAGCCCACCCTGTGTCCCTGTAAAGGGATGTGGAGGTGGAGATATGGTTGCTAGGATGAGGGCTCGCCCGGGTCGCTCTTTTGTCGTTCCGTTTCCTCAAGATACTGATGTTTCTGTTGGCACCCTTGCCAGAAAATGTTCCCCACTCGCTAAAGGATGCGGAATACGACGTTTCAGGAAACATAATATTGAAATGTTCGTTAATAGCAGCGAAGGTATGTTTGAGGTTGAACATTTTGCCAAGGAAAAACGAAGTAAAAACAATACAAATATTGTGGTATTCACGACTGTAAGGTGATGACTGCTGGTACGGGTGGTAATGTGACATTATAAAATGAAAAGTAAGACTCAAGACGAATACACTTCGAGAATTTTAATATGTGGTATTAAAGAAAGGTGTAAAAAAATTGGAACATTATTTCATGTGTGGTTTTGAACAAGGTGAAGCCACCAAGAGTGACACGGAAGGGTATTGTTTTAAGTTTTTTTGTTAAAAAAACTTAATCTTCAAGCTTTGTTGTATGGTCTCCTTGAGAATCGGTGTTACAACCCAGATGCATGTTATTTCGCTTCGCTTTTATTCTGTTTGAAATGTCATAGCCTTTTATATGACTCGGTAGTTGCGGAGTTCATAGATGCGTGGTCATTTCACATTCATATTGTGATGTAAAACTCCTTCGTATGGACTCCTATCCCTCTAACACTCGCTTGCTTCATTGGTAGTCGTGGTCACGCAGTCTTATTGCCAAGAACATGCGCCCCAGCATAATGCAAACCAAAATCTAAAAAGTGAATTTGCTCTAGGGAAAACAATGTTTTAGACTATTTCGTTTTATTACTTTAGGAAATGTATTTATGTTTTTCGTGGTTAGTTGTATCTCGTATCTGAAATAATTCCGCAATAATTACTTTTACCTTGATGTACGTTTTTTGTCTCCGACCTCGTCCTCTATGATTATTTTTATCGTGACGTTATCAAGAGAAAGTTATTTTTTAAAGTCATTTTTAAGAGCGTCGCTCTCCGAATTGCTTCACTACTCTCCGTGAAGACACGGGGGTTAAGCCACTCGCGACACACGGGTTTCTGGATGGGTGACCGTCTGGGAACCCCGGAGATCTAACGGCGCTGAGCCTCTGGCCGAAGGAATAAAAGCCAATGACTGTCTTCCACTGATAGTAACTAAATTAATGGAGGATTACTTCACGTTCGACGCTATTAAATGGTTTTGAGAACGGTGTTAGGAGAAAAAAAGTTATAAAATTGTTTGAAATGTATTGCTATCAACATTTTTAAGGCTTGCCAACAATGTGTAGCACCAGATTTCCTAATTACAAGAAATACCTGAGGATTTATGGATATTACTCTCTTCTTTTGATGCGTGTGCAAATTATCTCATATTTTATAGCAATGCATACCACATTGTTTTGTTGTGTGAATTAAAATTGGTCAAACCCAAAAGATAGTTTTAGTCTTTGGCCCTAGAAGCAGTCTGAAACTGGAAGACTCATAAATCTGGGGATCCTCGGTTTAAGTCCTGGCAATTACTTTTCGAAGTCAACCTATATAAAGTAGGGTCAGAGGGTACCTCTATGAGAGTTATAGAGGTATGCTTAGCCGATCGACCGTTTCTCGTGTTGGCAGCACGAAGCTGCAGCCATAAACTATCGCAGCCTCTTAGAAACGCTGGGTAGAACTAGATTGAGGTACATGTGAATCATTTTCTTCACGATGAATGTGTTGAGGATCGCTCTAAAGTAGAAAGTTTCCATAGCATAAGGCGATGTTAATCATCAATGTCGCAAATCTTAGAAACAGGCAACCTCTCTTATGTATGCGGCGCCTGTAATATTATTCTGTTCAAGAACGGTTCAAGTTTGTAAATAGTTCCAGTTGTAACAGGTTTAAGTCCTCTTCATGTGGTTGATTCACCTCGTAGATCATAGATTGGCTTAGGTAGCTCAGGGCATCAATTGGTGCCACTGCAGTGCCTCTGACCGGGAGATTCTGGGGTTCCAGTCCCGATGCTTGGAAGATATTCGATATTAGCTTGCTAGAATTCAAGTGGCCTGCTGCTCTGATTGGAACTTTTCTATGGTTTCTCCGATCAGCAACCGCCCAAAAGCCTGGGCAGTACACTAACAAACGGGCTAAGGACTGCGCGCCATCTTTCTTCCCTCTTCCTTGACCCATTCTGAGTCCTTAATTGCACACGCGCTTACATGCACTTCACTATCACACTATGCCGGAAGACCAGTCGGGTGGTCAGAGCTTGTCCCGGCTGGGGTGGTAGGAGGGACCTGGTTGGGAAAAATCCCGTAAGGCAACGTATAGGTTGGTGGCGGGTCTCGCCATCCAGCGTGTAAAGATCTCCACCACCTCTCGCGAAAAAAAAAAGTGCTGTACACTTACGAGGCTAATTCCCTTAGAAGTTACCGTGCCCGGAATCACTAACCGTTCATTCAATTCGTAGACCCTAGGGCCGGAGAAGCAGTAGTTGGACGTCCGTTAATAGTATTACAAGCGGCTTCGCGTCGGCGGAGCGCCGCCGGTGCGGGATGTATTTGGGTCAGCGGCCCCTGCGCGCAGCGTCGCGTCGCGGCGCCGCGTCCCCGCGGGCGGTCTTGCGTCAGCGTGCGTGTCGCGGGCGGGTGGGCGGGCCCCGGTCCCCGCCGCCGCGTGTGCGTGCGTGTGGGCGCGTGCGTGTGCGTGCATGCTCGCGCCACGTGCTGCGGCCGCAGCGAAGGCCTCGCCCTGTGGCCGCTACCGCCGCGACGCCCTGCGGCGGCGAATTGATTTTTGCCCCCGTGACGACACGGCCGCGCGGGTGACGTGGCGCGCCCCCGCCTCCACACCGGGCGGCCGGTCGCGCGATGCACCGACTGGTCGCTTGGGAGACGTGCGTGCGTGTGTGCACCTGCGACCGCACGGCTCGTCGCTGTGTTGTCGGCGTTGCCCGGCACGCCCCTCCTTTCCCGGCCGTCGACCGATGCTTTTTTCTGTTCTCTGTTCTTGTAGCCGGTGGTGTTAGTGCTAACTTTCCGTGTTCGGTTGCAAGAGATCGCCGAACCTCCCATTGCAAAACCAATGGAAGTTGTTGTTTCCTGTATTTGAATTTATCCTTAAAGAGAAAATCAAAAGAAGAACTTTTGATAACCTGCTTTTCTTTACTTATTGTACTCTCTTTTGTTTTCTTTTACTAACTGATCACTTGCCAGTTGAGACCATAATGTTTCATGCGTCATTATACGATTTATGAATTTGCGTGGGTTTAGTTTGATTAATTTTCTTGCTGCTTTGGAACTGCCAATCATTTGTGCAGGCTATATTGGCCTCCAGTTAGTGTAACATTTTTCAAAGGTAATCGCACTCCTCTTCATTCAATTTGGGCTATACAATATGTGCAAATGCGTTGTTGAATGAGAATGAACGCATATATTTTTATTTACTGCGGCGCAATTTTAATGCAGTTAAAAAAATTGATGATGTTTGACAATCCTGATGTAATATATGAACTACATGAAAGTATTCATTGACAGTTTTTATAACAAGCCTTTTGTTTTGTGACAAAACTTTTGTCAAATGAATAAAATGTGTCATTTAATTTAAAATAGCATAATTAAGAGTGGCACTCAAAAATCACAATTCACGGGGTTTTCTCCTCCCCCCCCCCCGCCCAGGCAGCTCCCCTTCTACGTCATCGTCCTCTCGACGACCTGTTCCCCGCTCCGCCCTCCCCGCCCCCGCCGTCGTAGGCCGCACGTTGCTGCCCGGCTCGTCCTCTCGGCCTGTCCACTCGCCCTCCCTGGCGCCAGCCGGCCGCCCGTTCGTCCGTCCGCCCGGCCACGCCACGACGGCCGCTCGATATTTTTTTGTTTCCCCTCCGGCCCGCGTGCGCCCCGAGGCGGCACGACACGACGGGACGCGCAGCACAGTGGTATGAAACGTGGCACCAGTGCGTGCTGAGGGCGCAACGCGGCCATTTTTTACATGTTACCACTGCAGCTTCACCGTGAAATATTATTGCGAATAACTATTTTAATTGATGTAGATACGTGGAATCGGGTTGAACTATGTTACATTTTGGCTGAAATTGAGGTATTACCGTGAATAGTGTCCTCAGTCTTCCAGTAGTGTGTCTCCTAATATGAAAATTTGACAACAAATAGTAGATTACTCTGAATTTTAAGTAAATTCTTCTTAAATTTTCTTAATATTTCTATTTATACCCGACGGATTTGTACGATTAGCGTGTCGTTTGAAAGCTGAAAATTCACTATTCCTGCTATTTGAAACTGTTTTTGTCATTTAACCGTCCTAAGCGATTACTTGCAAATAAATTTGTATGACCAAGAGGTGTGTTGCGCGAAAGTACACAAATCTGCTGCAACATGCAGCGGATTCTATTGACCCCACTAAAGTATTGTCATAATTTCCATTCTTGAAAGGGTTGAACAATTCAAGAAGAATGCAAGGAATGTGTGATTCGATGTTCTATGAGGCGAAACACATTCAATTCTGATCGCAATGTTTTGGAAGAACATGTACTGTAAAGTTTACTATAGATTCCGTATGGTAAACATTAATATAGACACATTTTGCCTCCTTACTCAATTTCGGTGTGAACTGACTTCATAAGAAGCCTTTTGTTGCTTTTGTTAAATGAATAACATACGTCATTTAAAGTACCATAATTACGAGTAGCACACGAAAATATCAATACCTCTCCAACCGCCAACTCCACAACTACACCATCGTCCTCTCGATGGTCTATTCCCCCCCCCCCCCAACCGTCTATCTGCTCCCGAGCCATTTAGATTGATTAATAAATTATTTTTTTCAATGCAAGTTGTTTTTGACTCTGCCAGCGTTCGCATCTGGTTGAGACCATTGTGCGACAGCGGATGAAGTCATGGGTGGGTGAAATCTGCGGGCGAGTGCACACTAGCGAAGCAGCCAGCGACAGCTCACACTCACACGCGCGTGTGTGCCAGTGTGTGTGTGTGTGCGTAAGGTACGCGTCGCTGATCCGTAAAGTACCGCGTCGCTTAATCCTGCATTCTCCCCTCCTCCTCCTCACTCCGCCTGCCCCGGGAACCGACCTGCGCGTTTTCTCTGCGACTCCCTTACGTTTATGGGACTTTGACTATGCGTTGTTGCGGCGGTGCGGGGCGGAGGGGGTGGGACAAGGGAGAGGCGCCCGGCGCGAGCGCGCCTCTTGAATAATGCAGCCAACTCCTCCCTCCCTCGGCCCCCGCCGGATGAGCGACGGGGATAAATCTGAGCCATGCGGTGTGTTCGCCGGGGCCAGCGCAGGGGCCGCGCGGGATTGCTTGATGTCTTGATGGGCCTCGTCTTGCCCTCCGGATTGCGGGCAGCTTCGGTTGGGAAGTCGTACTGATGAGAGCTGTACCGATCGTATTTGCGATTAAGAGTATCTTGAATAACCATTAACCTATAGAGATGAGTTGTATTCATCATTCCGTTTTTGTCTTCGTATGTGTGTGAATGAGTCTAATATTATAATTACCTTTAGAAAATTCCCGCAAATTTGAAAAACAATTATTTACTAACTCGATAATAAATTATGGGCAAAGAGTAAATTATGAGAGTAAAAGCCTCAACTAATTATTAATCGTGTTAAACTGTATGTTAACTACGTGCACATGCAATGTTATTTAACATTGGAAAATATTGAAAAGGTTTGCAATACAAAAGTTAGTGAATTAAATCCACAGTTCAAGAGGGCTGCACAGATAGAAGAGATTCAATACCATTTGGACGATTTCATAGTATCAGCTTGTGAATGACAGTTTGGTTTTGAACATAATCGAAAATAATTTTTTGCCCGAGAGTATAGCGGTGGGGGGGGGGGGGCGCTTTAAGATGAATGAAATGACTACTTGCATTATCCAAGGGGATTCAGTGGGCACACCACTCGGTAAGTTGCTCCCAAAGGCGTGTGAGGCCCCGCCTCTTCCCAGCTGCCCCGCTGCGCCGCGCCGGCCCCATAACAAGGTTGATGAAGCACGCCGGGGCCTCCTCCATCGGCCGCGTTTCCAGGCAACGCCGGGCGCGGTTTGCGCGCGAAATTAGAACGCATAACTGTTATTTATCCTGCTCGTATTAGCCGAGTGTCAATTTACGCGTTTGAGTCTCATTCGTTATGCCCGGAATTACCGCCGCGTGCTAAATACTGCAGGCTCGCCGCTGGAAGAGGCGACCCGCTCAGCGGGAGCCCGCCCCCAGCGCCTGCCCCCTCCGCCCCCCCACCGCCCCGCCACTCCCGCCGCGCTCCTCGGGTCCATTTGTTCGCGTAAGCCCCAGGCGGCGGCACGGGATTATTTAATACTTTTCGCGCATCAAATGGAATTTCGGAAACAGTTTAGCAAATTATTAGATGGAACTTGCGCGCGAGGGCGGGGGAGGGGGGTTCCAATCTGCGATCGACGTGCACCTCTACGAGCGCTGCGGCGTTTTGCGGGTCGCGTAGTATTACGCAGATTGCTCGCGTTTGTTGGTATTGATGGTGCCGGCTGAGTGGATGAACCTCGCGAGCTTTCGAATGGAGAGATGTCTCGCCTTAGACTGCAGATTGTGGTGTGGCTTGGGCGTTGGCTTAGATGTGGAAGGTAATTGACTAACGAGCTTCGTGTATATGGTAAAGAATGTCTCAGTCTTGATCGAAAAAAATCGTGGCCCTGCAAAATGTAATAAGAGTACAGATTCAATCCGTTCTCTTGAATAATTACAACTGACGTGCTTACTTATGTGTTTGGAGATTTTTTTGTTTCGTTATTTTTGTTTGAAGTCTTTTGGCAGTTGTAAAATTGAGAGAGTAATCATATTGTTTGAAAAGTAATCGAAAATTATGATCATGTTAATTATTCAGAAGGTACTTGACGCCGTAAAAATATTGCAAATATGTCCAACAATTGAAATTGCAATGACAAGCAATGAACATCTACTTATCTTCTTTTAAAGAATATTACAGTTTCACCGTACTACGTTCTATTTTTGGCGTTCTGATGTGTGTGCATTTATGGGTAATTTATTGACCAGCGAAAATAACAAACTAGTCGAAAAAAAGTCGTGACCCTCCTTAAAGATATTTACTACAGTGTAACTTCACTTGTAATGAAATCGAGAATAATAGTAAAAAAGGCTATTAGAGTCTCCATCTGTCACTGGTACTGCAAAACGAACAGCGTGACTTGGCCTAGTCTAATGTCTCTTGGGCGCAATGATGGACGAGGGACAAGCGTGTCGCACACGCTCCGGACAGCCTTCGGGCCACACCCCAAGACACAGCGCGTTCGACTCGCGGCCGTGCGTCCCACGCGTCACGCGCCTCGGCCGCCCCGCCCCCTCCCATCACCGTGCGTTATATTTGCGTCACTGGCGCACGTGCTGAAATATATGTTTGGGTTGGCACGCGCGCGTTCCCGGGCTTGGGACCGAAGGTACGAAGCTCACAGAGCCCGCGTTGCTGCTGCTGCTGCTTTGTGCGTCTTTATGCTTCGCAGCGCCTGCTTTCGGCGAGGCGCGATGTGCGTGCGTCGCACAAGAAGGCAACACACCCGTTTTCTGCGCGTTAGCGAAAGAAATGTGATTCTTAATGCTTGACGTTTCGTCATGTTTCTGACGTGAGAATGTATATGTTAATGTGTCTTTGAGGTTTCATCAAATTGTATAGTTCCTTTATTCGCGGCGTATCTTGCCTAACTTTGTTTTGGGAAGTAGAAATTTTGATTCTCAATTTTTTTCTGTCAGGAATGGGGTGTATGGCCCAAATAAATCGTGAAAGTGGCAAACGTGTGGGAAACGTATTTTATTTTTACTTCTTTAAAAAACAGAACTTTCTTTTTAATATAAAAATATAATAAATAATAATAAATTAAATATATTTGCTTTATTAATTGAATAAAATGATTATTGCTCCCGTATCGGACTCTCAAAATTGTGCATCTAAAAAACAATTTTAGATGCATTTGAATAATAACTGTGTCTTTATACGTTCAGTACATTCTCACAAAAGCTTCCTGTATACTTCTCTGTACTTCCCACTTGTTCATGTCACGTCTCCAAACCAGGCACAACCTGAAAACCGTGTTTCGATTCACCTACATTTTCGTGTTCTCGTCACATGTGTGGCCGACTTTTCTGCCCGTCTGTCCCTCAGATGTTGAGGGGAGGGGGCTACCGGTGTAGGGTGTCCCACCCCTTCATATGGCTCTCGCGCACGTACTACACCGGTTCGGCCCTGGTGCTGTCCACCCCGAGCACCGAGATACGGTTGCTCATCCCCGAGCTGCGGATCTTGGGCTAGGATATCCAAGATCCGAAACAGCCTGTGGAGGCCGCCGCGCGGAGAAACCCAACGGAAAGCGAGAGTGTACTTGCGCTGGAGTTTCGGAGGTGTAATTAACCTGTGTGCGAGGTCGCGGGCTCGTTATAAAAACGGTTGTTGTGCTGCAAGTGTTTTCCTCGGGACACGCTACGTTCGTGAGGAAAACTTCGTAATGAATTATGCTTCACAACATCTTATTTTGTTGTCTAAACTGAACCACCTTAACCGTTATCCCATTATACATAGCTATTGCTCCCAATTCTCGCCGTGTCATTTTGCATGCATATGCCGTGAAAATATATTTTCTAATGGCGATACCACGCAATGTACGTAGTGATGCGTACTTAATATCTCATGAGGTCGCAAAATACTGGGTTCGACCTTGATACCTACTACCACAAATGTGCGCGTTATCGTGTTTTGGATGTTTAGATGACATAATCCACGGTTTGGATTCACGGACCTTTGTTGACACAAGCAATTTCAGTTTCTTGGAAGACTAACAATGCACGAAATTAAGTATGAGTAACATCTGTGCTTCGGAATGTTGTTTTGAAAAGCGGAGCTCCGCAAGCAGTTTTGTCATGTTATGCAATTGTTTCCAGTAGTTTTTCTTCTCGTTTCGAACTAAAGCCCGGAAGAAGAACCGCTATATAAAGACAGAGCTCTTTGTCACCGAAGTTCCTTTTTATTGTCATGTTTAGTACCATGTCTTGGAGAATTGCCAAGATTAGAAAGTTATTTTTACTGTTCATAGAAATTTCTCAACGTAGAACTATTGTGGTAGATGGTAAAATAGGCATTTCTTTAACTGTTTCTAGTATTTCATACGTTTTTATTTTATCGTATGTGATACATATCCGACAGTTCAAAAATAGGTATTTAACCATTGAGTTGTAAAATAATCTTTAGAATTGATATATTCTGTAAAAAATGTTTAGACGTGTTGTTAATTATTTACACCTAAATATCATGAAAGGTTTTTTTTAGATTTTAATTATGAAAAAGGTCTATTTGATATACAAAATACATTTTCTTTTACATCTGACTTTTGTCGAACACATTATCACAAAAGATGAAAATGACGTGTTTGGAAGCTATTCATGAATTTATTAAGTAGTGACGTACTGAAGATAATGAATATTATATGTAAAGTTGCTAATTAAATGAAATCTCCATGAATAAACGATAATTCTCTACGACGAATTAACAATAAGAATATAAATTCACAATGACAATGATAGAGGTTTGAACCACATTCCAGATAGACTATTCTTTCTTCTTGTTTTGGTAAATTTACGGGAGAATTTGTGACGGCAAATTTAAAATGCTACGGTGATTAAATTTAAAAAGGTTATTGCGGTAATTTTTAGATGTTACACATCACGTCATGTACACGTATAAAAGGGTCGCAGTTCTATCTCGTGCACTTCGCGTAGTAAGGACATTAGCAGACCGGGAAAAAGTTTAACTGCTGGTACAGAGCCAGCTTCCTGGAAATCACTTCCATTTCTTATGCACGTTGTGCAATGGCGAGGCTATGGTGGCAGTGGAGGCGAGTGGCTATTCCCGGGAAGCAGCGGGCGAGCGAATCTGCCTTCGAGTAGTTTTTTCCATTCGTAGAAACGGGCAGCGCCCATCACGTCACGCGCTGCGGCTGACGCGTGAGAACAGCGCCACTTGGCTACCAGCTTTACTTTACCGGCGGCTCCAAGTTAGAGACGACTTGGTTATTACGACGGTCTATATTGTTAGATACACCAGAATGTCTGTGGAAATTTACAGTTTTTTGTGTTATATGTTTCTTAAATTTCCTGTTGTGAATTAAAGTGAAGTTTTTTTTCTACGTCTGACGTCGTTTTACTGAATTTCTAATTCTGCACACCACAATCGGTTCGATAGATGCTTAATTCTCATAATTGGAGTTCTACGAAATTGCGATGTATTGAATGGAAAATACAGCTTATTTCGAAACATACCTATCTCTGTCACTCCTGTTCCGAGCGCTTGAAAGACGATATGCAGGCCTCTGCGAGAGACGGAGGCGGACGTAAGGGTCTGTTGGTCGCCAGCTGGTCCTTCGTCGACTGGAGGCCTGGTCGCGACTGGTTCCCTCGCTCTCCGGTGTGTGGAGATATCAGGGACACCCTTCCGTCAATCTGTTTTTCTTCTGGCTTCTTTAATTCATTTGGAAAGCATTATTGGCAATAATGAAGCAAAATTAGGAATGTTAGGAAATTTTCGCCCATTCAAATTGTAACTTTGAAACAATGTGTTTCAAAGTTATAATGTTTCCTAGATATATGTAAATGTAATGTATGGTTTTTAATGTAAATGTCCATACTCCTTTGTGCATATTTGATTCAGTTACGAATACTTTTTTCTGTCTCTGCAGGTAACTATCCAGTTTCCTCATCATTTCTTCAGTCCAGATCAATACTTCTACGGTATGTTAAACTATAATATAGATTTAAGACAAAACGAAGACTGATCACATACATGATATTACGCTGGAGGAGTTTTGCTTTACTTTGGATGGTTAAACTATATTTTTGGAAAATAGAAAAAAGTATAAACATTTGAGTTTCTCATAATTCTCAGAATCTACTTAGAGTATGACAGATAGTCGTTGAAAAGAGTAAATTAAACAAAAACAAAAATAACGTTCTAGCTATGTATCCTCTTGTTAGGTAACATAATATGAAAGAATTATTTAAGTGTAGGCAGTGTCAAAATGCGCGTTCCTTTGATGTCATCGTGATTGTTGCTTAATTCACCATGGTTGGTGCCATGGTCGTTTCGTCCGTGTCTGGTCATTGAAGCAATGTTGTAGCCATTTGTGGCGCTCCCTTGGTTTTCGTCTCACGCCAGTGGCGACATGGTGTCGCCCCAGTCTGTTCATCCGCCAAGATTATTATTGTTGATTATGCCCATAAAGCTCGAAAAGTCCGCTCAAAGCGACGGCGAATCTCACGGGCGGTCGAAACAGAAAAGGGACGAGGAAAAGCTTAATCATCGTAAACGTCGCCGGCAGCGGCGGCGCAGGCCATAAAACGGACCCGGCAGCGGTGCCGGAGGCGACGGCCGCGTACGACCCGACGACCCAGTGCACTTCGACGCTTTGACCGGCGTCGACGTCGTTGATGGGCCCCGGTGGCGTCGCGGCGACGCCGCCCGAGGAAAACCCGTCGCGCGGGCCAGTCTCCTCAGCGCCGCGCTCGTCCCCTCCTCGTCCCCTCCTTGCCCCTCCGCGTCCCGCGCACACCAAATATCTCGGTCAGGGGGTCCGCTCCTCTGGAGACGCTGGTCGCGCAGCGCGGACCTGAAAATCAGCTTACAGCGCCGAAGATGCTGCCACTGCTGCTGTTGCAGGGATCATTAACATGACGTGGCGGTGGCAACGGAGGCGGTGACGCAGTGAAAGGCCCGGTTCCAGTCCCGCGCCGCGCCGCGCCGCACCGCACCGCGTTGGCGGTGGTGGGGAAGGGGTCCGCGGGGGGAGGGGGCTTTGGGCGCGGCGGCGGCGGAGGCGGCGCCGGGGTGGGGGTAGACCACTCAGGGGAAGGGGTGGGGTGGAGAGCTGCGGCCTCCGCGAGGCGGCGGCAGCAGCAGCAGCAGCGGCGGCGGCGGCCTCCTCCTCGCCAGTCGTGACGCGTCAACGCCGCAGTGAACACACACATACACTCAATCCTCCTCCAACTCGCTCGCGCGCGGAGGCCCCGGAGGCGTTGGCCCAGTCGAGCGACTCCTCTCGCTCCTTCTCTCGGGTCGGTGTGGTGCAGTGCGGAGCTGTAGTCGCAAGGAACCCCGTCTCGTCCAGCGCGTGTGTTGTTTCGTGGAGTGGTGCGAGCTTGCGTGGGAGTGCGCGACCGGAGGCCTCGCCAGAGCGCGTGGCCCCGCTACCTGCTGCGCCTTCGGGCATGGACGGCCGCCCACTCGGCCCCGTCCCTTCTGTCGCCGCCGCCCCGCCCTGCGCAGGGCGTCCTCGTCCGCTGTCGTCGCTCGCGCTGTAAGTACGCACGCGCGCGTGTTGGTGTGTGTGCGCGGTGGACGAGCGGCGTGTTCCAGCGGACGACCGTGTGCCTGAAAAGTGTTCTTTCTTGAAATCTAAATATATTTTTTGGGGGCGAAGCATGAACGTTGTTTCGTCTGCCAGTGAAACGTTTGAGTCTGTCCGAAACTGTTTTCGACACATGTAGTGCAATATTCGTGATGTTCTAGAGTTCAGTGTCCATGTATTCCCGAGTGAATTCTTTGCTGTCTGCGAGTTTTTTTCCGTTGGGACGGAGTTCTTGAGTTCTTTCGACCTGATCGATTTGTGTGCCGTCTGGCATGACGGACAGAAACTCGGGAACTCAACTTGTTTCCCCTGACACGTGTGTTAATGTCATTGGCAAGCAGCCCGATCCATAAACCTGATTTTCTTCTGATATTATCTTTTTAACTTGGAAACTCCACTGCACGTCCATATTAGGCTGTTTGTGCAGTAATGTTCTCGTTAATTTTCAAATGAGTTTTCTCGTTTTGTGAGATTCTTTGTAGTTGTGAGTTTATTGATATTGTTTTTACAAAATGTTTTATAGTTTGCTGTAGGATTTTTTAAATCCAAACGTATGTTTGGTTCGTATTTTCGTATGCCGGTCGGTTGCAAACGGTTATGCAATCTTCCTCACATGACGACGATCCTTGGCCGCTGTCGGATCTGTGAAAAAATCCCTCGCAAAATTAGCTGAAATTAAAATTACAGACCCTAAATAAAAGTTCACTGCGTTTGTAAACTAGTTGTTTGCAATGTTTAATGTGATTATTTTCATGAATTGGAAGGTGAAGATGCGTTTCAAAATTAATTGAATTCGTCAAACAAAATGTAAGGTTCGTAAAAAAATGATCGTGTGCTCGTCCTAAATATTGTACAATTAGTTTTTGAATCTTCAGAATAATGGCGTGTGCAAGACAATTAGTTAATTTGTCAATGAATTTTTACAATAACTGAAAGATAAGGATAAAGAAATATTATATCTTATTATTCAGAAAGTGTACCTAAGGTTCAAATAAGACGAAGCATTCTCAAATCTTTTTGCTAGTTTTCGAAAACAAAGCCGTTAAATAGTTACGTAGTACTGTAATGCAGATAGTAATATGAACATCGTTCAAAAATTCGTTACTGACCATATTGACATTCTTGTAAAAGGAAATATAATAAATTATAAGTAGAGTTTATTCTTTAATATACGTTCTTGTTTTTTATATTAATAGTGAAGGGAAGGATGGTAACCAAACGTAAAATTTTAACCTCTTTGTGATTCCATCGGCATAGGCCAAAATTTGTGTGGAATATTTGATTGGGGGTCCGACAGAAAACCACCTGTGCTTCGGTGGTCATGGCTTACATTAAGCATTCTGCAGATTTACGTGTACTACGTAATTTCGTGGAAGAAAATCTGTCCATCTCCCTCAGCCCTACTACTTTCAAGTCGTGCATGTTACATTGGAAAGTGAAATGGCAGAGATTACAGAAATATATGCCGACCGATTTGAATGGGATTATATGCATAGTGACAAGTGAATATGTCATTGTGCGTATATCGCCGTGCGCAAAAATCAATTCCATTGGAGCATACGTTGGGGCGACCTGAGGACGACTCACAGCCGTTCCTGGAAGAGTCCCAGCATCACGTCTCTCCACACCGTCGTCTCTCGGCATACATCACCACTGCCAGCGCCGCCCTCTCCCGAAGCAGGCCGCGTAAAACCCGGGCGACTTATTAACCGCGCGAGGCCTCATTACTGAATTGCAAATCGGCGCGAGCCGCCTCCATTATGCAGCAGCCGGACGTGATCTCCATGCGCCGAGCGAGACGCAGCGAGGCAGAGAGGGAGTGCGAGGGGGAGGGGGGAGCGCCCTCTTCGGATAGTTTGTGGAAGGCGAGTGCGCGCGAAGAGCCGACGCCTCGCGAATGCCTAACGCGATGGGGGTGGAAGGAGGGGGGGGGGGTGCTCTCGGAGACGCCACCGCCGCCGAGGCCACCCCGTGCGTCAGCGCTGCGTCATAGGCCGTTTGGAACGGGACCGCTGCCTCTCCAATATTATTTCCTAGCGCAGTGCTCTTCGAACCCTTCTGTATCTGTGACTCGTTAGACGGTAAGTGCTACGTTGTGAACTGACGGATGGTTAATCCGTTAAGACATGGCGCTGACGATCATGATGGTCTGGCAGCATCAGAATGTGTAGCGTTCACGTCATACCGCTTCTCAAACCCTCAGGGGACGCAGTGCGGTATTAGGGGGTTTGTGAACATCATGATGATAGGTAGATCTGAAGAAGTTAACCAAATAACCGAATAGTCTTGTTTCCATCTGTGTGAAAAGGTCATAATTATTCATTCATTATACTCACATACAGAAAATAATACTGAAAGTCCAGAGTTACACCTATTCAGGTTGACTCTAATTACCCAATGACCATTAATAATATTATGATGATTAAAATTGAGGCTAAAATTTAGTGTTTGTAAATAATCACACAAAGACAACACGCTGTATTATTTTATTATTAATGAATAAACACTCTGTTTACATTTAATAATAGTGAGTTACAAAACAGTCATTATTCCACACTCTCGCAATTATCTACTTTATGAATTTAAAGGAAATTCTTTCACTAAATTGAAAACTGCCATAGTAATTTATTCAGTTCATATTACTTCTTATATCTAAGGTAGGGACATTTCAGCGTCAGATATGTTACCGTCCCCCGTCGTCCCTCAACTTTTAATCACATTAGGTGTTATCTTAAAAGTTTGGGAACTTCTGATATGAAAATTATTCTGCAAGGTAATTTGCGGCGAGCCTGGTTTGTCATCTGGGAAATTGAAATATTGGCGCATATGTTTTGTAAATTGACCTGCTCATCTCGACGTGTCTTTCTAATTGTGACTGTGTGCTTGAAAACCATCATTGTCTTGGGATCCGTGTGGGTTGTCGGTAACTCTTGTGTGCATAATTCTTGTTTATTATTCTAGCCGCGAAACGTGAACGTGCGTGTGTTTGCAATCGTTATTCAACGACACATTCATCGATATTTTTAAGATGTTACGTTTTCTTTTAGTTACGATATTGAAATGAAACTTAACGAAATGTATTTTTAGCGACACACCTTTTATCTATTTTCATATTTGAAAGATAAATGAACGATAATGTGCTATTTGTTTCCTCATTTCTGTTTGTTGCTCAGCTGACATGACGTATAGTCGTGATTATGAAGACTCAACTAAAGATCAAATGGTGCAATATCTCGTTGCGATAAGTCGCGTTCTGAAATTCGCATGTCATTACCAAGACATATTTTGGAAGTGAATTGTTGTGTTGCAACTGCCTGTAAAATTCGGTTTGGTGGTTTTATGAAAGACCACATACTAGTTTGGAAATAACGCCAGATTGATTTATTCGAAGGGCCTTCGTTTCTATGTTACGTGGGTGCTAAAGATGATTGGACGTGGGTTCGTCGACTACCATATTGTTTAGGTCCTTTATGCGAGTCAGCACCTGCTTGCTAACTTTTTTCACGTCGGTGGAAAATTACTAGGCAATGGGCCCGCACGGCCTACAGCGTTCCTGCGATACACGATTCCGCTCTTGTCGGTTACGTCAGCGCCGACGGGCTGCTCGCCCACGCGCCGCGAAATCTGGCGACGCGTTGAAGTACCCTCAACCGCCGCGACGTTGTTCTTTCTGAAAAATTCCTGCCAGCCGTCTGCCTGGGAGACACACACGACAGCAAGACGCCCGAAGGAAAGACGTGCTTCCGTCCAGTTTTGCTGTGTCGCGTCGCGATTCTATAGACCTTTGCTCCGTTTAGGTTACGCCGTTTACCCTCAATTCCGATAAGTAGTAAGCTGGGTAATTTATAGAATCTGCTGCTAAATTATTGGCTCAGATTGAAACATTTATATAAATATGTGAAAGTTCAAAAGTTGAGTGCTTTTCAATGACAAATGGAAAAAATAAATTCTTCGGTGTGCAGAATGATATTCATTTACTGTAGGAAATTGAAAGATAAACTTCACGTGACTCGAGTGAATGAGAGAGACTCGGCGATAGTCAGGGACTATTGCAGCAAAATTAATAAAGTCTATCGGCGTCACCGATACTACACCGTGCACCTGTTAGCTAAAAGACTTCAGGAGCGGCAATGTAAACTCGTATATCGGCTGGTTTGCTGTGTACGTCTCCCAAATGTTTGATATGTTCTGTGTCTTATTTTCATTCGCGAGTGCCGGTTCGAAGACTCATCCTCCTCCGCCTGCGCGTTTCAGTTGTATTCCTTCGGCGTATTTTGCGCCCGGCTTGGGCTGCGTGGATTTTGAAAACCTTGAGAAAAGTCCGTGTTTGGGAAGCGAGCGGCGTGTAGCTTTCTACATTCATAATACACGCTTAAACACCTCCTTTGATATGCAAAGCAGATGGGGGTGGGGGAGGTGGAGGCCGGCCCTCCGGAGCCGCGGACTAGCGATGCTTGCGGCCGCTGCCGTTGGGAGCGCCACGGTCGTATCGCGTGTTCGGAGGCCCGACGCGACGGCCGCCGCCTGTATTTACGGGAGGTGAACCTGGTGTCTCTAGGCACTGGGACTCTATATCTATCCCAGTTCTCACTCTAGTTGACCCATAATCCAACGACTTAAGGCGGAGGATTCGTACGTCTTTTTTTATAATCCCTTTCGTGGACTGGGAACCACAGACGTGGTTTTCTGTTGGACAAAATTTTTTCCCACTTGAAAAACAAAAAATATCTGCATTTAACGCTAAAATAGTTGATCATCTAGAGTAAATGATGCTGAAGGGCCAATGATTATGTTTGGAATTTCGTCGAAACTGACATTCTGAAATTGCTTTCGAAGTTATAGTACGTATGTCAACGTAACATTTAATTATTTTATTAATGGGCAAAAAAAGACATGAGAGGTCCCTAGTTAGACTTGTTGTAAAGATAGATGTTGGAAGTTGTGGTCTGATGTACATGTAGATTTATTTCTAAACAAATTATTACAAAGTTTGGTTACAAGAGGATGATGTTTTTAATGAAAATTTCCCCGCTATATAATCCCCCCATTTTTTCACAAAATTATTTCATTAAATCATTTTATGGTTCATGAAATGCGTAAAATTAATTGGCAGTTTTTGTTACTGAAGCCCAAATATAATAAATTTGAGTCAGATTTAAAGAAATAAGCAATTAGAAAATGTAGGTGAGAGATATTTGAAAATCATTGTACCTATGTGTATAGTATGAAGTAATTACTACTATATGTTTTATTTATTACTTCAATATTAAAATTTTAAATGTAAAGATTTTATTTTTAAGTTAATAGTTATATATTTTCAATATTTCAATATTATTAAGGGGTCACATAGTTTGGTCTTGCTTAAGATTCTCGAGAATATTCGGCTCCAGAGTGGACTGCCGCCGCATGTCTCGCCGCTTTTGTGGTTCACGGTGTGTTGGCCGGTTCTCTTGCCTCATCGCGTGTCGCCTACGCTTGACACACCGGACTGTCCTGTTTCTTAATTTCTGTATCTAATGCATTTGCGCGCGTTGACATGAGACTGTTCGATGGTTGTTCCTCCCTTTGCTGGACCCCGTATCTACGCAGCTGCTTGTACTGTCACCTATATCATTCCTATTGCGACACATCTTCTTACAACGTCCCTCGACATCTGCTCTCGTTCTTTCCAACTTGTGAACTAACATGTCTCTTCCATTGGTTACAATTCTTCTCCGTCCGTTTTAACCTTATCATTGTCACAGTATTCAGCGATGTTTAGTTTCGTTATCTTCTCGTAAGCACTCCTTGTCTCCTGATCCCTTTCCGTTCCAATGTACAAGTTTATTCGTCTTTGACAATGCTTTCTTGAGGAGCTCTCGTCTCTTCTTCTCGTCGTCCCCGCCACGCCCCCCCCCCCATCCCTCTCTCTCAACCGTGGCGGTGCGCGTGCCGCCCGACATCACAATTACACGTGCGAGGATTTGCGGGCGCGTAATCGGATTTGCAAATCCTGCAGATAGCAGCGCCCGCCGCTGCTGCCTTCGGAGTCGGGTGTTTCACGATTCGATATTGCATGATGGAACTTAAAGGGCTTCGCGCGATATCTGAGAAGCTGCTTCCTCGTGGATTGCTGGGAGTTTACCCTTCATCTTTAATACGATGTCTTCGGAGAAGACGCGGAACCGGAGCGGTAGAAGACGAGCAGGGTAGGGGGTGGGGTGGGGGTGGGGAAGTTGAGCCCAGTAACGCAGCGCCGCTGGCAATCCGAGCGGGCAACCCACGTCGCCGCAACGCGCAATCCACCACTCGCGGACCCCCTCCACCTCGCCGGCCCCACCATCGTCATTGCAGCGCGGCCACGCCGCCGGTGGCGTCTTCCCAAGAAGTGGCGATTTCCAGATTTTGCCCGTCGCATCGCTCCGCGTTGTCGTGAGCGTTAGTTCCAGGGGATTAAACGCGGGATGGATACGTTTTATTGCACCAGGTTCTGTCCTGGGAAACCCGTCATTCTCCTTGACGACGACGGCGGTGGCAGTACAAGCGGCGGCGGTACCGCCGCGTCTCCGCCTCTCCTCGTCCCCTCCCCTCACCCCGCCACGCCCCGCAGACTTAACACAATGCGCGTCCGCGAGGCGGCGCGGGCGCAACGCGTTTGAAAGACGCCAGTCTCTCCCTCTCCTCTCTCTCTCTTACTGCTCGCAAGAGGGGAGCTTGAGGAGCTGTGTTCCGACTGGCTGTGCCGCCGCTGCTGCCGCCCTCCGCCTGCAAATGAGAAAAGCTCTCATTCAGTTTGTTAGATATTAATTCCTCCGGGTATTGTCGGGCGCGCGTTCCCCCAGGAGCCCCGGGTCGCTGAGGAAGAGGAGGATTCAGGTGAGCCGAGCGGAGCAGAGCGGAGGCGGCGTTTTCTTAGCAGGGATTTGGCCCGGGTGTTCAGGAAATTGGCGGGGCGCGTTGGAACGACGGGGAAGGAAGACGTTGTGCTCAGCATATTCAGGCGGTTTTTGCTACTAACATGCTGCATGGGATTTCTTTGTAACACACTTCAGATGTCTTGCAGTTTAGTCCCACGTTTCATGGATAATATTGTCCCAAAGGCTGATTTTAGTATTTTTTTATCGTTAATTTAGCACGATTCCCTATCCTGTCGGTTAATTTTACGAGTACGATAGTAAGATATTAAAAAAATGATTTAACTTTTTAATCGTTCGTGTTAAAACCAGTGACGATGGATTCCAACATCAAAATAAATTACCTCATCTGTGTTGTGTACTCGAATGTAATATTTCTCTGCTTCGTAGAAAAGAAAACGATGTTGGAAAAACGCTTCGTAATGAATCGTCCCGTCTATTGCTTTCACTGCCAGGAGAAATGCCTGAAAGCATTGAAATGTAGATTCAGTGTGAACAGGATATCCATTTTCCATTACGTGGTTGTGAGAATACGTTGAATTTGCATCTTGAGTGATTGAAGTAACGGAGGAGTGTGCCGTGCTTATGACTGCGAGAGCGAATCCGTCTTTCTCGAAGTATTTCTCGAGTGTTGCGCCTTCGAGAGGCCTGGCATTCGTCTTGTGACTGTGCCAACACGCAGCGACGCGTCGTCCTCTTCTCTAAGGAAGTCGTTGCTTCTGTTCGTTTAGCAGCGACCGCGCGCGCTCAAAGAGATGTGTAACTGCTGAATGAGCGGTTCTTTCTCAGGCGAGTAATGGCCATGTCAGGCTGATAGAACAACCAGTCGGCAAAAAGTGCGTTTCTGTGTCGCAGGCTATTTGTGGAAGGGCACGCGGGTCTTGCTGATGTCGTTCGAACGCTCTGTTGGGGCTGCTTTGCGGATCTTACTAGGCCGTCCGGTTATTCTTCGCTGGCGTGTTGTGTTTTTTGAAGAATTTATTTATTTAGCATCGGCAAAATATTTTGTAGGGCGCAAATGAGGGTGATCGTGTTCCCCCTTACATAACGAAACCAATTTTTGCATGTGGGCGACAATCTTTTCAATAAAAATGGCGTTGTTCTATCTGGTTGATGTTTTTTGTAGATATTAAATTCTTGAGCATCAGCGTCGAGAAAACTTCATTCACCTGTAAGAATCGTAATTCAATCCGTTCATTGTGTAGCCATGAGATGCCAGAAGAATGTATTGCTTACTCTAATGCCCATTGCCTATTGTGACTTGGTGAAGAATTGAAAAGATAATTGATTAAACAATTGGCCATGTCCTTTCAACGTCGGAAACAAAGCATCTTCTACCTGTGGGCGGTTATTGTTCACAATTCTAATGAAGACCTTAAATGTAATTCATCTTCTACAAAGTTCTAATTCACAATGATGCAGTACCATGCTATTGAACAGCAAAGTGTGTTTCTTCTCAGTGTGAAATTACTTCGTCAAGAAATAGTGCTAATTTCTGTTGTGTAGTTAGAAGACCAAAATACTGAGTTGATATGAGATCAGAATTTCGGTATAACTATAATCGCGATATCTAATATATTTATAAAGTATTGTATTAATATGTTAATACACTATTCATGAATTTGAAAGCCATTGAAGTATTACGTTATTATGTTAGTTGCGAGTAACGCATGATCAAACATAATTTTTGAAAATGAAACACGGACAGGTATTGATTCATTGTCTACTCAAAGTGAAGTGATGTGTTGTGTTCGTATCACAAAGTAAAAAGTTCGCATCTGACGTAATTATTTTCTATTTTAGTTTCTTCTTTTCTCTTCGTTCAACATTCTCAATTCGTTATGATTGGCAGTTGTATTTTTGAATTTTCTTCGTTAGACTAATCTTGATGGCATGATAGAACTTACATGACTTATGATCAGGGGGTGTTCTTCATTAAAATAGTGGACAGGCTATACAAATTGGGTTCTACGCCGCTGTAAGGTGAATAAATATCTTTTACGAGTTTCATATTCTCGACCATTAAAGCTACAGTCTGCCTTGTAACCTAGCCCTTCTTCTGGTGCTTCTTCTAGCGATATACAATTCCTTCAAGTCGGCATTATCTTGCTGTTTGCTCGCGCTAAAATAGAAAAACTATTTCACAACTAATTTTAAGGAGTAGTTTATTTTAATAATAATAATAATAATAATAATAATAATAATAATAATAATAATAATAATAATAATAATAATAATAATAATAATAATAGTTCTTAGTTATATTTCAACTTTTGGTCACAGAAAATGGTAACATTTCAACAAACCATTCGGAGTGATAATTACAGTAGACTATTTATTTATCATTTCTCAGAAATTATTTGACATTAAACGGAACATTGGGGATCATATGTGAATGTAGAATTTTATTTGAGGAGAATGGCTTCTTTTTCCTAAACACGCCATGTTTTTAGGGTATAACTAGCTCTTCCGCAATCAGTTGCATCATGTCCTCGCGAGCTAGCGTAGGCGTTTTCTCAGGAGAATGAACTGCTGGCGGCGGCGGCACTTGGGGGCGCAGTTCGGATTGCTTATTCGGCGGGGGTGCGAGCGCGCGATTCGCAGCGGCGGGACCGCAGCGCCGCGTGCTGTGCCTCCCGCGCCCGTCCCGCCCGTCCCTGCCAGCCCCGCTCCGCCTGGAGCTCCGCTCCGCGCCGGCATGCGTCTCCGCGCCTAAGCGAAATGAATGTTGCAGCGCGGCGCTAAGCCCTCTCCCGCGTATCAGAGCGGGCGCGTCGGCGGCGGCGCCGCCACCTCTTCCACCTCCTCCTCATCTCCCGCTCCCGCTCCCGCTCCCGCTCCCGCTCCGCTCACTCTCCCTTTCGTCGCTCCCCTCCTCTGTTGCTTTCTCTCTCCCACCCGCTCACGCTCGGCTCGGCTTTAGGGCCGTCGTTAAAGCAGATGGATCCAGCGCCCGCCGACCTGCCCCGAGATTGCCCATTAAGGAGGCTCATTTTGAATAAAAGAGAGAGAGAGGGAAGGAGAGGGTGAAGCAAGGCCGGAGGGATCGCGAGAGGACCGCACTCCCTGTGTACGTACCGGGAGAAATATTTCATCAATACCGGCTCATATTGAATTTGTTACTCCCCCGCTCGCCTTCCGCGCGCTGCTCTGGCAGGGAAAGTGGAACGGCTCTCCGCTACTGCTGTGCGCCCCCGCCCCCCCGCTCCACACGCGTTCGTGCGAGGTTCCGTGTCAGTCTCCCGCTTCTGCTCGATATTCTTTTTTTTTGGGGGGGGGGGGTATCTTTCGCATGTCCAGATTAAACACAACAGCGCAAATAATTTGGGCTCCCCGGGAAGGTCATCTGTCGGAGGGGTGCCAGTGTATTTACGGGAGGGTAGACGCGATCGACGCTGCCGCTCTCTCCCGCGGGGCCGGCGCTGCACTGCGCCGGCGCGCGCGTGCGTGCTCTCGGGCGGGCGCACCGCGGGCGTTATTGGAACAGATAAACAACTTAAGCCGCGCCCGAACGCGGCTGGGGGCGCCGCGCCGCGCTGTGCCTGTCCCGCCCGCGCGCCAGACGCTCGGCGCCGCCGGTTCGTCGATTCCGTTTTCGCCGCGCCGTCGCGCAATATCGCCCGCCCGCCCCCCTCCCCCGCCCAAACGGCTTCCCGCGTCACTCCATCACCCCCCCCCCCTCGTCACGTCCCCGCTCCCTGCCCGTTCGCTCCCGAGCGCGTGCGCGCGCGCCCGCGTAGATTACATTGATAGATTTTCAGTCGCGAAATATGCGCGGTCGCGGGGTGGTGGTGGTTGGTGGTGGTGGTGGCGGCGGTAGGTCTGCGACCGCGGAAACGAATATGACATCAGGGCGTGAATCATTAATACCGATTCTACATCCATATGTGATGACTGGTGAGATAGGACCTCGCTAAATGTTGCATGCACGTAACCTGCGCGCCGACCGAAGTGTGTTGTATATTGCACGGCGGACTGGATGAGCTTGAAAACTTGGTGGAGTGCAGCCGGACGGGTGATGGCAGAGTGGAAGGAGAGTAAGAGGAATCGAATGATAATGTTTAAATAATATCCAACTTCGCCAGCCAGGAATCGAAGCCTTGTTTGCATTTAATACGCTCCACCGACAAGTAATAGAAGTCTTAACGAATTCATTTTGTCGAGTGACCTGTGCGGTTTTTATTCGACGTTACATTTTTTAGGTAGACCGCGCGACCGTCCGTTCGCGTCGCAAACTCTCCCACCGTCTGTTTTATACATACGCGGCGGATTGAATGAATTTCGGAACACTTGTGCGGTATATTTCCGCCGTTAGTTGAGTACACCTACACCATGAATAAATTTAAATACATTATCAAACTTGGCGTGGCACGCTGCTTGTCTACATTACTGGGGCAGTGCCAGGCCGTCGGCGGTGGACACGCGGGGGTGCGTGGGAACGGGGTGGTGCTCCGAGGAGGGGCAGGGGAAGCTGGCGGGGAGGAGGACAGGCGGCGGCCGCTGTGTATTAATCTGCCTGGGAGCCCTGTCCACCGACACGTCACACACGCGCGAGAGGACCTCGTACAGCGTTAATGAGGACACGGGCGGATGCTTCGCCGTCCTCACCTGCTCCCGGAAGGAAAGGGGACACTTTCGTAGGTAGCCTTGGCGTAGGTTTCTTCATTAGAAAACTTGATATGATTCCTATGTTTGATTAATGTTGTTTCCAATCCTTTTTCAATCGACTTAATGGTTCTAAAATGTGAAGGGTAGTTGAGCCTTATGTTCTTGTTTGTTAACGATTTATTTAATGACTTACTAATGTTCATTTTCGCGTCCAAATCACCATATCCTGCACATTGTTTTAGTTATTTCTCGATAACATCAGATGGTTTCAAGGACGTATTATTGTTAATACTTACGAAGGAGAGATGAAAACTAATTTCGAACTAAGAGGAAGCAGAAAAAAGCAAAAATAACGGAGATAAGATTTGGAAAGTGTTGAAAGTTGTTTCTTCTTCTTCGAAAAGCTAAATCATTATGTGGGCGACTCAACACGAAAGCGCCACAAACGTGCGGTGACCGTCTCCTCCGCAAAGTGTGACACGGTCTCTTTTGCAACGCGGCGTGACGACCCTCGCAAGAACGAAGTGGTCGCGAGCGTGACGGGCGTTCTTTCTCGTGCTCCTCTCGTCCGTTTGTGAATGAAGTGCGCCCGCTGTTCGGGGGCAGGCGCCCGGGCCGGCCGTCAGCGCAGTCAAGGCGGAGGCGGGGGTTGTCGGTCTGTTGATCCGTCGTGCGAGTGAGCTCTGGGCGCCTCTGTCGGATGCAGGGGGCTCGCGCGTCTGTTGACCGTCTCCTCCACTGCCGCCGCCCGGCGCTGTCAGCGCGCCGCAGCCTTGCGGAGAGCGTGCCCGTCCATCTTTCGTCTTCATCTCTTCGCCGACCGACCTACTCGCCCGGCGGCCTCGATATGCTGTCGTCCTCCGATCTCCCTCTCCCTCTCCCGCGCCTCCCCGATTTGTTGCCGAGCCCCATCCGTCTTCGGGCGTGTTTGTTTGCGGCCCGCTGCCCGCCCGACTGAGGGCTTTGTGCATGCGACCACGCCCCGTGATTTGCTTCGCCTCCAGGCGCCCGCGCCTTGGGAAGCCGTCTCGTACCAGCTTGTATCAAGGAAAGACGGAGAGATTGTCTTAAAAAGTACTATTTTCTAACATTTTTACCCGTTGTCTTTCTTATATTCGAAGTGGACAAAAAGCTACCACCCATTCCAAACATTAAGGTAACTTTCCTTGAGATATTCCCGTCGTTTTTAAATTACCTGTTTTTCGTATGTTTCTTGTAGCTTCGTATGTGCTCTCTAAATTGAATTGATATTCAAATAAACGTATACATTTACCATTTTATATTCAAGGTTTCAGTAACCTTTACTGTGTGTAGTCACTTTGCTCACCCCTGTGTAGTTAGAAGTGACGAAGTCATGGTACGAAATGGTTGAGGTAACGTGTGATGGGTAATATTAGTATGTAAATTTACTGATATGGAAATAACTTCAGTTAAAAACTTTTTTACTTATTTGTCTTTTTACTGACTTTTGCTGATTTACTGATTTTGCGTAAGCGTTTATTAAGCTTTTGGATCATTACTAAACACGTCATCTATGAAGTTCCTTGTGTTCTATGTTTCGCTCGCTGAGAATGTTAGTATGACAGCTTATTTCTATAACATAATTGAGCTTTGATATTTCGAACTTCAAACTGATTGTAGTAATTTCTTAAATGCATTTGTATAGTTTATTTAAAGCAATATTTTGTGTGAAGAAATGTGGATTTATAATACTCTCCACATTTTAATAGTCTGGAAATAAACAGAGAAATCATTTCTGCTATGCAGTAATGGTCAACATTACCCATGAATGGTGAAATATTGCCCAGTTTCGTACATGTTATTTGAAAGCTACATCGTAACTTATCATTTTCTTCTGAATTCGATGATTTTACTCATTGTTGTATAGCTGCCATTCGAGCGGAGGTACGTCTATCAGTTTACTACCACATTCAGTTACGGTTGGTCGCTTGCCCGGGGAGTCTGGACCAGAAGGTCGTTGTTACCGAAACGAGCGTCCGTCGTCGACGGGTAGTCACGACTGGCGACCAATGGACCGCGGCGCTGCGCTGGGCCGGCGGCTGGACGGGGAGGGGCCGTGGTGGGCCGAGGCGCGTTGCCTCCCACCCGTAAAGTGATTGCCGAAGGGCGGGCGAAGCGTGGGCGGCGGGCGGGCCGGGCGGCGGACGTGCCCGGCGCCCGGCCGCGCCCGCGGTCATCGCTAGTTTTGTCAGGTACGCCGCCGCTGCTGCCACCGCCGCCGCTGGCTGGGGAGTAATCCGATTTTCGGATTGCAGGTTTCCGCAAGTTCGCCTTCCCGCGCGCCGAGCGGTGCGGGGTTGGCCGTGGCGGAGCGGAGCGCGGCTGGGGAGGGGGCGCGGACGACGGGGGTTGCAGAGGAGGGGAAAGAGAAGAGAGCGGGTTCGCTAATGAGGGCTGCGAAGCGCGTGTGCGGTGCGAGCCTGGACCGTTTCCCTGCGTTAAACGCATTACGCAAGTTATGCCCAAGTGACGAACAACTCAGATTTATATTACTTTGTTTGCTCAGCCGCCGCGCCTGGGCGACGGGCGCGCGGGAAAGCGGGGTGCGCCAATGTGTGTGGAATGCAAAATGGCCGTCCCCGCCGCGGGGGTTATGTCCACCTTCTCATGAGTATGCGATGGACGCGGGACGTCGCGAGCGTGAAAAATTTGCTGTGCAGTTGTTTGACGAGCGAGCGCGGGACGAAAATAGACGCGCACTTCGTTGCCGCGCCGGACGTGTGCGCGCGATCAAAGTGGCTGGTCGTGCCGTTGGGGCTGGCAGCCAGTGCCTGGGAGTGTAGATTCATTGGTGTTAAAAAACTTGTGAATAAATATGTGCGAGAAATTGCTGTCTTTCTAGCAGCCGGGAAGTAGATTCATAAATCGTGTCGTAGAATACGAATAAATATTTTGCCTGGAATTACTGCCTTCCTTCTAACCTTATCATTTGTACTCAGCACAATGTGCTATCATGATGGAGTTACACTAGACAGTACAGCCACGTCGGCGTAACGCTTCCATTCGCTGTGGCCTATTCGTAGCTACCGCAGCCGCGTTCCTTTCCATAAATGTTCGAGATCAGTCCATGTGAGGACGGCTGACGAGAGAGTGAGTAAAGGCCTGTGACCTCCCTAATGTTGATGTTTCCTGATATTTTGCCATCTCAGTTGCATCATTTGTGATATAAAATGCGAATTTTAGAATTTTGGATAAAACGTGATAGTCTTGTGTGTAATGAGCATTTAAATTCTGAGTAGTATATTTAAATGTGAATTACACGAGACATATGTTTAATGAATTTGTATCAGGATAATATATTTGCCTTGGTAACTAAACTTGTTTCATGCTGATTTTGAAGCTCCGTACACCTATGACGAGAATCAACTTAACGGTGTAAATTAATGTACTGATATTTCAAAAATCAACGGTATTATATTGACCATTGCGCATTACAACGGTTTTAAATTTTTTGTTTAGTTTTGCAAGAACATGTTCAGTTGGGGTCGGGAGCAAGAATACAAGCGAAGATGGAGGTGGACCACGGGATCCAAACAGGTTTTCGAATTGAAGAATTGCCTGCAGGAAACAGTCCGGGAGCCATAGCGCAGAGTGCAACAAATCGAGCACAGCAGGAAACGTTACGTTCTCTTTACGGTGGTCTTGTTTGAACAGTGATCTCGCAGCACAGCAGCAGGTCTTCCCCGTGTGTTCATGTATCTACTTAGGATATGCAGTAGAGTTCAGAAATGTTTGCGTTGAATAGAAAAACATAAAATGTCGTTTTAGTGTTTTCTCCAGAATTTTTCCGAAGGTACGTTCTTTATTACAATTCTCTGAAGGTTTAATTTTTTATCGATTAATTCTAATTTGTGTGGTCATTGATAATAAATGAGATATTTTGTGCGTTGGTGATGGATTATAGATTTGGAAATTAAAATGTATAATGAAATCCATGGATTTTCTTTCTCAAATTGAAGGATATCGGGTATCGAGGGGATTGAAATTGCGATGATCCGTCTTATAAGCACTTTCAAAATTAGTCTCTCGTATTATAATAGTATTTGTACAGACTTATTATGAAAATGATGAATGAGAAAGTGTAAGAAACAGATGACTGTTGTAATATAAAATCTGTGCATAACTCTTTAAATAAATTTCTGCTAATTTATATTAAATTGTTGGCGAGATGGAAACATTTGCAGATTAAACTCATTATAAGCGACTTCTTCAACTCCTGTCGGAGAATTAAATTAGCTGCGTCACTTCGTTAGCGACTTCTTTCATCGGCTATCGCTTGTGCTGATCCCGTCGCTTCTCGTCAAGATCCTCTTTTGGGATGACTCGCCCACTACTGCGCGGAATATTGGATCCCAAGACAGAAACGCGATCCCTTTCTCCATTCGAGTTCTTCGAAAACTTGGAAGGTGGATTCTCATTTCTATGTTAGTATGCATACTTTGGGATTGAGATTGTTTGTTGTTAAAATCAGAAATGTTCTGTTCGGACCTGAGTCGAAATTGTGCCGAGGGAAAACTCTTACACATTGGAAACGTCCTACTGTGCATGTGTACGGTATAATAGTATTTCCGAAATGCAATTTCCAATTTTTTGTTTATTTTGCGCAGCTTATCGCGAAATGAAAACAGGGGAGAACCATGCGATACGCGCGCCTACACGTATTTTGCTCCCGATTTTATTTTAGATAGAAAACACCCATCGCGCACGCGGTCGGGTAACGCGAGCAGATGGAAAGCGCGGTCTTTCGGGGGCTCCCGTTTGGATTACGGGCTCCCGCCCACGCGCGCACCTGCCTCGCCAGCGGGGGTGGGCGGGTGCTGCCGCATCGCCCCGGGCGAACGAGGCGCCCTCGAGGCGTGATCTGCCGGGGCGGCGCGGTGCAGCCGCCCCCGCCGTACGTGAGCGACGGCGCTACTGCTACTTTGCTTCTCCGTTTCCCTCCCTCCGAGTTCCCTTGGCAGGGTGCGCCCCGCGCCGCGGGCGCCCGGCGCATAGTGCGGCAACCGTCCGGGTCTTCGCTGGCGCCCTCCGACCTCAAGCGGGCCTCGCTTCATCCGCCTTTCTCTGCCGCCGTTCCTTTCTCTCACGGTTTCGTCCTTCGGCCACAGTATAGTCTTCTCGGTTTAATCCCAACGTATTTTTCTCACTATTGTTCTTGTCGTTTTTTATCTTTAACGGATTCAATTCTTTTTTCCCCTTCGTCTCAACTTATTGCGTAGAGATACATTTAATTTGCTTGTCTGTTCCGCCATAAATTTGTTCTTCTGATCGCAATTCCCAGGACTCGTCGCGGTAATTTCGTGATGCCTTTTGCGTGTTTGTTTGAGAAGCGCATCTTAAATATTATTTCTATCCTATGCGCATAGCCGCGCGAACATGCGGCAGGGGTGTTGAACGAATAGGAGCGTAACGAAATAGATTCCCGAGCGAAGCGGGCGCCACGCGGGCGACCTCGAGTATCGGATATCCTCTTGCGGTTGGCCTCCCGCCTCCTACCTCCCTTCCCTCCCTCCCTACCGCCGCTTTCCAACCACACCCCGCATCCAACCACACCCCACCGTTGCCCTGCCCCGCCACTTCTCCTCACCCGCCCGCGCCCCGCCACCCTACTGAGTCCCAATCGCCGCGGGCCTTAAGCGTGATCGGCGGTTTTTGCTTCGATTTTTCCCCACTCCGCCTTCTTTTTCTTGCCCCCTTTGCTCTCCACGAAATGGGCGAAGGGCGAGAGGAAGCGCGCTGCCGGCGGGGGCGGGGGGCGGGGCTCGCTCGCGTGCGAAGTATGGAGAGCATTGCGCCTCCGCCGCCCTTTCCAAACGCGGCGTCCCGCCTCGGGGCGGGCGCTGCTGCTCGGCGTTTAATTTTGTTTCACGGTCCGCTGCTGCGGCTGGCGGCTCCCGGCGGAATGCCGGAGAGTAGAGAAGAGAGGAGGGGGCGGCGGGCAACGTGAGTTAGGGTTGGTGCATGCCCGACCCCCGGTCTGGCGAGGTGAAGAGGGTGCCGATGATACGCGGGGAGATCTGCAGTATCGAACCTTTGCGTTTATTTCTCTTAAATTGTGTTTGTGGATTCCGCAAATGAAGTTGATTTAATCGACTAATGCGAATCTAGTGAAATGTATATTGAAATTCTCTAGACGCATTTGATTGTGTTTACCGATAGTGGTTACCGCGATTACGTGGTCTACTACAAAGCGTGTTTCCAGACGTGTCGTTCACAGTCGTGGAGTGCATCTTCGATGCATTGAAAATGTTCATCGCAGGTAACGACAAACGATCTAGAAATTCACATTCTAATAAACATTGACTCAACTGCTCGGAAAACAACAATCATTTGACATCGTCTCCAAGTATCTCAGTTGCTGTATAACGTAACACACCATTCATATCTTATACGTGGTTTGTCTAGTAACTGAAACAGTACACCTTTGTACGAGTGTGTTATATATCCTAACCATCCGAATAGAAGTACTTATCAGAAAAAGATATTCCAAATTGAAAAAAAACGCCAGTTTTATGGAGATTTATTATTCATACTCATTATCGCAATCTGAAGCACGTGTATTTTATTGGTGAGAATTGGTGAAATTCTCCACAGCCATTCGGACTGCAGGGAAGGGGACGGCGCGAGAGGATTTCTCGAAGGTTTCGCGGAGGTCGAGGGCGCGCGATCGTCTGGGGAGCTTTCTCGCGGGGCGCGTAGCGGCAAACGTTTCTCCGAAGACGCGGCACGGCATAAGGCGTGGCGTGGCGCGGCATGGCGCGGCGCGGCGCTGCGCGGCGCTGCGCGGCCGGCTCCGTTCTCTCCGCCTTCGAAAGGGCGAAGTATTACGGCGTGCCAAAGGTCGGCTCGAATCCGCCCCGCTCGCCCGCGATCGACGCGGTTCTTTAGCTCTCTCGCCTTCTCCCCGCGCCCAACGCACCGTGGTGCACATTGGGTAAAGGCTGCGAACTGTATCTTTCTTTGACTGGTAGTTCGTGGGTTTGCTCTCGGTGATATTTGGATAACCTATAGCTGGGACCGAGCCTGGACGAGCCTGGGAGACTTTTGCTCCCTTTTGCTCAGGTCGGTGCTTTCATCTGATAAATTCCAGACGATTCTTCTACATATAGTTTGATAGTAGTGAGGAATAACAAACGAAAAAAGTTATTTTAATGTTTACAATTACTAAAAAATGTGGGTTCCATATTTGGATGAATTTACGACTATCTACGGGCAAAAATTATGAATAGATAGTTGGAACGTGAAGCATTGATCAATTTTTCTTATAAACTTGATAATTAAATGGGCAGTCATGAAAAATATAATTTATCCCGCTCTTCTTGCGTTATTGAGAACCGGGCGCCACGTTGCGAAGTCGTCGCGGTACTGCCTCTGTGGGAAACGGACGAGGGTTTCGGAAACTTGAGTATGCCTACCCAGCACTTGGGAAACATTTTCTGACTGACGCTGTGATGGAAGGAAGGCTCAGAGGATGCGCGCAAACAATGTCTTCATGTGAGTTGCATATTGTTTCTTTGATGGTGTTACTGTGCCGAAGATTGTCGGGTTCTTTTAGAGTTTTCGTACGCTAGGGAGATTATGTTATACTCGATACGTTTTGGAATAGTGTTCTTGAAAGGTAATTCGTTCTTGGGATCATTTTAAAAAATATAAAGAAATTTTTGAAACACTCCGAGAAGTTCGTGGATTGGGAGTAAAGCAGAACCATGTGACGTACCTGAAATTTTGAAAAAAATATTTTTTTTTACTATTCACGATTTATTGTTATAGAAATTGCATTTTAAAGCTCTAACTTTTACTACAATTGAATGGTATTGTGAGGTATTTAAGGACGTGGAGCTCCCAAGTGAGTCATCGGCCTTGCGGCATCTCTGGTGAACGTTGGAACGAAAGTGAAAATCGTCTTATATTTCGCAACGCCTAAGGCAAAACTGCGCCAACGTCCTTCTTCAAGGAGCCTAGCCTTCTGACAAGGAATGCCTGCTTTGACCCAACGCGACACACTGAGTAGGAGGATGAGAAGGTGATGTAAAGATGTAGATTAGGCGGTTGTTCGCGAAATTAGTCGCGGATTCCAAATGAGGCGGCCTGGCTGCACACTCTCTCTTTCTCTCTTGTCTGCTCCTTTACTTCGTCTTCTCCTCCCACTCCCGACGGCGCTGGGAGTTCGTGTGGGAGCGCGGCGGCGCTCAGCTGGCGGTGACGCAATCCGTGACCTACCACCACTGCTGATGGGGCAGCGGGGGCGGGGCGGGGCGGGAACGGGACGCCCGCTTTGTGTACGGCGCGGCGCTGCAAGCCAGCGAACGTTCACCGTTCGGTGTATTTCTCTCAATCCATCTCGCTCTCCCTCTGTCTTCCTCCCTCCCCCCCCTCTCTCTCTCTCTCGCTCTCTGTATATTTGCCTCTCGCGGTCGCACAACGCGCTGCCGTGTGCCATGCCCTTCTCCGCCCACCCGCCTGATTCGCTTTCTCTCTGCTCGGCGCGGCGCGGCAGGAGAGGCGGTGGGCGCGAGTACACTTCCTGCTGCATTGTTACGAAAGGGCGACACTCATGATGCGGAAATTCGCCGAGATGCCGTCTGGCGGAATAGCCGCCGCCGCCGCCGCCGGCCGGGGGCGGGCGGTCATACTCGGGCCGGCCCGCCCCTCGCTCGCTCGGGGGCCGCGGCCGCGGGGGCGGCGGCGGGTGGATTGTGTCACGCCGCCGGCGCCCGTGCCGTTGTTCCAGGCGGCGCCACCACTGCCGCCTGTGAGGCGAGAGAAAGTTGGCGTTCCCCAAACCTAGTCCCTTTCGTTGTCCCGCTGCCGCGGAGCCGCTACCGTCTAATGCACTCGCGCCCGTTGCCCTTTGGCCGTGTTTCCTGTGGGGAGTTGCGGTGGTGGTAAAGGAGAGGCGTGGAAGGACAGTTAATGGAGTTCTCGTAGGAGGATATGTGAGGGAAACAGACTTGAGAAAACTGGTCCTTTGGGGCAGTGCAGTCGTACGAGGTGCAAGCGACTGATGGTGTAAATACCCGGACGAATGCGACAGTGACAGGTTATTTCTCGAAGTTGGAAGAGGTGCGGTTGTAATTGCACATTTGTATGTATACGAGTGAATAAAAACGTAATACATGCATTTGTTGAGCGTCTTGCTGTTTGCAATAGAAGGCAGAGACCGAAGCCACTGTGTTGGCAAAAGTGAAGAGGACGCCTCCAAGTAAAAGAGGCTTCGTCGGCGGTAGCTCGAGGGCGAGTTCGGAGAGCGAGGTAGCCGTGATATCAACAGGGAAGGACCGGGGGGCGGGCGAGGTCACGATAGTGGGCGGCAACCTCCGCGGGCAATGTTTCCCTCTCAGCTGCAAATCCGCGCTCGCCCGATCGCGGGGCGTTATCTCTCTGCGGACTTTCTATAGAAACCCACCGCCGCCGCCCCCGCCCCGGCCGCCGGGCGTCGATGTTAGGAGGGGAACGCTTCGATACTACTTTCGTTCCAGAATAGCGCGCCCTCGGCGTGGAATGTGGGGAAAAGCGGCGGTGTTGGGGGGCACAGCCCAGGAAAGAACGGACAAGGGGGAAAGAGAGAAGCAGCTCTCGAGACGCTTCCAAAAGGACGCAATAGCTCCGGAAAGCAGGTGGAGCATCGGCCCAGGATACGAATCGCAGCGAAGGGAGTTCTTGTTTCGAGTCGTTACTCGGTACTGTCTTGGAGAATACTACAATTGCTTCTGTGGTGTGGGACGATTCTCATGTTCTTGCCTTCCCATGTTAATTGTCGCGAGGATTGTTCGAGGTTGCTTGCGGCACGTTGCATTGTTTTCTGCGTTTCTGAAGACGAGATAAGAATGAATGGTTGTCACCGAAATTAATAGTGAGACCTGCTTCGAACGACTGTTCCGCGGGGGAAGTGGCTGAATTGTCGTTACACCACAGACAATGTAGGACAATGTGATGAAAACCCGATGTGTCACGATCTTACGAACAAGAAGATATTGAAGTGTCATAGAAAAAATTCAAGATATTTTAGTAGTATTGCTTTTCTAATTTTTTGTGTTTTAGAGTTCATTCTCTGAATACTAGATTACGTAATTGTATTGTTTTATCTGGCTGCGTTACGTGTATGTAGTTGCAACTTCGTAACCCAGCTTTCGTAGATCGAGAGTTTCTAACTTCATTCCCGAAGGACGTTTTGACTCCAGCTAAATAGCTGCGTTGATGCCGACTACTGCCTGAGTGAGACTATTTGAGGCCAGCTGATTCGATTTGACGTTAGTGTGGTTTCCTCTCATCGGGCCACGCGGAAGCGGGATCAATATCTTTAAAAAAACAGGTCACGAATCATGTATTTCGTGGCGACTGACTCGAAATAGGGTAGACTTAGAACGTAGTTTTGAAATCACAGTATACATTGTTTTTCCGTATGTTGAAACAATGCGCCAGAATTATGTGTCCGCGCCTCTACGTTTGCCTAATCAACGTCTCTTCATGATCCCAGCCTTCCGTTTGTTCCCATGGCCTGCTGGACGTGTCTTGCACGCACACGCACGCACGCATGGAGAGCGCGCGCGATGAGCGTCATTACGCGGCGTCTGCGCCCTCCGAAGCGTGCGTTTTGCACGCGTGCGCGACCTGGCGTCCGGCGCCGCAGCGCTGTGCGGCGCGCAGTTGTTTTTATATCGATCGCGCGCACTCCGACGCCTCCGAACTGAGCCGAGCCGCCTTTATCATGTTCGCTCGAAAGGTGGTCGCGGGCCTGGTAGTATCGCAGTAGCGGGAAACCGTAAGAAGTTGACGGGAAACGATAGGAATTCCTCTTTTAGCACAACGTTCCTATGTATCCTCGTATTCTGCGATGAATCTGTAGTAGCGGTGTAATTTCTGAATCAGCGTTCACTTTTCTACGTGAAGAAAGGAAAAAAAGTTGAATTCCTTAGTATTACTGAATTGGTATTTCTTGACTGCAACGTCCTTAACATGTGGGCATTAAGCAAGACTGAAAAGTGCAAGTCTCGTTTATTCATTTCATGTCAATTTTCGCGTTAATGAGACGAGCCAGAAATAAAATAATGAGCTTTCCCTCGAATCATTACGTACTTCGTACTTCCACTGAAATTGTTAATTAAAATAATTTTGTTTTTATCAACATTGCAATTCGAGTTATTTCTTGTAAATCATCTGATGTAAGTTCAAGGAAAACTCAAAATATCCCAAAAATATTTTCCAAATGACAGCTTTTTCAGTTGTCAGTTCCAATTTTGAATTACTGGCCGAAGTTAGTCATTACGGCTACTAAAAATCACTAATTTGCTTTATTGAGGTAGATCTTAGAGCGAAAACGGGTTGGCTTCAGGCCCGTTAACATTTACAGGCGTCATTTATTCAATTTGTACTTCGTTTTATTTTATCTATTATTTTATTTAAGCACTTGTGTTTCCGCCCTTCGCAAATAAATCCATTTAACAAACTGCATAATATTTAAAGTCACTCCCTGTTTTTAACCTGTATTTCAAGTTGTGACTTTATCATAGGTAATACCACGACTTTGAATATTGTCTATAAGTCCGCGACTCGTGAAGCAAGGAGGGTGTTTATCAAAGAGCTTTTTTATAGTACATACGCGGTTTATTGGACATCGACATAGTATACCGCCTCCAAGACAAGTCTCAATTTATGATTGACTAGTAAGGAGAAGCGGTATGAAAAATCGGATAGAAAAAGCGATAAACTTTTTGAGATACACCGCCCTGGGACTTTTGAGGCCTTTTGTAAGTATTCGTTTAGTTAGACTTTTCGTATTCGTTTAGTTAGGTTTTAATTTCATGAGTGGATTAGTCAAAGCAAAACAGCGATATGTAGAAAAAGATTACGTCACGTAACTGCTAAAACACTAACGACAGAAGCACGCAATAGCGCGGGAAACGGCGCGAAGGGCGTCGGCGTCGCTTGCGGAGCCTCGTGCTGCTGCGGCGTCGCGGCGCTTCCTCGCAGGCGTCGCGACGGCGGCGGAGCCGGTGGCAGCACGCCGCGTGAAAGTGCGGGTTCGTCTCGCGTTACGCAACGTCCCTCCGCGCCGCTGCCGCCGCGTCACACGCACCCGCGGGCGGGAAGACGCCGCGCCTCCGACGCGACGCGCTTCGCGAATAAATGGCTGGAGCGTCGCCTTTTCCTCGTGTTTGTCTGGCGGTTCGCGCGAGGATGGGTTTTTATTTTCCTTATTGCGTTGCCGCCAGAACGGCAAATCATTCCGCTAAAGAGGGATTGGGAAATTGAGTTCTGAAAGGAGGTTATGTTTCTGGGGTCATTAAAGCCTGTTGGGCGGAGGGAAGAGCTGCGTCTGCGAATAAATTGCAGTGATGCGTTTTATTCGCTTAATGCCAAGATTATTCTAATTATATTCGTCACGCGCTAGAATAAATACAAGCAAGCTGAAAATTAATAGTTTGAGTATTTAAGCCGTCAAGGGAAAGGCAAAAATGGTGAATTGTGTCTCGAGTAAGAAGGTAAATCCTAAGAATATGTTCATGGGAAAATTTTAGAGTGTAATTTATTTCGGAAAGGAAAAGGAAATTTATTGAATTAATGCTAAAAAATGTGTTCGTGGAGACGCAGCAGTAAGTTTTGCACTGGTGAGGGCGGGCGTGTTGTGTAGTCGGGCGGTGCCTAAAAACCGTGACAGAATAAATTCTCCCTGATAGGACGCAGTATATCGCGAGTGTTCGACCACATGCGGGGGGGGGGGCGGATGCGACTGTGGGCCTTATCTGGCGCTGTGTATCACGCGCACGCGTCATGCGCCGCAGGTGGGCGTCGACGGCGTCGGGAGCGTCGGGGTCGGAGGCGCCGCCGCCGCCGCCGCCGCCGCCGGTTTAACGCGCCGGCCTCGTTTAGCGTCATGACCTCATCTCCGTCCGGGAGGCGGCAGGGGAGGAGCTGTAGCAAGAGCACGAGGAGGGGGAGGGGGAAGGGCGGTGACGCGATGCCCGCGGGCGGACTCGCCGTCTCCGCCGCCACCGCCTTCCGCATCCACTGCTGCCCACCCACACTGCATCCCCAGCACTGCCAACTGCTGACGTTGGTTCACTGCGATGCAAAATCCCTAGCAAACTTGTCTTACTCGTGTAACTCTTCTTCCCCTGTCGTTCCTGCGCCTTTAGGCTGTTTAATTGTCATTTCACTCGCTTATCTTCCCCTCCCCGCTCCGCCCCACCCTTTCTCTCTCTCTTTCCAACTGTAATTCTGACTCACATTGCTTACATTACGTACACCAAAATTCAAATGAAATAAAAGTCAATCCTTCATATTTACTTTGCTCCCCTCTTCTATCCTTCCCTCCTTCCTTGCTTCTGCTCTTGTCTGTCAGTGTCTTTTTTTTTTTTCGTTTCAGTTTTCGTCTGCAGTTGCCTCAGTCTCCATACTGCCTAAAAGCCACGTCGTATAGGAACCACTTAATTGAAATGTCTCATTTGATTATTCCACAGCTACTTAAAAAAAATCTTTAACAGACAATTTCAATTAATGAAACGCTCTATATACTCGTCCAGTTTCACCGACCGTCGTAACTTTTTCTTCTTGGCCGTTATGGTGTCGGTCATTCCACTGCAATGTTATAGACCTGGGTGTAGAAATTTTCGTTGGTAGCTGGTACTGTCGGGTCCGCTGCCGTCTCCGCTCTTTACTAGTGGGCGTTGCTGTCTGACTTTCCCGCTTCGGCCTTGTTGCAGCTGTTGCACCCGCTCACGCCCCAACCCGCTCTCCGAGCGAGCTGCTTCATCCAATGACGCGGGCGCGCGCGCACACAGCGGCGACGGCGTTGGAAGCGGATGTGCAAATGCCGCCGCCATTAATAACGTCACGGTTTTCGTAGCGCTCACCGCAAGTTGTCTTATGGGGTTATTTATCATTTTTTCGGTTCGTTTGTTGTAGCTGTATTCTAACCATTTAAACTTGATATTATAAAATGTCGAGTATTGGAGTTTGATGCAAAATCTCGCATATTTGACGCTTGATGATTATATTTTTCCAATGGGTCGTCTACGCTTCTCCTATCATTGTACAGTATGTTCTAATAATATAAAGGTGTTGAAATTCATTCCATGCAGGATATCATTATACACAGTTTGGTGCTGTAGTATAGAACAGATCTTGTTGAATAATTAGTAACTTACTCAATTCTCAATCCCGATAGGAAGGAATCGAAGCTTGAAGTACACTTCCAAACAGTTATCAATCTCCACCACCCTGCAAAACAAGCAATGCCTTTCCACTGAAAGCGCAGGCAGTTAAGTAACGTCCTCCAGCAGGAAAAGTGGTACGTTCTGTAAGGCAGTGGGCTACTTCCTTGACATTATACGGGCGGAAGGTTAAAGAGCCGGGAGCAGCCGTGGAGCGGGAGTGTGGAACAGAGACGATAGGAGGAGGAGGAGGAGGAACGGCGGTTGGCGCGCGTGGTTGCGCGTGACTCGCATGTGCGACGACTACACACGCGTGTGCGCGCCCGTGCTACTTTGGCCCTCTCGCTGAGTCTTCAGTTTAGGAGCAGGGCGTTGCCAAACGAAAAAGAAAAAAGGCTCCGCGATAAAAATCGTTTATACCGTGAATTGAGTATTTAATAGACAATCAGGTTTCAATTCCGGATTCGTTGGCTTTTTTAAGATTGACAGTACTCCCATACACATCATGATTTGGAGACTTAATTTAGTGTTCTGCCAATTTTACACATAAAAATATGAAGGATAATATTTAATTACAATTTAAATATATTCCACATATAAATACGTTTATATTTATCGCGAAGAATCTTACTCTTGCAAATGTTTTGTCAAGAATGTATTTTCTATAAACACACGTGGATATCACTAGACACGTTTACAAACGTACCTTATTTCCAATAAACAGAAATATCACATTCTGACAAATAACGTCATTAAGCTATTTCCTAAACCCGTACGTCTGTACTGTGCTGCGAATCGCCTTGTATTTTCCAGCATTTCAGATAAGCGGTGCAGTATCTTGTTATTCCTTGCGGAAAAATACTCGAAATAGCGAGGAAATATTATTCATTTCCTTCTACCCTGCTGCGACGCCTTGCGTCCCAGCCTTTTTTCAAGGTAGTTTTGTAAAAGTGCTTTTTCAATGCTGTTGTATATTTTGAGACAAAAACATACGTGTGTTTAGTGAATTGGTGCCAGCTTTAAACGATGTACTCTTACCAGACGAACTAGGAGAGAAACTGTCGAATGAGAGAGGTATTTGAATAACATTTTCTGAAAATATTGATATCCTTCTCTCTTTCCTAAAAAATATTTTATTTGTTTCTAAAATCTAGTTTATGAAATTATTGTAGTTGATCAACAATTATATCCGTTGAATTTCCACTTTTTTTACATTGAGCTATTGAAGAAAAACAAAGATTTATTTTCATTCTGTTTCAGTATTATAAATTCAAAACAAACAGATTAAGATTGTCAGTGCAATGTTTCAGTCAGCCTTGTGTTCTGAACGCTAAATAAGCAAGTAGTTATTGTGTAATAATTGTCACGATGACGTGCGAGATCTCTACGAGACAGGCCGGGATTGGTGCCCGGTCAATGGGTTGAATTGGATTCAATTTAGGAAGCATCAGTCTGACAGCAGTCATGCGATGGTACGAAATGGCCACAGTTTATGAGGAAAGACGGTAAATGAATAATATAAATTACTAATGAAATGTACGGCACTTTTTGATCTATAGTGAAAAGATATTGACATACACGGATTGCGACATCTCGTGTAAAGTCGGCAAAATACACTGGTGATTTTCGGAAATATCGAGCTACTTTCTTAAACGACATTTCCAGAGGCATCGTTTATTTTTATTAGGGGGGAAGCACGACGTTGCTTAGGCCGTGTACGTGAGGAGCATCGGTGTAGCGTGTGGCGCCTCTGACGATCTGGGAAATTTTTCCTCATTAAACCCTCACGCTGGCGTTATTAACCATTGAGGCCATTTAGGCGAGCCCCTTCACCCAAGGGGAGCTCACGAAGCAATGACTTGGCTAGAATTACAAGATTCTTGCGGCAAGCTTCGAAGAATGTCATTATGGGAAATAGTCCATAGTGCTTCTCAACCGTACTTTTCTTAATGAAAATCGTTGTGTTCTTTTGAGTTACAGGGCAGGTGAATCTCTTGCCCAAGCGGTGACCTCGGCGTTCAGGCTCCCCGGAATAGAAACATTTAGACTACGATGTCTTTTACGGCCTTATTTTCCATAGCACTTGCACGCCCTCGAAGGGGCGCTCTATTGGACGAGTAATGTGACGCATCCCTTACGCAACGGCCTGGAATTTTCCTCTTGAATATAAAAGACCGCCTTTCCGCCGCAGCCACGTCCTACACGCGTGCTCGCTCCTTGTTCTGAGGTGAAGTCGGTAAGTCCGCCCATGTTCCCAATTCGCCCATAAAGAACACTTCCACACACACACACACACACCGCCACTAAAGAGACTGGAAGGACGTTTCACCTCACTTCCCCATCGCGAGCAATCGACGATCGGGTTCGTTTTCTTGATGGAGAGAGAGAAACGCCTCTCCTTGTGGCTCGCGTTCGTGTATGGTTTTCTCGTAACGATTCTGTTGTAACCGAACGTGAGAGGTTGCCATTATGCACTGTGCGCTTGTTGATTGCCGAAACGTGTAGCAAAAAGGACGCAGTAAGTACGCACTGAAAACAACATACTGAAAAGAAATGCAGTCTTCTTAGTTATCGAATTGTTGAAAGTTAAAAACAACGCGCATCTCTCCATAAAGATGGTATAAAGAAAATATAGTAGTTGGGCACGATCTTCACTGCAGTGATTTATACAGATAAATCTTATATTCAAATATATTTAAAATGTATTTTCGTTTAACAATGTTTGTACTCTTTGTCTTAAATGCGAGTATGTTTACGTTTGTATGGGACGCATTAATATTTAACATCTTTTCATCTTTGAAATTAGAGTTGCTTAAAGACTTATGTCCAATTGATCTATTTTACGTAGTAAACTTCCAATTGCCTTTGTCTCTTCTGCTTCACCGCCCTTCTGTTTGGAAACGGCTCTTACTTTCGTGTTTCTTCGGCCGTTGTTCGGGGGCGAGCAAAACCGGTGAGTGTTGTTTTCAAACGAGCAACTGGTTGGGCAACGTCCGCGAGGCTGGTCGTTGGGGGCAGAGGCCGTGGCTGAGGCGGAGCGAAGTGGAAGAGGGGGGGGGGGTAAAGGCGCCCACGCGTCTGCCTCTACCGCCACCGCTGCCACCGCCACCGCCCCAGCCACCGCCTCCGTCTTCGCAGCCGCCAGTCGCGCCAGTGCCGCCGGTGCCGCCTACCTGTGAATCGACCGCCGCCGTCCCGCCGCTGCCGTGCATGTTGCGCCACGCGGTGCGTTGCGTCAGCACGCGTTTCAACTTCAGGGGCGTCTCCGGGTCCGGGTCGAAGGCCCCAGCTGTGATTTAGTTGTTGCCTTGGCTGCCGTCGCCGTCGCTGGCGGGTGCCGCTGCTCACGGTACATCATCTCACCTTGTTATCAAGAAATGGTTGTTTAGTGGTATGCCGTGAGACAGAGTTCTGGGATTTCCTGGGCGTTGAGAAGTTGCTGGGACAGTAATAGTAATGAATTGATGTTGGGCGGTTTGTCGTTAGTACACACATCTCTATTTACATCCGTCTTTTGAGACGGTCGCTTCTTGGACTGATTATTTAAACATTGTTATTTTCCACTCCGCCTAGACGTTTTAGTTAATTTTTATACTCATACTTTGGTGCTCATTATTTGTCATAAACGTGGTGTAGATATTCATAACACCATTCCGTTATTGTGTACCCTGCAAATATAGTGAAACCCTACCGTTCATACGTAATCAAATTCTTCCTAACATGTCTGTATCTTTTGCGGAAGATTTCTTTTATATCTTTACATATTATTATTTTATATATTAGAAGATTTTGGGGTGGGTGAAAAGATCCTATACATTCGCGTTGAATAAATACACGCAGATAGTTGATTCAGCCTATAGACAGGGATTAATGCAACATGCAGAGTGAGCACACTCACGGGATTGGTGCTCGCAATAATTTCCAAGACTAACTGATCTACTAGTTCTTAAATATGCCTGTTTCAATTGTAGATGTTACAGTTCATTTTCATACTAATTATTATTAATTGTGTCCAATATTACATTATTTTTAGTAGAGCCCATAGTTTGTTGGCTTGGCGCATCTTAAAGGATGACTTCGGCTCTGCCTGCTTGCCAACATTACACCGTGCGACTCCCTCTTTCACTACTCCCGTCTTCTCACGATCAGTCGGGGCGGACGGTCGGATTCCCTTCGGAAGCGCGTGCGTGGGAGAGGTGCTGCAGTGCAGCAGCTTTCCTGCCTCGCAGCGCAGTCTACTCTTCCTCCTTCCGCCCGCCCGCGCGCTGCGAAAGCCGCCGCCGATGAGTCCCGCGAGCCGTTTTCAGCCGTCGCCGACTCATCGCTCCAAAGCGGGTCGGAGAGAGCGCTGGCGGACGCACGAGCGGTGTATTTCGTACTCGCAAATCTCCGCCGCCGCGACTCCCATAGTCTTCCATCCGTGGTGCGTTCATTTTATGAATTTCTACCGGATGTCGTTATTTATGAATGCAATGCCCGCTGTGATGGATGTACAAAACTCCGCGTTTGATTTTATTTGGGTGCGTTTTCGTGATGCTTTGTGGATGAATGACCCGTGACGTTTAAATGTCTACGACTTATCTGGATACCAGAGAGAGTCCTAGAACATTTAAATTCGCAATAGGATGTTTACAAATATTATTTTATTTCATAAAATTTGTTTGCGAATATCGTGATTAAAGCACACTCGAATATAACATACTGAAAAGAAATGCAGTCTTCTTAGTTATCGAATTGTTGAAAGTTAAAAACAACGCGCATCTCTCCATAAAGATGGTATAAAGAAAATATAGTAGTTGGGCATTATTGCCGATTCCATCTACATTCATGTACTTTGTTTCCAACAATCTAGTTTGCAAATTGGTTTGTGAGTAGTAAACATATGCATGATCTCTGTTGAAGCACCGAGAACACAAGGGTCGGCTTACGTAGCACAAGTGGATGCTAGGAGCTTTTTCTTTTATTTCTTCCTCTGATTCCACTTTGGACTATTGGTACAAACGAATGCCAACCTAGCTGTGAATAATGGCGCGACCCTGTGCTCTTTCACACCGAGAGAAATAAATCACCTTCGCCTTCCCGCTTCCGATTAACATTAGCCGAGGGCTACTGCACACATACAGCTGAACGAAGTCGCCAAGCGAAGAACTGTACCCTTTCTTCATCAGTTTGGTTTGGTATTCTTAATAATGATCCTTACGGACTCAGGATCACCAGCCACGTTGTTCGTAGGCTACTTGATATTGCCATAGTCACCGTGCAATTCAATTTTAATCGCAATTGTAAATCCAAAACGCGAATTTCAGAATTCAATTATTCAGAGCCATCTGATACGATATACTGGTTCTAGCAAGAAATAATAGCGTCCCATTAAAGCGAAATCTTTTTCGAAACGTTTGCGGTGTATGGCGCTGATTTATAAATTACGTTTTAGTGCATTAAATCGGTTGATAAATACTGCGCCACGATGTAACTCACGGATAAAATTAAGTGGGCAGTGGCAGCCATATGATTCCATGTGCCATGGACTTGGGTTAGTTGGTCGTAATTCGGCGTCGGTCCCACCTCCACGGTAGCTGCGGCCCGAGCTAGTGGAGTGCCAGGGCGTTCCCTTCCCGACGGGCCACGCCTCGCCTCGCCTCGCGTCGCCTCGGCTCGATCCGACCCCGCGTAGCCCTACGCGCCGCTGTCGCACTTGTTAGTCACGTTTGACGGCGCTGTGATTGATGAAAAGCGCTGCGCTGCCGACGGCGCGCCGCCCTCGCTGCCCCCTCCGCCCACGCCGATGCGATGAACGTCGTACCGCCGCCACTGCCGACGCTGCGGCTTGTTCGTGCCAACCAGAGCATGCATTATTGTTCTTTTCTTCCCGCGCTGGAGAGTTCCGAATAGCGAGTCGACGCTCGCTGTGTGCCCTGTGTGTGTATGTGTGTGTGGTTGTGAGTGAGGAGTCAATAGTGGCTCTTTTCGAATCTGCGAAATAATTTTTATTTTTTGACAGGCGAAAATGACCGTTTCTTCCCGTATCCCTCTGTATAATATAGTGTTATCCGAATAACGTTAAAGAGTTCAATTTCTTGAGTAGCAATCTGAAAACATTTACTGTTAGTGTAACAACCCCAGCAAAAATATTCGTTCGCTTCCCTCTTACCGGACCCATCAAGTCGTGGAATTCATTTATGTACAATGTAATTTGTTCTATGCGCTAGAATTGGTTGAAAAAGTAATATTTTTTTTTAGATATTATTAGGATGTATCATATTTTCAGTATATTTATAATTCCTTTGTCCTTTAGGCTCCTAATACTATCTAGGCTTCTTGCTAATAACATTAGGGGCATCTAATTTTATGGCAGACGTTCAAATGCGCTCCATCCCGCTGGTACATGTACGCCAGTTTACACGTTCGCACCGGTTGTGCGCGAATATTCCTCGTGATTGCGGCCTTGCCAGCCCCCGCGTTGTAGCACGTCACCCCCTGCTGTGGCCCCTCGGTTTTCCCGCGTTCCCCTCCTGTCTCCCCTCCACCGCCTCCACCCTGCCTCCTCAGCCACCGCCGCGCCTCCCGCCCCGCGCCACCCCCCGCGTGCCGGCTGCTCACCGCGTGTACGACATAAATCTTTATTTAGCGACTTGGCCGGCGGAGTTTTCGTCCTTTTGTCTTCGCGTCCTTTCAGCCCGCGCCGTTTGTCTTGCCGTTCTTCCCGCTCCCCGTCTTTTATCGTTTTTTCCGTCTTTCTTTCTGTCTTCTTGTGTTGAATTTTGGTTCTGTGTTCTTTTTTTTGTTTCTCTCGACAGTGCCCTCCTAGCGCGCTTGATTGCTCAGTGCCATTAATTCTAATTACATTTTGCTTTCTCATTGCACCACGACCGCGGTGTTTGTGCTGGTGTGCATCCTGTGAAATGGTGTATTCGCAGCCACTTCTTCCTGGAATGCCGACCAGCCCTTTAGCATTAAGTTACTAACACGTTGAGGAATAGGCAGTGCACGCATGGATGCGAAACGGCGTATGAGTGAAAATATGTTGCAAATTATGTGTTGTTAACATCACCTATTAACAGTTTTTTTGGTGTTGTAATTTCGCTGTAAGAACCTTTGTACGTCACTATTACTTTGCTGTGGATAAAAATGGAGTACTGCTTTACCAAACACAAAATAACAAACCATCGAATTCATCAGATTGTAAATGTACTAGAAAGAGAAGTTTGAAAGACACTGAATACGAACATTTGCCTTGATCAGGTGAACTACTTTTTCACGTAATATTCTCATCATTTCAGAAATAATTTTTGTCAGAAGAAGCTGACTGGAGAGATAGGCATATTACTTCACGAGCCAGAGAAATCAAGAACAGTCCAAAGGATTGACGTCAGACACGCACGATCAAACAAAATATAATGTAGCTTAACGCTCATTAGAATCTGTATCAATTATTGATGTGCTGCAATGTAAATTTGAGATGCTCTCCAACCTGTTGGGTTGCACTTGTTTTGTTGTACTGGTGTCAGCGTGACTGAGACACATTTATTGCATCTCCAGCGTAGAACATTCTAGTCCAGCCTGTACTCATAGATACTTCGCTAAGGGACTTGCTCGTAGTCATGGCTGAAGAATGAATTCCAAGTAGTATGCCTTCTCTTCCAGCGTCTTCTTCCGCTTACTGCGTCTTTGTAGGACTTCTAACCTAGTTTGTGCCAGACAGGGTACGAACCACTATATCAATTAATGTTTTTTTACTGTTTGTTTAAAGCAATTCCATAATAATTTTCTAGTTAATGGTCGATGTGAGCACTATATTAATCTTGTGATTGTGGTTCATGCCCTGACTGGAACGAAGACGCAACTAGAATGGTGTGGTTATATGTGTTGCACCCTTTTTTCTTAAATTGATTTGCTTTCACCACTCAAGCAATGTGTTTATCTGTACGTTTATGCGGGGCTAGTGCCTTCAGTTGGGGCCCTCTTGGGATAACCGGTTACCACGCACTAAATATGTGTTCCCCCTCCCTGGCCCATTGAATTCATGTCAGTGGGCTGGGCATGCCTTGTGTTGGTGTTCAGCTTCGTTACGATAAGTTGCCATTTAAAATACTTAGGTGTATTTTTTCCGTTTTTTTGCAGACCTCTAACCCTTGGAGAGTGCTACACCGGGCAGCCAACCAGCTTGCTTGTTCCATCCGGCCAGTCAATCATGCGCTAGCTTACATCTGCCTATCCCCGCCCCTTTACCCTTCGGAAGGTGCCACTGCGTGTTGCTTTTAGAAAACTACTTTAGCTTCTGGGCTGCAATTCATCTAGCACAATCATTGCTTTCTGCTTGTCTTATCCATCATCTTTATTAGTGTGTGCTGAAACACCACCTTCAGTCCCTGACATTGCAACAAGACTGAGAGCATTTGGAAAAGAAAGCAAAGGAAAAAAATTGAGTAATCAAGTCGACAAATCCTGTGTCAATCAAAATAGTTTTCCGAAGATTAAAGGTGGAATCAGAACTTTCTATTCGCAACTTCGGACCTCCCCCAAGAACAAAGATTTTTTTTTACGTTTCGCATCGCTGCTAGAAAGTAAAAACCCAATACCCTTCACTACTAATCACAACTCCTAACCAAAAACCCGAAACGAAAAAGAGATCAAGAGAGTCAAGTCGAAAAGCAAGCTGCAGCTGAAGAAGCTCTGGGAAAGCACAGCCAAGCTCTTCCCTTCCCCGAGAGTGCCGCCGTCGCCAGCGTGTTGTGGAGCTCCGACGCAGTCGCCGCCGCCGCCGCCACCGTTGCCGCCGCCTCAGCCTCCGCCGCCGCCGCCTCTGCTGCTTGCCACGCGGCCAGAGCCAGAGCTAGCCACCACCACCAATCAGCAGCCCCAGTCAGCGAGCCAAGACGTCCGCGACCCGCGGTCAAGAACCAGTGATATTTTCATGGTCCAGTGAGATTGATATTAATAACCGTAATATTTTCCTCGTTACTAGTCTTCGTTTGCCATATATTATAAAAATATATAACGCACGTTCCAAGTGAATATAAAGTAACTGTATTAAATACAATAGGATCCGTGTGAAACGTTTCTGATTAATGCAATCGAATGGTGAGAAGATATATAAAGTGAAGAATCTATTTGTGAAATTTGGTACTGTAATTTTAAAAAGTGAGTGATTTTTAAAGAGAGAAAAGAACAACCTTTATATCTACAATAATTAATTGAACTGAAACGAATATATCCTACATAAATATTCACATACGCATATATAAATATATATTTTTTGTGTACGTACTGAGAATCATACATCGAGTGAACTAAGCAAAACAAATCAAAACAAAAAAATAATCAGCATCTCCGTTCGTCTACAAAACTGTTGCGGGTTCTGAGAGTTCAATTTAACGAAACAATTCGTCCCTCCAGAGAGCAAGGCCAGCAACACAAGCGACCTGCAAGAAACTCTGCAGCCGCCACCGCCGTCGTCGTCGTCGCCCGTCGCCGTCGTCGCCGCCGCGTCCTCCTGAGCTCCCTCCTCCCCATCCCCGCCACCCCGCGAGCGCGCGCCAGCCGAGCGTGGTCGCCGCTGCTGCCGCGGCGGTCCCCGCAGTCACTGCTGCGAGAGGCGAGCGTGTGAGCGAGCGCGCGAACTCTTCGTCGCCGCCGCCCTCGTCTTCGTCGTCGCCGTCGTCGTCGTCGTCGTCGTCGTCGTCGCCTTCGTCGACGCCGTCGTCGTCGTCGCCGCCGCCGCGCCGCGCCTCTGGCACTTTTTCCTCCGCCTCCCGCCCCTTCGCCAATCGCCGCCATCATTCTGTTCCCCGGCGGGCTCGTCAGCGCCACGCCCCCTCCTCCCCCCAACCCTCCGAGCTCCCCCTTACCGTTCCCCGACTCCCCGGCCGCTTCCAGCATGGCCATGGTCAACATGAACAACCTGCTGAACGGCAAGGACTCGCGCTGGCTGCAGCTCGAGGTGTGTCGCGAGTTCCAACGGAACAAGTGCACGCGACCCGACACCGAGTGCAAGTTCGCGCACCCGCCCGCCAACGTGGAGGTGCAGAACGGCCGCGTGACCGCCTGCTACGACAGCATCAAGGTCAGTGGCTTTGTGATTTCTCTCTTTGCCTTTGCATTTGCCTGTTTTCTCTTCTTATTCCTCTTCTTCTGTCGATCTCATGTTATTGTGATTACTATCATTGCTGCGGCCGTCTATGCGGTTGCTGGGCGCTGGGGACAGCGGGGCAGGCTCGCTGAGTAGCGCGTCGCCAGCGCTAGTTCGCTTGTGCTGAGTGTCTGCCTCGCGGCCCGTCTCCACTCTAACAGCTGTATTGCCCATACATTTTATGTCCAGATCTTCATAGGATTTTTAGGTATAGGATTTGCAGAGCATAGATTCGTCTATTTACGTAGACCGTAATAGCGATAGTTAATGTTTGTGTGGTTAAAGTATCAATTTTTACGACGTTTTTCGCCTTCTTACCTAATTTGAATATTATCTACGTTCACAAATATCATGCTTACTCCTTGGAATTAAAACGTAATCTAAATGATACATTTGAAAATGTCAGTTGTTCCCTTTCTGACCTGTGAACCTCAATATTATTCTCTTAGATGAGTCACAAAGGTTTATTATAATTTTCAAAACTCTATGTACCGTTTCACTCTATTCAGTGCTCTTTGTATTGCAGAGGAGATAGTCCAAACTGTAGGTGAGATAGACGAAACCAGTTTCTACCGTTGGGGGACAGGAGTCCGTTAAAAATACGCAGTCAAACATTATTGCTTTATCTCGAAAGTGGTTGTAAACCGATTGGGTGACGAACGCGCGAACGAACTTCATAGCGAATGCTGCAGTGACGAAACATCTGTTCCTAGATTGATTATCTTGTATTTGCGGACTCTTCGAGTACCATTTTCATTAGACGCGCTAGTGTAGTGCATGATATATCCCGGAATGTGGCGGTGTTTCCCCTCTCGAACTTGTTCACCCGCGCCGACCTACACGCAGGCTTGAAGAGTTTCCATTTCCAGGTATCTCCACTCAGCGAGACACCGCCTCAGTTGGGGCACACTCGAAGCTCCCGACTGGTCTCTTAGCATGTATGGTTGTGCAGAGCATGTAAGTGTAAGTGTGTGTATGTATAGGCAGTGGATGAGACGAGGGTGAAGAAGGAAAAATGGCGCGCGGTCAGTGACCCGTTTGTTCAGTTCTCCGGCGTTTGCCTGCTTTTTATCAGATAACTTACCGATCAGAGCAGTCGCCCGCTAAAATTCTCCTCCAAACAGTGGCTGAATTCGACGTAGCTAACTAGTGTCGAAAATACATCACCGTCGAGTCTCGAACCCTAGGACACCCGGTGAGACATTGCTTTGCAACAGTTGCGAAGCATCCGACTTGGAGAGTAGGAGACGCGCGACGATGGAAAAGAAGCGGCATTGCCGTGGATTATGTCCCCCGCACTCGCCCGCTGCGCCGACGTTCGTAACCTTTGCCACCGGCAAGCGCTGGTCAGGTGCGTAGCCGGGCAGCGCACGGCGAAGGCTCACGCTGGGAATGGGGTGGGTGGGTTAAAAGGCTGATGGTGCTCGTCTGTCCTTCCCTCACTCATGGAAATCCACCCCGCGTGGAGTCTCTCAGTCTCCCGGAGTCTCGGCCGTCCGCTTCATTCAGACAGTTTCGCGCTTGGGGTACTCCACAATTGCTCTCATTGACCCAATTTACCGTGACTACCTTACGTCTTATTTAAAGTAAAGCCCTCGTATCACTTTGAATATCTGTACGATTCGGCGAAGAACCTTACACTTGGCTTCTCGGAACTTGTCTTAATCCTTTACATTTCAAATTAATCTCTAGCGCTAATTCATTTGCCTATCATGCAAATTTCTTTGGTATGTAATACAGTGTTTCGAGCTCCGAACAGGTAGCAATTTCGCGTTTATTCTGAATACGAACCAAACCATCTTTTGGTCAGACTCTTCCTTTAACTGCCAGAGTCCAGATTATTTCTCCACAACCTCTAATATTCTCCATCTCTGCTTAACTCTTCCTTTACCTCCAGGTCGGTTCTCCTTTGCACTCAACCCCCCTGTCCATCCCCAGGCACGGGCCTCGCGGCGTCCGTCGGATTACCCACCCCCCGGGGCTCACGACGCACCACTGGTTCCCCAACCACGCCCCCGGTGCCCACCCCACCCCACCCCCGTCGCGCCCCGCCCCGCTCTCCGGCGGGATCCACGCGGTCCGAGCGAGCCAGCCCGGGGCTTTGTACGAATAACGATAATCGCGGTCAAGACAATCCGGATCAAGCCCGGCGGCGCGAACAGGATTTGGCGCCAGGGCGGCCGGGACGCGCGCGCACCCCGCTCCCTCTCGTCACCGCTTCGCCCCGGGCCGCCGACCGCAGGGCGACGCTGCGTCCCGCGCGCAGTTGCGGCGGCCGAGCCGCTGCCGCCCCCTTCTCCCCCGCGCCCAGCCTGCCTTCACCCCGCGCGGCTCTCAGCCCAGATTTTCTTCTTTTCAGCACGCTTCGAGAGCTGCTGCAGTTTGTCGCCCCGACCGCGTAATTTGAATCGGTTTTCAGCGCGCAGGGATTCGGGCGTCGGGCGCTCGGCACGCGCCGAGCCCTGTAGACCGGGATTTGCTCCTTTAGTTACTCCTACCTGACCCATTTCGTAGCCGGCGTGACACCGCTCGCGTTTCTTTATCGCCGTCTTCTCTCCGCGCGTTCTCGCCCAGACCATTGTTCCCATCGCTCGATCTCCGAACTTCCTGCGTCATCACCATTCACAGCATCGCATTTCTGAATCTCCTGTGAGTCTTTGGGCACTTTGTCACACGGATGATTTCTATATCACCTCTCCCGATCCATACCGTACTCACACTTCCGCCTCAAACTTCCGCCACAAACCGCGCTGCTCCTTTGAGGTCGCCCCATCCGGGATTTTATCGCCGTGAGGCCGATTGTGCGCGCGCCCGCGCGGGTAACTCGGGTTCCGAGCCCCGCGAGCACCGAACGGCGCCCGGATTTTTGCCCACGCTCCCCCCGATTCGCTCCCTTCACCCCCTCATTCCGCTCACGCCACCCTATCCTCCTGCTCCCCCCCCCCCCTCGCACCGCCCACGGAGCCTCCTTCGCGAGCTCGAGCCTTCCCACGCCCGCCGCCCTCTGGCCGCCAGCCATGCTCCTCGACGGGCAATCTCCACGTCTCTGCTCCCATAAGCCTCTAATTTTCCGTCGGCGCCATCCACACTCGTGGCCCCCGTCTCCCGCGCCCACTTTACATATTCCGACTCCTCCTTCTCTGCCTGTCTCTCTCTCTTCCCTTCTCGTCCTCCTCCTCCACCACCACCACCACACTGCCCGCCGCATACCTTCACTTCTACCTGCCACCCTCCGTCCATCTACACTCTATACCTCATGCTCTCACATACTCGCATCCCCTTCATCGTCTGTGTTTTTTAAATATATCGTTTCAAATGAGAATCTCGGAAATGTTTGAAATTCAGCATTAAGCTAGAGAAAGACGTGTATACGTACGCTTCGGAAATTGGACGAATTTTTTTCTTCCTTTTTTTTAGCGTCGCGCTTTTGCTGTGTCAATCGATTTTGTCGGGCCGAGGGGCTTATCGCGTGGACTCGCGCGCGGTGGGCGAGCGCGGGGAGAGAGAGAGAGCGGGCGGGCGGCCCGCGGTAACCACGAAGTCACGTTTCGTATTGTGGAGGGCCGCGCGAGTAAAAAAAGATAGCTCCCTCACTCGTAGATTCTGTGAAATAGATTAGAGCGTGCGTCCCCGCGTGTCCCTTGTAGACCAGAAATTGTTTCCTTCGGCGTGTTTTTGTGAAGCGAGTTAAAGGGCGGCGGAAATAAGATTTTAATTTTCTGGGAATCGATTGAAACGAAACTCGTGATTTGGTCTTCCCAACATTGTGTACTTGTCAGGATGGTTAAAACCACTTTTTAAATGCGATGGATCTGCTTTGGTGATATTTCATAATATTTCGTTTTGATGTTTTTGACAGGCCAGAATACACAGCGTGCAATAGGAAAATTAATATTTTTACGATAATAGACATCTCGAATATTTTCATTAATATTTACATGCGTTGAAGCTAAGCGTATTTTTTTGTTTTATCTATAAAAAGTAATTTTCATTTGTATCTTCTAGAGATGAGATATTTCAGATTTAGATCAGTGTTGGATTTACTTAGGGTTGATTTTAATATTGGTTTACATTGAGTTAGATTTTGGTTAGAAGAGTTTTAATTCGTTTAATCTATAATATCATTGTAAGTACTTTAGCAGAAAATAAAACAGAGTAACTTAGGATTCTATATGCAATTTTTGCCTAATTTTGAAATCCGAGAAACAAGGAATTGTAGTTTTTGAGGGAATCTCGATTCTTGTGCAATTGTGTGTCCCAGTAGTAATGTGACTTGCATTGTGTGTCGCTCTGTCTGCAAACGCCGCTGCCGCTGAGCCGTCACCCCCGAGTGTAGCCCCGCGCGTCATATCTTTAATTCATATTCCCGCGCTCGCAGCTGTTCGACCAGCGGTGGTGGCACCGGCGGCGGCTGCTGCGGCTGCTGTTTTTCTGCATGCCTGTGCACGTGTGTGTGTGTGTGTGTGTGTGTATGTGTGTGCTTCGCCAGCCGCCGCTTACGGGCGCCCTACGCCAGCCACCGCCCTCTCCCCCCCCCCCCCCCGGTGGAGTACTACCGCGCTGGCACGTCGCCAGCTTCTGGTGGCGGGCTCCACCCCACTCCACCCTCGCCACAAGAAGCGCGGGAGCGGAGATCTGACGGCTGCCTAATCCGCGATGCTCCGATTGCGCCTCGAATGGTAATGGGAACAGACATGCACATTTTGAGGTGCAGGGACAAAAAATGACGTCATGCGTATATGCGTCATACGTAATGGCGTCATGCGTCTTAATGTTCTGACGAAAACTTTATTATTTCGGTTGTTTCGTTACATAACATGTGAAAGTACATAAGAAAAATTAAGTTAATTTCTTGTAATGAGAATAAGTATATTGAATTGAGCCAGGGAATACTCACATTACATTCGTCAAAGGAAACCACCTACCTATGAGTTGCTGGGCAAGTGCGTGTTCTCTTTGGCAAAATCATATTCTCGTTTGTGTGGATGAAAAATGTTTCCCAAAGTGCGGAAATCATTTGTGTTATTTGCATCGGAATTTAATTTAGATTAGTGCACTGGTCGTTCCGTGAGCTTACGAAGAAAGATCTGCATGCGGCTCGTGCTTTAGGAAATTCTGAGACCGTATGGCGGTTGGGTATTTTCGCGTTTTAGGTCCTTTCAAGAGCAGGCCGCAATAGCTCAGGGTGTTCCGCGAAACGCGAATTTAATTTGGATTGAGGGTGCAACTGAATTCCGCCGCATGGCAAGCCCCAGAGAGGGAATTTAACGGGAACGCGACCCGTTCATTTCGTATTGAACTCGTTTCATCATTCATCAGGGGAGTAGTCGGCGCTGAATTTCGTAGGATGTCGGATGGCGTTTCGTTGTGCGGATTCATTCGCAATGCCTTGGATCTATTTGCTCTCTGCCGCCCCACAGGTTTATTTTTGTTTCTTCCTGGTAAGCCATGCCGCTACGTAGAGAAAATTACTCGTACTTGTCGAATTACTACTGATCTATTGTTGTATTCTGTATATGCATTAATTAAGAAGATGAATAATTCATGGTTCTAAATAAATATGTGCACTCACAAGTAATGAATTGAGCAAGCATCGAATTTGCTGGGTATTCTCAGTTTCTTTGCTCTACTGCATTTCATTACATTTCATTAGCCTTCAGAGTGGCAACATAAGACTGGGTGTGCATCTGTTTTGTGCTTCATCACTCCCGGATGAAAAATGTCCTGAGAGTTGAAGTCAACCAAACTGTGCTGCAGTGAAGTATTTTAAGAGCTTTAGTAAGAGAAAAATTATTTTGACGTCGTGCTTAGGCTCCTTAGTCTCCATCGCGCGACACGGTCACCGGATCACACTAAGAACAAGGGGATGAGACGGCCCCTCCACCCTCTCCCGTTCCACTCCCGCCCCTCCTGCTGCTCTTCCTCGTCCCTCTCCACCTTGGATCTGTGCCCGGCCGGCGCGAAAGCCAGGCTCAGTAATTGCATTTACATATTATTTATAAAGGCCATTACATGGTTTAGCTATTCCTGGAAGGAGGCGCCCCGCGAAGGCTGAGGAGGGGGAATCGCGGCGGGGGCAGCGGCAGGGGACTGGGCGGGACGGGGCGGGAGGGGCAGACTCCGGCAACGCGGTGCACAATGGTCCGAAGCATCACAAAATGTACGCAACGTATCTGCTGGTGGTTTTCGAAACAAGCATTTCAAACGGCAAAACTCAATGAAAAATTTTAAACAAATGTATGTCCTATGTGTTTATAATTTTTGTGCATAATGACTGTTTAAGATTTGAATTAAATATTTAAATGTTTTCTTACCCTTTTTAAATATTTAAACTAGTTTTGATCAGTCTAGTAACAAACGTTTCAGTAATCTACAGCCCAGAAGAGTAAACAATAAGTTCCCCAACAGCAAGTCAAAATAAGTTATTCTTCGCCAATGTTTGTGAGCAAATTGAATTACTTACTTGTTTCGACTGTGAGAGGATTTTATGGACGCATCAACCATCTTAATCTGAATGTACCCGACGTCACTGGAAGCCGCCCGCCTTCGTCGTCCCAGCGGGCGGGTCGGCCCGGTCCGTACGCGCCCGGGCGAAACGCGTGCTACGCGCCGCCTCCCCGATGGAATTTCCGCTCCCGCATCCGCTCCCGCCCCGCTTCGCCATGACGCGTCGCGTCGGGGCGACCGCCGCGCCGTAACACGACGCGCGCCACGACGTCAGCTGCTTTTTCTTCGTCTCGAAGGCTCCTTGGCACGATATTTTTTCGTCGCGCGCTTTTTCTCCCCGCTGAATGAAGAAAGTTCCGAATATTTTTTGGGATCCGTCCTGACTGAATATATGCCTTGCAGGATGCAAATATAATTTTTGTTGTTTTGTGTCGCTAAAGAATTCTGTTCGCTGATGAAAATAGGCGCACTCCAGGAGTCGATGGGAATGCTGGATAGCGATTTCTTTGTGATGTTCGCTGGGGGCGTTCTCGCTTTCACGGAGGTTCCATTTGGCAGCGTGTCATGTTCCTTCAGCTGCCTCGCGAGTACGGGCGAACCGAGGCTCATTCACGGGGTCAAAGGGTCAATTGCGGTTCGGTCTCCGCGTTTTCTCCGCGACCTTCCGCCTCTCCCACCCCTCCTTTCCCCTCCTCCACCCGGCCTCTTCCATCGCTTCCCTCATGTCCATGATTACGGCTCGTTCTGGTGTCACCATCTGCGACTTTCCTCAATCATCAAATTATGTTCGAATCCTCCTCGCTCGGGTAGCCTGCTACTGTGCAAAACTCAGAATATATGGAGTATAATTCTGAACGTCCGTCGAGAAGCACTGTAGGCGTATGAAATAAACCGCATTTAGTTTTCATTTGTAGGAGCTGTGAAAACGGTTTTGCGTCCCATGCGGTCGCGCGTTCCCCTCAAGCATACTTCCGTGCTTTTCCCTCCCATGCTTCACCTCGGTTGCGGTCACCGCTCCCGCTCCCCACCCATACCGCCCTCGCAACCGCTGTCGGTCGATTGTACCCGTGCGCGCCATGGAACTGCTGCACGGGGCCGGGTCGAGCCGCTTGCAGAGCGGGGTCGCGCTCCGCGCCAGGCCACGCCACGCCACGCCACGCTTCTCTCCCGCCACGGCGAGCCACGCCGCGCCGCAGCGCACACCACGGCACGGAAAAGGGCGGCCGCACGGATCGTTAAACGTAGGTTATGCCGAGAGGGCTCGCGCGGCTGCGACTTTATGCGACGGCACAGAAAGCGAAAACCGCCTAGGTCGATCGGCCGCGCAGAGGGTAACCAGAGAATCGTGAGACGTCGAAGCGAAGATAAAGGGGTCAACGCATTCAGGACACGGGACATTAGGTTTACTCCTCAAGTTATACCCTTTCCGATTAACACGAGCGTGTGAAGACCATGCGGGTAAAACTCTTGTACGTTCTGATTTTTCGCACCATCTTCAGAATGTGGTTCCGTGGATGACAATACCCGAATGCTTGCCCCTTCATCTGATCCGGGTGCGTGTTTGTTGAAACTATGGAAGTCTGCGTCTGTATGCGCTTTCGTGGTACGGTTAAAAAACGATACATGCCAACTTTGGGAATGTGTTCCCATCTATGCGATGCTACAGGATTCGAAAACAGCTCGGTGTGCCGCGTCGAGGGATTCGGGGAGTCGCAATACTCAAAGGCAGGGGTCACGATTGTACTCCCGAAATGCCCTGGTCGCTCTTGCGGACTCTTTGACTTCCAACCGCGGACGTTTCTGTTCCCAGGCCGTGTTATTTTAGGCGTCCCGCTATCTCAATTTAGCAAGTTTCGGTTTCGCTTTTTCCTCTGACACAAGGTTGCCGCGACTTCCCTCTACCTGAAGGTTTACGTCACCACCGAATGCACGTCAGCAAGTTCGTGTTTATTGCTTCATGAAATGTTAAGTAACAAGGAGCATGAAAGGCAGTGATCACGGACAATATAAGGTTTTAAGCAACACCTCGGATTAGCTGCTAAGAGTGATAAATTTACAAACAAAAGAAATGGTAACATGAAACTCTGACGTGATATGTTAATTTACCTTTCAGTTCATTGATGACAAAGAGACGAATTAACTTTTTATATACTAATTAAATGTTGAACCGGTTACGAAATGCTTGCTGACCGTTCTTTTTAATGCATCCGGGTATATTTCTTATAATGAGAATTAAGTTCATTACTGAAACGGGCGGAACGTTATTCATACACATTATTTACACGAGTAATCTTCTGAATCTTCACTAACGAGCTTTCCTAGATACGAACTGCTTTTGCTCTCCGCATGATATTTTGTGCCAAATCGCCATCGAGTTGAGCCAAGTAACGAATGTTGCGTCATTACGATGCATTTCGTAAATGAGTAACATCGCATTTCGTGCTCCAACTTAAAAGCATAAGAAACCGCAACATTGTGGGTCGGAACTTCACACCCACTCGAAAAGTAGCGCACTAGTCGCCTGCTCGAGAAGTTAATCGGCCCGCCGTGCGCTATAATTCTATTCGCAGCTGCTCCTCCATTTCCCGCGAGCCGCGGCGATCTAAATTGCGCTTTAGGGAGCTTTGCGGAGAGGCGGCGGCGGGAGGCGTAGCCGCGTGGTGCCACCGCCGCCGCCGCTTGTGTTACGCGTGCGCGTGCGTGTGAACGCCTGGCGCGTCGCGAAAGCGCGCGCGCGTGTCGCCGCTTCATTCGCAATGCCCTTTGCGCGGGCGCGAGGTAAACTGCGCGCGAACGCACGTTCTCTCACTCCCTCTCCCTCTCTCTGGACGCGAATATCCAGCCGTTCTCGTGTTCGCTGCCGACTGCTTGGTGACCCGATTAGCGACGGAACAACAAAGCCGCTAGCGTTGGCGGGGGTGAGTGCGGGCTACGCTTCTGGTACCGTTTACTTCCCGTCGCGCATTACAGAAGAAAGTTCTGGCCAATCTTGGGCCCTTGTGTCGGGCTCAGGCTCCGAGGGCGCATTCAAGAAAGTGAAATTTAAAAAATATCCCTTATCATGCCAAGAACATTTGAAACATTCAATTATAAAACGTTATGTACAAGTATTTGTGTATTATTTCATATAGATTAAAGAATACCACATTTAATGTATGTAGTTGTCTAAATAATTCGGCGTAAAATTTCTAGAAGAATGAGTAGAATTTTTTCATCTTGTGACAATAGCTTGATTTCTCTCTATCTTTGTCGTCTAAAACGACCGGAGGTCTTAGTATTATTTGACATTTGCCTAATTTAGAATTTCTCACAATGAATTACATTCATGTGTTCAATATATGTTGACCGCTGATAAAAAACTTTAGATTACTCCAAACCTCAATCCATTTCTTATGTAGTTTAATTTTTTAATATATAATGATTTCCATTCACGAAGTTACTAGATATTCAGAACTTGTTGCATCCTAGCCACATAAATTGTTTAGCAACGAGAATCTAGGCTATTCCATAACATTAATAAACCGAAATGTTTATGGTTCGATTCGAGTACAAGTATTGGGGGACACACTAGGAAAGCGGCCAAAGAGAAAGATCGCAGACGCACGGGTCATGGCTCGTGGTTATGAGTAGTGTCCGAGCATTCGTCTGGGGGCTGAACGGGCAGCGACGAACAATGAAAAGCGCTTAGTAGCCGGAACCGGTGCCAGGACTCGAATCTGGCTCCTGGCGGTGAGAATGTGCATTCATTACCATGCCTCCACCCAAAGCTGTGTGGGCAATTATTCCTACTCAGTATTCTAAGAACAATTTCTGCACATGCTCCACTTCCTTGTTCTTATTCTTGAGAGCACATTTGTTTATTGTTTTATTCGGTATTTTTATAAAAGTGTTCTGGTGTAAGACTCCGTTTATGTAAAGGAAAGACAGAAGCGATTTCCTCGTTACAGGGTACAATCAAAGAGTACACGTTCTGCGGAGAGCCACGCTACTAAGTAAGGTGTGGAAGGCACACTCGCGTCTTAACACTCGTCTCTGTCGCGAGGATAATTTCATGACGTTCGTTTCCAATGCAGTGGGAGCCCCGTTTCCGTAGCGTGCATATTCATTGAGCACGTGAGCAACCGAGGAAACGTCTCTCCTCTCCCCCTCCGTTTTCTCGCCGGGAACTTTGTTTGTTTGCGTTACGTTTCCAGCCAGCCAGCGGCGGGCCGTAAAATAAATTCCCAGTCGACGCGGCGTCCGCGATCATTTTCACGCCCCCTCTGAATATACTACGCAGCGGCGGGGGCGACGTTAATTGCCGCCGTTCTTCTCGTCGTTCCGACGACGACGGCGGCGGCGGCGGCGGCGACACCGAAGGACGCGAGGACCGTCGAAGCGCTGCGACGTACACTCCGGAAGGGAGCGGGGAGTAAGAGAGAGATACGAGGCACATACCGGCCACGTGGCGACAAAGGGACAGTCCGTCAAGATTAAGGGTTGTCAGCTTTCTTGGGTTGATCGAGAGAGGCGGCGTGACGCGACGCGTGTCTTGTTTCGTCGTTATGCAGTTGCTCTGCTCCGAAGCGATGAGGTCTTTTTATAGAAATGTTTATTGACGTTGGAAAAATAAAGCAAGTGTTTCCTGGGCTTCTCTGCTGATGATTGGAATATTTGTCAGACAGATCTATGTTTGAGATACGTTGCGCGTGTGTTGCATGGAATAAATTAAGAATTTAGTATTTTCATTTATAAATATAAGAAATAGAGCACAACTCGCCCTTTGAATTCAGTAATGATTTCAGCTTACCATGTTACTTGAACTCGAAGTCATAGTACATCTTAGTCAACCTTTCAAAAGAGAAGATGTGATAGCTGATACATCAACAATGTTCTGAACTTGGAATCAGTTTGTAAAAACAAATTGGACATTTTTTCCGATCTTCTGCCGTATAACAGAAACAAAATTTCAATTTCGGTATAGCAGAATTATGCAACATGTTGAAATAATTTCTCTTTACAATATTGCCGGTACGGTCATATGAAAACAAAATTTTAGTTTCATTATACCGATTTATTGAATGGAAAACATAAAAAGTATTCAGGAAAAATCGATGTATGTTTGCCATCCGGACTCCCACGCGAACGGGATCTTGGCGCGGCCGCAGGCTCCATCGCCGCGACGCCGCAGGAGCGCCTGCCAAGACGCCGCCTCCGCGGCAGCCGCCCGCTCGCCCGGTGCACGCGCGTATTTTTAAACAATTTCTGGCCGCGCCGCGATATGACGGTCCGCGGTCCGCTTTTCGGCGCCCCCTCCCCCTCTCCTCCCCCTCTCGTCGCGCCTGCCTCCTCACGCGCTCGCGGGGGCCAAGTGATCCATGGCGTTATGGGAGCTATTCTGAGCGCCGCGCCCGACCCACCGCCCACTGCCCGACGCCCTTCGTGCCGGCAAAGCAACCTCTGCGAGCAACTTCGCAGCGGGCGCGGACGGGCGCACAAAATAACCCCGAAGTCGGTTGATTTTGCCAACGTTTGAGTGAATCAGTTCTCATTTTATCAGGATTATGCCACGACTATGTTAGTTCTTTGTATTAATCAGTTGGACTAGGCAAAATATTCGTTTTAAGTCATTAACATGCCCGCTGTTCATGTTCCATCGACATCGGCACCAAGATGCAAATACTTTCTCAATTCCAGGGTTGGTTGAATCGACTTCTTTGTCTAGTTACAGACACCTGACATTGCTTTGGGCTGTCAGGGCGACGCTTAGTTGTAGAAAGATTGCCTTGTGAAAATCTGGCCATTCCGTCAAAAAAAGTCCATTAAAATACGTCTTAGAAGAAAAAGTTACAGAAAACTCTTTAAGTTTTCTCGCTAACCAACGTCTTACCCTCTTTCACCGAAATGTCGCAACATTGTTCCGTCTCGGTGACCTTTCATGCTCTGAGAGTACGGTTGCACTATACGTTAGGGTGGCAATCGCATGACATCGGTCGACCGTTGCATTGCTCCAATCGCTCTCTCTCTCTCTCTCTCTCTCTCTCTGCGGCCCATCTCACCAACTCGTAGAACGTATAACAGGGTTTAGAAGCAACGCTTTCCGTACGCCTTGCGAGACACGGTCCGTCCTCAAGTTGTTTTACCACGCGGTGTATCCATTACTTCACATTGTGCGAAGACTGTCCGGTTTCACCAGGTGGAGTACGTTCTCATCCCACCCATCACTCGCGCTTATTAAATTTCTGAGAGGTGTTCTATAAAGAGAGTGCGAGGGTATAAATCTCACCGCTGCCACCAAAACCTATAATACAACCAAGCTAACTACAATTGTTTAAAAGATTTATCTCTTGTACACTTTTGCATTCTGGATCATTAATCCTTAATTTTTGTACAATTGCCTTAATTAACTTTAAGACTTATTTTACGGTGTCGGGGCAACATATAACCCTTTGCAGAGGATCGTCTCTCGTCGGCGTCTGACGCAGGCGGTGACCGCTTCTGAGGGTTGCAGGGGCGGGGGCGCCAGAGGGCTTTCGGCCGCTTCCTCCTCCGCTGAGCTCTGGCCGGCCAGCAGCCCACTCGGGCCACCGGGGCCCGGGCGGGAGGGCGAATTCATTTATCTAGCGGGCGAAATCGCGGCGCCCGAGTCCTTTGGCTGTTCATGAGCGGCGCGCGGCTTTGCGGCGGGGGTGGTCGGGAGGGCGGGGTGTCCGCCGCGGAGGGCTACGCGGAATCCGGAGGAGAGTCTTCGCCGCTGGGCCTTTGTAATCGAAACTCCGGCGGCGGAGGGGAGGAAAGGGGAGGAGGCGGGGCGGGAGCGGACGGTCACGGCCAGCGAGTCCGGCCGGAGATGAGGCCTGAGGCCAAGGGTTGGTCGCGTGGGTGGGCGAGGGCTGGACCGGAGCGGCCGACGGGAAGGTTGAGTGTCAAGGAGAGAGACTCGCGATGCGGCCGCTACGGGCCCACCCTCGGGGAATAGCGAGATACGGCGGCCGGTGCGTTTCCGGGAACGGGACCGACTGTATCGTTCAGGCTGATGAAATTAATACGTACAAATTGTTCGGAATATCATCAGCCACCGAACGGAAAGCTCATTTATTGGCTTTTATCTTGTTACAGACCGTATTGAAATTCGAGACCTCGCAAAACGTCATCTGCAATCAGAATTCTTTTCTCGCAATGAATTTTTTAACTCACTGTGTTCCTTATACCAATAAGAAAATCCAAGTTCTTTCAAAAATTATAAAAGTAGCTTTGCGTCGAATGCATGTGCACGGTTTAAAGCATAATTAATCAAGAGAAATAATTATCAAATAGTACATCTTTGCTAATTCTGTGATCGAATAGCAGTAATAATCATGATGAATAGAATTATTTCACAAGAAATGTTCTTAAAGCGTTTATCTGTTTGTGTTGGCATATGACGAGGCACCTTCTGGCTGGCTCGGGGCGCGTCTCTCAATCCCGGGCGGAGCGGAGGTCCGAAGTCCGTACGCGGAGCCCTTGCCATTTCCTTCCGGCTTGGAGCGGGTGCGGAGCGGAGCGGGGCCCGGTCAAGACGCGCGTTGTCCCGGCCGCTTTGTCCCCGCGCGAGACAAAGCGCTCGTATGCGCACTGCCCCGTGGCGGGAAGGAGGAGGCGCGGGAGCGGGGGCGCATCCTGGGAGAGGCAGCAGGGACGGGATTATTGTCTTTGGCGATTTGTTTCTCTGAAGAGCGAAAAGAAAGTTTGCCTCATGTGCATAAACGTGTTGGATGTCCGCAATCCACACGAGAGGTGACAACCCTGTGAAGTGTTCTAGTTCGCGATTCATCATACAAATTCTTTTAAATACGTTCGTGTTGCTATGCATTTTAAAAATTTAACGGTCGTTGAGTCATGAATGCATTATCTGACACAATCGATGAATAAAAAAAAATAATTATTTTATCTAGGTAAAAAAACGATAGTGGTCGACTGTGCTAGGATAATATGATGTATGAATGAGTTATTTTTACTCTGTTTTCTCCCTTAGTAATTTGCAAGCGAAGCCGAATCTTAGAATGCATTCGTCATGTCGTCTGGAGGTAGTATTCCTGTGTACGCCATTACATCGTACAACGTGGACTGAATAGCCTTTCGTGTATTAGTACCTGCCATTATTGCTTTGCTTGAGCTAATGAAACGTGACTGTATGCAACTGATGGAAGCAGAATGGTGGGGCAGATTACCATTGCGTTCATTGTTTACTGTCGGAGTGTTATTAGAGAGCTGTTTTAGTCGTATTGTTGTATTGGAGGTTTCGTATTTTATTCTCAATATCTTAAAGGTAGTGTGACTGATTTCTTAAATTGCAGAGCGATATAGCGGAGTGTGTTGCAAATAAAACTTTGGACTTACGGCTACCGTTGGCCTCTTTACTTCTAGAAAGCTGATCCTCAGGTATGCGCAACTATTCTATCAGCCTGTAAGGGAATGCATGGTTGCGCTGCTCTATGAACATGCTGTACTATGGTCACGCTTACAGTTGTTGCAGAAGCTAATACCAGTTAATCAACTCGGGGAGGGTCATTGCCTTCAGTAACTCGGGACAGACATTGTACGTTATTGGCAACGGTCACTCACTAATGTGTGTGTATGCACACATCTGTACATTGCAGTTTCGACACGGACACTGTATTGATAAGACATTCAATTCCATCATCCGCTTCCAAAAAGATCCGAACATCTGTTCGGGCCGTTGTGCAGTAGTGGCCTACATGCATCGTTGCCTCGGGCAGGGCGCCTGAAGGATTCGCGGAGTGCGTTCTGATTTAGGTGTCCGTAATGATGGGAATTATCGACAAATGTGTCATTAGTCCGGTATTCGAGCCGCCTAATTGACCAACTAATATTAGTCGAATTAATGGGCGCAGGGGGAGCTTAAAGGCCGCGAAGTCGGACGCCTAACGACTAATATCCGCCGATTGAGCGATGCTCGCGCGCGAGGGAGTGTGGCGAGGATTGCGACGCTATCCGTTCTTGGAGCTCGCGCCCGCGCCCGCGCCCGCGCCCGGGCCCACGCCTCCGAGCTGCCAGCCCGTAATCTGCCCTATTAAGCAATAGAGGCCACTTGGTATCGCCTACGCGGTGTCGTACTGCATCTGAATAATTGCCCGGGTCACTCAGTGCAAATTCCAGTGGACGTCTCGCGTATCTTCTGATGACGTTCTTTTTTTTATGTAGAGAAGAGAGGGGGCAATACGGATATGGAGCGGAGCTATTGCGCGGCCCTATTAAAAACGATGTGGCGACAACATTGGTAAGGAAGGACCAGCGCCCGTTCTGTTAATGTACTGCGGCGGTATCCCACTGGGAATTGACCGACGTCAACCCCTTTCATGCTTACTTGTGGGGGCATGTGAAAATTCGATTCTTTACTTGTTATTCATCGTGGAAAATTGAATGTTGGAGTTAATAATCCAATCAAGAGTTTCTTTATTGTTAACCAGTAACATTTCGTACGTTATTCCCAATACGCATGACGGCATTTCCACGAACTAAATATTGTTCGTGCACGTAATACGCTTATCGTTGCCGAAAATATTCACAAGCCTCTCATGATTGATGGTCTTGTCACTGAAAGACTGCTTCTCTACCTTGCCCTCCTCGCAACTCCCCTCTACGGCGCCCCCTCCCTTGGAGGGTGCGCGATAAGGCGCGGCTAACCGATGGCCCTCCGGTCGCCGCCGCCAGAGCGACTCGGCCCGCCCATCCATCCGTCTGGGCCGGCGCGTCCCCGCGCACGCGAGCTCCGCCGCCCGCGCCGCAGCCGAGGGCGTCCCTCCCTCCCTCCCTCCGAGCCAAGTTCATTTCGTGGCACACTTAATTTATTCCAACCAGTGACCACGTATTGCTCGAATCACATCAGAAGGAGCATGAACCTATATTTTTAATCTCAAGGTAACCATTGTTTATTTTAGTATTTTTAAAATTATCAAACCGAAGTTGGCTGCCCCCTGAAATATTTTCTGAATCGGTCCTTGGGGAGGCATTACACGTCTTAGGAGCTGGGGAGGAGCGGGACGACTAATATTTCTATAATAAACATCTAGGACATAAGGGTAAAGACAATTTGTCTAGTTTCTCTTGTACATTTCCAAGTCAATGGCGAGGTTCCGGATCCAATATTTTGAACATTATTTTCGCCAAAATATGGGTTCTGCTCAATTCGATTCACTTCGCTCGCGTAACTGATTTTTAAGTGTTACTATTTAATTACATGAAATGGAAACTATAAGCTTCTGTTATATTGTAAATAATTTTGTACGCTCACTTCTAATATTGCCCTTTACAAATATTGGTAGTTTCGCCTTGTTGAAAAGCCATTCTGTAGTAGCATTTGTGCGCTGAAAATATGGTTCCGATTTATGTGGATACTCATCCCGCAAGCACGCGGCACTCGGTAATGTAAGTAGCAGCGTCTAGTATTTCTCGGAGCCCTACGCTTCTTTAACTCGTTACAAGTTCTGCATGACATTAAGTGTCGTCTTGAGCGAGGAGGGCTGTCGGCGGAATGAAGATCGAGAGGGGCCGCGGCGTCTCGTGTTGCGGCGTGGCATGCGGGTGGCTGCGGGGGGGGGGGGGGCTTGCGACACGGCGGGTGGGCGGGAGGGGCCTGGCGTTGCCGGGCGCGGTGGTGTCGTTGGCCTCAAGGCACGCCCGCGAGCAAATCGGGGCCCATGTAGGGCACTCGCGCCGCGCCGCGGCAGCCGCGCCCGCCGGCACTCGAACCTCTTCCATCACTGCGAACGGGCATGTCGTGGCGCGGCCGTAATCGTAAAATCAGCCGGCCCGCCCGCCGCGCTGTCGCCGGCCGGCGGAGGTGGAGGGGAGCGGGGACGCGGGCGGGGAAGTGTGCGCCGGGGCGGAGAGAGTTAGGGCTCGGCGAGGTCGTGGACGCGGGTGTGAGAAATGTGAGGTACGGACGAGATGCTGGTGTATGTCGGACGAGCGGTGAGTTGGAAATGTGATCGGTGGAAATCGGCGCATATGGGATCGCAGTGAAAGGCGCATCGTAGTTTCGCAAACTGAGTACATGAAGGCGAAAGAGTGTAGATTGACTGAGATTAAATCTCAGGGGGGGGGGGAAGAAAATGTGATAAGCTCAAAGTAGAATCTTGGAAGATAATATTACGTATATGTATCGGTAGAAAATAGTTTCATTAATTTATATTGGCATTACAGAGGAGGAAACTGCAGGCAAGGTGGAACGAAAACACGCGAGATAATTACTAGAAACTCTAGTCTGCTGAAATCAATGTTGAAGTGCCATCGTGATTCAGATCTCAGACACAATGCATGGGAGACGATTGAATAGAGGCAAGGCCAATTGCATTAGTGAGGCCAGTGTGATGGGTGCGGAACGTGCGTCGCTGCAATTCCATCGGTCATGGCTTCGCGGTCGGAATCGAAACCGCGACGGCAGTGCGAAAAATTTACGGGTGCGCGTATATTTGTGCTATAGCCATCCCGCGCAGGTTTTTCTATTTAGACTCGCGCGTCTACTGGGACACGGTCTGCAAGCAACACCGTTGGTGGGCGTAGCTTATGAAACGACTTATATGGAAATGTGGTTCCCCGGGCATCCGTAAGAGCTATGCCTTTCATGAAAATACGAGCAAGTGGGTTTTTGCGTAAAGAACAAATAGAGGACCTTAATAATTTCGTCTGCAAGTTCCTAGTAAATGAGTGGTCGGTAGTATAATTGTAATTAGAGGATAATTGTACGTTTGAAAGAGGAAAAACAGGCGAGATGAGCTGCGAAACAGGCGCGCTTCTTGCATGCGCCGTCGCCCTATTGTGTTACCTCGTAAAGCCGAAGAAAAGCGTGCTCGCGACTGCGGCCATGTCATTAGTTACGCGTGGAAACAACGAGGCACGACATGTACGACGCTTGGTTGGATTCAGTGAAAGCCGTAGCCATTCGTATTGCGTGAAGTCGTAGTTATAAAACTTATGTAACAAACCGTGTGATGATCTTCAAGATATTTGAGTACTTCCCAAAACAGTTACGTACATGATGATATATTCATTTCTAGGTTAATAAGTTGTGTAGTAATTATCCCAGAGTAATGTATGTACATAACAAACGCGGATATACGAGAATTTTTTAAATTTTTCTTAGAAAATGTGTTTAATTTTAGATAATATGTATTTATAGCTCTTGCTATTACATGCGTTAAATTTTTCACAATGTTCTTCTTTTGATGCTTCCTTACCGAAAAAATCAAAAGATCCCCTTAACGAAGGTGCGCCTTACATTTTCATTTGAACAGTAAGCTGTGCGTACGTTATTTGTTTGTTTACTAATTCTCGTTACGATGGGGACACGTCGTGGCGTTCGCGTTAGGTAGAAGGCGGTGCTTTGGCTCCTAATCCCCGAGTGCTCGCACAGCCCCACGTGCTTCGCTGCGAGGCAAACGAGCTGGCGGAGCTTTGCCGCCGCCGCCGCCGCCGCGCCGTCACGGCCTCTGCGGAGCCCGGACATCCGGCGGAACCGGCACTGGGGCGCGGGCGCCTATCTCGGCAGCGCGTCCGGCCGCTTGCGCCCGCTCGGCCGCGAGCCGCCACGGCGCCCCGCCAGAGCTCTCCCGGCCCCGCCACTCCGTGCGTCTCCTCGCCACTCCGTGGGTCTCCCAGCCCTTTCGCTCTGTGCGTCTCCCCGCCTTCGGGTCTTCACGGCCGTGTTTCTCCCAGCCTTTACGCGGCTCCCTGCGCCGGAACGCGTGCCATGCGTGCGTGCTCTCTCACACACGCTCACGAGCGCCGTCTTCGCGCTTCCAGTCAAACAGCGCTCAAAGTCATAATGGCTTCTCGTGTGCACGTGATAACATTTGGGGATTTTAATGTCTGCGGTGTTTCTGTCGAGAGTTCTTATGCAAAAAACAAGGAGTGTTTGTTGGTTGTGTGAGTGTTTATGTATGTTCCCCATTAGCATCAATATACGAAATAAGGCGTTTTGTGTTTTCTAGTTAATATTCGCGCTTCGAAATTACACGTACATTTTTAAAACGCCATTTAGGTTTGTAATGTGAGTTGTGTTACTCATGAATATTTATTTTGCTAATATCTGAATTACGTTTCTTGTAGCGTGAGGAACGGATAAAAAGGATTACACTGCATACTTTTCTCGCTTATAGTAAATTGGTTCCGGCAGTGTTTGTTTTTCTTGGAAGCGCATGACGAACAACTCAAAGTTTGTTTTCATTTAACTTTTTTTCTCTTCTCTCTCGGGCGCTTTGCTGCAAATAGCGCGTGATTGATTTCTTTAGGGCTGCAACAACAGTCGCGGGGCGGCCGAGACAGCCGTCTCCTTGTTTACGTTCCGGCCGCTTACTTCCCTCGTTGTCTATCGTGCAGAAATAGCCGGGGTTGGCGGAAGGCGCGAGGGTGGCATGGGGGGCTGGGCGGGGGTGGAGTGGGACCTGATAAGCCGGAATTTATCTGCCCGTCCGCTAACGCAACCCCGGGCGCCGCCGGAGACTCTCCAACTTTCAGTGATGGACGCCCATCCCGCCGCCGACGCCGGCCCCGACGCAGCCCCCCCCCCCCGCCCCTCCCCGCTGCCACGAGTGCGGACGGGGTGGTGTGCGCGCAAGTTCGAAGACGAGCGCGGCAGAAGCAGTTGCGGAGGCGGCGAGGGCCGTTGCAGCGGATGAGGAGCGGGCCTGGAGGCGAGGCGAGGCGGGTTCGGGTGAGGTGTGGAGGTGGAGAGGATTGGAGATGGCGCGGGCACGTACACGGCGGTGGTGCGAGATGGCGACGGCAGGCGGCTTGGGCGGAGACGGCGCTCGGGGTCTAGAATCCGCCTCGCCGGACGATGTTTACCCCTCCCGCTTCCATCCCGGGGCCCCGCCTCCACCGCTGTCCGCTGATGTGCGATAGCCGCCATTAAAGGACGGGTTAAAACTTGACCGAACTTAATCTAAACATGCCGGCCTCTGCGGGGTCAGCGTCGCATGGCCCCATCCCCTCGGCGCCGCCGACGCCTGGAGGTCGAGAGAGCTTGGGGGTCGGACGAGAAGCGGTGGCTGCCGAGCCCGTGGTGGGTGGAAATTTGTCACCCCTAGGCAGGGGCAGTAATTGCGGGCTTCCGGTCTTCAGGGAAAAGACAGCGTGGTGCACGGTGCGGCAATGGGAATCAACTGCATAAGGCCCTCCTAAGAGACCAGACGGAACTGTGGGATACTTGGTATGAAAGAGATCAGGCTGAGAAGTGTCTGTACTTACAAAAACTTTGTTTTTGGTCTGTTTTAGAAAACTTACAAAATTGAGAGATGTGACTATAATGCTGCGAATCCTTCAACTTTGTGTCTTTAATGTTTTATATTAAAGGGTTCCTGAGTTAAAAACTAGATAGTGCAGTAGACAGTTACAATATAGCGAAAGCTAGCTAGAGCTGCCAGGTTTTACAGCTGCATGCCATACGCTCCGGCACATTTGCTCCGCCACACATCAACCTAAGCGCCCTCAGGTTGATGTGTGGCGGAGCAAATGTGCCGGACGTATAGCTGAGCGCCCCGGACGCGCCCCGGACGTGTAGCTGAGCGTGGAACCGGTCGTTCTGTGCCCGCAGTAGACTGCTCCCGATAGTTGTAGGCGTCGCAGCTCCACGCCGTTCAATAAAGGTGCAATAATAATCTTTCGCATGCATGTTATTGGAACGTTTATAGCATAGTCGTTGACTAATATCTTACCGCTGGCGAATGTAGAGATCTCGTGAAAATTTACTATGTCGAATATGATCTCAAAAGAAGTCGTTGCTACATGACACGTAAGACTAAATCACTTTTCACGTTTTATATTACTTGTTATTACTTGCTATTAACAGATACGTCTCGTACAGATACGTATTTGAAACTAGTATTAATGGTGATGTCCGCTTTCATCCCCGGAGATATCCACGTCAACCGCTCGCAACGACGAAGACGGCGATCGAATGCACTTGCAAGAGCGGGCCTGTTCCCGGCCGAGCAGGCCCACCGGGCGGCGAGCGAGGGGGCCTCGTCTGTGTGTTTCGGGGCCCCCGGGGGAGCTCGAAGCTTGACCTTCCCTAACCGGTTTCGGCTTCGCCCGGGGGTCCAAGGCAGCCAAGGTTATCGCAGCCGCGCGCGTGGTGCGACGCGGTGCGACGTGGTGCGGCCCGGGCCAGGCCCGAGAGCGCGGCGCCGCAGCCCCGGTGCAGAGGCGATGGCCGAGTAACGGCGCCCGCTGCCCTCGGACGCTCCGCGGGCACTTGCCCGTGCGCGGGTGCCCGTGCGCGGCCCCTCCCCCTTCAAGCGGATCTGCGCCCTCTGGCTCCGGCGTGCTGCATGTGAAGGCATTTGCCCCGTCGCGGTCCGCTACGCTTTCGTCGATCTGGGCTTGCAAGGGTTATCGTGAGGGTGAGCTTCCAGCTGCAGCGTGCCGTCGTTTGTTGGCAAGGATCGTCATGAATTTGTTCTGCTCCTCGGCCGCTTTCATGTGGTATTGATGGAGGCAGAGGAGTAAGATAAGGAGACGAAATTGAGTTTCGTGTTGCATACAATATCATGTGTGCGTGTCATTCAATGAACTAGACTTGGTATTTTTTGTTGTTGTTCACTTGACTTGCTGATTTGCTTACATTTTTCCTGTTTACAAGATATCTAAACACTAATGAGTTCCTTGAATTAGGTATTTCGTCACCTTAAAAAACACATTAAATTTTCCTTTTATGACAAATAACAAATGGTAATGAAGAAATATGAAAAGAATCAAAACTTAAAACCTTCTAAGACCGTTAGCAATATCTTCTGACCAATTTATAAAATTCCAAAAACTCGTAAAGAAGTTAAAATTCTAAAAAATTAAAATTTTAAATTTTAAAATCAGTAATCGTAGAAACCGAACGAGTTTATAATAATAATAATTTTTTTATAACTTTCGTGCTTCTCGAAGTAAGATTACAGTTTTAATATTCGCCAATTCATTTCTTCTCCACGCAACATTTCGCCATTTGATACGCGAAAGACTTTTTTGTATTCATGCCCCACCCTCCTCGTTTACATTTGATAAACACGTCCCTCTTACGACAGCTCCCATCAAACCGCATCGCCTCGGTACGTGCTTCTTACTTCTGCACAGCTGTGTGTGTCGGTCCTACGCTGCGTTTACGATTTGGTCGCGCCACTATCGGCCTCTCGCCGCGCCGCGCCACGCCGCGCCGCGCCACGCCGCGCCTAGCCTGGCCTTGCCTCGCAGACGCGGCACGGCGAGGCACGCGGCGGTGCAGGAGACCTTATCGAAGCGGCGCGGCGGCGTGGTCCCAGCCGCGCCGGCGCCTGCCTTATCACGCGCCCACCCGCCCGCGCCGGGCGCTTTCTCGGTCACGGCCGAGCGGGTCGTAAAAGACGGGCGTGTACCGGCGTTGCGGATGATGTCATGCGTAGCCCGCGCGAGCTTCGCTGTTCTTCGATTGGGGGTGCGTCTACACAACCCTGCGACTGCGCCCTCGCGGAACAGCTGAAGTCTTTTCGAGGTCATACCACTACTGCACAAGAGAAGGATGCATGCGGATTATTTGTCAAAGGAAGAAATATATTTTGCAAGTAGTCCCTTTTTACAAGCTAACATTTTATAGTTAATGTTTAGATTAAACCTCATCGTTTTTGACCCCGAAATGAACAGCTCCGTCAGATTAAAATCCTTCTCCTGCAAATGAGATGAGTATCGTTTCCACGACTACGGGGTTGCCGATCGCCCTGATCAAGGATGTGAATGGAAACCGAACATAGAACTGAAGGCGCGCTGCCCGCGGACGTAGTTTAAGAGCACACTGAGAAAAACAAATCAAATTCCGAACAGCGTAAATATACTTACATACAGGAATCTGTGTATGGTAGGCAAGTACTCTCCTCGGTATACTGTTCCGCAGACCGCCTGCAATGAATTGGAGGAACATTAGAAACGACTTATGAGTACAGCTAGAATGCACAACCAGGTAATCGGCCCCTTATTCACTAGTGTCGAAAATACGCCACTGCGGGCTTTGGAATTTAGAAAAAAATTACTACGAAGCTTTGTCGGTCTCGCAACGTAAGTGAGGTCCACGTAGTATGAATGTTTTTCTTTGAATTCGAGGTTCTGTTTGGAATTCGGTGACTGTTCCATTCACACTATTTTTTCTATCATACACTAACTTTTCGTTGGCTTTCTGATGTGAAAAGTCTTCCTGCCAATTCTGGAAACTGTCGTGTTTTGTGGAACTGTCAGAGTATCAAATACTGCGATTCCCGCCCCCTCCGCTTCATGGGCAATTTAGCATTCTCCTTTCATTTCTAAGGCAATTTCTGTTACGATCATACCAGTGAGGACAAATAGAGCAATTTATTGTCTCTTTTCTCAAAGCGGTCATTTTCCAGACAGCAACGCAATGTTCCGAGCACTGCAATGGCCCCTCGGAGAATGTGCCTATGCAGTAGAGAGAGTATTCTGAGCAATCCGCACGAGCGTGCAGTCGAGGCTTCTCCAAAATGAGGGTAAAACAGTTCCAATGTCGCAATCCCCTCGGCAATACCACTGAATCGCATTTGGGGAACTGCCAGCAAGACAAGATCGATAACCGCTAGCCTCTCCGCCTGCCGAGTTCGCTCCTTGCCCTACTCCTCTGTCTGTTCCTCTCTTTCTCCGACGCCCTCGCCTTTCTTTCCCACGGTGTCTCGCTCTCCCTCTCTTTCTGGCCCTCTGGAGGCCTGCGACTGACCGCCAGCAGGTCCTCGATAGCAACCGGCCGTGACCGCGACCGCTACCGCCACCGCCACCGCCATCGCCGGCCCCAATGAAGGGCTCGGATAAAGCGCAAGCGTCTGAAATGCCGCAGTGATATCTCGCATAAGACCACGCCGCCCGTTTGTCCACGGCGCGGGCGGCGGTCGGGAGCTCATTACCGCGGCTGCGTACTCTGCACGGGGCGACCATTGCGCCGGACAAAGGGCTCGAACGGCCGACGCCCCCGCCTCGCCGCGCCGTCCTCGCGCGATCGCCCCGCGCGCTAAAGGACTCTTGTTGTTTCCGCGCGCAGTGTTTGGAGATGGCACTTGTGGGGCGCGGCGAGCGACGCCCCGCGCTTCCGCTGCCCTGCGCTTGCCTACCACTTGCGCCCTTGTTATTCGCTCCGCCCACCCGCACGCCGTCAGAGGCCGTCGGCGTTGGCAGACGCGGGCATGCTCCAAGCCCTCCGTTGCCCTTGCTCGGCTTATCCGCTTCTGCAAGTTCGCGTCCGCCGTTGGTCTTTCTTGCGTTCTCGAGTCCCATTTATGGTGTACATCGTTTTGAACTACGTACCTTCCACTGTCCGTTGTTCTGCACAATGATGGTGGACTCTTTTACGAGCCGACGTTGTCTCGTCTGATGTCAGCTACGTCTACTGCTTGTTTTCCAAGTCTCACCATTGATATTCCCTTTATTGCATGGACCAGCCTTTCTCTCTTACACATAAGTCTCACATAACTTTGTCTCTCATCCTGTACGATTCAATTCCGCGTTTTTTCGATTATCGCTACCCACTTTTTTTCGTGGCCTACGGGCAGTTGCCTTCGATTTCCATATGACCGTTACCCCTTTCCTTCATTCGATAGTCGTTCCCGGCTCTGTTCCTCGTTCATCGCGCTTTCGTCTTCTTGGGCCTCCCGCACTCTCAGCAGCCTCGCCCCCTCACTACCTTCGCCGCCGTTCGTTACCCTCTCCGCGTGCCCATTGCGCATTTGCTTGCGCTCCCTCCCCGCGCCGGCCAACATGCCCCGTAACGAAGTCACTTCCCCGCGTGCTCGTCAGCTCACCCAAGCGCCCTCTATCCCCGCCCTTCATCGCGCCTCCGCACCCCTTATACCCCCTCCCTTTCCCGGCGAATAAGTGCGGAGGGCTAGGACGGGCGCAAAGAGGTTTTATGTTCTTCGCGTTTCACTTCAACTTATCGCATGATCAAATTACGCCAACTTTGTCGTCGGGCCCTCCTCCCTCGGGCCCTCCTCCCTCGCCGGCACTCGCGCGCGCGCCCGGCCAGATAACACAGCAGCAGCCGCCCCCGCCTTGCCGAGCCCCGCCTCCCCGCGCGACGCCACTCTCTCGGGATGATTTGCGTTTATAATACAAGCGGCGGCGCGGGCTGCATGGCAATGAATTGGCAACAAATGTAAATACTGCTACATCGCTTAAAATTATCTACCCCATCTATTTTACTTTAGTTGTAGTTAAAACTTAATTTGAGCGTCTCCCGTCCGCCTTGTCTGCGCCGCTTTTTCCAATTCGCCAACTTTGAAATTCAATCGGGCCCCCTCCCCCTGCGGCCCCCACTCGACTCCTCTCCTCTTCGGCCGCGGTCTGCTTGCGAATTGAGCGGGCGGTGCGCGCAGCTGCCACCGCCCACGGCCCCTGCCCCGCCCCATCCCTCCGTCGCGTTTCCGCGGGCTCGCGCGAGCATAATGAAGCAACCGCCCCGGCGCGGGCGGGTCGCTCGAGCGCGTTACCCTCTGCCGAACGGCGCGCCCGTTAAAACGCGGGGGCGGCTGGGGCGGGACCGGGCCAGGCCCGGCCGGGTCGGGCTGGGTCGAGCTTTTGTGCGCCTTGACGTGCGCGCCGCGTGACGTGGCGTTATCGCCTCTACGCCCTTCGTTGCCATGCTGCGGCGATGGCAGTCGTGCCTGCGGTTTTGTATGAAAGGCTGCTCTTTTCCTCGAAAGACAATTTGTCAATAAACGCGTTGCGGAGCCGACGGCTAGACACTCGCGGGAAGCGGCGGCTGGCATGTGGCGCGCCGGAGCGTAGAAATAGACGCAACGTCAACACTCAAAGCGACGTTGTGATATTGGTTTGCTATTACGCATGATAACCCTTTTAAAACATACATTGTGGAATTTCTTGATATCATTGTAGGAAGAGTCCCAATAAAGGCATACTTCGAGCAGGAGATGCGCTGTTGTTCATTCATATTTATGTGTACTTGATTATTTTGCGGAATTTGAATAATTTTTCTCTATCTGTCATATTATCCTTCGCTTGTGTGCATTATATTTAGAAAATAGCTGGTTGCTATAGTTTGATATCATTGAGAACTCACTGCAAGAAAAAAACAATATTTTAGTACATTTATTTAAAAATTCTACAACCTAGTGCATTGAATTTAGAGCAGTAATGTCTCAGACTGTTTCTATCCCTCGCTCTCGCCGTTTCGACTTTCGTTTATAGAATTATCAGAAGCTTTGATATTTTTCGAGATCAGGAAACGTATAAAAATACGAAGATCGTTTAGGAAAGAGGCAGGGATCCGTTCGGCAGCACTTCCCTCGATCGTGAAAAGAGAGAAAGAGGAAGAGAGATGGAAGTCGGGGGTGGGGGAGGAAGCACGTTCGCACGGACGCGCGCGCACGTGGAAGGGAGAGACTAAAAATCTCTGGGTCAGCGATGAAAGTTCTGTGCCACCCGTTCCACGTAGCTCGCTCGCCGGCGAGTCGTCTCACTGCTGCTGCCTCGTGACCTCATTATACGGCGCCTGTGTCCGACACGTCGATGCGGTCCCAGCGGTACCAGAGGGACACAGACGTTGAGGTACGCAACGGGGAAAACTGTAACGACGAGCTAGACGATGGCAACATTCGGCAAAAAGATTCCATATCTTCGAAAAACAGGTGAGAAGAAAAAGAAAAAAAAGGTTAGGAAAAAGGACCGAGGGAGTGACAAAACGAAAGGGAAGTGTGAAGAGGACAAAGGTTGGATAGGACGAAAAAAACACAAGTACGTACTTTGGGAAGGATGTGGAAATGGATATTACCGGCTTGAGTGGATGGTGTATACCGGATTTGTACATGAGAGCGGAACGCGTGTGCAAGTGCGGTGAGAGAGGCCAAGTGCATATTTTGCGAGATAAAGGATGATCAAATTGGCAGGTGGCGAGTGATGTGTAGTGGAAACGGAAGAGGCTGCAAAGGGCAAAAGCAGAGGGGAGGAACTGAGCACGGGCCGGGGTGGAGGTGATAAGCGGCGAGGAGGATTCATCGAGCTCCCCTCCCCCCGCCCCTCTTCTGCCAGGCCGCACGCCCGACTGGCGGCGCCTTCGTTCGCTCAATGGAATTAAACGAAAAGTGGATAAACCAGTTCCCGGGATTTGTAAAACCCTGCGAGCCGGACAGAGCTCAATTGAACGGGGCAGGCGGCGCGGCGGCCAGAGGAGAGGGAAGACCGCGATCGCACTTTTGTCCGCTGTCCGGCGCCGCCGAACAAATGCAGGTGCGCCGCAGGGTCCGGATTGGCGCCGGGCTCGCGTGAGAACAAGGTTGCACTGAAGTAAAACGACCGGTATAAATGTAGTAGTTTTAACTAAATTTTAAAATATTAAGAACATAATTCTGTGAACAGAGGTTTGATTTAAGTTTTTATTCAGAACATTCATTTAACTCCTAATTTACTTCGCTGACGAAATATAATCGCTTCTTTGTACTGATGAATCTTGCGTAGTTGTTGCTTATCTTGAGAGATGACGTGCGCATGAGTTATGATGAGCACTTTATTGAGATGCTTTTATTGTCCAGAAAGTATGCCGTTTGAAAAGAGGATCATGCGCTTCGCGCCCTTGGGTCCATGTGACTGATGCTCATGGCCACCCCGAAGGCCAATTTCTTATGTTTCCGGCGGGCTGTAATTGGCGAATGAGAAGCTGCGTGGGTAGAACACGATGCAGTCAGCTACAATTTGCCCTGCAATCGCACTAGTATCTAATTGATGACCTCCGCTTTTTTATTGCTCCCTGACCGCGTAAAACAAAGGCATTGATATCTTTATTTCTACACTCGTAGATTCGTTGATGTATGTTCCTCCAGTCGGTTGGAGGAGTTGAAGACGTAGGTTGCTTATCTTTTGAGTTGGAGGCGTATGTCGAGAGTTAATGTGATTCACATCTGGAATGCCACATTCCAATTACTTTCAGTGAAGAGGAATACGTACATTGTGCACGTTTATTGCTTGCATTTGAAATCATATGGGACTCATAATCAGTGACGATCTCGATAACGTCAGGACAATGCTGACCTCACGATATGAACGACTAAACGAAAACTCGGTATATGAAACATTGTTTAAAAGGTCGCAGTATGTAAACATTTTCTGCCATTCTCCAAAACATTAAAGCTAGACAAATTTATGTAATTGATAATGTCCTTTGATGTTATTTAGAGCATATTTTCCTTTGACTGTGCTTAAATTTTGAGTTCTGTAATATTAGTAATATTTCAAACGATTTTTAAACATGAAATTTGTGAATTTACTTCTGCAGTCAATAGTGCTTGTTATCGGTGTTTTAAATACACATGAACCGTATGAGGGGGCGTGGCATGTAATTTCGTTAGATATACGTGTCACTAAGACGCATCTTCTTATAAAATAATTCATCACATTCCAGTAGGTCGTTAATCAGTCTCCTCTGAAATATGCCGTCCGTAAGTTGGTAATGCTCCTCAACGAAGTACTGAGTAAAGAGGACCAGGTTTTGTATTGTTGCGCGTTGTAAAGCTGATCATATTTTTGTCTAGAATACTTTTCTCGTTATGTTCAACTACGCCGTCGATGAATCCTCTATCCGAAATGCCCTCCGTAAGTCAGCAGTGGCGTCGTGGGTGGCATCGACGCAAGGTCTCCATATGGCGCGCTGCGGCGAGGCCGGCGGCGCCGCCGCCGTCAGCGTCACGGCTACGCGTCGTCGTCTGGGCGTGGGCGTGGCGTCGCGGGCCGGGTGTCGCCCCGCGGGAGCGGCGCCGTAATGGAATATCGCGCTACCCGGCGGCGTGGCGTGGCACGATGCAACGCAGGGCGGAGGCGGAAAGGGGTGGGGGCGAATTAAACGGGTGGCACCTCCGCCGCGGCCTCCAGGGTGGAGGGAGAGCAGCGTCCCATGCGGGGGTGGCTGGAGGGCGTGCAGGCGGCGCGTCGAGGGAGGGCCTGTCACCCTGGCGGCATCTGCCCGACCCCGCTCCCCGGGCCCCCGCTTCCGCAGCCACGTGGAGAAGGGGGCGTGCCTCCTCCGTCCGGATTACTGCCACCGGGGGCACTTACGCTCCGGGTGGGATTGTGCCTGTCGCCGCGCCGTAGCTGTTGCCTTCTCCCGCTCCGCTCCGCCTCCGCGCGTCACCCAGTAACATTTGGGCCGTCCTGTTTAGGCGCGCGACCGGCCCGCCTGCGCGAGTTGCGCCATCGCCCGCCCGCCCGCGCCTTCGCCTTCGCCCTCGCGCTCGCGCTCTCGCCGTTCGCTGGTCCGCTGCCCCGGTGGCCACCGCTTCCACGCCTCGTCCCGTAGTGTGACTCAGCCGTTCTGCACCTTACGCGTTGATGTCGCGCGGCTGCGCGCGACGGATCGCCGATCCGTCGCGCCGAACGCCGCCCGGGGCATTGGCCGGGTGGAGGTGGAAAGATATTGTAATTCCACAGGCTGGACGGGTGGTCACAAAGAGACTGGTAGTGGTTCTGGGGGGCATGCGACCGCGGTGTTCCAAGTGGATACGTTTACATTGTAAAGTCTGCATTGATACTACACTTTATACTGCGCAGTTTTGTTACTACGAAAAATCGAATGTGATTGTTACCCCCTTGCATTTTTTCATCAATTGCTTTCTATTTCTCTGAAACTGATATAATGATACAAGGGCACTTTTTTGGTCACTTTAGTGTTTCCACTATTTTCCTTCACATTCATAATGCAAGATTGTCATTTTTACTCTAGATCCCTAGGGATTATAGATTATTTCTGTTCGATGTATATTGTTTGTTTATTTACGGGGAGACTATTTTTTTTTAATAATTTGATCACATTCCACGTCTCATTTCTTGCGACTCGCAATTCCCAGCGACTGTTATGTTTCAGTTTTATGAAATGTTCGTCTTTTGAGCGTGACTAGTTTTTTAGTAACTTTCATATTCGGTGTCTGCTACTTTGATACATTTTTAGTGCACCGCACCAGCTCAGAAATGTCTGTAATACTGGAAGCTCCTTCTTCTTTCGATAGAACGAAGCTTCGTAAAACCAATAAAAAGCGCTCTGCGTGGCCACGATCGCCTGGCGGCGACCACGGCGGCGTGAAGGGCGGCGAGGACGGAACGGGCACAGCGCGTGGCGGAGCGGGGCCGGGCGGGGCGGACCGCGCTCGAACCGAATTTGGGTGTGGGCGACTCCGCATGTCCCAGGCGCACGCGCGCGCTCGTCGTCCCACGCGACCGAGGCGAATGCCTCGCGCGGGACCGGCGCATCGGTCGCGGAGCGGACACGAAGCGGAGGAGCTATCCGCCGCGCCGGACCGGTTGGTTTTTTCTCTTCTTTTTAATCCTTTTGCTTCCCACTCTTTTCCGAACCCGCTCCGCTGCGACCAGCGGCGACGCGTGCGTCGGCCGGAGGTTCGTTCGTTATCGTTTTATGGCGGTTTCCCTTTTCGGAGGATTCCCGCCTCTATGTTGTTAATTTGTTGGCGGTGAGTCAGCACTAACGAGATGGCCCGTTGCGCAATGCCGATACGGATTCACCTTAAAAGACGACCTGTCCGGATGTCGGGTGCGTGTGGTATTCAGCTTGCGCGTATATTGCGTTAACTAATCAGGTTCGCTTTGAGTGTTAAAGTTATGTGAAATGTGTGGCAACTAGTTTGCCTAATATCTCTGTGAGTACTCTTGGTATTTTATATTCCCTTATTTTTTACCGTACTTTTATTCCCTTATTTTATTTGTTGAGTTATGCAGATATACTTTGTGTAAATTCAAGTATTATACAAATCTCAGACCTGCTCGCAGACATAAAAAGGATTTGCTTAGAACCTAGGTGATTTCCTTATTACGTATAATAGAAAGAAAAAACAAATTTGTGATTACAAAATACTTAGGAAATTTAAAGCGAGGAATGTGTATTTACGAAAAGACGGAGATGTGAATCATAACAATTCATATACGTTTCATTTCTGTTATCGCTTACAGAGATATTAAACAATCATTTTGACTAACATGTTTTCTATGAAATTGCATGCGTATATTAGATTTTGAAATACAGCATAATATTTCTTTTCGAAAAACACTTTACGAGATATTTAAATTATTTCTATTTCAATGTCTTTTAAAGTTTAAATAGAGGCATCCATGTTTATACTTGTCTGGAAGAATATAGAAAAAATGTCGGTGGACGTAGCAAATGCTGTGTTCTCGTGGAGCCCGACTCATTCGGAGCGGCGGGCGAGTGCGGGCGAACATGGTTGTGCTGAGGGCGGGGAGGGGGCGTGGCCCTAGCGCCGGCGGCCGCAGCGTTTCCCCCGAGAGGAAGTGGTCAAACCCCATCCTGCCCCCGCGCGCTTATCACGAGACGCGGTCGCTGCTGCAGCGCCGCCTGCCCGCCGCGGGGCCCGGGGGCGGACGGACGGGGGCCGACCCGACCCGACCCGACCCGGCACGATGCTCGCCCGCGCCCTCCACCTCCGCCTCCGCCTCCCCTCCACCCACGCGCGTGCGTGCTGCCTGCCACCCCCTTCCCCTTCCACACGTACGCCCGGCCACGCGAACCGCCTGCCCCGCGCACACGAGCGAAATAGATTCGCTGCATGAAAATAAAGCTCGAATTAATGAGCCAATTTCACAAAGTAGTAGTTTCAGTAAATGCATAAAGCATGAAGTTCGACGAAAGTTATATCTTAGTCACCAAGACTTACTGTCGGCTCCTTGTAGGTGAGCTACCACCAGATATCTGAACAATTTAGTTAAATATGTATTTTTCAAAGGCATTTGAAAGTGGACGATTCTTCTTGTTTAAACATATCGTAAAACCAATATTTGTTTGATAAACTTAGCGCGAAAAGAGAGTACACGTAACGTAAGAGAAAGAAAACGTAACAATTTGTATAGTGCAGCTTGATCTACGTGTGTGTGTGTGTGTGTGTGTTTCGTCTTCAGCATTGATCCATAACGAATAAAAATAATTAAATCCAATGGTTTGTTTCATTTTATAGTTAAACTTAGTTACGTAGTTTAGTGCTTTCCGGATTGTGTGTGTTGAGTTTTGAATAATAATAATAATAATAATAATAATAATAATAATAATAATAATAATATTATTATTATTATTATTTCTTTTCTCCTGTGCGCCGAATTTCCTCTAGGCTAATGCAAAGCTCGTGATCGAACTTGTAGGTTTCGTGCGCGCGTCGTTCGGAAGCAGTCCCACCCCATCCCTATCTCGCCCCTTTCCTCCCCTGCCCTTGCTTGCCCCTCCACCCGGATGGCTCGGAATCATGAAATGTACTTAGCTTATCGCGGGGGCGTTTGATTGCAGAAAATAACACGTTTGACGGCGATGTATGCGCGCAAAGGGGCTCGGTTGGGGGATTAAAAAATGGGGATGCTATCTGGAGACAGGTTTTTTGTGACATAAAACTTCGAGCGGGATGACGTGTTCACTATTTTTAAATGGTCTTGAATAAAATGACTCGCCATGTATTATTACGTTTTGGATTCTCGGAAGGAAAGGTACGTAATAAGATTGGTTAGATGATTCATACGATGAGCGTTAAGTTTTATGAAGGGCGCCTAAAATGGAAATTTAAAAAAAAAAAATGCATTGAAATAAAGTGTAAAAATTATATTGCAACTCTCTTCAACGGAGTGTAGTCAACGTACGGATTGTAATTCCTTTCTTGGCCCAGATAATATAGAATATTGGAATAAAAGGAAGTTTATTATTCTACAGAGCTTTTAAAACATTTTTTGCTCCCAAACATTGTAAGATTTTCTTTTACCCGAATAAGTGTGTAATTAGTAAATTTGTCATCAAGCCTACAGCAGTTACTTCGTCCCTTACTTGTAGTACGGTTGGTCCGAGGGAAGATAAGGACCGTTAGGGGAGAGCATCCCCCACCAACATTCGTCGACGTGCGGACTGACAGCTACACAGTCCCACGTCAGCGGGCATCCGTCAGCGGCGACGCCTCGCGCGCCCGCCCAGCGCACGTGCAGCGTCGCGACGCCGCCGCCGCTTGGGAATTTCCGGTGCAGAACTCGCCCAGCAGCAGCGCCGCCGTTCGCCACCGGCCCGGCCCGCCCTCCCGGCAGACCGGCTCCGAGCCCACCGCGCTCATATGGGTCTGTGGAGCAGGCGGGCTAGCCAGTGCATTATGAACCGGGACAGGTCCCCGCGGGCGAGCAGCTGGTCGTCGTCCAGGTGGACGGGGGAAGTGTGTGTGAACCGGCGGCTGGGCCCGGCCCGGCCCTGTCCGGCGCCCCGAATTCTCATGGGCCCGTCGTCGTTCATTACTCCGAGAACGCCCGTTCCCCACAATGGGCGCGTCCCGTAAGACGCGTGAAGAAGTCGCGCGACATGCCGGCAAATGTACGAGGACGACCGTCTCCCTGCTTTTCACGCGGCGGCGACGGGGCCCCGGCGCGGCGTAACGTCTCGCGCGGGGTTTTATTATCTGGGTATTTATTGCTTCTTGGCGATGCCTGGCGCCGCGCGCTGTCGCCTCGGCACAGCGGGTTCCGCGGAGATTCCCCTGCTGAAAGCGAAAGCGAGAGGGCAAAGAAAGGAAGAGAGACAGAAAACGCGGAGAGAGGACCAGCATTAATGTGATATCGCTCCGCCTCGACGCGTCGCCGCCACCACCGGAATTCCGAACCCACCCCCGTACCCCCAGCCCCCGCCATCGTCTCCCGGCTTCTACCGCCGCCGCCGTTCTGCGCCTTCTGCTTCTTTCCCTCTGCTTCTCTCAACCTCTCGATCTCTCTCGTTCCCTCTCTCTGTCCCTCCTCTCGGTTATGAGGCGGATTAAGAGCAAGAGACAGACGCTTTCATCCCGCACAATAGCGCAATATCGTTCGCGGCGTATTGGGCTCACCACAGTGGGGATTAATTCCGCGTCGCTATTCACTCCGTAAAAAATTCTTATTAGTTTTGCGGTTTAATGAGTTTCTCGGGAAGAGCGCGCGCGGTATGTGTCGGAGATGCCGCGCGAAGGCGGCATCGCGCCGGGCAGTATCGGCGCGCCTGATATGGCGCGATGCCGAGCGTCGCTCCTTCCCGCCCCGCCCGCCCCGCCCCCTCGTCACAGGGACCGCCGCGCTCTTTCTCTGACGTCGGTATTTACGCTCGTGCGGTTCGCCTCTCGGCCCCACACCGCACCGCACTGCACCGCATAGCCTCCTTCTCGGTTGCTGTCTGCGCCCAGCCCACGCCCCGCCCGCGCCCCGCCTTCTTTCGCCGTTTTATGAAGTCTCGTCCCACCGGTCTCCAGGAATGTCGCTCGGGTGTTAGGTATTCAATCAATAGCGGCCCCTTCGACGCTCGGGGCTCTCCCTGCCCTGCCCCGCCCCACCCCGCCCTGCCCCGCCCTTCCCGGCCTTGGCTGCCGCGCACGCTGAGCGGTGCCGTTTCCCTGCCTCCTCGCCGCCCCTCTCCGCAGCTCGCCACCTTCCTCCTGCGCCGTCGCGACCGCCGCAATATACTCGGATCGCGCGCTATCGCCCACACGGGCCTCTTTTCCACTTTCGACTCTCGTCTCGCGTTCCTCGGGCTTTTCTTTTTTTTTACCTCTTTCTACCCCTCTTCTTCCTCGATTCGTCCTTTATCGCGCGAAATGAAGCCGGAAGCCGAATTTTCGACTCATAAATACCTCAATGTTCCTTCGCGCATAAAGACAAGACGTTTAATATCGGTAACCCCTTACAATGGATGGGACTTTCGTTATCGGTGACGGGCTTACCTTATATTACACTAAGATATCGCCTCTTGTCGCCGGTCGTCGTTGAATCTTTTGTTGCGGCGCAGAAGAAAAGGGTTGTTTCCCCCGCTCCCGTGCCTTTCAACTTTTATGTAAGATGAAAAAAGGCCGCATTAAGTGATATTCCTCGAGCCGAAGAGAAAACCCTTCGTTGAATTAGCTATGTACTTCTGTTCTTTTATGTCGGCTCCGCGCGCCTCGCTCAAACGAAAGCTGCTTGGCGAGCGACGAGTGGCACCGTCTGGGGCGCAGTGGGAGGCTGGGAGAGCCGAAGGTTCTCCGCGAAAAGAACGGTCTCTTCCGACCAGCAGTTCGACTGTGGCGTCCCCGGGTACGTCAGTGTGTTTTAGAAACTCGTGCAATATTCGGCTATTTTCTACGTATTTACTGGCGTTAGATCACAATTTGATCAAAAGTAGGCTTTCGCAGTGCTGCAGATGCTCGCGGATTTTTTGTGGAATTTGCGGAAGGGTCTTTCACGGAACTCTCTCCTAGCGCTGCGTGTACATATTCGCATAGTGGATTGCGGACCGCATCCACGTGGACTCTCGGGCAAAGCCCCGCTCGGCAAGGACTGCGGCGGCGAGCGGTGGCGGCAGCGGCGTTTGAAACTGCAACTCGCCAACTCGCCGGGTCGGAGGCGGCGTGGCGGGCCGGGGCGGGGTCAGGTCGGGCGCGGGGCCAAGAGGCGCGTCAATATTTGGTAGCAGAGCAGCGGACGGGGCGCGGCAACTCCGCCGGCCACACGGCGAGTGCACCCTCGCTCCCGCACCGCACTCGCAGCCTGGCCAGAGGAAACGCCGAGCCGGCGTGGCTCGGCTATTTACCGGCGTAACGTGGGGTGGTGGCAGATATTGCAATATCCTGCGCAATAAATCTCTGTTTCATCTACAGGAAGAACGCATTTCATAAAGGTTTCATTGAGGGTTTATGTCATTGCAAATGCCCAATCACATCAAGCGTACTGTTTTCTGAAATGGGATTACGCCATTTTTTCAACTTCTTTGATATGATAAACAGATGCTTTTGAAATGTTGTGAACATAATTTTGTAGCGCAGCGCAGAAAGAGCACTAAATGTACTGCATGCCAATGTTGAGTTTTTTGTTTTGTTTACTTTCTAATGAAGATCTCACATTTAAAGCCGCATCTTGGGTCTCTGCCTGTCAGGTGATTTTCTTAATCAAGAAGGTTGAAGGATGAGGATGGTAGATCAGGCAACAGACAGTTCCTAATGATGAAAAGTGGGAACAGGGTGGAGAAGGAAAGAGCGTAACCCATTGTTTTAACAACCACCTCGGCGTCCGCGCTCTAATGATCGGAGGAAACTAAGCTCTCGGCCGATCAGAGCAGCCGGCGTCTAGAACTTGAATCTATGCATTGGTCGACTTCAGCTCAGTTATTTAGTCGGTGTTCAAACTCCGCCACCGTTGAGACACGCATCTAGAACATCCCGTACAAAGTTTCGACGACGTAGGCAATTTTTACTTATATACTATCAACTATAGTCAATAACTCTTTTATCGAAGCAAATTGTTTCTATGGAAGTAGCGTTTATTTTTACCCAATATTAACAACGTTCATTGCTGTATTTTCTCCTTAAACCGTGTTGGTGTAGGGGAAGAGAAGGGATTTTGGAAATCAAGAAAACGTGCACGTTTACACACGCTAAACTATATGCTCTATCCAGCTGGTAGAGTTTTTTCGTATACTTTTTTTTCCCCATTTCCGTGAATGTCTGTTTCTCTCAACGAATCACTGCCACTGTGTGCGCCGTCGCACCGCCGCCACCAGTAACAGCAACGCGCCCCTCGTCGCTGTCGCCAGCCCATCCCTTGTCATGTGTCGCTCCCTGGGTCGTGTCGCCGAAGGGATTAGAGGCGAGACGGGAGGCAGCCGTGCTCTCTTATTCAATATGTGGTACAGGCTACTTCATTTTGCAAGAGGACGGATGGGATGTGAAGCGACATGCGGCTCCATGGCCCGTGTGTGTGTCTACGTTGATGGTGTTTTCACGCACGATGTGAGGCCAATGAAATTGAATGGTGATCCAAGTGTTGCGTACTTCGTAATAACGTAACGTACGTGACAATATAATATTTTTGAGAGGCTGTGAAATGCTAATTTAGAGGTTTTGAAAGGCTAGTATATTAAAAACAATTTTAGTAATATTTATTCGCTTTCTAATATTGAATGAGCTTTGAATTGTGTGGCACTATTTTATTTTCTTCAGCAGCTGTTTCCTTAATCGACTATTGAACAAGTGTTTTGAAATCGCATAAAGAAGAAACCTGCCCAGTTGGCGCAATCACTGAAACGTTTTCGTGACTCATCAGCCAGCTTATTAGTATGCACAACGCCTCGATAGATATGCACCACCGAAGCGTTAGACATTTCGAGAAAGTCAAAGGTCGACGACTTGCGCTGCCAAATCTTATCGTTGACTGGTCGACAGGACACTGTTGACGCCACCACACGTGTTGTGTCGCTGCTACAAACTGCCTCTTTTAGTTCCCGTATTTTTCTCACCTCGCTGCAAAATCTGTGAACTCGTTAGTTACTTCATGTGGTGAGAGAATAGAAAATACTTGGCTAGCTCTCTATTTGTTCTGCTGACATATGTTAACGTTTACCAATTTTTAATGAATATTAGCGAATGGTTTTGAATTGAATTTTTCTTGTTTTTACTGAAATAATGTATCATTTCAAGATGTAGATCTCACTTTAAATCTTTCAAAATTGTGTGAAAACAAACAATGTATAGACTGTCAGGGTAGATACACTTCTTCATATTTAAACTGCCAGTGTAGATACTTCAGTGGAATATTGCCTCCGCATGTAGTTACGCTTACTAACAACCGAGTCGTTACCTTCTCCCTCCATATCAGATTAGCACTAGCATCTTCGTGGCTCTCTTCCTTTCCTAGCTGCTGCGGCCCCCGGTGTCGCGCTCCGCCGGCCAGCCTGGTCCATTCCAGCGCGTTCGTTCCGTTTCGACGCGTTTCCGAGTGGCTGCGCCTCTCCCCATCCCCGTTCCCTCGTCCGCCCACGCACCTGCTCGCCTGCGCCCGATCCGAGCGGCCAGCGGCGCTCAGTGATCGCGAACGGGCCAAGTGTTGCGCGTTGCGAATAAATGAATCAGTGGGGGGGAAAGTGGTGCTTCAAAATTCCTATTTAGCTGAAGAGTGAAATCACGAATTCTTTCCGCGATGGATCGAGGAATTTTATGACTTATATAGGGCAATTTTAAACAATGCAGTTGCATATCATGGATTGACTTAAGACCCAGATAAAAGATATTTTAATGGTATTGTAATTACAAAACTAGAATTTCTCTACAATATTTCTTTCACAAAATGTTGGTAGAACTAGAAGGACTGAACATTTTTTCATGAATTTCATATTTTATTTAGAAAACAAATATTGCTTGAAAAAAGGCATGTCGAGGTATATAATCTTTAAAATAATAGTTACGAAGATATTTTCCACAAAATGCGAAAACATTCTTATTATTTTGTTTTCTAGTTTTTTTATGATTGAATTTCTTTCGATGAGTTGGAAATCATAGAAAATTGTGTGACTTTCACGATCTAATTCTCACTTGGACCCGCTGTGGTGTTTCAAAAGTGGTGCTTCAAAATTCAAGTGGTGCTTCAAAATTCCTATTTAGCTGAAGAGTGAAATCACGAATTCTTTCCGCGATGGATCGAGGAATTTTATGACTTATATAGGGCAATTTTAAACAATGCAGTTGCATATCATGGATTGACTTAAGACCCAGATAAAAGATATTTTAATGGTATTGTAATTACAAAACTAGAATTTCTCTACAATATTTCTTTCACAAAATGTTGGTAGAACTAGAAGGACTGAACATTTTTTCATGAATTTCATATTTTATTTAGAAAACAAATATTGCTTGAAAAAAGGCATGTCGAGGTATATAATCTTTAAAATAATAGTTACGAAGATATTTTCCACAAAATGCGAAAACATTCTTATTATTTTGTTTTCTAGTTTTTTTATGATTGAATTTCTTTCGATGAGTTGGAAATCATAGAAAATTGTGTGACTTTCACGATCTAATTCTCACTTGGACCCGCTGTGTCACGGAGATTGCACGCTCCATTCTTTTTGCGCGTGGCGCGACCGCTTGCAAGGGAGTGTCCGCGTTTGCAGCCGCACGGTTGCCCCCCGTCGCCTCAGAAGAAAGCGATCCGCCCCCGCTTTCGTTAGTCGCCAGTGACGTGTGAGCGGAGTGGAAGTGGGGAAAGGGAGAAAAAAAAAGCCTCGCAATCGGAATTCGACGCCGATCGCAAACCGCCGTATCGCGCGCGCGAAACTGACATACTCCGCCGCCACGCCCCCACTCCCGCCCCCGCCCTCGCTTCCGGCTCGCGATAACGAACGAACGGAACACGTCGCCCACCACTAACCACGTTCCCTCCGCTGCCGGTTTCGTTCCGTGGTTCGCTTGGTCGCCCGGCGCTACGTGCTCCGCGCCACTTTCCTGCGCCGTTCAGTGTTTTTCCCCTTCTCTAAATTTGTTCGTTTCATATCATGCTCCCCCCCACCCCCCCACCCCTGCCTTTTCGCTTTCTCCACCTGTATACATTTCCATGGTTCGTTCCATACACAATTGCGTGCGTGTATATTTCCTTGTTTTGTTTTTTCTGTACTTCATTCATGAACTTGCGATTCCATGTTTATTGCCTTATCGGTTTTCATTACTGGGGTTTTGATCGTTTCACTTTGATTTTCTTTACATGTATTTATTCGCAGTTGAATACCAAAGTACATTTTACGCTCCTCAGTTATCATTATTTTTCTGCGTTTCGTCGTGTCGAACGCAATTGTTTCATGGGACGATGTATGCCGCGTCTTCTTCTTCTTCTTTTTATTTTTATTTCTATTTTTATTTTTTTCCCCTTTTTTTTCTCTTCACTATTTAACAACGCCTTAGCACGTCCCTTTACCACTTGCCCTCGCCAGGCAATCTCACGCAGCTCATTCGCGTCGTCCCATTATTCCCCACCGTCCAGCACTAGCACCTGGCGTCGTGCCACCGCCACCAACTTCCTTCCTAATCCGCCAGCTCATCTCAGTTATATTGATTGATGCTTCCCATACGTATTTCTAGAAGAGGGATGAGTCTCAAACAGTGTTTATTGGTAGGGTGACTTCCTTGATTCCGTCTAGGGGTAGAGATACTTAGGTAAGATACGTTAACACACTGCTATGAAATAACGATAACAGCTTTGCTTGTAATTTTGAGCTGGTCTTCTCTTCGTGACGCCATGCCACATCGGCTCCGTTTCCTTCGTGTTGTTCACCACCTCCAGCTGGCTCGTCTCTCCCACCAACCCCCGCCGCAGCCCCTGACGAGACGCCATCGCCGCCGCCACTGCCTTAAAAGCGAGTAGAAGAACTGATGCATATTCGATAGCGGAGTCCGAGCGGTGCCGTGCGGCGTCGCAGTCCAGGCGAAATCAAGAAGAGTCGGAGATGAAAAAGGCTATAGAAAAGCTGGACGTTAAAGACAAGTTCTTAACCCCGACCGCAAAACGACCGCTCTGCCTTTAACCTACATCCGCGGGATCGCCCCCGCTGCCGCCGGCCGAACGGCGGGGGTGAGGGTATAAGAAGCGGGGTTACAGCGCAGTAGCCTCCCCCATTTCCCGCGGCCCGGCCTCGCATCGCCCCGCCCCCGCCCCTGCCTCGCCGAGCACGGTGCTTTCATTTCCCTATGAGCGCGCCCTCTGATGCATGAATGTATCGCGGGGATTCGGGTGCACAGCATCTTGATAAAATTCCATCTCGAGCTGCGGCTGCTCGCGGAGAGTAGCAGGGATATTACCCCGCGGGAGGGTTGGCAAGACGGCGCGGGCGTGTGGGTCTGGAGAGTGAGGTTAGGTGAGCAGCAGGCCGATTACCCTGTTGTGGAGTGAAGGGATATTACAGGTGCAGCGATGTGTGTAATGCTTGGTGGAAATCTTTTTTTTTATGGTGTTGAAGTAGCGGTGACGTATTTAATGATGTTTGGTTGAAATGGTTCTTTCTTATTGGAAACGCATTTTGAGGTAGCAAGGTTTTATGAATATATGTGTTTAAAAGAGAGTATTTGACTCGCTTGACGACTAATAAGCAATATATCTCGAACAAACTAGTCACAAGTGATCGATTTTTTAGTAGTTAAACAGGAAAACTAATAGCTTATATAAAGATAGCGGTTGGTAATACGAAGAAAATTTAAGACACAGCGGTAAGTTGCACAGTAGAAAGTAAGGAGTTGTCGTAGTTCGAAAACGTTGCACGTTGAGAAGAATTTGGATTTCGTGAGCGGATTCAGTGATGTTGTGCTTGTCCTGAAAACGCTCCCGGACAGCCAAGACTCCCTCGAACATTGTGATTTCTAGGGGTGCTACTCTTCGAAAAGGGCCTGGCGGAATGAACAAAGTCACCTTCGCGTGCAAGTGGAATCGCTGCCAGCGGCGGCTTGCGCTCACTGCTTGCAGCGGAGAGCGAGGGTGGGCAAGGGAGGATGGCGCATGTCTTGGAAGCGTGGGGACGTTGTTTCCCTCGCGTCGGGTGCGGACTCAGCAGCCGCCACCCCCGCCGTTCTTTTCCCCGGAGGCCACACCGCGCGTCGCGAACCGCCGCTCGGCGACTTCATTTGCATGGCGACGTGGCGCATGCCTGCCGCCCAGACGCGGCGCGGGGGCGAAGCGGGTTTGGAGCGGGGGCGGGTGGATGCAGAACGGATACGAAGCTGTTACGGGGCGGGGGTACGACGGGAGGGGGTGATAGGTACGGGGCGGGTTCGCGGTGACTGCTGGTCGAATGTGACACGAGCTAGTACAAGACGGGATCGGCGTGTTGGGCGGGAGGGTGTAGCGGGGCAGGGCTGGCTTAGAAAGGCAGCGGCGGCCTTCGACGGCTGCAATCGCGGGAGTGGAATAAGCGCAAGAGTAGTGTACGCTTGCCACCAGAGGCGTTGTCGTCCATAAACATTATTTGCTTTACATGTTCTCAGCGTCTCTCACGAACGTGCGGCATATTCATCGGGCAATAGCAATTCTAGATAGAAATCGTAGTAGAGAATTTCGTCTCCGACACTCGTTTTCACCTTTAGCGAAAGTTAGTGACTTTCGTTAGAGATCAACGAAAGATCGTCAATGATTTACTGGGTTTACTAGTAAGAGTTTGTAGTTAATATACAAATGTTAATAAATTTACCAATGTGAGATATACTTGATTATTCTTGGTATTATGTGTATTCTTGTTATTGTGACCAGTTTGTAAAGAACGTAGCCAAATGTTTTATACTGCGAAGATTTAAAGGACCCAGAAATACGCGTGTTGTGGAAATAAACGACAAAGCCCCGCCTTGCTGCCCAAAAGGGGCAAGCTGCAGGCGAGAAGGGTGCGCGTTTGGCCGTCGCGACGCTGCGAGGGGCCACACGCAAAGCGAACTGAGCAGTTCGCCATTTCGGGGCGGGCGCCAGGCGGGAGGGAGAAGTCCGAAGACGACACAGGGTGCGTGGTACAAGTAGGAAGGAGGCGGACGGGGATGGAACAAGCAGGCAAGGGCGGGGTGGAAGGGAACAGAGGCATCGCGCGCGACGCGGTGCTAGGGCGGGGTCTCGTTTCGCAACGCGCGCTTCGCGTCGCGTCGAGTCGCTTCGCGTTGCCTCGCGCCCTCCATCTATCGCGTGCGGGGGACGCAGCCGTAACGTTAGCAGGCGGAGGCGCCGGTGGGCGGGGCCCTGCCGGACGCGGCGGGCGAACGGGAAGTGCGGGGTGGGCAGGGCCGCTTCCTCGCCGGAATACGAAAAGAGCCTTCTTCGCGGCGCCCGCCGGCAGCCGAGGGAAAGGCGCTAAAACCGAGAAGGGAGAACAGAGGCGGGCCGGGCGGCCTACCGCGTCTCCGGCACCGCCGCCGCCGTCCGACGCAAAGTGGGCACAAATTCCGTGTTACGAGCACCCGGAATCCAGTTTAAGGGCGTGAAAGGAAGAAGAGGCGTAGTCGCAAAATTGCCAGCTCGCAGATCCTTGTTGGAAACTCAAATTGCTCGTGCGTCTGGAGACCCTGCTTCCCGCTCCTGGCGCCCTGCCCCTTCAGGCTCTCCTCTCCGCTCCGTTCCGCGCCGCGCGCCGCCTTTCTGAGGGCTCCGCCTAGCACTATGCGCCCCGCCCCGGCCCTGTCCCGCGCGGCCTCGCGCTTCCCCTAGGCGCTCCCGCTCGAAGCGGCGGCGTCGGTCGGGGTCGCCGGCGCCGCCGCCTCGGCTGGAAGCTGCTGGCGCGCTGGCCTCAGCTTCCCCTCCATATTAGAACGCGCTCTCTCCCCCGCTGCTGCGGCAGAAATGTTTGGCTATGCCAGCTGGTTCTGTGAATGCCTTAATTATCGGATTTCCGAAGGACCTCGCCCATTCCCCCCGTGCCCCGACCCTCCCAGGCACGGCGGCGCCTCGGTTGTCGCTGCCCGCACCGAGGTTAGAGGGGGGCGGTACAGGCGGTGCCGGCGGCGCTTCGCCGACCTCTCCGACTCGCCCAGGCTACCCCCTCCCTTCCCCCCGCTCAAAGGAAGCCACTCCTGCTGGAAATTAAGTATCGATCTTTTTTTCCCTCTTGTGCCTTCCAAAATATTTGCCTTTCGCGAGCGATTTGGACGGCGCAGAGCGCGCAGGCGCATTCGCCCTCGGCTCGGCCCTCGCGCGCTGCCCCGCCCCCCTCTCGCCTTTCGCGAAGGCTTTGTGGGGCGGGGGATGAGCAGGAGGAGGAGGAGCAAGAATTCTTGGAGAGCGATTTGAGGATTCTCTTCCGACCTGGCGATGGCCTGCTGCGCGGTGGAGAGGCCGCGTCCGCCGCCTGTAGGAGGGGGAATTCAGTTTTGGCGGAAATTGCGGGGTTTTTGGTGGGGAACAATTGCATCTCGACCCTGGCAGTTATTTGATTCATTATCTCTGGCTGCGATCGAATCTTTGCGTTGTTTTTTCCCAAATGGTAAATCGTATATTTCAGCACTCTTGTCCTGGAATGTTTTGTGCAGCGAGGGACGAGCTTTTCTTTTCAAAATAGAACTTACGTTCCAGCCCATACTCCCTATCATTAGTTCCAAGTTTGCTTGACATGTAGCTTTTTTGCTCAATGACATATTTAAATGACTGCTGTTGCCTTGTCATTATTATTCATGAATTCTTGTATGCGCTCAGAAAATGTAATCTTCCGCTTTTTTTATTCTTGCAATGTTCGCGCAACAAGAGTCCTTCATCCTTTGAATGAGCTTTGGTCTTTGTATTCTTCCCATTAACGTTTTTGTTTTTGAATCTCTCGTTCAGTTTATCGCGAAAGCTCAGCGGCTGTCACAACGGACCGGCTCCGTTCGCTGCCAAGCGAAGTCGCGTCGCGTTTGAGGTCGCCGCCGCCCCCGGCGTGGCCCCTGCCGCCTCCTACCCCGCCCACTTGCGCCGCCGTCGCTGCGCTCCAGTCGTTGACTTCGTTGCCCCGATTAGGCCAGCTCCTTGATACACAATGGTGCGTCTCGCCCATCCTGTCTGCAGTGCACATTGTGCGCGTCATTATTTCATGGAGCCAGTCTGCGACTCGGCGGGGGCGGGGGCTGGCGGCCGCCCAGACTGCGCGGCGGGGGCGGGGGCGGCGGAGGAAGATCAGGCGAGGCCGCTCCGCTCCGCCCTACTCCGCCCCTCCTCCGGGCGTCGCGCCCACGCCTCGCCCCCTGCGCTCGGAAGTAACCCGGCGGCATGTTAACGATGCTGACCCCGAAACACCGAAAGAACTGACTCATCAGCGATCTATTTCCTGAGCGCATCGCCGAGCGGGAGGCAGTGAGCCGCGGTCAATGAAGCGCCGGGAAGGCGGGGTGGGTGGATGCGATCTGCATGGTGTGCCCCGCCCCCGCCGCGATGCTGCCAGTCGCCGCCGCCGCGGACGAGCCCCGCCACTCAAGCGGGCTCTCTTGCTGCGTTGCTTAGCTTCGCTGGCGCACACGATTCTAGGAAAAGGATTTCACGAAAGCGACGAGAGGATTCCTGGTCAGAAACTTTTGCAACTACTAACTTTTGCTTACTTTTCCTGGTATCAGAAACTCATGCAACTACAGTGAGCTTTCCATTTCGACAGTGTTCGTTAATTTCCAATAATTTCTGTAAAATAGGTCATTTGATGTTATTTTTTTAATATTTTGATGATACACAAAAATGACTCTGGGCGTATACTTGGAGAAAGGTAATGAATCATTGTTAAGCAGGATGTAAATGATTTGTATTGCCAATGTGAACCTACCGTTAATGGTCATAAACGCTGTACATCAACTGAATAGGAAGAGTGCAAATTTTGAAAGAAAATTATTGTTTGAAATTACATTTGAGTGTTTATGAAAGTTGCGTCTAATCTCGGATAATTCTTCTCTCTGTCGACCTATTGATCTTATAATCATGATTCCCTGCGACATTCACCGAGGTTTCCCTATTGCTCTTTCCTTTCTCCGCCTTTCACACGCCCCCGCAAGCCCGAGGGCAAGCGCCCCGGAGCCTCCGACCCGTCCCGCTTCGCTCCAGCCGCTCCTCCACGCCTCGTCCCACCCCGCTCTCTTCGCTTGCGTTCAGTCCCGGCCCACGGCTCTGACGACGCTGCGTCTTCGCGCGCCCGCCTACTGTGTTCCGGCCCACCCGCTCCGCTCCGCCCCGTCACGACCTTCCGCGCCCCCCCCCCCAGCCTAACTTCAGCCACCCAGCTCCACCTCTCCAACTGTCCATCTCCGCTTCGCATCACCCTTCCCCGCCCTGTCGCGTGCCACTCCGTCACGCTCTACGCGGTCCTGCCTCGGGAGGATGTTGGTAAACCACCTTCTCCTCCTGTGCGTCGTTCTCGCCACCGCTTACCCTTTGACACCGGCCGTCCGCCAGCAAGGGCGCCGTTTGACGAACTGCCCCGCCGACACGGCCGCTATTAATCAGCGTCCCCTCTCAAACTCCTGGCCCGACGCGACGCGGCACGGCATGGCGCGACGAACCACCACCGCCAACATTGCGCGCTCTCCCTCTCTCGCCCCTTTTCCTCGCGGGTGTGCCCCCACCTCGCGGAAACGCCCCCGCGCGTAGCATCTGGCGCGTCGATGAAATATTTCCGCCGGCATTTCCATAATACAACCGCGGCGCTCTCTTGCCTGCAGTACGCGCGCGCGAGACAGCGAGCGGGCGGGCGGGCGCGCCCGAGCTAGCGGGTGCGTCTCCCGGATGCAACTCTGCGCAATATACGCTCCCGCTCGCGAGAGCGCGCACACGCGGGTATTGCTTTCCGTGCCGCCGACGCGAAGTCGGGTACGCCCCCCCCCCCTCAGTCGTCTCTTTCCTCCCCCTTGCCTGCCCAACCTTCCACACTACACCCCCCCTCCTGCCCGTCCAGTATTGTTACGGCCACATATAAATATCTAGCGACCACCGCCAACGCTCGTGGCCCGTTATTGGCAATCAATATGCCAGCCGGTGATGCATTGTCCACATCTGTTTAGGAATTGAATGAAGTAAACCCAATCGTATATATTGTCTCTTTCTGGAACAGCCACGCTCAGTGGCGCCCGCGCTCTCTCGGCCGGTGTTGGGCCGCGGGGCGGCGAGAGCGCCGGACCTCGCGTTCGGGCCCGGCAGCTTCCGAGCTTTATCTCCGAAGCGCCCCGCATGGTAGCCGAACTGTTGCCGCCGGAAAGCGCAGCGAGTTTGTCATGGCGCTGTTTAATGAATGGCTTTTTCGAGCACGGCCTCGTAAAGCGGCGGGCGCGGCCGGGCGATGTGAGGCGCGTTCGTTTCGCGGTTGGCCTGCGGCCTCCGGGTTGTGTTTAATGCAGTATGCCTGTACACTGTTTGCGAAGATGTCCTCCTCCTCCCCCCCTCCTAAATTCCGATCATCTTGAAGAATCATTTTTTCATATAGCGTGGACATGTGAGCCACGCTATCTATTTGTTGTCCGCCCTGATCAATGCTCCTAATTCGCTCTTAAAAATCCACAAATTTGAACGAATTCGAAGTAACAACTTGAGTTCGTGCCTTTCATTAGCGTGAGTTACTATTTCTGTAATTTTTATTAATGTGCTTTTGTCTATATGATTACGGCTCCAGATTCGCGTTGTGGATCAACAGTAGTTTAATGGGTGAAAAAAGAACAGGGGATTATATTAGTGTACATGAAAGATAGATATCGATGATCAGTATTTTCCTCTCGTACATATCCAATGAAAACTTGCATGCCGAGCGCCATACTGAAATCGGTTACGTTCCATTTACTTTTACCATTGAGTTCAGCTGAAAGCGGTTTTCACCACAACTGATTACGCAAGTTGATTCGATGTCAAATTGCTTTCATTTGCTAAATATATTGCCTGCAAACTTTATTATGTTTCGGTACTACAATGTCTGCAAACGCATTTCGTAATATATTATACTCACACAACTTAAATTCTCTAAGAAACGGAAACGTAATTTTTCAACGTTTCTTCGAGCCGACCGGTGATGTTGAAATGGCATTTATTATCGTATTAAAAAAAATCAAAAGAATAAAACCTTTGATTTCTCTTTTTCTTGTTACTCGTTGCCCACTTTGTTAGTTGTTTTTCTCTCACTATTTTGGCGGGGTGACAGCAACCCCTCCACGCGCATCGTTTTTATCGCAAAGAGTGGTAGCACAACAGCGTTTGATTATGTCACGTCAGCAATAAATTTTACAATCAGCTACACGTTTGTAATATCCGTATTTTGTATCGGTTACCAGAAAAACGTGTTGGAAAACGAATAAAAATATACTTATATTTTTTGCTTTATTTGTTGGTTCTATTATATCTACGTATTGAAAGTATGATCGGTTTTACGGATAGCACAGTAAGCCAAAATTCTTTGACCGTTGAGAAAAAGTTCTAATGTATTGGAGAATGTATTTTAAAAAATGAAGCTTGTTGTATACAAATTCTAATCAGTATTTAAATATCTTTGTGTGCAGTTTTAATTGTAGGATAAAAACTATGGCACAAAATGTCCGCAAAAGGAGAAGTAAATTTTGTGAGATTTGAGCTGTCAGAGGAATACTGAGGGGGATAAACCTCGATATAAAAGTCTTAGTGATTGGTTCATAATGATGCCATTTGATAGTTCTAAATTATAAAGGAAATCGCTTTATATTAAATGTTAATAATGTAAAGTGACACAAAATAAATGACCTCAGTAAATGACGTTTTCGTATCTTCGCTTTTTGTGTGAAATGAGCATAATTAACATCATTATACACGTTGTTTTTGTAAACAAACTGCCTTAATAATTATCACTTCAAAGGCCATTTTGCAAGTCTCATACGTTTCCGATTGAATTTTATGGCCCGAATATCTGCCGACACTCCCCGAGTGGAATAGGCTCGCCCGCGGGACCTGTTGAGATGGTCGGTGCGGAGCCCGGCACTGCACGCGCCTCTCGCTTCCGCCAAGAGGCCTGCTGCCGTCCTGCCCGCTGGCACCCGCCGGGGGTTGAGAAGGGCGCCGGGCGGACGCCGTTGCCATGGCGACGCGGAGGGGCGCGCTCCCCCGCGCGCGTCGCGTCGCGTCGCGTTCGCGCCGAAGAGAGGGGGGCCGCGTATTCGAGCCCCGAACCGGCGCTGGCCCGCTTCGCGTTGCTGATACGCGCGAATGTTTTCGCTGGAGTTGGTGAATTAATGGCGTACCCGTTCCTCATCCGTAGATCATAAATCAAAGCATTCTTCCGCAAGAGAAGGGTGAGGTTCTCAAAGATATTTATTGCTACTTGCCATTAATGAGAAAACAAATTAATTAATTGTATACAGTTACTCTTTGTTCTAGTAATAAATACAAAATCATATGCTTTAAATACTTACGTGATGACTTTGTTACATTTAAAACAACTCGCAAAGAATATTTAATTTGTAAATGTGTTTTATCAATAAAGTCAGCAGTACCTGTGACGCTTAACATCTTTGAGAGTTCTCGACATGAATTATTCGTGAAAACTCATGAACGTACCGTGATCGTATTTATTAGAAGTTATAATGTGAGCGTTGCTAAGGCTCGTCACGCCATTTCTTTGTACTAATAAATATGCTATATATTTTAACAATGTATACGAGTTTTTTTCTTCCATTCATTTATTGTTTCCTTTGTCTTTGTCGGCGTCATGCACGATGTCTGTTGTATATTTATGATTAATTAACGAAAACAAGAATGCAAAATTATGAAGATTGAAGGGACGAGGATCAAACGAACGCAGAGTGGGCAGGGAGAGGAGCGGGGGACGGGACGAGGCGGGGCGGGGCGGGCGGGGCGGCGCAAAGCGAACGGAGTGGCTCGCGTGATGCCGTGCCGTCGGCCGCTACAGTGCCCCACGCGGCCGTTTCGCCCCGCGCTGACGCGTTGTATATTCGCGTCTCATCCGCGCCACAAAGGCGAGCGGGCGCGCGCGGAGGTGTTGCGCCGGGCGGGCTGGGCCCGTTGCCTCCGGCGCCGGCCGACGCGGCGTGCGCGCGGCGTCAGGTGGCGGAGGCAGCGCGTGCCTGCGTGCGTGTCGGCCGGAGCGGGTGCCTGCCGCTGCCGGCTTCCCTCCCCTGTTGCCCCGTGTCGACACGTTGCTCTCTGGATGCCGTCTGGGCTCATGCTCTCCTACGCGTCAAGTCAGTTCCGCCAGAGAGCAAATACTGAGAATTCTTACGTATTCCTTAAAATTGTGTTGTCGATTTACATACTGTTTTTATCAATATACATGTGTATTTGATAAATAATATTTAGTATGTAATGGATATTTTTTTAACATTTCGCAATAATTTCGATAAAAAACTTTTCAAATCGTCTAAATCGCGACTTCCTGGTGTTCATGTGTTATGGCTTGTCCAATAAGAAATGCGTATTCTCCTACTATTTAACCCATTATTGCTTTTTCACTCAATAAAAAAATCCTGCGCCTACTCGTAGTATTTTATGATGCTTGCTGCCATCTCTGTAAAAGCCCGTAATGTGCACTGGCAAACTTGCATGTTGTTCGGTTCTGTGTTCATTGCACGCATCCGTGTCGCGTCTTCTGATCTCCATTCATACAACTAATTTTTGTACTAAACTGACTCGTATCCACTCAGCCGAATTCGGATATTTGTGTCATATATATTCCCTTATATTTATTCATGCTCTTTATTCTATCCCTATTACTGTTGTCGTACATCATTATTTGGACATGTGCATTCCCTCCCTTTTCTTAACGTTGCGTTTACTATATACTCCACCACTGCCATTACCATTCAGTGACGCCTCGTTTGTCATCTACCCTCTCCACTACCGGCTGTCGCCACCGATGCTCTCTCTCAAGTTTCCTTGCCAACCCGGAACCCGCACAACGGGTTATTTATATTTTTTATACATATTTTTTTCTTTCTTCGAAAGAAAGGGGTTGCAGGCGTCGCGCGTGGCGGGTGCACAGCCGTGAAAGGGTAGTAGTGTTAGAAGGCGCAGTCGGCGCCCGGGGCAGGTGGCACTGTGCCCAGGTATGTGGGTTGCCGGGTTCGCCAGCACGGCGCCGCCGGCGCAGTCCCCGCCCTCCTCCCCCGCTAGACCCTAGCCCCCCACCCTCGCCCCTCGCCCCTGCGCGAACAGGTGCAACTCTGCACGCGTATGCAAATGGCGGAAAATTTAGACCGCGCAGGCGGCAGCAGGCAGGCGGGCGTCAGGCGGCGGTGCTGCAGCGGAACTTCCGGAAGTACCTCCGGTTTTTGCACAGCTGTTTTGTTTTCTTTTTTCTCCGTGAGAGGGTCAGAGAGAGAGAGAGAGAGAGAGAGAGAGAGAGAGAGAGAGAGATGGAAGAAAGAAAAAAAGAAATGAAGTGGGAGAAGGAAAGAGCGAGGTGGTCACGTGTAAGTCAGTCAGTTCTTCGACCATTATGCGCGCGGAAATTGCCCAATGGTGGTTTGATGCAATTTGATACACGGAAGACGTTCTCCGGCTAGAACATGCGGGTTTATTTGGGCTCCGTGTAAAAATACATTGCAACTTTTTATATTAATAACGTCTGCGTGCCTGGCGTTGGACGCCGGATGGTTTACGGGCAGAAGGAAATTGAAGATACCTGCTGAAGGCGATATTAAAATTATCGTAATATTTATTTCTTGCAACTTGTAACGGTTTCCCACGTAATTTGATATTTTAATGGCCAAAATCACTTGGCATACTTACAAAAAAGGTGTTTGCAAGTTGCGTATCTTCAGAAATTCACACGCACGCAAAAAAGAATTGGACGGTGAGATGACGCTTGTTTAAAACATTCGACTACATTAATATTACATATTTTCAGGTATTAAAACTTACGTTTTCTTATTTCAGAGTACATTCTTCGTGATCAGTCTGTTGCGAAAAAGTTTCCTAAGATTTCACTTCCGTTGACGACAATTCGGTAGAAATTCGCCCGCAGAAAAAAATCTCGAGTTGCAGTTTTCCCCATTGTGCTCTGCCGGCCGGAACAGCGCCGCCGAACCGCTGTCGGCCAAACAGGCATCCGGGGTTCGAACCGCGCGAACAATGAGGGTCTCTCCCCCCTCGCCGCGGTCGATTAGCTCGCAGGAACTCGCGTACGTAACGCCGCGAAAGCGAGTGCAGCGGCGCGCGCAGCGGGGCCCCTCGGGTGACACGCCGCCGCCGCCATTTCCGCTGCTTTGAAGTTGCAGCCGCTGCCGCTGCTGGCAGCAATCCTCCTGGGTTCCTGGGCTGGGCTGGGCTGGCCTGGCCTGGCCTGGCCTGCCCGCCCCAACCGCCTTCTCCGTGGCCTCCGCCAGATCGAGTGCGTCTTTACCTTTATGTGTTTCACAGGTATTGGTCTTATCGTAGTCCATTTACTTGGTTGACGCACCATATCATTAATACGGCCAGCTCGATTAACTCTCCTCCGTACGTATTGTCTGTAGCCACCGGATTAGTCCAATCTCCAGGTTGACGAGCCGCTTTCATCGCGTTATCTACTGGCGTCCAACTCGATTACGGAGTTACCTCTCTGTCTTATCGATTCAGTATTTCCTCTTGTATAGCGTTACCTCTCCTCTTGAGCACCAGCAATTGAGCTAAATATTGCAAAGTAATTCAAGTTGCAAAGAAATGAATCGATAAGCCTCTTACGCACGGACCAATATTAAAATCACCTGCTTCGGAAGCCTTTATTCTCTTTTACGTCACTTTTCTGCCTACTATAATTGTGTATTCTTGTTCAATTGATATTCGACGAATATCTTCAATGCCTCTACTTATCTTTTTCACTTCTAGTCTGCTACCCTGAAACTTACATCGTCCGAAACTAGTAAATCTCCATTTCAGGTTCTCCACCATTCCTTTCTGTTGTCATTCTATTTCATTCGGAACGTAATTTTGCAACTTACACGTCCGCTACCAGCCTGCCAATCGCCTCCCGAGGCCGTTACTCGCGTTAGGTATTTACGTTAATGTCCAGTTCGTTAGGGCGTGCTGCTTTGGTCGCCGCTTCCATCGCCCGTGCTTCCGTCTTCTGCTCGGAGGCGCCCCGCCCGTCATGCCAAGCCCCGCCCCGCTCCGCCCCTCATGCCTCACCCGCCCTGCCCCGCGTCGTCCCCCGGACGAATCCCGGGCTCCTCTGGTCGCGGCGCGCTATTAAGCGCTTCTGGCCCAGCCCGGTCACCCGTTCCAGCGTGTTATCGGCGGGAGCAGCCGGCTTCGCCGCCGCGTTAGGGCTCTGCGACCGCTGAAGCCTCTCGACCGCCGGGAACCGTGGACTCTCTGCCCGACCGTTTCGCACACCGTTTACCACGCCCCCTCGACCCCTCTCTGCACGTTGTTCTTCCTACCACCTTAGCCATCCTCTACGTCCCGCTTCGATTGTCTCCTTGCTCATCAGCCTCTTCCTCCCGTGAGAATCGGCTGGCCTCTTCGCGGTCGCGGCTACCCGTCTACCCATTTTCATCAGGACAGTCCCCGTCACGGTCTCCTTAATCCATACTGTAACTTTCTGCCTTTCCCAATTGCATTTTTCCTTCTAACCCGTTCTCATCTTCGTTGTGTGCTATAATGACCATCTCCACATGCAACTCTCCCTTACCATCTCAATAAAAGTGTTCAGATACATTTGTCTGTAGAATAGCCAAGAAGTAGCTCCCTCAATTATCTCTACGACCTTGAGAAACCTTCTTCCGTGCCATTCTCCATTATCTTCCTGCGACATTTCTGGTTCATCTTCAGCCATTTCCGCCTGTGCCTCTCTCATTGGTATCTCGACAATATTTTTTCCCTCCTTTTCTACTATCTTCTTTCCCCTTCCTCCAATCACTTCCATTCGGCTTCAGTGCTCCGGTGAAATTCACCTCCACCACATCTCTCTCTTTCCACGAGACCCCCGGTCGTTTCTCCATTTGCACCGTGTTGATCTCTCTCCGTTCCCCGTCGATCGGCGATCCTTGCTGCATTGGAGCGCCTGTTCCACCGCCCCCGCCGCAGTCTCGCGTGCCTCGCTCTGCTCCCTCTTCGCTGACACCTCTGCGCTCCGGTCGGCGCCCGCCCGCCTGCCCGCGCTCGCCCGCGCTCGCCCGCCCTTTCCCCGTCGCCACGGTCGAGCGGCGGCGCTAACGACTGTCGCTTTCGATCGGCGGCGCGAGGTTTGAGAAGCGGCAAAGAGGGGAGGGAGGGGAAGCTGTTGCGGCGAATCGCTGCCGGTGGCGGTGGCCACGGACGTCGCGGAGTCTGCTGCACATTGCCGGCGTGCCGCTGCTTGTCCTGAGCCCCGCATCTTTGGTTTGCGTCCAGCCCGCGCGATGGAACGGCGCGCCAGCATTGCAACTGAGCGTGTGATGAAGTTAGGCGCCCCCACCGCCCGCCGCGTGTCGCAGTAGGTGGGCGGGGCATCAGGAGCTGATGGGCTTGGCTGGACGGTACATTTCCCGAGCTTTCGCTCAAACTAATCGTAGTTTCCTTCGTGCTCTGGAGGCTGGAATTTTTGCATGCCACAGATAATGTGTGGGTGCACCATGTCGTATGGACATAAACCATTAAAAAATGATGTAAACTGCAATCACACCTGTTCTCTTTTTTTCTCGGTTTATCTCGGTTTACTACGTTTCTCACTAGCAATGCGTGAAGCGTGAAGCAATGCGGTGACCTAAAACCGTTTTAAAACTGTTAAGTGATGACCAATAAGGTGGGTGGGCATCTCGAACATCTGTTTCTGGAGATGCCAGACGGAAACGAGGGCAGGCGCTGTCCGGTGTGGGAAAGGGATAGATGGAGCTTGGGTTTGGATCGGTGACAGTTGCCAGCGTTTTGGGCTAGTAACAGCTCCGTCTCCACTCCCCGCTTCCTCCCCGCTCCTAACGCGGCCATGTTCCCCGCGCGCCCGTCAAACACCCGAACGGCGCGGTGCGGTAGGGACGGGGTGGGTGGTGGGGAACGGGGCCCGTGTCGTATATCGGATGCGATGCAGGCCGGTGGCGGCGGCGTCCACGTTGGAATTAGAGCGTACACGGGACCCGCCCGCCGCCACCCCGCAGCCGCCGAATGTTGCAACGCCGTCGCAGCCCCCGCCGCCGTTGCTGATCAGATAGATCGCTGCCGGCGTCGTGTCTCCGCCTCATTCCATGTGCCTCTAGACAATCGAGTCGCGCTTGTATACAAGGGCTCATATTCCCAGTGTCTCCTGCTACATTTGATGGTGATGTTCAATGTTCGCGACGTGGTTCCTATTTTGGCGTGGGGGACGGACCAGTTCTTTTAAAGTCGCGTATTAATTGAAAGCTCACTTTTGAAAGGCACGTAATTAAACAGAATTGTTCGCACTTTCTATGTATATATTTTATGGCAATGGGTTTCATCATGCAAAACATTTATATCGTAATTCTTGCTGTTTGAAAAATGAATTTCTTCCTAAAACCCATTTTCTATCGTGTGATACGAGGTTTTCCGATCGTAATCCCCAACAAGCAAGCTGAATGATGGATTCTCCTGCGGCGAAAACACTTGGAAGCTAAGAGGGAAGTGCCGGATGACTGACGGTTTGAGGCGGTCGGGAAATCGTGATTCGTGCTTCAGCCTCACCAGATCCTTCAGATCCGTTTGTTTTCTGGCCCCGACACTTCCCGCCTGTCCCGTGGAGATGGGTCGCCCTGGCTGGAGCGGGGGCGTCGCAGGCCGCAGGGGTGAAGGACCGGAGGGGGAAGGCTAGTTGTCGGGACGGCGACCGGAAGCTCTTCGGCCGCCCCCTTCCGCTTGCCCCCTCCCACCTCTTCGCCTGGAGCATGAGGCTGTGCGCGCCCGCGCCTGCGCGGGGGCCCCCGAAATTTCGATGCAATCAATCATCGTGGCAGGCTCCCTGCAGTGCGCGAGATACTTGCTCAATATAAGAACTACGCCCACGGCATCATTAATCAAAGGCGGGCGAATGAGGTGGGCATTCTTATTGCGAAGAAGTCTGCGAGAAGCTGCTGGCGGTGGTGCTTTTGCTTCGCGGAGAGCGCGCCCGCTGTCGGACGTCGCCATCACTACGCACACCCACCCTGCCTCCGCCGCAGCCATCGTCATTGCCTCCAGCACCGGTATCAGCACAGCCTCTGACGACAACATCACTATCACTGACTCCACCTCCTTCATCACCAGCTCTACCACCACCACCGCCATCACCATGACCGCCACCACTGAGAGCTTGTTTCGCAGCCTCATTTGCCACTCGGAATGTAGGGGCGTTGGGAGAGCGATGAATCGCGTGGATGAGAGAAGGGGGCGCGAGTGAGAGAGATCATCTTCACTCCGCGGCGCTCGGGGTAAAGAAGTCGGGCTGCGGCGCTCGGTGGCACTTAGGAGACCTTGTGCGGGTGACGCGCCTCTGCCGCCGCGCGCGCGCACATGGAATGGGGAATGCCTAGCGGGCGAGTGCAGTTCCTTGAAGCCACTTCAAAACTGGTTATAAAAACGATGCAGAAGCAAATGGCGCTGTTTTTAAGTTCATAGTTGGTATGAAGTCTGAGAATGTTAGAAAAAAAATAGATCTGAATGAATATCTGAAGAATGAAAACAATGGGAAACGTCTGAACAATCGAAACATTTTTTTAAAAGATCTTTTCAAGTTCAAAGACTTGTTACTGTTAATGTGTGTCACATAAGAAAACGATACCAATATCTATTCGTATCCATATGTATAAATATCTTGAGTACATGAAGAATTCTTCCCAGTCATTGTTGTCCAACCTTACCTCCCATTTTCTGTACGTCGAGTGTACCGTCGTAGTATATTTCGTATACTCGCAAAGCAACGTCCCGCGAGATAGTTCACGTCGGCGTAAGTACGCTCGGCACGTCTGCGGCGGCTCCACCCCCGTTCCACGCCCGCGCCTCCACTCCCGCGTGCGCGCTCTTCCTGTCGCCTCCGGGAACACGCGGAATTGGATTTATCTCGCGCACTTTTCTTCCTTAACAGACAAGTGGATCTGCATCTCGCGTGCTGTTCTAGCGTCTCTCCCGGGCGCGAAGCCGCCTCCACCTCTTCGCCCCTCCTTGTCTTGTTTCTCTTGCAGAAGAAAAAAATGTAGCTTAGTCGCGAGATCAAAGGCAACGCGAAGATCACAGACTTCATTCTGACAACGGCGCGCCCATGTAAATGGTGGCAGTAAACTCGGTGTTTGATATAGCGACATAAATACACAGCGAAAATGGGGCTCCTGGGTTTATTGAACTTGCGCCTTGACGCAGTTGCCTCTCAACTTCAGACAAGTGAGACTACTCGGACGAAGGAAATATTTTTTTGATTAACTTCTCTACTTTGTGGATCGTGTGCATTCTGACAGAAGAAAATTCAAAAAAGTGTAATTCAGGTAATAATGCAAGAAATTACAACTGTCTATATTGTACACGCTGAAATGATAATTTACGAAACTTGTCGCTTGAAAAAATCACTTGTCCCCCCGGAATCTCGTAATTGGAGATTCTACCACCTTATCCCTGCCCTGATACCGGCGTTATGTACTCAATTTATATCGTGCGTATTCCAAAGCGTATGACATGTAGAAATTGTGTAGTCTGCACAGCTTGCTCCTCTAATTGCCTCCGTCACTCCCAGCTCCTTCTTCCCACTACTTCATTTCGTTTCCTCCGCCTCGTCATCTGCCACCTTCTTGAGCTCTGCACTCGAGCGCATTCCAGAGCTGCGGCGGCGCTGAGCGGAGCGGGGAGCGGCGCGGGGCAGAGAGCGGCTTCTCTCGCTAAGTGCAGCGACGTTCCACTGTTTCCCCTTCGCGGAGCTTCTCAACTCTGTTTACCCCCTTCCCGCACCGCTGAATGCGGCTATTGTGCGGCCGGGGAAAACATTACTATGAATGGCTTTTATTTCGGCGGTCGCTGACAAACCAGGCGGCATTGAAGCGTCATTCAAGAGCTCGCGGCGGCGGGGCGGAGGCCGGGCCCCGGGCCCGCGGGGGAAAGGGTGAGCGGGTGATCGCCGTGCGAGGCGCGAGGTGGTGTGGCCCAGGAGACCCACGGACAGGTTCAGGGGGAGTGAGGGGTGAAGCTTCACACGCGGCGGGTGAGGCGGGTCGGGAGTCGACTGCGCGATGTGCGGAGTCCGCGGTGCGAGGAGGGAGAGGAGTCGTGGGGGCGGGGCGGAACGAGCATCCCGTGTTGGCGTTATTGATGATGGCAACGGACAGCGGACGACTGACTCAGTAATTTGCATTTTCCATCAGTATGGAGACGCGCCTCCGACGCCCCTCGGCGGCGTGGGCGCGGGTGCGTCATCCAAGTGCTCCGCTCCCGGACTTTGGCGACGCCGATGCGTCGGCTGTGCACTTTGCGAATCGCCTCAGTTTGTTGCTGTTGGTCATTAGTGAGTTTGTTGGACGCCCGACTGTTTAAAGCGCAGTTGTTCTTGTGCTTCCGTTCGACTTCTCTTCAGTCGCAAATGCAGTTCATTTTCAATTTTCCGTTCATTACTTCTCTCTCTCTCTCTCTCTCTCTCTCTCTCTCTCTCTCTCTCTCTCTCTCTTTGCAAGTATGTATTCATTTGTCTCTCTTTTACCTTTCTCTCCCTTTGTCTCTCACACACCCGCCTTCTCTCTCCCTCCCTTCTTTGTTTCTCGAGTCTCTAACGCGCCTTTGCCTGGCAATCCAACTTATTCGTCTATATATGCCTTTGTTCTCGTCTTTGCCATTCTCACCACTGCCCTCCCGCCGAGGCGGGCCCTCTCCGCGCTGCTGGCCACGCGCTTTCTTCGTTAACGGGGCTTTTTGTCGAGCGACCGCGTCATACATACAAATGGCGCCGACGGCGGTGGAGGCGATCGTCCGGGGATGGCGAGGACGTCGCGCGAGGGGCGACACGGAGGAGGAAAGGGAGGGCGGGGGAGGCGGCGTCCTCTTCGCACGGGAGGAGGAAGACGATGGGGACGGCGCTCGCCGGCTCACTTAGGATGTGCAGCGCGTTGGCGTGCGGGAAAGTAATTCCTCGCGCGGTATATTTTTCTTAGCAGCCAACGAGTCGTCGTCTGGGCGAAGATCCCGAAGCGGCGACGACAGTGGCATTGGGGCGGGGGTGGTTCGCGTCGGGCGATGGCCCCCCTCCTTCCCCACGCCCTCCTTCCCACCCGTAAGGCGACGGAGGGGCGAGAGAGGGTAGCCGCGAGATCTGGGGCGAACCAATTTTTCCCCAAATAGCTTCGGGTTACGTATAGACGCTGCGGTGAAAAACGGCAGTCGATCACGGGATTGCCCCCCCCCCTCAGGCGTCTTAGCCCCACCCCCTCCGTCCTCGCCCGCGGGCGGTACCGGGCGCGCCCCCGCCCCCTCTTTTATGTCGTCCTCGCCCCTCCCGTCCCGCCTCTGCGCTGCCCGCCCACCGCAAGACTCGACCCCCACGGTGGCCATTTGTATTCCGAGAGGCGGCCCCGCGATGTATTTCTGGCGAACGGGGCTGCGCGGTGTCCCCCAGGGGCCCGTGGCGGAGCCACCGCCGCTGCCGCCGCCGCCGCTGCTGCCTTTGTGCCCGTAAGTCGGCGATTACGCCCTTTTACCGCGTCTTCCGCTAAGGGCGCTCTACGTTACTCCCAGGCAGCCGGCGGGCAGGCGGGCGGGCGTTCCTCTTCTGCGGCGGCGAGAAGGGGGTCCCTAAGGGCACGGTCGCGCGACAATTAGAACTAGAGAGCTCGCAGGAAGGGGCCGCGCCGTGGCTCGAAGCCTCGGTGCGCGTCGCTCTCCGGGCGGAAAGAGGCGCGTTTATTTTGGAAAAGTTGGTGCTTTTTGTGGGACGTGTCAGAGATTGCGCGGCCGGCGATCATGATTGTCCGGTTGTTGTTGCGCGGAGTTGTAGGAGAAGTTTATGAGAGCGTTCATCGTCCAGGTGCATTGATTCTGTTGTTATTTTACCGGTATCTTTGCCAAGCTGTGTTACTTCGTCGCGAAAGTGGCCAAATTTCGAAATGGAGAAGAAATTCGAAATCCAACCATGTGGTTCTTTTTGAAATAGATTTCTTGTGAAAAGTTTGTGTCTTCAGATTGTTATCCATGGTTAATTCTTGTGTAGATACACACATTTTGTGGCCTGTTATTATTCTGTTTTCTTCTCGTGTATCTTCATTTCTCCATTTGGTGCCTTACCATAAATTTACAATAAACATTTGAGTTATTAAAGAGCAGGTTTGCAAATCCTCTCTTGGTGTGCATTTTCCTAAGCAAGGTCCCAGCATGAAACTTTTCTCCTGCCACTGCGCCAAGCCGGTTTGAGCGCACACAGCCTGCACTGGCTCTCGGTCGCGGTTAACCGGCAGCATCGCGACGCGCGCGCGCCCGCCTCGCTCTCGCACGCTTCCGGCGGTCCCCGCCCACCCGCCGACCTTCCCTCCCCCCGCTCCGCCCCTCTCCCCGCCGCCTCTCCGCTCCGCCGCGCCGTTCCCTCCCTCCCTCCCACCCGTACGCGCCCAGCTGCGTTACGCAACTGCGCTGGCTACGGAGGAAGCGCTCACCCGCCCGCCTGCCCGGGCGGAGTGGTGTGTCGCGGGGGTGAGGGAGGGCGGGGCATGCAAATTGGAGGCACTGGTAGATCCCCCGTCCTCCGCCACGCCCCTCTCCATGACGGTCCACGGGCTCCCGCGCCCGCCACCTCGCCCCTCTCCTTCCCGTCGCGACGTCACCCGCTCGCCCGCTGCGGCCAACGGGTCCTCGCGGACTCCGCTCCTCCCCGCCCGCCCCGCCCTGCCCCGCCCCGCCACGCCCCGCCACGCCTCACCCGCCCCACCCGCCCCGTTCCACCCCGCACCCCGCACGGCGCCGCGCAGCCTGCCTCGCGGCCTTGTGCGCAGCCGAGCGGAAACTTCATAAAACGAAACATGGGCGCGTTTGTCGAGGGCCATTTGTAACGCGTTTTCAGAGGCCCGCTCCACTCCGCTCCAGCCCCGCCTCTGCCTCTTACCAGCCGCAGTCCAGTCTCGTTGGTCCTCCGCCGACGCCGAATTGCTTCATTAGGTTGCGGCCGTCTTCTCGCGGGGCAGAGGCCGGGCTGTTTCTTGGATGGACTTTGGTGGTCTCCGCCGAATATGGATCTCCCAACAAATTTGTTTGCTCTCGAAAAATCATATTCTACCGGCTTCTTATAGAGCATTCCAACTTGCGCGATTTTCCGTTGCATTCTGCTATAAATGCTTTTTGATGTGTTTGACTGTCAGATATGACACTTAGAGCGAAACTATTTAATTCTAGATGGGGCTGTGTTAGGTTAACGATACTGAATAACGAGATGGGAGAAATATCAGATGATTTTCATGCCCCATTTCATTTTCTTCTGAGGGGTAGCCATCTGCAAAAAGTTGTATATCGAACCAATGCATTCCCGCAATTAAGAAGTAGTACATACGAAGGATGTCGCTTAAAAGTAGGTATATTTTTAACTGTGTACTAAAGGATTTAGAATGCCAAAAGAGCGAACATCTCATACAACTCCACAGAGGCAAATGTCGAATAACCATACACTAGGAAGAATAACTAAGGAGTACTGACTGATTGGAAATAAAAGGAATTATGTGTGTATTTTTTGAATGCATTTTCCGTTGAACGTTTTTCATTTTGAGGTTGAGGCGTGGAATATTCGTTCTCATTTATGATTAATAATTTTGTTACAATAAAAAAATTATTTGGAGGTTGATGACTGCTTTATAAATGTATTTATGTTTAAAAAAAAATCACATGAGTAGTTCGCGGGATTTAGCGTGCTGAATATAGCGGTGAGTGAGATCCGAAAGGGCGGCGCCTGCGGGAGCAGGGGATCCCATGGGAAGCGCGCTCTCCCCCCGTTAGGGCCTCTCGGCCGCTCGCTTGCCGCTCCGCGCGTGGACGGGTTTCCTTTTCCGCCCCAGCTGCGCCGCCGGCGGCGGCGGCGGCTCCGGCTGTTTTCTGCGACGATGACGCCACGTGGCAGCGGCGGCGGTGAAGGCGGCGGCAGCTGCGTCCGCGCGCGGCCCCTCACCGCCCCCGCCCCCGCCCCCCGGCCCGTCGATTTGGATCCCCGCCATATGTGTAATCATCGAACGGCATGTTTGTGCACCTACGCGCGTGCACGTGAAGGCTGTTGACGGCGGACAGCCTACAGTTGCTTGGTGCTGTGTCCGAGGCAATACCCAAGTACATTATTTTACATGATTGTGGTGCTAATAAATAATGGAATGGTTTATTACTTCGTAAAAACGTAATTGCGGAAAGAAACACTAAGTATTATATCAATTAGTACTAGATTCTGAGAAATGAATACTTTTTTAGATCCACCATATTTACCTTTGTAAAAACTACTACCCTCCCACGCTGGAAATGTATATTGTTTGGTACGTCGATTATCAAAATCGGTTAATTGCTTGGACAGTAGAAGCCGCAAATTCGAAAATGGTATTTAAATTAACTATACGATTCACTGTAACCGTCTTGTCTAAGCTTCCACAATACATTTAGAACAGCATGAATTCTTATTTTTATTTGTCGGTATTCAAAAACTGCGCTTATCTCTGAACGTTGATATGCGGATTTGTGCTGTTTTGGAATATTCATGTCTTGAATTTTATGGAAGAGAGGAATCTCACGTAGTTCGTTGTGAAAAACTAAGGTCTCATTCCTTTGCGTGGTCTGCTCTGTCTTATTTACCAACAATAAGATGCATCGTTGAGTCTCTTTCAGCTCAACACAAAATACTAGTGACAATCTCCGTCAGCCTTTTCTTGCCGCGAAGTTGTTTCGGTTGCTTCCGGTGGGACTTTAGACCCAAAGCTAATGCTCCTGGCAGTTATTTTACAGACAAGATGGCGTGCCAAGTCTGGAAAATAGAAACTGCCGCCGCAAGTCGAAATAGGCCGTTGGCTAACGCGTTGCAACACAGCTGTCCATCCCGAAGACGTATTCGATTTCTTTACGGAAGGATTAGAGTAGGATGTTGGTTTTAATAACCCACTAATTTCACTCAACGAAACCTGCAGCTGCAACTCATCAGCGTAGCAGTATGTGACTTTGGTATAACTGTAATCTTTTATAACTCAACGAATTCAGTGTTTATTTGCTGGTTACACAAGTACTTGTAAAAATGGGATAAAATTTATGAAATAACTTGTTAGTCAAAATGAATTAAATATTTCCTGTAATTGATTAAAAAATGGGAACATCAATTTATAATTTTTTGACTAACATAACTTGCTTTCAATAAGGGGAATGTCCTGGAAATAAACGCATTTTAACCATCATTATCACTCGACGGTTTCTTACAGTATTTTTTTCGGAGGGGAAGCTCATCTGTTAATAATTGAACTTGTTAATGATGTTCTCTTTTTATTTTATGTGTGTTCGTTGTTCACAGTAGTAACCAATTCGTTCTAGAAACATCTGCCAGCGCTCTGCTGTTTAGTTCTGATTGGATTACGTCAGACTCGCGATGAACTCATCTATGACCAGGAATTCCTGAGTGTTGTAACTTCCGGTTTTAACGATTACGGCACAGCTATGATGATGTTTGCTGTGAAAACACAGTGTTGGATTTCCACGGGATGTAATTCCTTTCATAAATTTGAATGAATAATCACACTTATTCAGCTTTTTCGCATTTTTATTTTTCTATTTGTGCAATCATTACTAGTAGTTTTCGTAAAGGGAAAAATTAAGAAGTTAATAAATCCATCAAATCATAGTAGCCGTCAGTTTTTCGTGAGAATGATTAATTGAAATGACTTTTTAAGCTTTCGTGGACCATTGTATCTATTGGCAGTTCTTTGTGTGGAAGTTTTGCTCAGAAAAGGTCCATATACAGGCAGTTGCACACAATCACTTGTTTGCTGGATGTAGAGGAGTCTTCGTCCGCGCCAGCGCGGTGATGTGACGTCATTGTGGGAGTTTGGAAAGCGGCCGTAATCCATCCTCTCTGAATTCCGCGTCCCTTTTGCGCCGCTTCCCCGAGCGGAATGGAATGCCTGCGGCTCCCCCCCCCCCCCTCTTGCCCCGTACGAGCGCTCGTATTTAGAGGCAATACAAAGCTCGATTCTGCGGATCAAATCGCATTACTTTTGATTAGATCATTTTTTCCAATCCTTACACGGCGGAGCGCGGGGCGGGACTCAATCTTGGACGAGCCCGCGCGGAGCCTGCTACTTCTCTCCTGCGTCCTCCCCCCACTCCTCCCGCCCCGTTTGTATCAATATCTTGTTAGGTGGGGGTCCAAATCGAATGAGCGTGTCGGAGTGATTGGCTTGTTGGGGACGCGTCTAAGTAATTGCAGGGAGTGCGTTGGGGAATACAGCGGCTGGCGGGGTGCGGGGGGGGGACGCAGAAACCCGGTACACGTCGCCTCCGGTTCCGCCGCCGCCGCTGCCACTGTCGCGGGTTTGGAGACGGCGTCCATTCTCCAAGATTGCGGGGGACCCGGCGCGGCCCCCTTTCCACGTGCCTTCTCGTGCGTTTCCCCGCCATCGCTTCCCGCCGCGCCCCGCCCACGAAGCTCGTCGGAACGCCGCCGTTGCTTCTTTGTCTGTCCCCGGCGGACGTCGCCGCTCCCCTTCGCTCTTGCGGACTCCCCCCGTCGTCGTTGTCCGAGTTTATTTGCGTTCTCATTCACGGTCGGCGCCACGCCTTGACTACAAATTGGCGTCGTGCGTTGTCCTGCAAAAAATTGGATTCGAATTCCGACATTGTAGTGTTTTTGTTGACAATACTCCTGAAAACTTGGTTGGTGCCTAAATATGATCTTCATGTAAAAATGTATAAAATGAAATGCACTTATATTTAGGAAAACGATAATTTCATTTGTGGTTTACTGTTGGTTTTTATTTTTATGAAAATGTGTTGCATAATTTTTGTAAATTTCATTATCTAATTTTCTATTTTTGTTCTTTGCAGGTAAGCGAGCGAAACTTCTAGTTCGCGCAGGAGCCCATTACATTCTGTGATGTATGTAAGTAAACTACAAAATAAAGCTCCAATCTTGGGAAAATATTCAACCCTCGCTTTTAGCGAAGTACATGAGCATAATGTATGACTAGAACAAACGGGTCGGGGTGTAATATACCGTATAAGAATCATTTAGTTAAAGTGGGAACTCTCCTGAATGTGTAGCATTAGGAGCATGTTGGACGCGGTTTTGTCCATGATTGTGGCGATCGATTGGACTGATTTATACGCACCTGGTTGAGACAAACGCCTGGGGAAATTTAGTGACTTTTCGTGCCCGCTCAGTGTGTCCCATCGCCCGTTCATACACTCGCGCGCTTTAAACACACACACACACACAAGACGCCGGGTCCGGCCTCCGCTGGGAGGCGCACGTGAGGCTGCGCGGCTGTGGGGTTCCCGCGCAACGACGCCGCCAGGAATTCCGCCTCTAATTAACCGGAGTCTCAACGGCTGTGACGATGCCTCGGCGACTGGCGCCGTTGGCTACTCGCACCGCCATCTGAGAAAAACATGCGAGCACACGCGCCTGTGGTCATGGGGCGTGGGAAAAAACAGGTTATTGCTTCGTCTCCTTCATATCTCAAGATGTGTTGCGCCGAGTAGGAAAGGAGGGTTTTTGAATCCTTTCGCTCTCTGACGTGGTTTCTGTGCCTTTGCGGAGAGTAATTTCATTCTTGCGTTCCGACACCTCATTGCCCTCTGTACTTTCATTTGGAATTCATTATGGTTAACAAAGGATCGCGGTAAATATTCCTCGATCTCTTGTTTCTCCTCCTATAATTGCATTATTTCATTTGCCTTGCATTATCGCCGGCAACTTTCAACTCATTCACCCGTCACGTATCTTTGTCGTACATTATCAAGAACTGGAATCATAGTAAGTTCCTTCCCATTGGCGCCAACGGTCTTCCTGACCTAGTATTCTCTTCCTGTCAACGAAAACTATATTTTTCTAATTTGTAACCGAGAGCTCTGAATTTCGTTTTTATTTATTAGATTTTGGAACATTTCAATTCATTAGTGCAGGTGCATGGTGATGTATGAGAACATATTCTAAGAATTCAAACGTCAATATACTTCCGTCGTTAATGTTGCTTTGAAAATCTACTTCATACTCTACGAAACAAATGCTCATATTTTTGTGCGGTTCTGACGCGTTTTGACCAGCAGTTTGGGTATTGTAACTCATCTCGGTATTCTCCTCTGACCACTTTTCCCTCTTTAGTAACAGTTTTCTTCTCAGAAACCCCATCAAACGTCGGCTTGGAAGTTACGACTCGCACCGTTCCGTGCGTCTTCGGGTTCCTCCTTCCATCTCGTTCGCCGCTGTCGAAACTTTTCCCCCTCTCCTCCATCAACCCCTCCCCGTTCCCTCCCTCCGCCGTCCAGGGGCTCCCGGGGGGCGGGCCGGCGGATGTGCGGTTTCTGCGCGTTTTTGCATCCCTTCCCCTGCCCCACCCAACCGGCTCTCCCGCGTGGTCCCAGAGGCGTGTGCTTCCCACGGGATCCACCCCCTCTCTTTCCTCGCGGCCCTCCACTACCGTCAGCCCAACGGGCGAGAGGTGGCCCTCCGGCTGGGCTGCTGCGTCGGCCTCCGCTACCTGCGCCGCCCTTCGGGGGTGGTCGCCGCCAGCCGCCCCTTTTCGTACAGGCCAATCGCCGGGCGGGCCGCGTGCCGCCGCCGCCGTCTACCTGTTCGGCGCTCGCGAAATTGCATGGCGCTCCCAACGAGAAAAATCCTCTTCGCCCACCCCGCTCCCCCAACCAGCCCCTCTCCACGCCACTTCTCCCCCGGCAGCGACGCCGCGCTTCGGCTCCGCGATGGCGGCGCTGTCTCGTCCCGTCCTGCTCCACCCTGCCCTGCGCCACCAGGGCTCTTTTTGGCCTTTTCGTGGCTTTTTCCAACGGCTTCCCCTTGTCGCGACCGGCCACCGGGCCCGGGAACAAGCGAGCCGCCCCGAAGAAGCGCAGGAACGCTGTTTGGACTTCCTCTCTGCCGGCGGGGGCGGAGCCCGCGTCGCGGCGGTGCCGGCCTCTGGCAGCGAGAGCTTCTCGGCCTCGTAAGTTCATCTGAGACTCAAGTGACGATTAAATGAAAAAAAGTACTTGTCTAAAATAGATTATCACGTTATTTTTGTATTTTAAAGATTCTGTTACTCAATAACAATAGTACGGCACATGTTTGCATTGTTTGGGACAACAAAACTGCGTTTTGCAAATGGCTAATTTACCTTAAAATCCATAGCTTATCTGTCACCATATAACAAAAACTATAACAAAACGATAGAACTTTGACCTTTCGTCTACTGCGGAAACAATGCCATAAAATCAGCCTCTTCGTGTGAACTTTGGCAAAATTTGCCTTGATTTTATTGCCAACAATCTATTCTTTGAAGCATGGACATATTAGCGGCGCACCGGTCTATAGAACCATAGCGCAGAGGCTATGAGCTAGATAACCCTAACGTTTCCGAAAGGGATGCAGCGGGTTTAACCATGTTAACCCTCGTTGCTAACAGGTGTAATTGATGCCCGGGTATTATTCAGCATTAGGCAGGGCCATTGCCCGCACTCTGCGCGCTGTCGCTGCCGGTCGCCGGCTCCATCCGGGGCGCGCGCGGAGAAATATCTTTGATGTGTTCCCGGAACGCGCTGGCGCGAAGCGAGCGGTAGCTGCTTCAACCCGCCGCGTTTGTACAATTTGCGAAAGGTCCGTTCGGCGTGGATTAGGTCGGTCCAGGGCACACATCGATTTTCGTTGACATTTTAAAGCAGTGGAGCATTGCCGAAGTTGGAATTGTATTCGTCCGCTAACCATATGGGCTAAGGCGCGAGCTGATAATGTATCGAAAATGTCAGTTTAAATTTCAGTTTAGTGTGTTTCAAAGTCGTCTTTAAAAGGAATGTAGTAAAAATTGATGGTCAATAATAGAATATTAAAATGGATTCCTTTGGAGAGAAATGAAAATTGAGGTTACGCACGTCGAAGGTAAACGAATAACTACGAATAACGGAATACAAATGAGCCCGCGATGTTCACTTTTATCAGCCATACAATTAAACTCGCAGTGGAACAACTTTTAATCAGAGTATGTCTAACGTAAATTACATTTCGTTAAATAGACGTTTTGAAGTACACTTATCTTGTTTTCTGACAGTATGAATACTTTTCATACATTGTCCATTTGGCGGAATGACAACACGAAGTTTTGATGGAACAAAGCTTCCTCTTAAAGTTTGCCAACGTTCATGAAATGAATACAAACAGTTTTTACATATTACATACCAAGCTCCTAATTTAGTTTGGCATGCGCCAGTGTCATAATAATTGATCACATGACTGGACCGAGTATAAGCAGAGTAGTTTACGAAAGCTGATCATGCTAAACTGTCTCTCACACCACCACCACCACCACCACCACCACCATCAGATTCGCCTCCCACCTGGGGATTGGGAGCGGAGTGCGTACACAACGAGCCGATGTGTTTTTGATACGTTTGAAAATAAAACGGCACAATTTTCTTTCGTTGGATTTTCTGCTTCGTAGAGTTGCAGCTTACGTTAAAACCGAAATTTGAACGAGTAGCTTTGTGTGTACGCAATTTGATGCAATCACAAACTTTTTACGTGTACACTCGAACAATATATATATATATATATATATATATATATATATATATATATATATATATATATATATATATATATTTGAAATTGAACGTTTATTAATTGCAACCATGAGTTTAATAATATGGAGTCCCTTTTGTCACATTTGTTAAGGAAAACATAAAGAAGAGAAATGCTCCCGTCGTAAAAGTTTATCACTTTTGCTTTGTCTACGACAGTTACATTTATACATATGGCATTCACTGAACTAACTGTTATTTATTTCATTCTGTATGGCGATTGGCGCAGTGAATGCTGCCAATGCTTTCAAAATATATCTTCGCCGAAACATTGTTTGAACGGTAACCTCATTTGTCTCGCACGGTATTTGGCTCTGAAATCACGCAAGCCCGTAACGAGCGGCGGGCAGCCCCCTCGTCCATTCCGCTGAGAGGGAGAATCCAGGGCGAACGTGAGACTTCCATCAAGACCCCGCCATCGGCGCCGGCTTCCCCCAACCCGCTCCCCGGAGAGCCCCAGAATATTTCGCTGACGCGGACGTCTACTCTCGCTGCACTTTTCTTCTCGACACCGCCGGCGCGTCTGAGAGCGGCCCCGCCACTCCTGCAAATCCTGAGACCGCGGCGCGGCGCGGTGCTGAGCCGTTGATAAGAGTTAAAATTGAACTCCGCGGGGTCAGATTTCAAGCTCCGCCGTAATTTGTACTTTCCGAAGACCTCCCGAAAACCTCATTAGCCGGGGCCTTTTAAATTCTATTAGCGCCCGCCCCGGGGCCCCGACAACGCGCGGGCCCGTCCCTCTCGACGGACGTCGGTGGGTGGGGAGGGAGGGGGCTGTGAGCCTCCCGCCGCATTACAACACAAACTTCTCAAATCCCTCTTAAGAGAAAAGTGGTGTGGGTAATGTCCCGGCGGACATTTTTGTTGGTTGGCGGACGTGAATGCGAATTTTTCCCCTCCTTTTCCTTTTTTTTATATATATAAGTTGTATGAAACAAGCGCGTTAAAGAAAACTTATAAAAGGGATCTTCGGCAGCAATCTTCGAGGCGAGGCCCCGTAAAGTAGAAATTTATGTGTGTCTGTGATAAGTTCACGAGTGGCCCGTAATCCCTGTGCCGCGAACGGGAAAGGCGCGGGCGGGGAAGGGGGAGGGAACGCCTGCCGCGCGCCGTCCCCGATAACGTCCTCCGCCCCCGCCCTACCGTCTGCGTCTCACCGTGCCGGCGCTACCTCTCCGCACCCCGCCTGGCCCCGCTTCGCTCTGTCCCTCCCCGCCCCGCCCTACCCTGCCCCACCCGAGCGCACCTGAATGCCAGGAGAAGGTCGCGTCGACCCTTCCTGTGCCCCGCCGTAACATTTTGGGGTCGTCGGCGCCGCGCGCAACTTCGCCACCGCGGCCCTTCCTCTCTCGCTCCCTCGCACACCCGCGTTGCCTCAGGCGAGAGGCGCGACCCGGCGCCCAACTTCCTGGAGTTTTGTGTCGCGCGCGTGATCTTGAGTCGTTGTTGCGCTCCCAGACGCCGCCGGCATAACGAAGCGGGCGCTCGTCCCCCGTCCCCCGTCCCCCGCCCCCGCGGGGAGAAGCACGGAGGTTGCTCATTTGATCAGTTGTGGTAAAAAGGGGTAATTGGTCAGGCCATGACTTTCTTCCATTGCAGAGGATGGTTCTGTAACTGCCGTGTGTCACGTACTAAAATAAACTCATGAAGTTTAGAAATGCTTAGTTCGCTTACTCTAAGAATTCTGCAAATGTCAGAAGTTTTACAATCCGGTTCATACTTGTGGATGGATAGGGGTTTTCTAATCTTGCAAGAAAGATGAATATTCGCAACAAAAATATACACATTCGTGCTTTCAACCGAAGGCCTATTTCAGTGGGCTTACATTGCTGGTAGTGTGAACCTTGAAGGAAGTTATACGGCCGACATATTTTAGTCGAAATTTGGCATTTCAGTGCAATTCTGTTATAGTAGCTGTTGTGCTCCAATGGCATTTCGTCTTTGTTTCAGATGTCGCATTAATTCAAATGTCAGTGCGTTGACACATTTTGTCTCAATGTTGAGCCATTTCTTATATGAGAGTGAATACGTCTTAACTGCATGGTTGAATTCTTGGTGATGTCTAAAATATTTGTTTTTATACCTTTTCATATTTTCATATTATGAGGGTTTATCGTTCTGATACATTTAAAACACCCCGCAAAAAAGGCTTTCGATTCCAAATCATCGTGTGAAGGGAAATATTATATTTCATTTTTCCACTTCAGTTATTTGAATGAAGACGAAATGTAATCGTTTATGAATTCAAGAGAGTAGAAAAGAGGATTTAGCCCCATTCTGATAGGCAATACGAAGAAAATAAATGTTGACTGCGGCGAGACATCAGGGGATCACATTCAGGTCAGTTGAGGATTCCAGAGTACAAAAAACAATTCCCCTTCGCGAGATGCAAAAACCAGCAACTTTTCCACCCAGGTAAATTCCGCCTCGCAGAAAATGGGATCTGCTTCTCCTTCCGTTGCCCCCGCCCGGCGCGTCCCTGCGGCGGAAGGCGGAAAATCCTGCGGAATCGGAGCTGCGAGGGGCCCATCTCTGCTCCCCACTCTTTAATCGTCTTCAGTCCATCGTCCAGTTCAGTCATGTTAAGAATTACGGAAAGCGACTGTTAGCTGTTATGAAGAAAAAGCGTTTAAACAATATTGGCGAGGAATAATTGTAGTCCATTTTGCACACGTGAGCTTCGACGGGTTTCATGAGATCAGTAAGTTGCATCAAAAATATCCCTTATCATTCGACCTAGCAATATACTTTCGTTAAACCACGCTGTGCACGACATGAGAAAATCCTTCACCGCCGCGCGAGTCCATATAACACGCGCGAGCACGCGTACACGCACATGCGCTCGCTCCACTATCGGACGCGCGCGACGTGTCCGCCGCCGCCGCCGCCGCCGCCGTCCGGCGTTGGGACGGCGCGCTTTTACGGTCGTTATTCGCGTTTCCCGTCGACGGTCGTCAATCAAGTCGCGGGTTGATTGGAGGAACGCGTGCATTCGGTTGTTGCGGGAAATTGTCCCCGTCGCTCTGTCCGGCCGGTCGGCCGACGGACGGGCGAGCGGAGGGCAGGAGGGGGTGGACGGGAGGCTGTGAGTGCGCGAGGACGGGAGGCGAGGCGGGATGGGGAGCTGGCGGTCGGGCTAGCCGGGAGGGAAGCGAGCGGGGGGCGGGGCGAAGCGGGGAGACCGACGTATTCGTGTGCTGGCGGTGGCAGGCCGACCGATGCCCCGCCGCAGCGCTGGAGCTGGCCCGCGTCGGTGGGCTCCGATGCTGATGCCGGCGATGCCCGCTGACTAAGCTCATTTCCCCGCTTGTTGACTTCCTCTGCGTTATCATCCGACCGGCGGTGGTCACGCGCTGTGTTCTTTATTCAACAATTGCCCACCGCGCGCTCTCTGCGCCCGGATGCTTTGCCAGGACAGGCAATTCCAGTGCAGATCCCAACGCTAATTTGCAAACTGTGACGCGGCGCTGTCGAGTGTGTGTTGAAACGTATCCTAATTATTATTTTTTTTTTCGAGTTTGAAGTCTTGATGCTTCTCCGATTTGCCACACCATTCTTTTCATTTGAATTCATTCATTTCCGTACACTTCCTTAGCAACGTTTATGTTACCCGCTGTGTAAACATGATTTCTTTTGTTTTGCAGTAAACGCTGATGTTTTGAGCAAGAAACCAACACTCTATAAATATCAATAAATATGAATTGTAAATCATTAACTCAGAAAAATGGAAGCCCAGATAAATCTATGTAAGAATAACGATCTACTATGAAATTATTAAGTCGTTCTGAACATTCGCATGTGGATAAAAAATATTCATCTGTGCATTGTTTTATTAAGACCTTCTAAGTTTTGAACATGCAAAGAACAATGCATGTGTTTAACGTCGGGAAAAAGTAAAAGTGATTTTAGAAATGATAGTCTTTTAATGGTACTACGCCTCATAATTTTTATTTATATGATTATACAGAAATAATGAGGGCATGAGTACAAGTAAAAGCTGTGTGCTTTGTCGCCTGACGCCGCGCATCCAGCTGATGTTAGTGTTCACGTCGCGCTGGCCTGCCGCTGCGAGTTCGTTCCGGCCGTGGCTGGCAATTCCTGGAATCGCGCGCAGAGCCGTAATGACCGACAAGTAATCCTGTGTCCCCCACATTTACTGGCTCTTTGACGTTGAAAATCGCCGGCCCTTGCACGAGTTGTCGACATGTTTACAGATAAAAATGTCTGGATTTTATTTTATTTTGCATCGCGCTACTGATCATAATATCATCAAAAACGGAACGGTAATTAGGTGCATTTCAGTGCAAGTACGGTCTTGTTAATTTATTTTTAACTTGCGCCGAAATAAGTATTTAACTGCGATGTGTTCATGTTTATGACTGCTTAGCGAGAAGAAACCTACAATGCAGCTGCGCACAAAGAGCTGTTCCCGTGTGAGTATTTTCAAATATGTACTCACTGTTGATGACTTGGAAATTCATAAAAGTCTTACAAGTTTTATCATACTTTGTTTTGTATAATGAACATTTGGTTTCAAGAACGGTTCCGTTCTATGGTATTCTAAAAAAAAACGTTACTTTGATGAATTGATTCCCATCTCTGTAGTCAAATCCTCCCGAAGCTCCATCGCTGCCGAAGTACTTTGAAGTAGGATGTAGTTGCTCGAATACTTTTAAGTTTCCACGAATGGATAAAATGAGTGTGTTGGAGCGACCTCTTCAATAATGACCTTCAGTAGCCTGTTTCTTTTCCGCAGTACACTATGTCCGTAATAGTGATTTTTGAATATAATAAAGAGCGCGTTGTGTGTCATAAATGAAACATGGTCTCAACGATCTTTAACTCCTCGCGATGCCTTCCTCACTTAGCACGCATAATGGCGGGGCGATCAATCTCTTCGTTTTTAGAATCACGCCCGTCGTCGCTTGAGCGGCGCATTCACGCGCTCGGTTGGCTCGCCGCCTCTGTCGCCCGGCGCAGCGAAGCGAGCACTCGGGCGAGCGGAAGGGTCCCTCCGCCACCTCGGAGGACGGGGGACGCGACGGGGAGGAGGACGGCAGCCACCGCCGCCGCGATATCCCGCGTCCATCTGCCTCCTCCAGCTGAATGGAGCGCGTGAAAGCGTCCGCCGTCGACCCTTTTATTGCGGCGATAGTTAGCGTCGATTACGCGCCGCCGCCGTCGCCCCCCCCCCCCCCCCCCGCCGCCGCCAGCGGCCGCGGTGGCCGCCGCCGATAGTATTGACAGGGCGGGCGGAGTTTCTAGAATTCGCCGAGTTGTAAATTTCTGCTCCCTTTGGAGGCGAGCGGGACGCGCGGGGCGGACGCTGTGTGGCTGCGTGGGAATGCGCGGGGCGGCGGCGACGGCGGGGGTGGGGCGGGAAGTAGCGCTTGTGGAATTCGGCGGCGGTTGCATGTGGCGCCCGCCATGGCGCGTGCCGCAGTTGCGAGAACCACCGACGTTCTACGCTCTTCAGATTTGTATTTAATAAAAAGTCGGTAGATTCTTTCAATTTTTTTTCAGTTACATTTGCTAAGGAAATGTTAAACTCTTTGGCTGTAAATTGTTCCTCTCCCGTCGCAAATTAATTTTTTCTGCCTCCAGCTCTTTTTGTATTCACTTTGCCTACTCCCCCGTCTTTCCGTCCCTTCCGCCGGCTCCCTCGTTCCTTTGTCTTCTCTCTGGCATCTTTCATTATTTCCGTCCTCCTGTCTGTTTATGAACAATTCTAGCGCCTTATCCAGGATTTGCTCCAAAATTGATATTTCTCAGTCGATCTCGCCATACTCCATCCCGGCCAATATGAAATGAATATTGTAATTTTGGAGAGTATTATCTTTCCGTACACTTTCATTTTTGTAGAATAAAGATTTTCCTAATCCTAATATTTTATCGAAAACCCCCCACAATTAAAAAAAATATTCTATTGATTTTTTCTTTAAATCGTTTAAGGGATTGAACATAATGGACCAAATTGGTGCCGCAGGTGCCATTTTTATTTCGAAGTTTGAGTTTATAAAAATGATGTGTCTTTTTGTCGAATTTCCTTCATTACTTTCGGTTGCTTTTTCAAGCGATGTGTGAAGTATTGGTAGTAGAAATAAGTTGCAATATTTTATTACGTTACCGTTACAATTAATAGGAGAGGGAATGTGCGACCGCCTCTGGGGACTTGTTCATCTACCTTTTGTGTCGTGGACACATGTCGCGTCCCCGGCGCCGCGCACGCGTCCGTCGTGCCTGGCGAGAGTTTACGCATCGCGGACGCGGCGGGGAGGAGCGGTGCGGGGAGCCCCTTTCGCCCACCCCAAACACCGGCTGTGTTTTGCTTGGGCCCTATTCTGAGACGGCCCGCTCGCCTGCGGAAAATGTTTATCGGTTCGCTCGCGCGCGCTCGGTTGAACGGCCGTAGTAGCTGCGGAACTCCCGCATGCCCGCCCGCCAGCCACGAGTACCTTCAGGCTCTTGCGAGTTGTCTTCCGGTGGTGGGGCTTCGATCGCTAAGACACACGTGAAGTTTCCCCAGGACTTGTCAATTGTGTTTCAGGAAATGGTTTGTTGCTGGACCATGCTCAAACTTACCTTCGGACGTGGTTTAATATTTAGATTTTCTCATTCGATTTCTCTAAACTTTATGGCACTAATACCATCTGACAGATCAATAATTATGTTTTTCTCTTACAGCCCCTTCTCAGATGAGTTAAGATACGTAATGTATCGATTAATATCATTGTTTACTGACAAAGTTCATGAAGTACTTACTAAATCTTCTATTTAAAAAAAATCGTTGAATTATGAGCATGTACTAAAAATCAAGTAATTTTAGAAATAATAATTCTGAAAAATCCTCAGCATTCGTTCCCAACGTTTAAGCTTGTTTAGAATTGTGCGAGGCCTTAGTAGACATGTAAGCGTGTTCCGGCGAGGTAGATGGATGCAGGGCAGCAAGTGGTACAAGCAAAGGATGAAAGGAAGCAGGAGGCGGGCGTTGCCGCCGCCGAGCTCGGCCGGTGCGTGGGATCGCGACGCCTAACAAAGGCGCTGGCCGCCGCCTCCGCGCCCTGGGCAGGAGCGGGGAGCTGGAAGCGGGGGTGAGCGGTCAGCCAGCCATCTGCCGTCCCGTCGCGCTCTCGTGCTTGCGCGGCCCGCGTAACCCGACGCCGCTCTTCCGCGCCGCGCCACACCGCACCGCACCGCGCCGGCCTGCTCTCTGCCGCCGCCGCCGCCGCCGCCGCCGGGGGTCAGCCGGCGACGCTGCCGGAAGTGCGGGCGACGGCGCAGCGTCGTCGCACGGCAGAGTACACGCCAGTACAGGTCGCCCAGTTCAGACGGGCGGCGTTTATTCACTTTAAACGTGCCGCTGTAAGGCGTTGTTCTTTCCTCTTCGGGTTCGCGGTCTGGTCCATTGCTGTATCCGCTGAATTCATGATTGGTATCTGAAGTGCGAAGTAAACAAGCAATTACGACTTGGAGAACATGTGATTTATAGAACACTCATTTCATTACTTTCTGAATTATTTGGAATAATATCCCAGGCAATTTTCTCATTTCGTCATTCATATAACGAGAGAGAAAACTGTGTTTCGACAGAGAAGAATGACTCCGCGTGCAGCCGAACACGACAGACAACACGTGCAGCTGCGTTTTTGTCCTTCCGCTTCGGGGCCTCGCGTAACTTGCCAGCCTGTGCGTGCGTGCGCGCCCGGCCAGCAGGTGAGCCCTCGCCGGCGGACGAGCACCGTTTTAATGCGGCCTCACTTCCCATTCTCTTCTTCGCCGAGCGCGCCCGCCCCCGCGCCAATCGCTCCGAGCGAGCAGGAAAGGGAACGCGAGGGAAAGAGATCGTAACCGCTTTACGGCAGTGGCGGTCGCCGCCGCCGCCGCCGCCGTCGGAAAAGTAAACATCGGAAATAATGCAGAGAGCAAAACATCGCTCTGGTATTGGCTCGCACCTGGCATTGGCTCGCACCTGGCAGCGAGCGACGCAGCTTTCCCTGTCTTTAGAGCTTTAACTTCACGCTCCGAATGGTTGTGAGGCGGCGGATGTATCATTGGCGCTGTGCACTTTCGCCCTCGATCGCGTCGGCCTGTGGGGGATAAAAGAATCACTCGATACAGCGACGATCAAACGGTTTACACCTCTAGTGAATAAATGACTAGATTCGGTACAATTAAAGGGAAACTGTTGTGAGAGTGTATACATTTTTAGGAAAATTGCCTCCGCAGTATCGCTAGAAGACGTGCTCTCTCATACAAAGGGATATGCAACAGATATAAGCGGTACAAATGCGTCTGTTAAAACTGTTAGCTGGTTTGAGGTTTTTAGATTATCAAATAAAGTTTATAGATATTAATGAAGATAGTCGATGGAAATTAACAAGGACACTAATGGGAACGTGTGACGATTGATTTTGGCAAAATTGTATAGAGTTTCTTTAGCCAATGAATCCGAAACGGCCATTAGACATAAAAAAAACAGCGCAGGGTTCGCAATCGTATAAAGAAGTAGAAGACGCCCTTACAGAAGTTACAAAGGGCAACCGACTATTCTTACATATAGGAAAAACGACAGACTAAAACAATGTCCACGATAATGATATTTTCGTCAATTTTTGTGATGAGTGTGACGGTTCAAAAACCATTGTTTTAAGCGTCGTATTTTCTTCTCTTTTAATAGTAAGAGTGTGTTTCGTTTCGATGTTACAATAAAAAGTTTTGTAACTGGACATTTTTTATACTTACAAAAGCGTTACGGCTACTCATATGTAGAAACCTTCATTTCCCGAAGTATCGCCTCTCTCACTGAAAATAAATGCTCGAAAGTATTGTTTTTAATTTTCTTAGTATTCTGAATGTTATTTTGAAAAACGCGCGCGGAAGGGTCCGATCGTCTCCGCCAAAGAGAAGGCCCTGCAAAACGGCACAGGGTCATCGCAGACCCGCGTGAGCCTTTACTCCCTCCGCCTCTGCCCGTTGCGCTGCCGCCGCCGCCGCCGCCGACACCAATACCGACATATCTGGCGTTCATCTCGAGCGTCGTTGGCACCGCCGCTGCCCCGCCTCGCCCAGCCCTGCAGTGCCGACGGCGGCGGCGGCATTCTTGCGGCGGCGGAGTTCCGCGCCCCGCCCCCGCCTACGCCCCAACCCCACCCCCGCGCCCACTCCGCCCGCGCCGCGGCATGCGCCGGGGCACGCATTAAACTCGAGGCGGGCGCGACAATGGCGGGCCCGCGACCGCCCAGGAAAACCGAGACCGAACCGACCCCGTTCTGCGGTTCCTCCTCCACGCCGCATTCCACTGCCGGTATTGAGGCGGGGGCGGGGCTGGCGGAGTGGGGTGGGCGTGCCGATCCAGGCGAGCCTTCTCCGTAATGAATCGCAGACGCGCCCAACCCCCTCTCCTCGTAGCTGCCGCCAACCCCACAGCCGCAGCGGCACCGGGCTTTTGTGAGAGGGACGCAGTTCATATACCTGTTATGGCGGCGGCATCCCGCGGAGAGGACGGAGGCGGCCCGCCAAATGAGTAGGAATGCCTCCGCCCCCTCCTCCCTCCACGCAGCTGCGTGACGCGACCAGGGGCGATGATCATCCCTCTTGAGCGCGCGCCGGCCGCTCCGACTGGCCCCGGCGGCATCTCTGAGGGCATCTCCGCGCCAAGGGCTGGGAATTAGCGGAATTTATTTCAGGGCCGCAAGGACTGCGAATTTGCAGGTCAAAACACTCGGTTTTACGTGCCCCCGAGGAAATGAAGTGATTATACCTGACTTAAAACCTTCACGCGCGAGTGTCATAAAATTTAATTGTTGTTTAATTATCTATTAATTTGTTACGCATTCGTATGTTAATGCATTTTCTAGCATGCACCTCGCAGAATTGTAATGCATATTTTATTTGTCTTCGTGTACAGACATTGAGTTTTTTTTATCAGAAATTAAATGATAGCTCTTTCGTGATATTGTTTATTTTTTGAGAGCTTCCGTTTGAGTTGTCTAACAATGAAGTGCATTGTGAAGCGTTGTGGAGCTCGTTCTATCTCTGTAGCTGCGCGCTTGTGTCTGGCGCTTCGGCCTCCGATCTCGCCTTTTCTGCTGTTTTCCCGGGCAGCGCGTTTCTCCCTGCCCATCCTCCACCGCCTGTTCCTCCGCCTCTCGCCGACACAATAAATCTTCATTATGGCGCGCGCGCGCCCGGTAAACAGTGGCATCCTTCACCTGGGGTGACCCGCCTCTTTGGCGCTCCCGGCCGGGCGCTGGCCTCTTTTCTTCCCCGGGGCTGCGACGGACGCGCGCTTCTCGAAGGCGGCGGCAGAGGAGGGCGCGCCCTCACGTCCTCGAGGCTGTCGCGGCCTCTCTCAGCGGCGGCGACGGCGGCGGCAGAAGCAACCACGAGTTGGCACGGAAACTTCATTTCGGGAGGAGAAGAAGAAGGGCTGTTCAAACAGCTCGTCTCTTCTTGCGAGCGGAGAAAAGTCGTTCGGTCTTTCGTAACGATTTTTCTTCTTCTGATTGTATGGTCCATTGTTGATTTTCTGAGTGAGCTTGGTAAAGCTTGTGTTTCCCGTACCTGTGGAAGAACCATATGAAGAGTTGTTCAATTTAAGATGCTGTTTATTTTAATGGAAATTTAAACATCTTTGGAACATCTTTCGACTAGGTGCTTCTGAAGATATTGTTTTTGTTAAGGGGGGGGGATTTTGATTTTTGTCGTCTTACTGCATTTTAGGAGAAATTACACAAACTTAAATTATTGTTCAGCTGGGAGAGAGCAATTGGTGTCTTGAAGTTTGCAGCTGTTGTTGCGCATTTAGCGCTGTGCATATATTTGTTCCTTTTGCCGTTTCATTTGTTCGGTGTTTTGTGAGCGGCTGTGTAGTGCCTGCCAAACGACTGCTGATTAAGGAGACAATGCAGCCGCTGCCACGGAGAGCGCCGCTCGTTGACAGCAGTTGGAACGAGGACAGTGAATCCTGTTGGACCAAGTAATCTCCATTGAGTAGCAAACGAGATTTCGGTGTTCGTTTGCACCGAGGCACATTTGATCAGCGAACGACGACCATCGGGGCCCCGGCCCTCTTTCCTGCTTCTCCTCCGCTCGGTATCGCGTTCCCGCCCCGCTCCCCTCCCTGCCCCGCCCTGCTCCGCCCCCACGACCCTCCGCGTTCACATCTGCGCTCCGTTCAAACGTACCCTTTCTGCATCTTATTACGGGCAGTGCTTGGGGAGAATCAAATCGGGTGCCGCCCCCTTTCCCTGCTTGGTCCTTTCCTTCCTCAACAACCTCCTCTGCATATCTCCGCGCACCTCGAAACAACCTCTGGCCCTTTCCTCTGTCTCTGTCTCTCTCTGTCTCTCTCTGTGTGTCTGTATATCTCTCTCTCTCTGTGTGTGTCTGTATCTCTCTCTCTCTCTCTCTCTCTCTCTCTCTCTCTCTCTCTCTCTCACCCTTCTGTCGTCTCGCTGCCTCACCGCAGCGCTCGGCGTCAACGCCGCTTCAGATATGATCACCAGCGCCACGACGCTTGTGAGTGGGAAGTCGTGTTTTGAGTTTTAAAAGTTACTGACAGGTTTTCAAACGCCAGGGGGGTGGAGAGGTTTTTCCGTAGGACACGGGCTCGTCGGCAGAGAGAAGTGGAGGCGGAGGAGGGAGGCGGCGGGGACGGATTGTGATGCATTCGCATGTCTTGCGTGCGATCCGTCGCTCTGTGCGGAAAGCTCTGTGTGGTCGATGAGACTATTAGTGTGAAAAGCTCCGTGGTGCCTATAATTATGACTGAGAAGATTTGATTTTGTGGGAAATAGACATTTTGCGTGTGCTTTAAAGGGTAAAGTGAGGGGTGAACTGAATCATGTGCGAGAATGCTCTTGCAAGTTTGTTTTTTTTACATTGGTTTCGAATGAAAGTTTTTTTCGATTTCATGGCAGTCCTTTGGCAGCAAAAGCGTTCTTTCAGCAGTCTAATATTAAATTGTATCACAGAAATGAATTACTTCTAACTGCGAAGAATGATTAACAACAAGCCTAACCGATCTCTGAACAGAATCCCGCAGCAAATGTGTTCATACGATATTACTAGATTGTTTTATCGACATCGAATTATTGTCAACTCTAGTTAGTGATCTCATAGTGTTCACGAATCATAATACGACCGCTAAGAGAAATGCATGAAGTTAGAAACTGGGTTTATTACAGATGTACGTGTTTGCGATAAATGCGTGTGATTGTAAGGGACGTGGAAGTTAAAAAGCTCACCAAACGCGCCAAGAGAGCTCTTACAGGCGAAAAACGTCCTCTGCAGAACATTGAGGCTGATGCGCGAGGTCTTCAGGATCTTTCCTCGCTCACAGTTTATAACGCGTAAAGACTTATGAACTTTGAAATTTAAAATGTGCTTCTTTTCTCTGACAGTTATTGCGCAGTCGTGATGTGAGCATGATATTACTGCGGCAGTTCGTTTCGACCCTTCGTCCTTTATACCCTTTGCACTCATTGCTCTTTTTTCGTACAGCGCGTGTGCGCGCGCTTGTCCCTTTGTGTGTGTGTGTTCGTTCTATACGGGACGGTATGCAGACCTTTGAGAAAAAGACGAAGCGGTGAACTAGGAAATTCATAAAGAAAGCAGAAATCTCCCCTAAGACTCAAAAGAGTTTAAAGAGAGCTGTGATGTTTCATACTGTTATGGTTCTTTTTATAGTGGGCATCTTTTATATTCGAAAATTTTCTTAGTTTCACGAAATTCTAAAATGATATATCTGGACCTGGATATGCTCCTGGAAATGGACCTGGATATGCTCAGTTTTCTGATATTCAATATTAAAGCTCAGTATTTAATTACATGTTCTCAAAGAAACTTGCAATTACTGAATTCTCAAAATTTTAAATGTCAATTGGATTTTGTTACCAAAATTTTCTTGAAACTAACGCTTAAATGAAGGTTTACTTTTTAAAGACATCTCTCCCCCTCTTCTCTTTCTAACCCTTTCTCTCTCTCACACACACTTAGACACATGGATTCTCTTCTGGGCTTAACAATTTTATGTGTATGAAAAAATTCTTAAAATTTGATTTCTGCTTTCATCCATTCCTTACTTATGAAGAGACTTCCCTTCAGCAAATTCACGGAAAAGTCGCGTGGGTTTGGACAACTTTATCATAAACATCTTTCATTCAGTTGAGTTGCATTAGATACGAGAGAGCGAAGTGATGCAGTTAAAAATCTTTTATTGTTCTTGGTCGGAAGCCTGAGTATCGCTTACGACAAGCCAAGGAATGACGAGGAGGCGCGTCTTAAGCGGACAGTCGCTTGGGAAGCGCAAGGTAATGTGGAGGGGCAGAACGAAGCCCTAACTAGGGTGGAAGGGTGCGCCGCCCAAGGGCAGGCTTCTGGGAAGCGTCGTTCCTTCCCCTTCATCCCTGGCCCTGCCCCGCTACCCCTGTCCCCGCCACTCGCCTGCCCCGCCTTTGTCGACGTCTCCGTTTCCCTCGCTGCCTCCGTTGTCCTCACAGACCCCTCTCCCCACACCGCGGCCCAGGCCACTACCGCCTCCGCTGCGCCGTCCCCTCTAGCGTCATCGCCTCAATATCGTTTTTTCAACAACACTCCCGCGCAGCGGCCCGCGTTCCGCCATCCACACTGCAACTGGTCTCCCACCGCCGTGCGGCTCCGCGTGCCCTTTTGTCACCGACCCCATCACCCTCCTCGCCCTATCGTCTCGCTATCCCGCCGACCGACCCGCCACCGCCTCGCGCGCCCCTCTCCGCGCGTGGCCGGCCTCGAGGAGGCCTGCGGACGACGCACCCCTTGCTCCCCCCTCCCCACGCCCCCGCACCTGTCGTCCGTAGGCCGCTCGCCGCCGCACAAAGCGCGCAGCCCGATGCATTAATAAATCTCTTTGATTAAAACGTAAGCTGCGTTTGCTCAATAAAGGTAATTTACGTCAAAGCCGATCCGTAATTTAATAACCGCGGGGCCCGCGGGCCAGGTAACAGCTTTAATTCCTGACGGCGCCGGCCGCCGGGGGCGAGCGCTGGCTGGCTCCGCCGCGGGGGCCTTCCTCTTTAGGCCCTTTCCTTCGTCAAGGAGGCAAGCCGAAGGGGCGTGCGTCATTCGGCTTCTCCCCGTGTCAGAGACGGTGCGTGTGCCGAAACGGTGGTCCCTCCTTTTGTTAATTAGTTTCTGAAGCAGCGACGTTGTTCTTTGAAGACGCGGGGGAAGCCACGATCCTACGCGGTGGTGGTGGTTGTGTTGAAGATGGCGTTTCTCTGGGAAACGAGGCGTGGCCCTGCGCTGTTTTGGCAGATGACGAGGATGGAGGGGAGTACATCACAGACACTACACAGTTTTCCTTCTTAAATCTTGCGTGTGGAGAAGACAGTTGTTGCCTGAAGGTGATAATTTAAGAGTCACGCAACCCAACTATTGGGTATTAATAGTATCCGTGTTCTTTACGAACTAAGATTCTCAAGTACATTATAATTAGTTCTTAGACCGTCCTTAATTAAATATTGTTTTGTTTGATATGCGAGAACGTTTATCAAATAAAACACTAAATTATTAATTTTCACCTTTCAGTGTAAAGTTTGCAGGCCACTGTAAAGCTTCATCCATTAGATGTATGCCCAAAGAAACTGAATATTTTCTCTCGAGAGAAGTGCTTTTTCAGTGTGTTTCATAGCCTGTGTGGCATTACGTCTTATATCCCAACTTCTGCCATAAAGCCGCCCTCACGTTCGCACGCGCACACGCTCGCACACGCCTCGCCTCATCCCGCCCCGCCCCTGCGCCACGCCGCGTCACGTGAGCGCTCGGCGGCCGTGGAGGCGGTGGCACGCGGCCGCGATGCATAGATGCATACGCTGCATATTTAAAGCTCTTCTTACGCCCGCATTTGTATGCACCATAAAAAGCGGCCCGCGCCGCGTCGCGCCGCTTGCTTTAGCGGTGCTGCCGTCGCCGCCACCTCGACTGCTGCTGCCGCATTGTACCAGCTCCTCCCCAGCAGCTGACTGTCGCTACCTCGTTTCCCGTGACTCGTACGCCGCTGCCGGAACACAGGTGGCCCACACCTGGCTCTGCCATAGGCATAGCTGATTTTCCACCTTTTTAAAATCTATCCCAATGTTCGGTTCTCGACGCAGACGTTCGCAGTCTACCTCCAGCATAATTTCTCTTTGTCTTTCGTACCCTCTGGCGATCTCCATTGTGTCTGTTCTGTTGTCAGCGCCGTTTCCTGCACGCCTTTGGTCGATCGCAACCCCGCGTTCTCACAGCGCAACTGCTGCTCAAGGAGAGCCAAGCCGTTGCCGTCGCTGCTGCCCCGCCATGAATTGTAATAGCGTGTGCGGATCCATACATTTCCGAAGAGAAAGAAATACGGAGGCAGCCGCCGCCCCGCGCGCCCCGCCCCTCCCCACTCCGCCCCGCACGCCGCACGCTGCCCGTCGCTGGCGTCGCGACGGTCTCTCGTTCGGAGATATACGGACGTCGGCGTCGCGCGGCCAGTAAACGTCGCTCGTCGTTCGCTTTGACGCTCCTCGCCCCCCCCCTCCATCTCTCCTTTTCCCGCCCCACCCCTCTTCTGCAGGGCTCTCGCTAACTTCTGCTCTTCCCTCCACATCCGCAATCCTTCCCGTCTGTCCTCTGGTCGCTTCCCGCCCGTTGCTCTTCCGCCTGCCCGACGCTTTTCCATCTACCCCCGCCTGTTTCTCCTCTGCACTGCTCTTTTACTGCCCGCTTCCTTTACCAGCTGCTTCCCTCGTCCCTATCATCTTCAGGAGCGCCCCGCTTCGCTCAACTTCCACTCCGCTTTGGCATCGCCCCTTTCCGACCACCCTCACTCGTCCCTCGTCCATTCCGTACCCATCTGTTCGTCATCCGTTGTTACTGCTAGACCCTCCTTCCCGCCTCGCCACGCCCCCGTTCGCTTTCATTCGCTTCTCCGCCGTACCTCTTCCCTTTCTTTTCGCTGCTCCCTTTTCCTCCTTTCCCCACCCCGTGTCACTCTCATCCCTAGCTTCTCGTGCATTTCCAGCGCGCACGCGCCGTACGTAAAACGTACGAAAATAAACCCCTCTTGCGATGACGGGACCGCGTAAACGCAGTCCGCGCCGAGCCCAACGTGATGAGCCTGAGCCCTGCAGGGCCTCTTGCAGGCGAACGATAGGACGCTTTCTTGCCTGATATAGAGCTGTTTTTTCGAGAGCTTACGCTTGCGGCATAATTTGATAAATAAAGGCTGTAATAATACTATCCCTAAGTATGGGTGTAATTATCTAGCGTAAGCGACACTAATGGAAAAGGCTGTTGGATTGCAAGGCAGATGTGAAAACTAAAACTAATTGAATCTGCTGATTTATCTAATGTCTTCAATAGGATTTATGTTGAGGTTTCAGACCGAAAGTAATATTTTAATCTAATATTTCAGAGAATGAAACATTTTGTGTCGAGAAATACATGTAGAATATTTTCCATGGCGAAATGATAGTCCAGTCGCCCTGACAATTGATAACCTTACAATTTTCTGTAGATAATTAATAGATTGTTAATGTATCGCGTTTCCTCGTTGATGGTTCATGCTTGAGTTTTTGCACAAAGTGTAATACAAGCATTAAGCTATCAGTATGGTAATAATATAACAAGGGTTTCTCTGAGACCTTACAGACTCTTTCGTGCTATCATAACCAACGTGGTAAACAATGATTTTATAAAATAATAAATATTACGTCACATTTGTTGTAATTTAAATAATTTAGTCTGCTTCTTCGATGGGAAATTACTTGGTACCTTCGCCCTTTAGTTCGGGTTTCTCAAGGGCTTTGGCTGGGCGTCATGTCGACGCCACCGCGGCCGTTGTAGCCGTCGGGGAAGCGGGGACCCCCGAGGCCCCGGGGGCGCCCCCTTTGGCTGGCTGCAGGTCGATGGAGAGGAGCGGCAGGACGGCGGCGGTGGCGTGTCCCACTGCGGTACAGGGTAAATAATTCCGGACAGCCCATCGCGTGCCGTGCAGGTCCGTGCCGCTCGCGGCCCCCGCCGCCTCCGCCGCCGTCGAGCCGAGCTGAGCCGACTCTCACGTGAGGCCGTGCCCTCCGCAGTCGAAATCGATCGTGGGGCGTCTAGACCTGCCGGCGCTGGGGCGGAGTCTCCGCTCCCGCGCCGCCCCCGCCCTGCCTGCGCGGCGCTGGCGCCGCTGCTGCTGCCGCCGCCGCTGCTGCTGTAGCCCCCTCGGCGCCGACAGAGAGCGTGCGGGGGGCGGGGGCGGCTGCGGCGATCCATCCAGTGGGCTACTGGGTCAGGAACCTCGCCGCGCACCCGCTGCCCCTCCCCTCCACCCCTTCCCAGCCCACTCCGCCGCACTACTTTAATAGCCTGCGCCACGCAGGGGTTGCGGGGCCGCCGGGACTGCCTCTGCAGCGAGGGGCGTCAGCCCTTCGGTTGACCCCCGGCCAGCGCGGCCGCCCCGCGGGATGGCCCGGTGCGAACAAAACTTCTCTTCAGGAGCCAGGCGACATAGAATTTAAAGCTAGGTGTTCAATTTTAATTATAAATTGGGCTTTCTTTGGTGCAGCGTATCTCGGTGCCCGAGGGCTTATATCTGCGTCGAAGCTGAACGTTCTGGGTTCGAGTTCCACGAGTGACGCGTGGTTTCTCCAAGTAATTGTCATGGTTGGCTTCTCGTACCACCATGTTTTATATTTGAATCAACATCGCGTACATAATCCTCTCTCATCGTCGTCCATATCTCATAATCACCATGACCATCACATCTGCAATTCAGAAGGAGGCTATTAACTGCAAGTCATCGGAGTGATAATCTGCCCACGAAGGGGGAGATACTATAAAGGTCCAAGTCTCTGCTCCTTTACCGATGGGTGGGGAGCGAGTGTGGTCATCATTATCAATTTTGTTTTATTTTGTAGTACACAAATGTACGTATTGAACTGTGGACGGGACGTTATGCAGCCGAAACTATCAAATTGCGTGATTTTTAATCTAGTTATTATAGTGGTAGAGGTAGCAATTGAAGTCCGTTTTTTACTACATTTATTATTAAAATTATTTGCCTGAAATTATTACATCACATTTTCTATTCATGGAAAACTAAATATCGAAATGTAGGTATTTTGATCATTCCCCTCGAGGATACCACGAATCACTTATAACACACGACTCGCCAAACATATCTCCAAAATCCATTATGAAACATTTCGAAAATTTCTAATGCATAGCTGCATATAAAAAGGAAATATTGAAACTGTGCAAAAGGAAAAGAAAATGAAACGGTTCGAAAACTAAACATACTTGTGTTCTGCATTGATACTGCAGAGTTAAAAAAAACAGTCTGCACTGGAAAATTAGGCGATTAGTCACCTACCGCGTTCGAGTACTTAATCAAACAAAGTAAACAGATATAGAATATAAATATTACAACGGCTGAGAATTAGATCAATATTGAATATTTTAGAAACTAACCGTCATGTTGTGCAATAAAATTGCAGTGTCGTATACAATTTTGCTGCGGCGTCAAAGAAGGTTATTGCGAAGGGTACGTAGAGAAAATAAAATATTAAATCAAATATTTCATTCGAAATAAATACCATACATTTAAGAAAATTGCGAATGCAGAGCTGTGCCTGGGAAATGCAGTGCTGACTAAAAATATATTGCTGCAGCGAGGAAAGTAGTTTGCCACCCTTTCTGTTGTAATGCGTCGAACAAAAATAGCTTCTTGTAGAAATGATAGTTTAACATAAAAGATAATAAAGACATGATTTCTTTACGAAAGTGAAGGTAATTACCTCCGGAACAACGAAAGATCGATTCTGTTTCTCGAAAAATGAAAAATTGTATGGTCGTGTGTTATATTAGATATGATTTTATTCCGTTTGCTTTAGTAAAATACAAAAGAGAAGCTGTTGTCTTATTAGGTTCAAACTTTTCCAGCGTTATAAGGAGCGGTCACGAGAGTAGTTGAAAACGAATCACTCGCTGTGGAGAGGTTCTTTGTACATTAACGATTAACATATTAACGATCAACAAAAATCTTTAACGTTCTGAATACAACATTGCGAAGCCAACAAAATTAATACTATAAAAACATTTAGGAAAACGAGCCAGTGTATATTGCAGATGTGAAGTGCAACTCGCTGCCAAGATGGGCCGGGGAAGAAGGCGGGTTGGCCACCCCTTGCCTGGCGGCGCCAGGGGCTGCGGCAGCGCCGGCGCCAGGCTGTCGGCCCGCGGCGGCGGCGGCGGCGGCGGGGCAGGGACGGGAGTGCAGCCGCTTGCGTGGCTTATCGCCGTTGTGCCGCCGCCGGAAGCGGGCCGCCGCTCGCGCTACCAATTATGGCGGGGACGGCGGCGGGAAGGCGAGGCGGTGGGAGGGCAGACAACCGCACTGGTGGGTGGTAGCGGCAGCGTCAGAGAATGGAGGCGATGGGGCGGGGACAGGTGAAGGTGGCAACGAGGGCGACGGCGGTTGTGAGTGTGATGGAGTTGGTGGGAGGTGGTGGAATCGATGGGTTGTAGCGGTGGCGGAGGCTTGGCGAGGCAGCAGACAGCCTTGACGGTGGATGGCTGTAGCGTATGAGTATGAAGGCGACGGGGTGGAGATGGGGCCGGTATTGATGGTGACTGTGATTGCGAGGGAATATGGACACGGTGTGGGTGGTTGTGGGCGACAGAGTCGATTGCTTGGATGGGGTTCGTGAAGTGTGGCGGCCGAGGGCAGTCTCCCAGTCGGTGGCGGTGGGTGTCGGGAGTTGATGTGGTCGATGGGGTGGGTGCGGCCTCGCCAGGTCGTTCGCGGGTCACGGTCTCCCGTGCCAGCACGCGACCCGTGCACGCCCTCCCTCCTCACCCACCCACGCGCGTGGGAGAACACACACGGCCGGAGTAACACTCTCCGCCGGAAAGGCTCATGCCCACTGGCGTTGAAGGCTCAAGACTTTGGCTCGTGGAGGTGGCGTGGCTAGGTCCGCATAATGAGCTCAGTGTCTCTTCAGATGATATTAATAAATGTTGACAAACAGTGTACTATGAAATACTTCTCAGAAATTGGGAATGAAATAAGTACTTATTCCGCAAGAAATCTCAACCCATTCATCCAGAATTCAACGACTCTCCCTACTTCAGCTGGTCCTGTAGTGAAACGCTGGTCACCTCTACGTGATATGGATTGTCCTAATCGTGTCACGTTCCGTATTTCTGATTCTAACAATTTCAACGAAACATCTCGGTATAAACGAAACGACCATGCAAACTGGTTCATTATACTTCCTTTTTGTTATACCCTCCCCTTCATCATATGTTCTCAGTTCTTTACATCGGTTTTATCCCTTTAGAGAAAGTCGATATTGTATATACATTGCATCATTTCTAGAAATTCACCCATTTGAGCCGTATTGTACACACTTTGCGTGTTGTTCCGAAATGTTTTTCAGTCCCTCTTTTCGGGGAAAAGTGGAACTACAATCGAGGAAAAACACTGACTCAGGAGAACAAAGTGAATTTGTAGCTATCTTTAGTCGAGGATGGAATTCTAAACAGCATACAGTTGACTTGTGACACACACACACACACACACACACACCCTCTCGGAGCAAGTAGATACTCAAGTATAGACACGGCAGGGCGTAAACGGAAAAATGCATGAAATTGAAAATGTTCGTGGGGGTTATTTAAGAATCGAAGGGTTATATTTCTGTTTCTGAGATATTGCATGTCTGGATAAAGGGCATTGAAGGGGCCAGCGCGTGCCATTGTGCCCTATCGAATCAATGATTTCACCTCTGGGAGCTGCGTAAATCCACTGCGCGAGTGGCAGCGGCCTTCTTGAGTGGCGCAGGCGGCTCTCTCGAAAAGGCGACCTGAATCGTATCGACATATGTTTCGCTCCATAGAGCTCCCACAGCCGTCGCCGCATGAACTGGCCGGCCTCCAATTGGCCGCGTCTAGCGCCCGCTGCCCGATTGTGTGCGTGTTAGCTTGCCGTCAAATGTAGCTTCTTTGCTCTAACGAGCTCGCGCACTGTAATGAAGCGTTCTGGTCGTTGCGGAGCCAAATCGATGATTATAACAATGGCCGACGGGCTGCCGTACCTTCGCCTTGTAGACAGTGCATTCGCAGAACAGTATGTGAGAGGAATTCGTGTGTGCGTGTGAGTGGGCGGGCGAAATTGATCGAAATGCCTGACGACGCGTCGTGTCTGTCAGCTCGTTCGTCATTTTTTTATTGTGCGGTGAGCATTCAATGTTCTCGTCTGTCTTCACTTTTGTTCGCGTTGCTGTACATGCTTGTTAAGGCACAAGTACAACCTACGCTATAATTTGCATTCAAGAATGTGTAGTCAGAAAAAAGGATTTGGTCATTTTAACTAATTATCATTTTTATCCATATTATCGATTTACATTCGTAAATTGTAATGTGCTTGAAATGTATTTATTATATTGTTTCATTATTCAACAATACATTGTGGATATACTTTTCCGGTGATTTACATCGCAAAAACTCTTTAAATATCAGATCTATAGGCGTTATTAAAAATTAAAAGTTTAAATGCATTTTATTTTTAATTTTCTCCAAGGTTTTAATATTTACACCTATGTTATTTGTCAACGACTTTTATTCATCTGTTCTTCCTTTTTTTATGTTAGTCTCAAACTTATGTTCCACACAATTTTGAGAATTGTGAGTACTCTTAATTTCGTGTCGCCCCAAAGGAGATATTTGGCAAATTGTTTTGCCAGGGAGTTATTGTTGAGTTTGTATAATTCAAGTAGTAGTTTAATGTAGATTCCTGGTAGCCATGACATCTAAAACGAAGCTAACAATGAATTAAATTCAAAGGTTGGTAAAGACACGAATAATTGTGTTGGAAATCCGGCACAAACAGTAGACGGCGGGATCTTTTCCCCTGCATTTGTCACTTGCACGACGCCACGGCGTCGCGTCGCCAGGTGAGCATCGGGCGATGAATCGAGCGAGCCGAGAGGGTTCGCCCGCGGCTGAGCTCACTGGCGGAGGGCGGACGCCGCTCGATTAAACGGCCCGCTCCGTTCCATTGCCTCTTCCACAAAAGAACGTTTACTTGCGCCCCGCCAGTACGCGTGCTCGCCGTAAATCTCCCTCGCCACCCCTCCCCGCACCTACCTCCCCGCCCCACCCCGCCCCGCCTCCGCGTCGAGCCTCGAGCTTCGCTTTGTGCAGCCCCCGGCAGCACAGTCGTGTGGACAAACTGCGCCCGACTCGAGCGCACCTCCATCTGCGCTCGGTAATGTGGTTTAAGAAATTTATTACGTGCGCGCCGTATAAAATCGCGTAAACTTGGCCACAAATTTTTCAAGAAGCTCCTTTTACTATTTGGTGACATAGTTGAGAGTGGCGTTGATAAATCTTAGTTTAATAAATGATATAGTTAGAACTTTGTGGACAGGCTTGATTGCTTAAAACATAAATAATGAAGACAGGAAAAAAACTAACAGTGTTTCCAAGTATAAAAAGACAATTTTTGAGAATTAACGTTTGTATGTAATATTAAAATATTGTTGGCGTAAAGATCGTGAAACATTGTTCTTGAAAAGTCTTTTTAATTAATCATGACCCAAAACCATTTTCATTAAGTTGTAAGCCCATAAAACATGAACTTCATACTTATTGACTAGACACTTAGTCTTCATTCATGTTGCGCATCTTAACCACTAACAGATACGAAGTTTGCGTGCCGCGCCAAAGTACAGCGTACTCAAGTTCGGCAAACATTGTATGCAAGTGTTCCGCCCTTCGGCACGCGTACTCCTAAGCTCTCGTCCCTGCCAATATCTTCCCCTCTTGCTTGGCATCGCCCTGTCGGAGCGCAGGAGGCACGCGGCGAGCCAGGTCACGACTCCGCCTCCGCCGCCCCTGCACCACCACCACCAGCTCCACAGCTACTACTGCCACTACCATCGCACCCGCTGTCGCCTCCACGTCACCGGCTTCATTACTACCCATCACCACAAGCAAAACCACCCACCCATTCCACCACCAGTACCAGCACCCACCACTGCCGCCGCCATCACCACTCGTCACCATCACCTACCATCAACACCAACACTACTACCACTACCATCACCACCACCACGATCACAATCATTTACACTACCACCGCCTGCATCACCAATCGTCCCCATCACCCACTACCAGCAAAGTTACTACCACAACCGCCATCGCCACCGATTTCATCACTTCCTATCACAACCGCAACCACCACCCCACTCCATGACCTCCTTGACCCCTCCCCAACCATCAAAAACTATCACCACTAGTCTTCACCTTCACTACCACCGCCACTGGCAATGTCACCACTGCCGCGCCACAAGCACGTCGAAGACGGAAACTATTTGGGCAGCGGCCATTGCGCTTTCATTCACGGGCCCTGCCCTCCCCGCCGCTGCCCCGCCACCCCGTGTCTTCCACGTCGATGCCTCCCACGTCGCCGTCGCTCGAGGTCCGCGGACTCTGGCTTTCTAGCATTTTTCTCTCCTCATAAATCCTCCGGCCGAAGCAACTGCGACGCGGCAGGTGTGTGCTGTTCTCCGCGGAGGAGCCTCTGCCAAGTCTTGCGGCATGCGCTGGAGCGCTGGGACTGAAACATTGGCGGTGGCAAAGGGGGGGGGGGAGGAGAAAGAGCCGCGATGGCCGTGTTATTTTAGACGAACCGCCCAGTGAATGGAGGTATCCTTGGGGGGGTATTAATAAAGCGCCGTGGATATTAATAATTGACTGGATCGAATTAGGGAAGACATCGAAACGCGGCGAGGTTTATTTCTAGTTAATGGAGCACGCGTTTCGGAGCTGGTAATGGTGGTGGAGGTTCATTGAGTGGTCTACTAATGTGCGTCGTAAACATAGCACATGGTGAGTGGGTGCGTTAATTCACAATGGTGCGCAAGCGGGAGTTATATTAATGAGATGTTCTGCATTCTCAGTTTTTTTTTATTGTATTAGTCTCTTCTTTTCCCACTATCGAATAGTGGTAACTTATTATTATTATTATTATTATTATTATTATTATTATTATTATTATTATTATTATTATTTCAAGTATTTTTAATAAATATTTTCCACATAATTAGTAGCGTCCTTATAAAGGGGCAGAAGTGTATCAGAGAAAGAATAATCTTACATACCTCTCTCGTGATATCATTATCTTTTGTGCCCTATCGTTAATTCTCAATCTTTATTTTCAGCAAGATTGAACAAAAATACTTTGTCATTGGGAGTGATTCTTAAAAATAAAAATGAAGTTGGAAAATGTTACCCTTCTTTTCCGTGTGTATGGATATCGAACTATACTTGGTTAATATATAAGAGGTAATTATATTTGCAAGATAATAAAGAAATGATCACCCGACTATGCATTCTTTGGCAGGGAGGTTGCGGAGAAAGCACAAAAAATATAGTAACATTCAATTTACCTCTTGGGAATAGGAATACAACCGATGATACCTTGTTTCGAATACAATTAAAGGTAACACACATAACTAACTTAATAAAGATGGCCTGGCGAGTAGATTACATTCTACAAAATCAATATACAATCTTCAATCTGCTAATCCTACGTGTTAATAGTTTGTATAGCATTATTAAGAAAGTAATAATGTATTAAATTTAGAAACATAACCGCCTGATAACACACACGAAGATCGCAACAATAGGCTCTTACACTACAAAAAATATTCACACAAGGCTCACACAAACGACACATTCACGGTTCACAAATAGGACTCACAGTACCAGTTTCACATCACGCCCACAAATCTCCCGACTCGCGCGGCTGCATCGGAAACTCGCGCCGCAGCATCCGACGCGCGGCGTCGCAGCATCTCGCGCCTCGGGCGGCGCGCACGGCTCTCGTCGCGACGCGTCTGCGTCGGCGTCGGCGCCGGCGGCGAGCGCTGCCTTAATCAAACTTTCAGCGCCCGCGTTAACTGCCCATTATCGACGCGGCGGCGGCAAGGGGCGGGCGGGGACGCGGTCGGCTTGCGCTATTTAGCGCCGTCTTGAGGAGAGACACGAAGAGAGAGACAGAGAGTGCGACTGCTCTTGGAGGCAGCGCGCCAGCACCAACCCGCCCGCCCACCGGCCAGAGTGCCGCGTCCCGACGCTTGTCGGACGGGCGGGCTGTATTATTCAGTGGCGCCGCAGGAGCCGTTCTCCGGCGCGACGCCGCGACGCACGCCCGAAGCCGCTTCAGGAAGCCCGATACCTGGATTTCCGCGATGGCGCTTCGCGACTTCGGGGGCGAGAATTCGGCGTATCCTTGTGCAATTTACGTGGTCCAATTCTCTCATTGCGTAAGTTAGATATCTGTAGATGTATTCAATCATTCTCTGCGTGATTCGTAGTCTAATTGTATCGTTTGTTTTCTGAAATTTCTGATTTCGAATCCTAATGGTGTCAATCCGTATGTGCAGTTTCTGTAGTGTGGTAATAAGTAGTAGTAAGTAAGGTAATAATAAGTCATGTAGCAATAGAGTCATCGACATACTACACTCGAGCAGTCATCATATGTTGTGCGTTACTGTAAAGCTCTTGAATTCATCTTCAGTAGTATTGCTACACATCCTAATTCAAGTCAGCGTAGCCACTTACATGAATGCGTTATAACTTAGTAATTACTTGGACTGATGTATTAACTATGATGCCACGTCTTAGCGTTGCTCGTAAACGTGGAGTATGAGTGATCGGGAAAATCCCTCGCGAACCCGTTTTGACAACCACAATTCCCTATGGAACGAGCGCGAATTGAAGCCTGGAACCTGAAGTGGAAGTTGGTCTGACCACTACTCCATGTTACCGAGTAATTGCTTACATACCGTCCTCAGTGAGCGCTCCCATCTGGCGACGTTGACTCAGCGTAACAACGTGAAGCGGTAGTGACATTCCGCTGTGAAACGAAGAATGTAACAGCTGACCCGCCGTGCCGCAGCCGACGCCAGCCCTAAGCACGCTATCGTGCCTTCCACAACCCAATCGCCGCCACGGCCGCAGCGCTCTCGACGTGGAAAGAGCTTCGCCATGCCGAGCGCTGCCTCCTCGTTCTCGCGGACTTCGTGCCGGTGGCGCGACCTCGCGGCTTTCCGCGCCGCCTGCCCCACCTCCACGTTTTCCCATCCACTCCCCACCTCCCCTAACCCCTGTCGACCTCCCCTCCCGGCCGGTGCGTGCCGCGCGCGCCAGACGTGCGTCGCGGTCGCCCTATCGGATTCCTCACCGGCGTATCGACGGCGCCAAACGCGCGCGCGAGCCCTTTCCCCTCTCCCCCTTCCTTCCGGCCCGTCCGCCCCCTCTCTCCGACATCGTTTTTACGGCGACCGTATGTGCGGGTGGGTGTGTTCGTAATTCACTCGTAAAACCCGCTGCTCGTTACGCGCCGGCCGGCCGGTGGCGGCGGCGGGGCGACCGACCTCGCGCGCCCGTTCGGCTGGCGCTTGAAGAAAACGCCACCGGCCAATTTGTGCAGTAAAAAAAATGGCGATGGGCGCGCGCGATAAGGTGCGTTTGCCGGGCGAATTTATTGCTGCGATGCGGACGTTCGAGAGTCGCATTGTGCTTTATCTGGCGGTGCACGAATCTTTTTTAGAATTAATCGTCGTAAAAATGCAGCGGCGCTGTTTGGCCGAGAACGACTTAGACGGCGGTAATTGCCGTTATAATTAGCCGTTCATTATCGGCGAGATCGCAAATAGATTAGCCGCTTGTAATGTTGTGGATGCGGTCATGGCCAGTACTATTTTTGTGAGCCTGTTTCGTATCTAGATAGTGGGAGTAAAATGGTGTGACGCTCATGTACCGGAGGGAGCCGTAGCATTTTTGAAATTGTATTGGAAAAGCTCGTGCACATTTTGCGATTCCAAGGACCAAAATGTAGAAATCTTCATTACCACATTGAATTTATCTGAAATATCATTTTTGAAACATGGATATTGTTTTTTTGTTTGTTTTTTTTAATTTTCGCTTCCAAAATCATTTAGTTATAATGATTCTTAGCATTTCTTAATTAAATACATAGGGGGTATACGAAACGATATACGATTTACGAGCAAGCCTTTTCGTACACGAAAATTTTGTGGACGAGGTAGTGGGAACGCATTTTTTAAATCCCCCTTCTCAACTAGTGAAATGTGGGCCGTTCACCGGACGGGCACCGGACGGGCAGCCCGCAGCGCAGGAAGTGACGATACGCGCAGGGCAGGTGCTCATGTCACACACACTACCGCCCCTGCTGCCGCCCGCTACTACCTGCCCTCCCTCCACTGCACTCGCTTTCACCCAGGCCCTCTCAAGAGTACATTACCTCCTCTCCCCTCCTTCAGTGTGACCTGAAATTACGGCCCCGCAAGCGGTCTTGCCGCCTGTTGTGACCAGACCTCACTGTCCGCCCTGAACTCCGTTCTCTTTGCCAGTCCTCTTCACTCTTCCTCGCCCCTCAACCTGTCAGTCTTTCCTCTGTGACCGTCTTCGCTGCTCAATCCCAACTCTTGCGTTGACCGCCGTTCCTACTGCTCGTCCTCATCACCCATCCTCCCCTCCTCTCACAGCCCCCCCCCCCCCCCCCGCGCCCCGCGACACCCGTGCCGATCGCAGCTGCGACCGCCGCCCCAATTAGACCAGCTGGAGGCCCAGGTGATGAGTTGCGAAGCAGCTGAGCCGGGCCTCCCCTTTGTTCGAGAGGGCGTCTGCTGCCGCAAAGGGCAGCAAAGCGGAAATGGAGATCAAAATGCATTTTTGCAAACCGGACGCAATTTACAAATCACGCAATTTATACAATTAACTTATCAAGGAAATGCCCTTGTTTGACACATGTAGAAATAACATTTGTTAAATATCATAGGAATATCTAGTGAACAACTATGAAATATTTCTTTTTTTGCATATTTGCCATCTACCATGTAGTTAATGTACGAGATAGAACTATTATTTAATGTAATCGTTTCTCTGAAAACGCTATTTGTATTAGCAATGATTCCGCAGATGTGAAGGGTTTTGGGTAATTCTAAGATTCTAAACATGTTAATTTCAGAAATACGCAAATTTCATTGCGCGAAATGCCTTTACAGACAAACACGGGAAGAATCGTCATGTGCTGCTATTAAGATTGCATCGAATTGCAATTTGCAAACAGCATTTTTGTCTATGAGCGTCTGTTGACGAGCCCGAGATCTTGAGCGCGCCTTGTGGCGGGCGTTGGAAGCTCGGCCGGGGCCCTTCCGCCTCTTCCGCAGGTGCTCCTTCCATTACGGTTTTATGCCGCGCCTCCAGGTCTCATTACCCGGCCATCCGCAGCCGGTGCCGCCCCCGCCCCCTCCCCCGCCTGTGCCGGCGCCCCTGCCTTCGCCCCCGCCTTCGCCCCCGCCGCGCCCGGACCGCTGCCGGCGCGCGCCCCCGCAATTATTTCCCGCGCTGCCGCCCGCCTTAAAAACCACCCTTCGCCGCGGAGCGGGAGCGCGCGTCTGCGAGAAGCGTTGCCCGAGGGGGGGGGGGCGACGAAGACCGCCTCCGGTCGTAGCCCTAAGCTCCTCGCTCTCCGGCGGGCGTCGTAAAAGCAGGCAGTATCCCACACACTCAATTTATTCTGATAAACAAGTTTCTTTGTGACGTTCTCATCTCTCCGTAACGACAACGTCCCCCGCCCCCTGTGCGCCGAAAATCTGATTTCTGGCGTTTCGCACACCTGCAAACCGTTTTAGGACGCCTCGCCCGCCAGCCGCGCGCTTGCTGGTTCCCCGCCCCGCACTGCCCCGCCCTCGCACTCTCCACTTCTCGCTGTGTATCGCGCGCTCGCTCGCTCGTTCGCTCGCGTTTCGGCATCTCTTCCCACGTCCCGGGGCGTGTTCATATTTTATGGCGCATTGCCCGTGTTTTGTCCCGGGCTAAGTTGGAACGCTGACAAGAGAGTCGCAGTGTGTCGCTACGACGCATTCGGAGCGGAGGCCCTTCTTTTAGCTTTTCGCCCCCTCCTACTCTTGCGCCGCCGCCGTTTTTTTTTTTTTTTTTTTTTTTTTTGTGCGGAGGTCGCTGAAGTTTAAGTGCCGGTGGGTGGACGGTTGGGTGGAAAGGCTCCTGAGAAATGCGCCCGTCCCCGCCCTGCCGCCGCCGCTCGCGCCTGCGTCAGCACTGGCGTCGCGTCCCCACCCCCGTGTTCCACCCCACCCGCCTCGGAGGGCGCAGAGCGGCGCGGTTCGGAGTTGGTTCCGATGCGTCGAGACCGCATCGATTTTATTGCAACGGGCCACCACCGCCGCGTCGCCTTTCTTTTGAAACCGAGTTTCGGCTCTCTTCGCGTGAAGGAGTGGAAGACCCGTAGGCGGAGGAGGAGGAGGTGGCGGCGGTGGTGAGTGTGGGAAGGGGGAGGGGAGAGAGAAGCGAGAGGAGGAAACGGACCGAAACTCCATGCGTCGCGGGCCGAGACTCTCCTCGCCCGGAGTCCATTCATTGCGGGAGGACTCCCTCATTCAGTGGCCTGCGGCGGGCAGGGGATAGTCGCCCGACTCGGGTCGTGCCCACCATGGCACATCGCGCTTTCAAGGTGCTTCGCCGCCTGCCTCGTTGTTGAAGACCTGCGAATGTGTTTTCCCCGCTATTAAGAAAAATGTAACTTTTCTCTCGAATATATTACCCTTTATTAGTGTTTCTATTCTTAAGTTATGTGTGCGAATAAACTAAGGGAAATCTAGTAATATACATTTTGGGATTCTTTATTTATTATGTGCGGAGGTTCAAGTGATTTTTCATGAAAGACATATTTGCGTCATATAGAGGCGTAGGTACTCATCGTGGTGAAAGCTTGATACATTTCGCCTTAAATTTGTTAGAGAGACAACAATGATTAGGATATAAGCGAAATATAGGATGCCATAAATGGCGTTAAGAAAAATATTAATGCAATGGGACACTTCCGTGCGTTTAGAATGCTTCGACAAATTGAATTTTATGTTAGCGTCATTTACAATTTGAATAGGTAGTTAATGTTGTAAAAACTTAAATAATTATAATATGACGCTGTGGATATTTAGGTTTATAATATACAGGTTTGTGTAATATCTCGTTTAATATTGTATAATGGATTCGAATCAGGAGGGTTAAATATATTGTAGATGGGGATCATGATGTAATTCAAAAGATATTTATCTCTAGATTAAATCTTTTCAAGTAAGACCAGCGTTATTTTTCTCCTCGAAGCAGTCGCGCTTCGTGCGCGACGCCTCGTCTGCTCTTCCGCGTCGGGGCGACCCCTGGGGTACGCCACCCTCGACTCTCCATCCTCCCTCTCTCCCGGCATCCTCGCCGCCCGCGCCACCTGTTCATACTTTTGTGTGTGAGAGCGTATGCCTGTGTATGTATGTGTGTGGGGGGAGACAAATAGTGTGTATGTGTGCGCGCGCCAGGGGCCGGAGGAGTAAGTAGTTAAAAAGTTTGGCATGCCAAATTTATTGAAGCGCGTGCGAACGCAGCGGAATGAGCGCGGACGAGGATTAGTTTAATCAAAAGTTTTTCATTTTTAGTATCCAGGGCTCCGGGAAGCGCAGGGGCCGACGCTCCGGCTAGACGCATCCGGCGGAGGCGGAGCGGGGGGGTGGGGAAAAAGTGGCGTGTGGGAGAGAGGAGGTGCATCAGAGAGAGGACGGGGATGCGGAGGACACAGAGGATGACGGCTTGAGGCGGCGACAGCGTGAGCGGTCCGAAGGGGGGGGGGGGGGGCAGATGATTACGTCCTCGGAGCTGTGTTGACTCAGCCTTTGTGGCCCGCATTTATTCGGAAACCTCTGCTAGATAAATCAAATGAAGCTGTCGTGTGTCCACAAACGTAGAGGATCGCCGCTGTCGCTGCTGCCTCCGGCAGCCCTCCTGTTCCCGAGTGAGGCTGGCGCAACGGAGTGGAGCGGTAATGTGTGTGTGTATGTGTGTGTGAGCGCGAGCGCGTGCAGGTCGTCCACCAGCGGGCTGGGTTCTGTGAACTGGGCCGCTCGCCAGGTAGCGGAGACGTAGCGAGAGGGCTGGGCCGCGAAAGGGGGCGGGCCAGGTCGCCTTATCGGCTCTTCGCTCCGGCCGCTGTCACCGGCCCCTCTGCGGCCGGTGTCGCCCGAGTTCGTTCGCGCGCTTCTATCTCCCCCGAGCTCTTTTACCTTCTTCGCCACCCCCTCCTCGTTCACCACGAACGAACCCGCGCAGCTTCCGTTTCGCCCTCTGGGGGCGTGCATTTTGCGTTTTTACTTCTGTCGTTCCCTTCGTCCACTGGCGTGTTCTGCCATCTCCTGTCGTCTTCGCCAACATCGTTGTTTGGGCTGCCACTCGCTGCCGCCGGCGTTCGATGCATGGCACTCACCGTGTCGACCACGCCCCTTCCCCGCCCTCGAAGTGACCTCCGCCTGCTTCTGCCGCCACCAGAGCCTCGTCCTACCCGGCGTCTTAACGCGTGACAGCGGACAGCCTGGGCTTATCTGCGCGCGGCCATATGGAGGCGCCAACGATGGCATCTGGCGGGTGCGCGGCGCCGGGGATGGGTAGGAGAGGCAAGGACGAGGATGGGAAGGAAAATTCGCGTCACGACGTCACTCCACCTTCGTCAGCTCCCCGCCGCTCTCTCTTCGGCTGAAATTTGTGCGTGCGGGTAGATGCCGCCGTTGATGAACTCCCGAGCCGTCCGGTCGACCAGCCGACCAGCCACTTCGACCGGACGCCGCGAGAAGACCCCTTCTTAGTTCCCGAATAATTAACGTGCATGTTTTCTCGTCCTGTTGGACATCTGCCCGCGGCTGTTTCCCCCCTCCCCCTTCCAACGCCCTCGCTCCGTGCCTTGTCGCGACCCCTCTCAGCTGCGGCGGAATGGCGCTGCATCGACGACCGTCGTCACCGGGAGGGGTCTTTAAAGAGGATCGACGCTTTATACATGACGCACAACGGAAATAACGCTACGTTTATATAATATACGAATACGGCGCGTCCCCAACTCGCTGGAAAGCGTGCCAGTTTCAGAAATAGCTACCTCCACTCAGATATATTTCATACCCGCAGCTTGTTTTTCTGTGCGGTAAAAACTACAATGTGTTAAAATTTGTAATAAATTGAGAAGTAATAGGTCGCAGAGGATACATTTTCAGTTTTTCGCTCAATAAAATGAAGGGATTTGTGCACAAATAGATATGAATATTTGTAGTTGTAATCCGTTGTAATACGAGATGACCTTCGTAAAGCAAGTGGGGCTCAATATGCGAAGCATATGTTGACCAGCCGTTCGTAAGCCCAAATCTCCTTCGCCAGATGTGCATGTAAATCACGCTGGCCGGCTGGATCGGTCGGTCGGCCGTCGCGTCGGCGAGGTCGCACTTTCGATGGAGCGCGCTGTTCTCTCATTGTAACCCAGCGCCTCAAAAACTCTTTTTTACTTCCCCGGGGGCGACCGAGATTGGTTCGGAGGCTCCGTATTAATGGCACTTTATGGCGACGTAAATTGCACGCTTCCGGAGGGAGGTTCGCGCAGCAGCGACTCGGGGGTGGGGGCGGTGCTGGAAGGAGGGGGTGCGGGAGGGGGAGAGCGTCGGCACGGAACGGAGCCGGGCGACGTACGGCCCGAGAGGGACCGACCGCTGCTGCGGCGAACTTCTTCAGCTTCGCGGCCGCATTACGCTCGGCGCTCGCGCAGTCCGGGAAGGCGGAGCGGGCGCGGGGGTGGCCGGGAGGCAAGGGGGGGAGAAGGGGCGGCTGCAAACATCCCGCGTATTTGCGGATGCGGCTGGAGTGCGCAAATATTGCGTGCCGCCCCCGCAACCGCCGCCCCCGCTGGCGCCATGGCCCCAGCCAGCTGTGGAACCCTGTGGAACTCCCGCAGGTGGGCCCTAGGGAGGACAGTGAAAGAGGAAGTGGAGGAATGCAGAGAGCATGACTGGGTAAAACCCGTTGGACGGATTTGAGATATGTCGGTTAACGTAAAATACTGCGTTACTCGTTGAGATGTTGGTATATATTGTTGTTGAATATTATTGTCTGGCTCGTATTAGAATTTAAACAAATATCATTGAAATATTTTATTTTCCCTAGTTTGTCCCGCGCAATTCCAGGGTCTTCAAGGACTCCTCCCCGATGATGAAGGGGAGTATTAGGATGGAACGTACTTCTTCATGGCACATAAGTAGGAATTAAGGAATGTGATGGGATCATGATGGTGATAATTGAGGGGAAACCGCGAGTGGTCCCTGGTAAATAAATACTGATTGCTATAATTATTATATTATATTGTATGAAGCTCCTAAAAAAACGTTGCTCTGGAAAATTTGTCATGCGAGAAACAGATTTAGAAGCAGAAAAGTCGAATGTGAAAAATATTGCTTGACTCCATGTGTTTTTTCGTACCTTCATCGCCCCCCCCCCCCTCCCCCCCCCGCCCCAGCATCGTATTGTCGAAAGACTGACCTCACGCCAGAGGTGTTTAGCAGTGGCAGTTTGCGCGTGTTTGGCCTTTGCTGCGTTCTCGGCGCTGCACCTACGCAAGCGTCCGCATCGAGTGGCCGGTTGCCCGTTCCGGTGCTTCTGCATTCGGCCGTGCTTGCCAACGCGGAATGGGCTGGATCGGGGGCCGCGGCCGGGCAGCGCAGCGCTTGGCAGCAGTTTGCGAGAAATGGGAAGGGCCTCAAGGCGACACGACAACGCGCCCGCACCGCGGCGGACACGCGGAGGTCGTCGACTCCGACAGTACTACTTGCGGGGCGAAGAGATATGAAGATCTCCTGGCGCCATCTCGTACATTAGCAGGGTGACCGGCGGATGTGGAAACTTATATAACCTGAGTAAATGGGAATTAGAAGTCGAAAAATGAGTTTGAAAAAGAGATTTTTTTGCATTCTTTTTAGGTGTAGTTTTGTCAACTTGGTAAATCGTAACCTGTGATACCCAGATGAATTTTCACATTATGTCGTAGAAGAATGTCCAGATACTGTAGGAAATCATTCATATCATATTTCAGTGACCAGACCAAGAGATTATCAGTAGAACTCAAAGCTCAAAGATATATTTAACACATGCACTTTATTCGGAACAAATTAATAATTAGATTATGGGTTTCTCGTAACCCCTTTTGGGAAAAACGAAATCAGTTCTCAAAATCATATTTCATACTTTTAATATATTTTCGAATTTTCAAGAGCAACACAAATTTTTAAGAGCGCTTTGCCCCGAGCCAGTAATACTTATCAACTGTTTTGCATAGCCAGCAGTGTAGGTAAATCGCAAATGTTTGACTGCCCAAAATTAAAAACTGAACCTCTAGGCGTGTACGCAAACATACGGAAGGGGGTGGTTGGTTCCCGGGCCCCCAGGAAAGTGCCCCCATTGCCTTTGTCACTACATAAAATCACCGATCGCTTCGGGCACCGCCCGATGTGCGCACACGCTCTTCCCCGAATCCAGAGCTCCATACTCGGTTGGCGATCTCTTCAAAGCGCTGCGCTCTTTGGAGAGGGGTCGCCGGGCCCGGGAAGGGCCGATCCCTCCGTCGCTTATTTAGGTTGCAACCCCCCTCTGTAGATTCGCTTATTTACACGCGTGTTTATTTGCGCGTTGTGAGGCGCCGGCGCAGCGGCGGTTGTGATTGCCAGTATCATTCGCGTGCGATCGGGAAGGCAAACTGGACGCTCAGTGGTAGTGAAAGTGTATGGTGAGTGAATATCACTTTACAAGAATAGTTTTGTTACTTTTAGAGAAAACTACGATCAACAGCTTACGAATAGATCTGATAATGGCTGTGAAGAGACTTTTGGAGGAGATACAATACGAAATATAAAATACGTGTGACATACTATATATATATATATATATATATATATATATATATATATATATATATATATATATATATATATATATAATTTTACAGCCTACCGATTATAGCAAAGGTCATTGTGTAGCGTTTTCTCAGTCTCGTTCTCGCTTCTCAAAATATGTGTATTTTAATAGCAAATAATTTACTTACCCTGCTTCTCCGTTGCATGCAAGATGGTTTAAAACGCGTCGGAGTAAAATTCGCGCCTGCACTCTTCTGCGTGTTTTCCAACTCCGCACCCCCGCCGCCTTCGCGGCCTCTTCCAAAGCAGTGCCGCGCGATCCGACGTGTCACTCGACGCGCGTCTTGCCGCCAAGATTCCCCCGCCGCCATCGCCGGAGCCGCCGCCGCGTCGCCCCAGAGAGCGCTCGCTAACGACGCATCAACGCGGTGCATTTTCTCGGCGGCGCCCGCTAGGCGACGGGAGGCGAAAGGCGCCGACGTCCTCCGCCCACGCCCGCGCCGCTTCGCGCATTCGCTTCGACTCCGCATTAGAGGCGTGGCAACGGATGTACGTCCACTCGCGACAACGGCCTCGCATCTTGCCAAACGTCGCTTTGGAACGCGGGTGCCGATTTCTTCTCCGAAACGAATTTATATAGGGGTCAGAAGAGACTGATGCAGTTTTGAGATGTGGTTAATTTGTATTTGCCGTTCCTTGAATTGGTCGAGAAATGTGAAGAAAGTTTTTAAAAAAATCTCTGTGAGGGACAATCATGTCACTGGACGCGGAAATGGAAATTACTGGTACAGAATGGGAAGTGGGTTACTCGGAGAACAACGTGGTATACTCAACTCCAAGAACTCGTAACTGAGGTGTGTCTATCTCTCAATGACATCACTTTAAAATTCGTGGTTGCTTTCGGTATTTCACATAGATTTTGCGCTCTAAGATTGTGAAGTGTATTTTTGTTGATTATATTTTGTTGTGAGTAATGGTCTAATGGTTGTTTCTTCTTTTTTTTAGGTAAGCCTATTGACTGTCATTATCTCTTTTAACCACACATCTTTTCACCATCGAAGTAAGTAAATGAGAAATAATGTACTATAATTCAAAATTCTCGTTGTGAAAGTATAGTTGTGGCTTCGAGAAAAGCATGAGTCGAGTATCTGTGTATTTTGTTGTTTTAATTGTAGACGTCTTTCGAACACATTTTGGTTTCTTTGCTTTTTATTTGTGTTCTTTATTTAGCATGTAGTCACTTTAGAAATCCTTGCTTTTTTTCCTGAGACATGTACCTCCGATTCTTGACCAATACATTATTTTGCTTGGTTTATTCTCAGTGGGGGTTTAGTTGAAAAGAAAACATACGGAGCATGTTTGCTAAGTGTGCCAATTGGCAACATATCTTACAAAATGCTTATGAAAAGGGGTTTAGAGAAGTTTTTAGATGATATATTTGCGTATGTGTTTTTTATCTTCGCTCAGAATCTTCAGTTGAATGTTTTAACGCCTATGAATAGACTGGGGAAATTATTTTAGCACTCGTTTCAGCATGTATGCTGTAGAAAGAAACGTTTTAATAGTTTAAAAATGTATTCCACCATTCAGTTTACTGACGCCAACATATGAAAGTGGCGTTAAAAATACCCATCGTCTGCCCGGAAGATTAAATTTCTTGATCAAATCATTCTTGGTCGAAAATAACTTACTCATGGGTTTCGCAAGTTCTTAAGGATGAGTTCTTAGGTCGCTCTGGCGTGGTGGTTTGACCTTTCGCCAGATCCTTGCCGGCGGTGCACAGGCCGCGGCCCACGCATAGGCCAATGTGGCTGAGGCGGCGTTTCTTTATGAGCACGTCAGCTGCGCGCTTCTTTGCATTTAGGGCAATTTTGAAGGATTTAATTCACAAGCTCTCCCTCGCAACTAAGCCCTGCATGTGTGTGCTTCAGACTTTGCCCACGGCACTGGAAGAAATGCGAAAGCAGCACGCGGAAACGGTTTCATTTTGTTGGGTGGCTTGTTTTCGCAGAATTCTTCTAATAAGCTGCTTCAAAGTCGGCGTATTTTTCAAGTTTTAATTTCATTCAATCTGAAACTCTACATCTCTTCTTTTCTATTTCTATAGTCTTATCAGTTACTACATGTCTTTACAAAAATAATGTAAAACTCGATTTCGAAGTGTATAGTTATTTTCATGTGAATTGGGATGTCAGAGAAGCGTATGAAACTTGATGTACTCACTTTTTATGGGGAAATTGACTGCAGGATGCCCGCATTTCCAGCATAGATATTTAATATCACTGAAGTTGGCGTCAGTTATGACAAACTGTCTTGTACTCCTAATTAGTGTCAGAGCATGACTTCAAAAAGGTGTATCTTGCTATGTAAACGACAGAATAAACCATTACTCACATCCCGTGAACGAAGCATCCAACACACAGGTTTGCCCCGTTTAATATGACTTTTCATTTCCCGCCGATGGAGTATTTTCAGCGTCAAAGCAACTTTAAAGCCGCCCCGGAACGGTTTGCTCCGTTGCAACAAACACGGTCGTTGCGAGGCACAAATGACCACAAATTGACTGGGCTGGCGCACTCTTTGGACGTTTACAGCGCCGTTCTAGGTAGAGGCACATAATGGAGAAAGGAGAGCTCGGTGCGGCCACTGCGTGACGGTTTATTGACCTGTCTCCGGCAGACAAGTGTGGGCGGAAGGGGACGTGTGTATGTATGTATGTATGTATCTGTGTGGAGCTGATGGACGCGATTGCGTATGGCAGGCGGTGGAAGGGAAGAGGAGGTTGCAATATTTCACAATGTGAAGTTCGAAAAAAGAAATTTGCTTGATGGAAGTCGAAATTCTTGTCTAGACAAAGTAGGGTCTTATTGAACCGCTGCTGAAGGGCTACTGCATCTGATATCAGAATTTTTGTCATGATCGCCAATCTTGTGAGAGAAAATGGTCCATAAAGACGTGCTATGAGAACGGTTGGGCCTAGGACGAGTGATTGGAGATGAGAAACGTGTAACTGTCGGGCTTGTGAAGCTCATAGTCGTTCTATATAAGTTGTAGTGGTGAATGTAGCTTGTGGGCGAGAAGGTAACTCAGGTTCGCTTGCTTATTAACTGTTGCACATGCTCTGGTGCTGTTGATGTTGACCAGACTGGGGTGGGAAAGGTTGACGAATGTCGGTAATGGTGATGTGGTGAAGGTAGAAGCAGCCGGAGGCGGTGTTAACGAGAATAGGTGCAGCTCGAGAGTCCTTTTTCCCTGTACCGACGCGGTTATTTGTGTCGGAGGTGGGCGGGGTCCGCGCGCGTGCGAGAGAGAGGGAGACGCGCCAGTGGCGGGGCAGGCGAGTAGGAACGTACAGTCGACAGCAGAGCAGTTTGGCGCCTGCAGACAGTGGCGGCCGCCACGAAGCACGTGGCGACGGCGGCGGCAGCAAGGGACAGTGGCTCCGGGCCAGCGCGTCGGCGGCGCTCGTCGTGTAGACTGCGGAGCGTCGCGACGCCGCCGCCGCCGCCGCCGCTGGCGCCGCCCACGCCGAGGCGGCGGGCGCGCGGTAGGCGCGACGCGTCATCCTTCTTCGCCCTAGCGCTCGCTCTTGCCGCGACCTTGGCGTGCCGATGCGCTCCGTTTGCGAGTGATCGACGCGGCGGAGGCAGGCCGCGTCTCTGGGACGGCGCCGCCGCCGCATATTTGACGCGCCACGGCCGCGCTCACGCTGCTCTTGCCGGCCGCACGTGGCTTCTGTTAAGTAATCGGGAGGTGGATTCATTCGGGATAGTTGGAACTCAGCTGTTTTATTGAAAACAGTGCTGAGTGTAAGACACTTTTTGTTCCATCGCTTCCTGTATTATTTTTTTTACCAGTTGTATCAATCCGTGTTCCTCCTTTGTCGTATGTAATTGTAGAAATAAATGATTTTATCAACCAATTTGGACGTACATTATGAGAACTATTAGGTTAGATTGTACTCTAGCACAAGTTTGTTTCCGTTTCCATTCATTCATAATTGTCACATAATATTTGATTTCATGTATTTAAATGTTCTCTGTTGATTTCGTTGGCTTCGTTGAAGGTCTTCAAACTAGTGGGTCCTTCGACTTTAACGACCACTACATTGTCACTTGCGATTTGCAAAGCGTCATTGAATAATTTCATGACGTGAGTGTGCGCGATGGGTCGCCCTGCGGCGGCGGTGGGCGGTGTTTTCGCCGTGGCACCGGATCGTCATTCCAATTTCGGCCCGGCGGAACGGGGCGGGGACAGTCCCCTGCAGGTCCTTGGCAGCAGTCGCCTTCGCCGTCGTAATAAAGCAGAAAAACCGCACAGTCCCGCCGCTAATCGTTGCAGCACGGGGCAAGAGATGGCACGAGTGTACGCGCCCGGCGTACGAAGCAACGCGGGAACTCTTGTTTGAATTTGAGATCGGAAAAAAAACGGATTTTCCTGCGTGACTTTAACTGTTATTGCATTGATTGTTTTATTAATCCAACTTCTACAGACGAGTGTTACATTGTTGTTTTAATTTAATTGTTTAATAAATTTATGAAAACGCCAATGACCCAAATTTTACTTGCGTAAATTTTCTGTGATAAACGCGGAGTCTAATGTGTCTTTAATGCTGGAATATACATTGTCTTTCTAGGTAAATATTCCTTGCAGTCTTATTTTCAATGATAACTTACGTGTTCGTATTGCACTGCTTTCCGAGCGTGCCACTCGCCATTCTTGCACATCGCTCTCTTCTTGCCATAACCAACGTGTTATCGGTGCAAGAATTCTCGCACACTTGCCGTCGTACTACACCTCCGCGGTGAAAATGATCGCAAATCCGCGGCCTCTCCCTCCGCCCCCGCCCATCTTCCCCGCCCCTCTTCCCCGCCCAGGCGAACAGCGCTCCTCCGCCCTCCCTCTCCCCCTTCGCACTCCTTCGCCGCGCAAAACGTCCGCCGAAAATTACGCCTCCCGCGTTCTCTCCCCGCGTTCGGTTAACTTATTTCCGAAGTCTTGCCGCTTGCCGCGCGCCCCGTAACGAGAGAACCAAGTTTATGCATTCTTCAACACGGCTTTAACTTTGCACAAGAATCTTAGCTAATATGTGCGCTAAGAGACTGGGTTCAAATTGCAACTTGCGAGGAGCACTCCGCCCCCGCGCCCCCGCCCGCCCTCGCCGCCCGCCGCCCACCCGACCCCTCTCTTCCCTGGGGCTCCGACAAGGCGCTTATCGCGCGAGTGACGATAATTGCACAATGAATTTTTAACAAGCATTTACGCTGTTTAATTACCCCGACACGCGTGCGCGAGCGTGCGCCGCGCGAGTGCTTCTCTGCACGGTGGCACGGCGCTGGCGGTGGCGGCGGCGGCCTGCGCGCACGCGTGTGGTTCCGTCCGCTGCTTACGGCTCTGTGAAAACATTGTACCTAGTGCTGGGAAGTGACGTACGGCTTTCAGAAGCAAGGCATCAAAGTTCTGAACGAATACCGTATTTTGAAAGAGGATCTTCCTTTATTAGTTTTAAAAATCGTTTCGTTACTTATATTTCAGTACATTTTGACTGGAAGATGCACATAGTTTCATATTCCTCCTGACGTGTTTTAATTATGTCTTTGGCTTCTGGGTTGAGATCGCTGTATATTTGTGGGGGAGAAAATTGGTATAGTATGTAGGCTTCACAGTTTTCTACATACAGTTAATTATTTTAGTCAGTATGTGTTTTATGCTATGGTTTGCGCTATCACATGCGTAGTAAAGCTGTGTAACAAGCTGGTATTGTAAAAATATGCTGGTATTGTGAATCGACGTGGGAAAATCATGTCGGAGTGAGTCAGAAATAATATCAGTGTTTCCTTCTCCCCGACCTTCAGTGCTACTACATACTTGCATTCTCTTTGCCTACTTGTTTGCCTGCGTATCTTTTACGTTTTTCGAATACTAGCGTAGATTTTTTGGCTGCTAATGTACAAGCAAAAACGCAAATGATGTAAATGAATCATTTGTAGAGATATAGGAATGCAACTCTATCAGCAATAAGACCTTTCAGAATCACACTGCCTCATTTTATTTTATCGCAGACCACGACTCACATTGCGCTTCAAAAAAGGAGAAACAGGCGTTATTAAATGTCGGTCGCCTGTAAACTGTCCACAGTGATAACAAATCGAGAATTCCTTCAACAGTAGTTGCTGGTCGAGCTCAGTTTCCAAAAGAAAATCTAAGTCTTCACACGTGTAAGTGGCGCGCTTTTTACACGGCGCACACAAGCTGCTTTTTGTCTGCTAATGTGGATCAAATTAGTCGGCCGCACAAGCCAAACCGTTCAAGAGTCAGCTCCCCTGCAGCAGGGACAGCAAATGTTGCACGACATCGTCTCGTAATTACAGCGTCACGACTCTAAAAACAATGCATCGTTGTGCTCCGTGAAGGAGTTTGTGGTTCCGAGCGTTCGTTGAACAACGTGCAGGCGGTTGTTCTTCGAAGTGTTGACACACTGTAATGTCATGCAAGTTAGCGGCAGATATCAATTTCAATTGAATAAGCGCATTTTGAATTTCACAGAATTTATTTATTTGAAGACCAAAACCAACTAGAATTTCCTGTTTTCTTTCGAAACACATAATTTGCCCTCACAAAAAAAGTGTTGAATTATTTGAGTTCCTGCCTAAATTCCTTGAGCAATTTAAATATTTGTTATTTCATAAATGTGCAATTTATGATAAAAATCGTAATTAACGTAAATGCGTGCTCTAACGGAATATTTATAAACAGGATACACACCATTGAATCAGATTTAGTGAAAAACGAATAGTACATAAAACAATTCAATATTTTTTTAAAATATTCTATCCAGAAGAGAATGGTACCAAGCATTTTGTGGTCTCATAGTCACCTCGTAGAATGCTATTAGGTTTCACGTTAAACCAATCGAACGCGTTAAAAGCGACAACTGCAAACCAGTCCCATTGTACGTGCTTGGCTGACGAGAGCGCTAGACGGCATTCCAGGAGCCTGCTCTGTGTAGGAGTGGAATGCGAAACATCCCGCGCATCTGGGGGCGTACGCGACACGTTGGCGCCAAATTTGCCTGAAACTACCTGCAACGATGCCGAGAGCAGGCGGCGAGGTCTCACTGCGGTTGGTGGAAATATCGCTGAATTGGTTGAACGCCCGAAATTGGGCTGCGAGTTTGGAAGTTTGAAATAAAATGTTTGTAAAAGTTCCAGTTGCGACCTGCATGTATTCAAGAGATAGAATATCCTTAACATTTACGAAATCTGATATTTGTTTCGTGCCTGAACTCAGGGGGTTAGTAAAACTGAGGGACTTGTGAACAAGAATGCAGACGGAAGTTAAAACATCGGCATAGATTGTTATGGAGCCCATGACTAGAAAGTTGTCAAGGGCTCTTCATTAGAACTGAAGAAATGTAGTTTGTAATTTTTTATTGAAATGCGATGTCGGATTAAATTTTAACTACGGATGTAGTTCAATATTTATTGGATGGTTCTGTTAATGATAAATTACGTGCATTAACTAAACAGGTGGAATCACAAGGTTCTTCGACAAAAATATATTTTCTCCCCAACTCTTTGCACCCACGATCATAGGTTTTGCGGATCTAGTTCATTATCTCGGTAAGCTTCCCATTACGGTATCACCTCGCAGTGTGCAAGTACATCAGCTAGCGACGCTGCGACCACCCGTGGTGCCTGACTCGCGCGTGCGTTGCCTGCACCAGCGGCGTCTCGCTCCGGCTTCTCTGCGCTCGTTAGGCACTGCGAGTTCTTCGCGGCCGTCATTCCAACGCGTTCCCGGTCGTGCATCTGCCGCTCCAGTCGCGGAGGTGCCTTTTCCGCCCGTTCGGTCGGGGCGGTCGGTTAACGTCGACTTTTATTTAATGCAACGGGGTTAGTTAGCAACGCACGACGCGGTGGGGGCGACCGGGAGTGGAGCCTCGGACGCGATTTAAAGATACCGCTCCAATGCTGGGCGTCGCGTCGCGAGCGCGGGGTTTAAATCCTCGACGACTCCCTCTCCCCGCCTCTCGCCCCCCCCCCCCCCCCTCTCCGATCGCCTGTCCCTGTCCCCGACGATTGACCTTTGCGCGCCGCGCAGATAGCGGGGGTTATTTCTCTTTACGGGCGGGACTCCGGCATGCTCTTCCCCCGGCACTGCTGCCGCTGCCGATCGACGCTCGCTTAGTGAACTGCGTCGGGAGCGAAACCGCTGCGCTGAGGACGTCTAATGTGCCAGAGCGCTCGTTTCGTGATTCGGTTTGCGAAAGTGCACGGGGATGCGTCGCTCGTTGGATTGCTGCTTGCCAGGGGAGCCGTGAATTTTGAGATTTCGAAAAGTTTTTCTCCGTCGTGCGCCATTACAAAAAGTACGCTACATTCGGTGTTAATAAGAGTTTTGAAATTTTTATTTTGAAGATCTCCATAAAAATTAATTTCTCTATAGTATAGCGAGGAGGTTTCTCTTCATTCAAATAATATTTAAACTTCCGTTTACATAATGTTGCTCATAGGTTTTAAATTAATGAATATGCAAAAAAATATTTGAAACATCAATGCACCACATCGTTTTACATATTTAAATCGACGCCTGGCAAATACGAGATTGGTTGTAGTAAGTCCTGTATTTTCATCCCATCTGTTGTATTATATTCTATTTGAATTGATTCCTTCCACTGACACTATGTTGTGTAGTCCTGAGAGGCGAAATAACGATTGCAAACTGCATTTCGTAACTGGTTCCGGACAACACAGACTTGCCCGTATATCACGCGCGTATAAATTTATTTCTTCCTCTGCCTGCTTAACAACGGTGGTCCTTTTGTGTTCCTCCCGGTAATAACATCCCTCGCGCAGTGTGTCGGTTCTACACCTTGCGAATGGCGAGCCGTCTCGTCGATTGTGCGATAGCAATCGTAATTCCCCCGTCTGGCCTAAGCCGCATCTTTTATGGGATCGAGGCACAATTTACAGTTCTTTGCGTGACAACCTAAAAGCAAAAGAGCTCTCGTACAGGGCGCGCGTGTGAGATAGCCGGCGGTGTTTTTTGTTCTTCAGAAATTGTTCCCTTCCTGCCCGGCGCGGCGCGCCCACGAGACGCGCGTTGCGCGCGAAATCCTTCTCTGCCGCCGCCGCCGTCGCCTCGCAGGAAGTAGTGGGAGGGCGAGCAAGACGGAGAGAAGACTCCCAAGGCGGAGCCGGAAAGGGAGAAAGAGAGAAAGGGAGAGCCGTCGGTCGGCCGGGAGCCGTCGGAAGAGGAAGATTCGCCGCGCGCCGCCCGACGACTTTCGCCGTCGAGCGAAATAGCATCTGCCGGCAGCGGCGGCGGCGGCGGCGGCGGGGGCGGCACGGCGCGCAGGTGTGACTCGGTAATTTACGACTCCGGGACGCTGCCGCTGCCGCCGCCGCTCGCTTGGCGCGGCAGCGACGCGACGGGCGCCGACGGCCGTGTCGAGGAGTACAGGACGCGGCACAAGTCCGTGCCTGGTGCGTTGCTGGCAATTGGACCTGGAACGAATCCTCTCAACGTTTCATTCGTACTAGTGGCCTTGCAGTAAGGGTTATGATTATCTTTTGAGATGCTCAGGGTTAACAGATTTATTGCTTCTAGTGAGATGCCGCTTTAGGAGCCAAGTAATGTGGTTTTAAGTTCGGAATATTCAAATGCCTTTGTCTTGGATTCATACGAGATTAGAGTGAATTACCATTATTGCAAACTGGAATATTATCAGTATATCAATTATCAGTATATCATTATTCCATTACCACTGTGTTGTTATAATAAAATCATTCTGAAAACTGGAAAAATTATCCCATGTAGTAATAATATTCTATGCAGAATTCCGATGAAACTTAAAAGATCGGAATAAAACGCTTTAGAATTTTTTGTATGAAACAACCTGGTGAAATGCGTTTATTTTACTCCCTCCCTCTTCACAAAGTTGTAGGGTATCTCTGAACTGAATCAACGTATGATGTGATATGTACCTCTCTGGTCAGTACATTAAAAATATCGTAATACGTTTTTTAAAATATTTTTTTAAAACGTTATTGCAGTGATTTACAGTATACGCCCGTGGAAATGTTGCAGTTAGTTGGTCGCGTTGTTATAGTTTTTATGTAAAGAAATGCGTTCTCTCTACACCGCTGCTTTGAATGTATGTGTTTATCAAAACAGTGTAATATTCCAGTGTTACGTGCAGTCAGTTTAAACATGATTTGAGATTTTTCATTCAGCTAATACTATTTAAAAATTTCAGAACATTATTTTTTTCGTCATAAAGGTTTGATGGCCTTTTCCGTTCCCACAAAGTATCGATATTGAGGGCCAGCGATAGGACTGAGCTTCTACTTCTCAAAAGTTTCGCTATCTCACCATTCCTACTAGGGCACTAAAATGGATGTGTAGTATCACCAGTCTCGGACATGTAAGACGAGTAACAAATACGGCACTTCTGCAGAATCAAGACTATTTTCCGTGCTAGAATTTATCCTATGATCCACCTCATCATGCAATAACCGTGACGCAGGAAGTCTTGACTTTTGACGAGCAGTGTATTTCTCAGCTAGGGATCGCAGCGCGGCTTCCGCCGAAGGAACGGTCGGCTGCCTCTCGTCACGCAAGATGCTTTTCTCCACCCCCTTTACGCCCCTCCGCCACTGCCGCCATCGCAGTCTCCAGAAATTCTGCTATCTGAAAAGATCTTTACACGCGTGTGAAATTGATAGCCGTCACGCCGCCCGGAATCAAACTTCCCGATGGGGAGCGATAAATAATCACAGTAGGTCCCTCGTCGGTAGCTCACCCTCCCGCCACACCAGGCCCCGCCACGCCCTCATCCACCATCGCCCCGGGCGAGCCCCCCCCCCCCCCTTGGGGGTCGTCCTCTTTTTGGCACGGCGCTCCACGTCCTCCTCCCCGACCTCCCCCGCCTATTCCGCGCCGCGACCGCCCTGCGGTGTGTAAAATTGGCCTCTTTTCTTCCTGCCCTTTCCCCCCTCTGTTACCTCTCTCGACGGAAGCAGTTAAAGTACTTGAACATGATCGTGCAGTTTCTGGGCCGAGCCAAAGGGTTGGGGAGCCGTGAAACTTTTTGTACGTCTGCATACCCTGAGGGAAGGGTGTAATCCCTCCTCTTCCCCTCCGGCGTTGTTGCGACGCCCCCGCTCCAGCTTCCGCCCCCCCCCCCCCGCGTCATTCGCCGAGGGGGCGTTCGTTGTATTATGTGGCGTCGGAATGCGGTAACACTCAGCACAGCAGTTAATTGAGTGGCTACTAAACGAACTTTTATTTTGGTCGAGGCGTCCGTAATTCACAGCATCGGTTACGTTTTATATGCACTTGCTCTCTGAACTGCGCATCACATACAACTCCGCGTTGAACATCGATTGTTCGCTCTTCCTCACTGTGTTCTCGATTAAACTCGAAACTCTTTTCATCCCATCGTTGTTGCAAGGCGGTTGCAGTGTGTTTATTTCTTCTCCGCAATCAACATTTTTATTATGTTTTTCACGTAATTCTTTTCCGGTTGCTGCGTTTAATATTTTGCACAGTTTCTGGATTGAAAATAGATATGTAAGAATTTTTTTTACTGAATACCTTTTTCAAAAATTTTGTCTAAATGCCTTTTTGGGAGGCTATAAAATTTTTACATAATTGGGGCAGCGAGTTTTGAGCATGTAGGTTGAAACTGTTAGAAACACAAGTACCCGCGATGCAAGTAGCAGTATGAAACACTGGATCAGGGAATATTCTTTCGACTACATCCTTTTGCTATCTCTTCGTTTTTCTGACTTTTTCTAACATTGCCAATCCTGGTCATCGCCGGCCACCTTTTACTTCGTCCTGCGTACTTCGCTGCTGCTGCCCAACCACCATTCCATCCCGTCTTTTCGCTCTTTCCGCCGCTTCTGCCCGCCCGACAGCAATTCCGCCGTCTAAATGTATTACCCCGCCTTCGGTGCAGAACGTCAGGAATGCACTCGCCGGCGGGGGTATATATCTTTAAAGAGCGCACTTCCAACTTTTTTATCGCGCGCCTGCTCGCCCGCCACCGCTCTCCCGATGGAAGGCCCCTGGCGAGGTGGGGTGGCGGTGGCGGCGGACTGCGGCGTAATTCGGCGCCCGAGACCAGTGGTAGAGGGGGTGGGGAACATGAGCGGTAGCGCCGCGGGCTGCCGCGGCCGACAGAGGGGGGCGTGGCACCCGCCGGTGGCGGCGGCGTCGGTTCGCGTTTTTACGGCGGGACATGCGCTTCCTGCAGGTCACTAACTCGATAAAACCGCTTGGGGGATGCGGGGCGTGGTGGCGTGAAGGGGCTCGCGAGGCTCCGCGGAGCGGGGCCGGGCGGGGAAACGCGTCTGGACTCCTCGAGGGCGGGGCGGGTGCACGGGCGCTCCGTAATCCTGTTAACAACGTTGGAGTGTCAGGTGCGCGTGAATAGTGAGTTTCGCAGGCCGGATAATCCGCGCCACTCAGATGATCGTTATGAAAATGAAGGCCCTCCCGCTGCCGTCGTGGCTGAGGGTGAGATGCCGTCCGGACGGCGGCGGCGGCGTCTCTGGGGGCTGCACGCCGACGCGACGGGGGCGACGACGTTGTGGAGGAGGCGACGCGCGACGGCGGCGGCGGCAGCAGCTTGCGTCCCTTGAGACAGCTGACGTGGCGGCGGCGTCAACTTTCCGTACTCCGCGAACCCTAGGTGTTCAGGGACACGCACTGCGACTCGAGAAAGTTCTCTACTTTGTCGACTGTAGGTTGAGAAACAGAACAGCAGTTTTAAGAAGCAATAAACGACGTGTTATTGTGAGCCGATAGGTGAGACTTGTAGAGTGTTTGCTACCTAATGGCTTAAATGCTTCTAGCCTAGCTGTAAGTAATGATTTTTATTTATAAGAAAATGCCTGCAAGATTATGTTGTCTGGAAAAGATTGCAACTAATTGCTCTCTTTAGAAAGACGTGCGGGCAGTCGCAAATCTATAGCTTTAAATTCAGTAGATTTTACTTTAATACAGAGTTATGAGAATCAAGTTAGTTGAAGTGTTTTAATTGTAAAGTATGTTAAAAAATGAATTATACTTACAGACAGTGCTTTCTGTCGTTCTATCTTTTCCTTTAGTTCCATTTCGCCGAGTGCAGACGGTATATTAATGATGATCTCATTGTGTTGTCATATGGCGCCGAATACGACACAGCACCACGTCCAGAAATCTGCTACTTGCTCTCCGTGAGGCCGGCAGGTTATTCCCGTGTCCCCCGCCCGACCCTCACCCGCACCCCTGCCCTTCACGTCCACCTCGCGCGTTCGAAACGCAAGCCCTCTCCGCAGGCCGCGCCGCGCCTCGTCAGTCACCCGCGTCGCGTCGGTCATCAGCCTCCCGGGTCGCGCACCATCTGCCAGCCGCGACGCGCGTTTTCCGCCGAGCGGCCTTGTCCCCCCGCACCCGCGCGCGGACGAATATAACCTATTCGCACGTTAATTATTCGCCGGTGGCAGCGATGTCTGTGCAGCCGGGCGCTCTGGGCCCAGAGCGGCGGGAGGACGGGCGGGACGTTCGGTCGCCCCCTGGCGCCCGCCCGCACGCGCGATAACCTCAGATACGGACGCTCCACTCCGGCGTTATTAACGCCGTATTGATTGGGCCACGGGCTGATAACAGCGGCGTGGTGGCGACGGCGGCGTTGGTGGCGGCGGTGGCGCCATGTGACCGCCCCGGCGCGAAGCCACGCACGCACGCACGCACGCACGCGCGCGCACGCTTGCGCGCGTATTGGGGCCTGCAGCTCGCGTCCGCATGCGGTCGCGCGCCCGCTCGCGCCGAATAATCGCGGGGTTTTGTCGCGCGGGACGCCAAATGCCGGCGATATTTCACCCCTTATTCAATGCCCTCCCCGCCGCCCTCTCTGCCCACCCACACTTCCGACCGAGTCCTCGCATTCATCCAAGGCGGATCGAGTTACTTCGCAACGGGTAAATTTGTCAAAACATTACGCGGGATTCGACGCTTTGCAGGATAAAAGTTCGTTAAAAACGCGGCGTTCTGTTTGGAAACACTGGGCGGGCTCCTGAGCGCTCGCGCAAGATTGATGAATGCCCAACATCATCGACGTATTTTGGCTGCATTTGGCGAATTTTTCAGCTCATTCAAAACGCACGCTCAAAGAGGAGGGGATTAAAATGTGAGAGATGGCAATTGTTGAAGTAACTGGAACGGAGCTGCAGGGTAAATGAGAACGATAAAAGATAACTGTTGCTATCTACGAGTCGATCTCATTGTTCCGTTCGTACGATGGTTCAGTATTTTCGAAATGGTGATGTGCATGTGCTCATATAAAATGATTTTCTATACTAAAACATGAATCATTTCTACGTTTTATCGGCAGGATTGTTCACAGTACTCATTTATTATCAGTAAAGAAAGCAGATACACACAGAGTGTTTTGATCCCGTGCATCCGTACACATGGTCATCAATTGTTATATGATTCATTGCCAACGCAACGTTGTTTATATTTGTAAGTTCCTTTTGTTAAAACATAATAGTGAATAACGTTGTAAGCACAGTGTCAGTTACGCCCAAAATAAAAATATACTCTGTTGCCCACGCTTTGCAGAAATAACAAGACCGTTTCGGAGGATAGGAGGCCACCCACTGGGTAACCTAGAGAAGCCGCTTTTGTGCTTACAATAATGTGCATTATTGCGCTTACAGTAATGTGCATCCGCCGAGTATAGCCATCTATCGTTTCTTAGAAGCTTGTTCCTTTCGTGTCACGCTCTTTGGATCGCCAGGTTATCCCCATGCCGATAGCTATCTCGTTCGTTCGCTTTGCTGCCTGCCTGCCCTGCCCCCCTGCCTGCTTACACGCCCGCGTACGAACCGCCGACGCGGGCCCGTCCACCCACCCACCCACCCACCCACCACCCGCCCGTGTCTGGCGGTGTGCCACATCGCTTCCTGCGGTCTGTCCGTCCGCGACGTCTTCAGTCACGCCGCGCCACGAGCCGAGGCTGCGCCGAAATAGCCCCCGGCTGCCCGGCCGTGCGTCGTTGCCCCGCGTACAGGCGCCCCTGCAGCCGGAGCGTTTACGGCGTCGTAAACGAAGGCGGTCGTTATTTGATTACTTTACAAAAATATATAAATGTCTTGTTTATTTCAGGCGAAGACAAATTCACGTTTATCAAATGTTAGAAAAATGGAATGACTAATAATATATTTTGACCTGTGTTCTTGCAAAAAATTTCCGTATGTTTACAATTATATATTTCTTAGTTTTAGATAATGCATATTATTATTTCGTGAGTAGCTCTGGCATTCACTATTACATACCAGACACCAAAATTACTGTTTTTGCAATTAACTCGCAAAATTCAAAAATGTTTACTTATACCTCCCTCGTTTGCAATTTTTCGTGTTCAAATATATTTTTTTACATCTGCATGTAGCTTAACGATTCCTAAAAAGTTTGTTTTAAAATTTCGTCTATTTTATTCGGATCTCCACAACCATGAGTCTTGCGATACTCCAGTAATAAAATATGACCTGGTCGACCTTTGCAGTTCGTACTGTGCAAGATTTTATTTCACTGCTTATTTCACTGCTTGATAATAGATAATACGATGGATTATTTTATATATTGCAGCGTCATTCAGTACCAGGCGCCACAGAAACTCTGCGATCTCCAGAGTTAAAAAAGGAAAACGTGAAAATCCTTCCTATTGATGCTGGGCGTCTCTTAGCTTCCGCCAACAGATGTGTTTCCGCCGCACACGTCGCCAGCACAACATGACGCGTGCGTGCTTCTCCCTCCCCCGCCCACTCCATCCTTCCGCAGTCTCTCGATTTGAATGGGAGGTAACGAAGTCGCGGGACTGTAGCGCCCCGCCTCGCGATTATTTCAAATTAGCTGCATTTGCGAGGCTCGTGGCTCCGGCCCCGCTGCCGCCGCCGTCGTCTCGGCGTAGTATTCCGAGAAGTTATCTACCGCCGCGAATGCGAGAAAATTCCGCATGCTTTCCGAAATTGTTTTAATATGAAAGTTGCGTTGACTTTTTTTCTCTTCTTTTAACTTGCAAATATTTTAAACTCGTTGAAGTTCTTTGCATTTTCACTCACGTTTTCTTCAGCGTTCGTCTTTTCTTCCTTCTCGCCAGCAGAGTCGTAAACGCGCCCATTTCTAAGTAATAAGGTGGTAACAGGTTTGTCGTGCGAGAGTAGAAAAAGAAGGCCCAGCGTTCCGAGAGAGGAAGAGGACGAGATGGAGACGGGTCGGGGAATGTAGTCATTCGGTGGAACGCGCAAGGCCTCCCCCGTCGTTTCCCCCTGACTCCACCATTGCAGCTCTTATCTCCTCGTGCATACATCTCGCATGGCTATTGCCATTACCATCAATTTTAGGCCGCCTAAAATTTTGTCGTCACTCTCACTTGGCCATCAGGTCCCCTCTGCTTTGTCCACTGCCATCTTTTTGTCCCAGCACTTTATGCCTCAGCTTCTCGAATTGATCCGTACATTTTCCATGTTGATAAATTGAACATACAGTTGCTCGGCACAAGTATCACAACTCCACATAACCGATACTATAACTGTCATTGTATCACACCATATCCTTCGTCTGAAAGTCATACTCTACCATCGTCGTTTCCACCGGTGCCAGGAGCTTCGCCTTGCGGGGCACAGAGAAGCGATATTTCTTCGCAGAGATGTACGGCCAACCCGTGCTCTTCTTATCACGGGATCCATTAACGAAGGAAGGTGCTGCCTCCTTCCCCCGCGCCTCCCCGTCTCCTCCCACGCGCCGTTCCGCGCACCCTAGGAAGCAGCGGTCCGGGTGCCACCCTGCCACCCTCCCGCCTCCTCCGCCGATCTCTAGGCGCTCCCATCCATTTGCAGGCCGTGACTTCCAGTTGGCTTAGGACTATAATTACGTGTCACATCGCCGCCCGAACTTCTCGTCCTCCGCGCCCCGCGCGCGCAAACCGAGCTGCGAGCTCTGCGCCGCTTCGGCCAAATGGCGCTGCAGCTGCCGCGTGACGCACGGGCGCCAGGGCGGGCAGGGGCGGGGCGGCGGCAGGTGATGGACTGCGGGCGCCGTCGAAATACGCCCCCGCGCGCGGCGCCGAGCCGAACGCTCCCCTTCCCCTCGCGCCCGCGCGGGGCTCGCTTTGCTGCGTTACGGGCGTGAAATATGATTCGGAAAGTACGCAGCAGTTTTCGAGAAACGCGTAGGGGCTCGGAGGTTATGAGGTGAATGCGAGAAATGTATCTACATACTTGTGCAGAAAACTGCGTAAAAATGTCTAACTAAAAAAAATCGCATTAAATTGTCATATTTCTAAGCGTAGAAACGAGTAAATAACGTCCAGCCTGGAAACAAGTAAATGAACTGATTAAAAACGGACGTTCGCTGAACACTGTCTTTTATCACTTAAGTACCTTTAGTCTCCCATGTCATGCTGAGTAAATATTCTTTAGAGCAAGAGCCGTGCGTTTAAAAACGTTCATAACGTTTCACAAATGTTAATATTCTCATAGACAAAAGAAATTTCATTTGACTTCATTAGGCTGAAATGCCATCGGATGTGTTATGTTGCATTATTTTTCGCCTCTTGCAGATCCCTCTTTTTTCGCCCCGCCGTCAAGCGTTTGCGTTCTCTCCCGTTCAAACAACGAATTATCCGCAAAAGTTTTCCCATCAGGGGGAACGACTCCTTTCATACGGTAAATTGCGTTCTGTAGCCCGTGCGCGCGCCGGCTCGGCAACGCGGACTGGCTGGCGTTTTGTTTTCGTTTTGATATGATGCACACGCACGCATGCCTGCCGCCCGCCCTCGCCCCCCCTCCCACCACCATCCGCGCGCTCTCCCCACCTCCTCCCACCCACCGCCAGCCCCGGCCGACGTCTACTCCCTCGCCTACGCCCTCGGCAGCACGCGGATCTGCCGCCACCGCCGCCTGCTCTCGCGTTTTGTTTGGATTCCCTCTTTTGTTTCCGATTGTAGCGGTCCCGGCGGCGCGGCGGATGAGCGAGTGAGTGGGTGGGTGGGTGGGCGGGCGGGCGGGCGGGCGTACGCCTCCGGCGGCGTCTGGTTCCGCTTAGCGACTTGCGGAACCGCCTCTACCGCCGCCGCTTGCGCGACGGATAATACTCGGATGCGATGCTAATGTTGGTTAGTGGGTTTGTTGGGGAATGTTTTTCAGGCGGACGATGCTTAAAGAGTTTCGTGTATGGAAATTTTGTGGCTGTTCCAGTGAGAGCTTAGGGTTTAACGTGACCAGTCCCAGACAACCGACGTCGTATTTTCCTAGGGAGAGACGTGTGTTTGAAAAAATCCAGAAAGAAGAAAATCCACTCATTATTATTATTATTATTATTATTATTATTATTATTATTATTATTATTATTTTGTGTGTGTGTGTGAAATGGAATTCTACGTTCCGGTAGAGGTCAGGATTGTATCTGCAAATATAAAATAATAATTTATCGAAAAGAAATACTATACAATTCATGAAGTACATATTTATGAATGTGTGGCTAAATAAACACTGTGTGAAGAATTCTGGACGCCCGCCCCTTATTGTTCCGCTTTCACGTTTAGTAATGCTGTTCATGCAATCACCATTCTGTTCTGCACCAACTTGCAGTTACCGTAGCTGTTGATCTTCAATCTCGCCACAAACGCAGCCTAGCATTGGTTACATGCATCGCAAGCGGGCTAATTACGATACCCTCATTCCAACGGCCTGCCCCAAAGCCTCTCTTACCTTCAAACCCTGCGGCCGCCATGGTGCCCTCCCCCACATCTTGTCTGCCAGCCCCACCACTCCAGACCAACTCCGCTTTGATGTCGGCGGAGCAGCAGTGGCAGATGGCCTATGGCAGACGCTCCGTCTCGCCTCTCCCCGCCCTCTCCCGCATCGCCACGTCCCGCTCGCGAGCCGGGGAAGGAATTCTGTCGTAAGGTGTCACCGTAGCCTCCAGCAACAGTGTTTCTCTGCGCCTCCCTTGCATCACTGCCCTAGACCGCGATCATCAACGTCACTATTCGCTCCATCATTACCCCTTTCCCCCTTCCGCTATCAACCGCCCCGAGACATCTTTATCGTCAACACAACCTACGTCACCATTGTCGCTACTGGTCAATTGCATTTTCAAGACCAACCGGTTATGTGAAGCCAATGCAGAACGTCAGGCACGTCTTCCACTTTTCAGGGTTCAACTGACTCCGCCAGGCTAGTAAACCCATCATTCAACTGTATTTCGATAGTAAAAGCTTTATTTCGACAACGTATGCTCTATGTCGGGTAACATCAAAGGGCTGACTTTGATGAGCAGCTGGCTCTGCATTGCTGGCGCGGGGAGACTAGCACTATTTTAAGGGGCGTTACTCGAGGCCGAACGTTTTCATTGCTTCTGAGAGATCTATTTTGGCTTGAATTTACTGGGGTGCGTTACAGTCCCGGACAGATTTTTCGTACCGAGTGATTTTTTTTCTAGATGTATAACGGTCTCGTTAAACCAAGAATTTAGTTCCAATGTCATAAAATGCGTGGAACATATGTGTTGGCATTTATAACTGTGGTTTGTGACGTTCGGTGTCCCACAATGTCTCTACTAAGAATTCGGTCGTTAGAATGCGGGACACTAACGACCGTTGTCTTCCGAATTAATGGAATCTTACGTAAAACGTGTCTGAGGGATTGGACGCGATTGCCAGTGTGTTCGTTCGTAGATATGTCTATATTTTAACGAAATGTGCGAAATATCGGCATATAATTACAAGAATATGCGCCAACAGGAAAAAACTTCCAAAATAAGCTCAACCACAAATCGCTTCACCAACAAAAATTAATCTTCATAGAAATTATATTCTAAACAAATGCCAAGAAATTTCATTTAGCCATGCACTGAAGAAACTGACAAAATATGCAAAATCATAGAAATCCGCTCCGTAATTCTAACTAAATGGACGGACCTGTGATTTAATAAATCGATAATTTCGATATGATAAAAAAGATGGTGGAGATGTAGAAGAAATATGAAACCTAAGGCGCCGCAAACACACATTGTCAACCACAATTCCTCAAGAATAGATTGGGAGTTGCGCCCCTGTAGCCATAAGCAGAAAGGTAACCGCAAATCCTCGTTGTCTACCGCCAATTGCGTATGAATTGATCGGGAGGTACACTAAGTAGAAAGAGAACGCCCCGTGTTAGTGCCGAGAGAACGCGGCGTGTTAGTGCACGGACCCCATTGGCGCTGGTCGCACGCCTAGGGGCGCGGCGTCGATCGACGTCGAAGCCATCAGGAGGCCAGCGCGCTGCCCTGCCGGGCGCGAAGCTGCGCCAGGGCGCTCGAACATGTCGCTTCGATGGCAGCTGCATTCCGCTTACTCTGCGTCTGTAGATGCAATCGCTCACTTTGCTAATTTTGAATGAGTACCATTATGAAATGTGATTCATTGAGCTATTTTTTAAAGGATTGTCATTAAAATTATTCGATATTTTGTTTCTTTCTAAACTTCAACTGTCTATTTCTTTCCTTTTTGGCACATTCTAAAATATTTTATGGACCCATCTTTTTAATCTGTTAATTATGTATCAATATTACAGTGAATTATGATAACTCTGAAACTGTCCTCTAAAATATAGAAAATAACACGAAGAATCTTCTTTATAAAATGTGCACGTATTTTCTTCCATGTAAATCAAACAGTAAAATGTACATTATTTTCTAATAATCCTTTGGGGTGTTCGTTCCTATTCCTAAAAAGAATTTCCGTAAAGGCCTATGCGTGTCCATGTTTTTGCAATTTCATAGGGGTTGTTTTGTATATAATTAGGGGACGTAGAGATACTGCGTGCAGCGCAAAGAGGGAGCTAGAAATGACGGCAGCGTTTGGAGTAGTCGCAACCAGCAGCAAGGAGCGGGTACATGGAAATGATATGCAGAGTATACGAGGCACGCGTGCGCGTGCGCGCGTGCGTGCGTGCATGTGTCACTGCGGCAGCACCGGGCGAACGAGGAGGGGTCGAGATTGCGCCCGCGAGTGCACGCACGGAGGCCCGTGAATATTCATGGGCGCGGCGGCGGCGGCGGGCGCACGGTCGCGAGCGGCACCCGGTGGCGGTGCTGGTGCGTGCGTTCGGTGTTGAGGCGCGGGGACAGGGGGAGGTGCGCCCGGGAGGCGCCGCGGCGCCAGCCGGCGCCCCCCGACACCGACGCCGTGCGTGGCGGCGCGAGGCGCGCCCGCTGCGTCGTCCCAACCCCACTCGCCGCGTCCCTCCCCCCCCTCCCCGCTACGTCGCGACAGCCCGGCCTGCTGGCGCCCGCGGTGCGCGTCGCGCTGATGAATGAATGGCCCGCCCGGGTGGGCCATGCCGCCCCCTCCCTCCACCTGACCACGCCCACATCGTCCTCTGGCACCTTCCTGGGAGTGGAGTCCTTTCTCTTGGCCTTACATGCAATTCGACGGTTCTTCGCTTTAAAATGGATCAAACATTTGTTTTGTTCTCATATGTTTTTTAAAAACTATTTTCCCTTAAGTTTTCTTTATTTTTCTTTATTTTTGCATAACATGCAACTCTGAGCTTCTTTACTTTCTTTTACAGTCGGCTTTCTTACCGTTTCCAAGTTCTTCTTGAAATGACTGGAAGGACATTTATCTTGTTTTCAAATCTACATTTCTTCCATTCTGGAATGTTTTCTTTCGATTTTTCCACCAGAAGCTAGTGTTCAAGTAACAGATTTTAAAAGTTCTCTCGTACCTTTACTTCCTGCAGTCTTAAGGTTATTAACGCCATCCATCTAACTCACCATTGACTTCAAAACGTTCGCAAGCACGTCAAGCAGTGAACGACTCTACCGCCTTTGACTGAACGGACGAATTCGACCGATATTCTGATTTCTGCCCGGCCGGCGTCTGGCTTGATGGCTGCCAAACAACGAGCAGTCGCCACCTGTTTCGCTCGTTCCTCAGCGCGCGCGCTCTCTTTTCTCGCACGCTCTCTTTCTCGCTGGTCGTGCGTCACGCTCTTCCCCCTCTCGGCGCATCAAGAGGTGTCCGAAGCCGCGAGATGCAGCGGTGGCGTTCGCACCTTGGCAGTGCGCCGCCGCCACGCCGCCCCGGCGTGGTCGGTTATAATTATTTGAGCTATTTCAAGCACGCCGTTCGTTTAGTTAGCGAGTGATTCACAGCGCGCGCCGTTCGACGCGCGCGTCCGCCTCTCGCTCCCCCCGCCCCCCGTACTCACACACGCAAACACACACCGGCTGAACGCCGCCCTCTACACCACACTCCAATCGTCTCACCGCGCTCCAACCCACTCTACCCCGTTTCGACGCGTCCCGACCCACCCAACCCCACCCACCCTCCGTGCCGTCCAGCTTCTCCTTCGTCCATTCTCCTCCCTGCTTCCTGCCCGTTTCGCCTCGCCCCGCTCCGCTCCATCCCGCACCGTGCCACCTCACCCCGCCCCGCAGCGCGTTGTCCTGCTACGCCCTAATCTACCCTGATCCCCCTCCCCCCACCATTTTTCCTGCTGCCCAGCTTCTCCTTGTCTCATCCTCCATCCGGCTCCGTCCGTTCCGCCACGATCCTGCCTTCCGTGCCCTGGCCCGCTTCGCTCCGTGCCGTTAAGCCCCGCCCCGCTCCGCCCCACCATTCCCCGCGAGCCGCCAACCATTCCCTGCTTCTCCCTGTCTCAACCTCTCTGCCTCTCCCCGGTCCGCCCCGTCGCCCCCTGCTCGGCCGCGGTCCACCATGTCATCCAAGGGCGTGGGGTGTGGAGTTCCTGTCGCGGGATGCGGGGAGGTGCGGCTTTGCAGATAAATGCGCGATTTAAGCACGACCCGCAGTGCCAAAGCGTCACGTACTTTCCCCACTCTCTCACGTTGGGACCTTACACCGGATGTGCAGTATTCCTAGTCAACATTGTGCTCTCTCGAGCCAAGTTGCCATTCATTGTGCGTTGTAGTTCGCAGATGCGCGGTTAAAAATACGTTGTTTTGCGTATTGGAAAAAAATAGAACAGAGGTGAATTCCTTTGCTGTTAAAATACGTCGAGCTTGTTTTTATGTAATGTGAAGTTGTATGGGAGAACATTCCACTATTTTCCTCCTCTACGTTTGTTATTTGGTTAATATTTTTGTCGAATTCACTCGCAAAAATATATCATACAAAGCAACAATGACGACTGCCCTTTGACTATTGTACAATGAAAGCGTATTTAAATGCCATGTCTTTTGGAAAGTTGACTTCTTGACAGTGTAGATGTAAATATGTTTCGAGTGTTGCTACATATGTGTTTTCTTTTTGTTCACAGGTAAATATGCCTCGTGAAACGTGAATTTTTATGTACCCTGGAGCTCACGTGAGTTGCACCTCCGCAGTAGGTTAAAGCCGTCGCACATGTAGATGTTACCGCATAGAATGTCTGCGCGAAAAGACTTGCTTTTGTTAAGTACTTGTAGGTGCCGTCATCTCCACAAGCTATTTGGCCTGAATAGAGTGCGTAGGAAACTTACCGCACGTGTATGCTGTTAAATATTTTTCTACGCTAATGGACACCGTGCGGAAACTAATGTACACAGAGATGATACGCGTTGCTAGTAATTACGCATTGTTTTATAGGGGGATGAGTACTTGTGTATGTAACACCATGTGAAGACTCATGCGCGTGTAAAATTGCGGATATTGCGCAATAATGTAGCCATATTTGAATTTCAGAAATGTTTATGCGGTTAACAGGCTTTCCCGTTATTATATAACCGTTATCATAATTATTATTTTCATTATTATTGTTATTTCATTTTAAATTATATAATGGCAGAAGCCCAGAGGGGATCGACGATAGAGGGTGGGATTTTTGTTCGTTTTGTTGCGGTCGCGTGATACGGTCCCAATATTCCGCGGGCTCTCGTTCTGGGAAACCGACGCGCCATATGGAACCGTACGGGAGGTGCCAACACGTCCACCGCTCTAGGTCCACGACTTTCCCTGCATGACATTTCAAAATGAAAGTCTCCGCGCCTGGTTAACGCGTTGACTAAATATGCGCATGTTCGAAAACGAGATATGCGTTGGGGAAATTTCATGCATTTCATCAGCTTGTCCTATGAATATTTTCAGCAGCTGATCGCCTCGTCATTTTGTTAGGGGTTGGGGTGGGCGAGAGGCGAGGTTATAATCTGAATTTTAAAATATTTTTGTTTTTTTATTTTATTTGCGTGCGTCATGAATGGCAGCAGACTTCTGCCCGATTAACAAGTCAATGAGTTTGTCACGCGGTAGGGAGGTAACCCGACGGTCTTTCAAAGCGTTCTTTAATGTGTTTCTGCAGCAAATTCGTTCCATCTTGTCGTCGAACAGTTTGAACGTGCGGAATGGGCATGCACGTTTCTTGCCTCGTGGATCGTCTTCTGAGAGATGTGCTTTCATCAAGATGCGCTTTCGTTCATATTCATTGCATTGACGCCATGTCATCCCGAGTGTTCTCTAACGCAGCTGGGTGGCGCGGTGCCCTTTAAGTCCCCTAGAATCTGACTCCGTAACATGAATGGCTTCGAATTGTCTCTTGAGGTCCGTTCACTTGTAAGACTTCGCTTCACTTCCTGCTCTCTCTGTCGCAAACATCAACGATTCATTCGGCGAGAATATTTTTATTTTAACTCGTAAATCGTTCCATGAAAGATTTATCGTATGTTCTGTGAATTGCCCTGAGAACCATTTTGCGGAGTATGTTTTCTAAAATTTATTAAAGTCATGAATTTAATATAAAATTATAATTATGTCTAGTATAATGTCTCGTTGTCGACATCAAAGTAATGGATACAACTATGCCTAATGATTTATTTTTTTTTAAATAGCAGGAATTACTGAACATTTACAGTGAAATAAGATTTATTATTTTTTAACGTTAATATGTATATAATCTGTATGAATAAGTCACCTTCAACTATTGTGCAATTCGTTAACATATATTTCAGCAATTTCTGAATATCATTTTATTTGAATTGACGTTTCAGCATTACGTAAGCGACATACTTATGAGGACAATGCGCTTTGCTTTGTTAAATGTTCTGCGAGAAAGTGTTGATTGCGTGTGGTTTTCCACTTTTGTTGCGAAAGGAATACATGCTGAATGCATTATTGAAATTTTAAGTTTAAAAATAGCATATGTTTGATTAACATTTATCCTCTATTGCTTAAAAGCTTTATTCTTTTTATTAAGTTGAAAAGAAAGTTTTTCAATACCTTACTACGTTCGTTCTCCACAACTTCTCAATCTCCTGAGTCGTAAGAACGTTTCTACGGATGCTTTGATAAGTAACTGCCGAAAATCGACGCCAAAAATGTATTACTTAAGTGGGCTTCGAAGAAATTCGGGAACGCGTCGGGTCACTTCCTATCTCCGCTCTTCAGAACTTCTCGATCCGCCTCCGAAGTGCGCGCCTGCTGTGGCCCACATCGCTTCCTGGAAAGCGGCTATCCGGCCCTCGCCACCACCCTCGCACACCCCACCGCCCCGCGGACTCCTCGGTTTCATTCAGGCGCTCCCTTTCGACAGGCACGTTAAAGCGACGAATTCTCCTAATAGCGGAAAGGCGTTGCGCAGGGGCGGCGGCGGCGGCGATGGCCCGACGAGAAAACAGCGACCTCTATAATTAATTTCCTGTACGAGCAAGTATCGGTTTCGCGTTCTGAGAGCGGGGGTGAAGGAGGACGAGCAGGCGGGGGTGGGGAGAGGGCTCGGCAACGCGAGCCTTTTGCGGCAGGCAGCGCGGGGGCGAGGACGTCGGCTGTGGAGGAGGAGGTGGTGAGGGTGATAGGTCGATAGCGGCGGAAGCCGGTGCAGGGGAAGAGGAGAGCTCCCGCAAGGTTTCACCGCCGGTCGTGGGGCGTGGGACCCGCGCATGCAACGCAAGCGGCGATGGTGGCCGCCCTACGTTTGTTTTGCGCGCGTTTATATCCAGTGTGCGTTAGTGCGCCGGCGGTGTGTGCACGCGGTTGGCGTTGTTTCTTTGGGCCGGATTGCAGGCAATGTGAAGCGGATGTGCTGACGATAAGCGCAGCACGGTTTCATGGGAAAGATGAGTTGTTTCGCGAAACTGTTGCAAACCAAGTCCATTGAAATTAGGTCTCTAGCCTGCATTTTAACTTACGATTTAATCGAAAATATTGATAGACTTTCTTCCGCTTGATGGTTGTCAATTTCCACACAACATATAGTGTAATACCTGTGATGAATTTTATTTGCTACAAAACCATAACACGTGGTTTCCGAGGATTGCGTCGCTATTAAACAAGCAGAAAAGTAATTCACCATATTCAATAACCTGTGAAACGTGATTGTTTTTTGTAAATGACGAATTAAGAAATTGTCCTTGAGAGTTGCGTTTGACGTTCTGAGAAGAGTGGTGAGGTCCCTTTGGGGAGCGATTAGCATTCTGCGCCGGCGCCGCGCGCCGAAGGAAGCAGCCGCCTGCATGCAGAGTCGGGTGCGGGAGGTCCGGAGCCGTGACCTCGGCGGGCGGCCGTGATCGCGGCTAAGGAAGTCTCTCCTCGCGCCGCGCCGCGCCGCGCCGCTCGCCGCTGCCGGTGCAGTGGAACAAAGTGCGTTTCGCCGGCGGGCAGCCCCATTCAATGGCTTCGGCCTTGGCGCCTCGTCGGGCACGCTCGCCGAATTAATAAACGCTCGGGACGCGGTCGCCCGCGACGCCCGCTGACGGCAGCGCGCCGCGCGCGAGGAGCACTGGCACAAGGACGGGCCGCGCCCGGCTGGCGACGCTCGCCCGGCCACTGCGTTGCTAATGCCTTGTTCAAGTGGCCAATATATCTTTAGTGCGGAACACTTGTGCGCGACAGGCGTTCATTCGCGTATGCCTGCGACTTACTGCATTGTAATGTCAAGGTTTCGTTAACAAACGCTGATGCCTAGTGTATGATGGAATTTATGGAGGCCTTAGGAACTGCGGAAATGACGCGAACATACTAGCGACGTGTTTCGCGTTAATTTGCTTTGAAAGTGTTGGAATGAGTCTTTTGAAGTGTTGGAATGAGACTCTGTGATCGATCGTCCTGGAATGCAGTTAGGAAGGGTCGAAATAATTAAGACTCCGTTCAAACTCTGTTTTCATTATCGTGCTTCTTTTACTTTCCGGATTGTTGATCCGCCAAACGCACGGTAAGTTCTGGATTAAATTTCTCTTCCAGCTGATAAATGGGAGTATTTTCCCGGCTATCGATTTCTCCTCGCATGTATATTCAAAATTAATGCCTGTTTAGTGCGCACGTTGCTGCTTTATATTCGCGGGCAAGCGAATCGAAACCTTTCGGCGCGCTCGTATTTCAGCGGGGCGGCGCCGAAGCGATGCGCACTCAGGTGTCGGGGCAACCTTTACAGAAGCCATAAATATTTTATCACCAAACATCGATTAGCACGCGCGCATATCGTCGGGTTGCGCGTTGATCAATGGCCACTCTTGGCGGCGGCGTCGTGTGTCAGGGCGCGTCGCGCGCGGATCCCGCCCCCCCCCCCCCCCCCTGCGCATGCACGCGTTCACGCCGCCGCCGCTGCGCCCGCGCGCCTCGCCTGCGCGTGACCGCCGTCGATTGCGACCGCCCGCGCAGCACGCCGTCGCCGCCTGCGCGCCGCGTGCGCAGCGCACATGGCTGGCCGCGCGGCCAGACGCTCCGTTTTTGAGCGAAGAGCACTGTCACGCAGGAGGCCGAAAATGATATTGATACTGTGCTATTCGGACTGTGATATATTGGAGGTATACGTGAATCAAAAAGTTGAATGTACATAGGGTGTTATGTGAACATAAATATATGTACGTTTTGCATACTTCAAGAAAAATGCATAAACATTGGTGGTGCTCTGCTGTAAAATGCAGTTACAATTTGGGATTAATATTGAGTTACAATATTCTTGAAAATATTGTTTGAAGGGTTCCCTACACTCCGCGTCATCCTCCCCTCTTCTACCTGCGCTGTCGATAAGGGGCGAGGAAATCCTAATGAAGTATGCGAGATGCACATTCGGTATTTTTAATCTTTCTTTTTTAATAGAGGAATCAGATTGTAACCAGAAACAATGATTCTAACTTAGATTTTACGCATTGTTTATTGTTATGGTATCAAACCATCGTTTAAAAATAAGGTGAAGGATGAGTTTGCTTCTGGAAAATCATTTGAAACCACCGTTGCCAAACACTGTTTTGGAGACATCTCGGAAGATCCCTTGCGTTTAGGCTCGTAAACTGCAATGCGCGTGTCGAATCGTCGCATTGCCCGTCGCGAAGCGGCGCTGAAAGAGCGACGCAACGTGGAGGAGCGTGTGGGCATTGGCTATGCTCGGATGCCGCGTGGCGCAGCGCGGGCGGTCGGGCGCGACTCAAGGGTAAACGTGCTCGGCATGGGCGACGAAGCACTTCCTGCCGTCGCGAAACGCTTGCTCCGGCCGCTATCGAAGGGCAGGAAATGCAGGATGGAAACCCGGTGCATCGCGGTAGTCGCAAAGTGGTGCGACTCAGACGACCGTGTGACGGATATCGTCCTTTCCCGATTGGGGTACCACCGCTTGCCAATGAGCTAGACTCTTCAGCTGAACATAAACTCCCGCGATGTTCTTTTGACTGTAGTGCGATCCGAACGAATTCGAGTTACTGTCACAATGAAATAACCACAATGTGGGTTTCTGACCTCTTAAAGCTTCGTGTGTACATTAGAGCATAATGAAGAGAATCTTTGAATGAAGTAGTGTGAAAAAAGGTATTCAAAGCTCCCTTTCTGGTATTTGCGATCATTGAGTGCGTTAGTGTCATCAAGTGGTCGACGTCTCAGTGGTCATTTGCGAGATGTCGAAAGCGTATTCGTAGCAGCTTTCGCGTTTTCCCATTGCAAGCACACTCACTTTCGTCGTCCCCACTCCCAACCGAGCCCTGCCAATTTCCCCCGCACTTCATAACCGCGCGTCCTCCTCCTCCTCCTCCTCCCCCCCCCCCCGGTCATTGCGTTCGTCGCCGCCGCAAATGCTTGAATGCGTTCGTCCCCAACGCAGCCTCCTCCTCCAGTGCTCTCTGAGCGAGCTGTGATGTCCCCCCCCCCCGCGACTGTCCCAGCTCCAACCACGCCCTCTTCCACCCCGTAGCTACCCCGTCCTCGTCTCGCCTTCGCCCCGCGTCAGTTCCTCCCCGACACGCTCCAGAACCGCCCTCACCACGCCCGCACCCCGCCCCGCCCTCCCTCTCTCTCCGCCCCGCAACCGCTCTGCCTGCGCTCCGCCTTCTCTCCAACTTTGCCCTGCCTCACACCCCTGCGCCATCCGCCCCCGCCCCCACGAAGCCTCCACTCCGCCCCTCCCCCGCCCTCGTCACGGCTCCAGACGGCATCGCGCCCTTCAATGCGGAGAGCGCCGCGGCGGCGGTGGCGGTGGAGGTTCTCCGCCGTGCCCGAAATTACACTGGGAAATTGAGTGGCTGCCGCTATGGTTCCATTATCGGCCGCGCGCGCTTAGCGGGCGTATCAATCAGCACCGACAATGCGGCCTGCTTTTTCGACAGGTTCAATTACCATTGCGCGCCGGTGTAGAAATGAAGCCCTTTTTCCGGCTTCCCCTCCACGGCTCTTGTGCCTACGTCCCGCGTCGGTGCGTCGCGTCTCGCACGCTTCGCCGCACGCACTGACGCACGCCCGGACGGATGCTCTCTCGCGCGCGCGCCCAGCGATGGCGCCGAGGCATTCACCCGTCTTTTTTTTACCCCCGGGTCCTATTTCTTTCTGGTTCAGCTAATACTTGTTATGTATATCTCGGTAATAATTGATATGAGTTTCGCGTTTTGCCTTACCGGTCAGTACTTCACCAGCAGAAAATTGCAGAGCTATGTTGTATACTTATTCCCTGATGTAAAGTATTGTGTATACTAGTATTGTAAACTTTCTCTTCATATCAGTATTTTAAGTTTCCTGCTAGGTGTCACGATTCCATGAAATTGATTGGTTGCGCCGTCATGCAATCCACAATTATGTGACGCCATCTGGGACTTTCATGGAATGTCCCTTATTCGAGCATTTACATTTGTAAAATGGTGAAGAATTTTGTCTCTCTATAAAACGATTGCACTCGAAGAAAGAAAGTTGCGGAAAGGTGTGGCCGTTTTGTTTCGCTGGTCAGGGATGTTCCGGCGCCATGTCATGCGTTGCGCGGAAGGAAGCGGGCGGGAGAGGGAGTGGGCGCGTATTGTGGGTGTGTGTGGCACGTTCTGCACCCATGCTCCACAGCTCCCGCGTCGGTGACTCACCCGCGGCCTCGACCGCCTTTTTCAACAAAGCCTCTTTGACGCGGCCTTCACGCTCAGGAGACAGGTCCTAACGCGGTGTAAGGTTCTCCTCGCAATGGCAATCGTGCGCTTTGGGTTTCCGTGCTGAAAGAGTTACGTATTCCTCGAGCAACCGTTAACGTTACACCGGTCGCAGTGCGTACACTTTCTCGCGCGCGTAACGTTTTGCACAAAACGTTTTGTGTTGCAAACGTATTTACTTGGGCGGGATTGAAAGGCAGGGGGAAGAGCAGGCAAAGTCGGGCATGTAAACGAGGGTTTCTGCGACTGGAGCTCGTTTCCTTAGTTTGTTCCAACATGCCAGGATTTGTACTGTAGTAGAGGTGTTTTGAACATCTGCCAATGGATTTCTTTTGGGTTAGTATATCCAAGATAATAGAAGTCTCGTTACCGGCATGTGGTTGCACTTTAGGATTCAAGGAGTTAGACATAAATCGCAATAGTTACAATTGTCAAACTTGTGGTATTATTAATGAGAAGGGGAGTAAAGACATATTGTTGCGCGGTTTTATTTTGTCCCTTTGTTGCGTCATTTGAATACTTCCTGATCTCTTTTCCGAGAACATGACAGTGTCGGTGTCTAAACTCAAAACTTGTCTCAAGAAAAGCGTGTCGCAGGAAGTTTTCGCCCGAAGCGAGTTTCTTCGTGAGCGCAGAGGCGGGCGTAACGTGCCCTCTGCTGTCAGACTTCCTCCGTCAAACGTTGTCGTCGGCGACGTGGCCCGCCAGCGTCCGCCGCCACGGACAGCGCCTGCGACCGCCGAGGCCCCGCGATCCGTCACTCGGCCTCAGGTAATAGAATAGTTCCTTTCGCGGAAGTTTAAGATAAACGGGGTGTCGTTTAAGCGCCCACCCTCCCCCGCGCCACGTCTTGAGGTCGGCGTCCGCCGCTGTACATCATGTCGCCGTGCCCGTTGCCTGCTCCGCACCCGCGCCCTTCGGCCTCTGCCCCGCCCCGCCCCGCCCTCTCCGCCCCTCCACGCCACGCCCCCGCACGGAGAACACGCTGGCGAACGAGACTCTCTCCGCCGCCGGCGCTCTCGCCTCTTCCAAGTTGCGAAACTTGTTTCATTTTAAATTTGTCGCGAGTCGTTCGCCAGCCGCGGGCGGTGCTAACTGCTGGCGCCAGCTGCGGTGGCGGGGGCGGCGGCGCGCCAGGCCCGCGTAATATCCGCCCCGCCCCCGCCCTCCCCGCCGCCGTTGCCTTCGCCTTTTTGCTGCATTGTCGAGGGCGTCGTCACAAGCCGACCTTCCAGTGCTCTCGCGAGCGACCCTGCGTCGGCGATTCCGCTCCCCTCCCTCCATGGCATACAGGGTGTCCACAAAAGTTGTCGAAGATGGATTACAGAAATAGTTCTGTCATGTTGGGTAAAGCACGATTTCTGTCGTTATAATTTAAAAGCAAATTTTGACACTAAGTCAGGTCTTTATGATACAAGGTCGCTCTGAAGCTACGATACAATGCTATACGGCGCACGTGTAGATTACGACGTGCTTACCTGACAACCACACATCTCGTTTCGCTGCGTTGAAATACAAATGGCCGACGCCAGTTCGCTCGGAGGGGCGTCGTTTCCGCGCATCCTGTACGTGACGGGACTCCCACGAGGCGTTGCGCCGTTTTTGTGCTCGCCCCGCACTGTGTCGGAGCAGTCGACCCGACGCCTATTACGCGTCGCGCGTTAAGCCGAGGGCGGCGGGCGGCGGGACTTGCCCGACTGCTGTCCCCGCCCTACCCTGCCCCGCCCCACGCGTTTCTTCGAAGTGCCCGTCCACGCACCATGAGGTCACTGTTGTTTCGAGAGTTCTTTCCCAACAGTTGACGCTTCGCGGAGAGTATTTTTTCCCCTTTTGCTGTCATATTGAGGCGCTGTTCCTGAGAGTAGTTGCGTATCAGCAATTTCTCGAGGCACATTATATTTCTTTGAGCACCTTTTGTTCTTGCGCCAGAGATAAAAGTTTCACGTTTTTTTAAAACTTAAACTCGGAGTTGAATATCATCTTTTATTACTCTGATTTCCGCATTCGCTCCTCCTAAAATGTTTGTAACAAAAAACAAGTTTATTTCTTACCGTCGAGTTGTTATTCCGCTAATGTACATTGATTCATTCTACCGAAAAACGAATGTCATTCCACACGAACAAGTCTTACGAAAAGAGCATCCGCGTTTGCCAAATTCGCCAGACTATATTATATCTCGACTAGATAATTCTTGTTGGTTAACTTTGTGTACGTATAATTTCCAAAGTATACTGAGAAAATCTTGAGGATACAATCGCGGGTTTCCTCGCAGCCGCCTCAGAGCCACGCGCGTTGAGTCCCTCGACGCTATCTGCTTTCTCTAAAGTCGTAATGAAAACGGAATGTTGATAATTCGCATTGCTCCCACTGCCGCCGACGCTACTGCCGCGGCGAGTCCATTATTTTGATTGCGCTTTTTATCCCGCGCGCGCCCCTTGCGGCTCTGCCTGCCGGAAGAGGCGTCGAAGGGGGCGGGGACGGGGGCCGGGGCTGGGACGAGGACGATGTCGCTTGTTTTTATCTGCTCCCGGCCATCTGCACGCCGTCGCCCGCGCTCTGTCACGGCTCCGGGTGCTACGCCTCGATCTCCGCTCCTGCCATCGCCGCTGGCTTCTCCGACTCCGCCCCTGCCGCCATCGCCGCTAACCCACTTGCTTCAGTTCCCGCTCCAGTCTCTGCCTCGTCCAGCTCTTTAACTTCCGCGTTAAGTTCCTCTCTCAGCCCTTGTTTCAACTCTGTCGGTCACGGTGGCTCCTGCCGTCATATCCTTCTCTGCATCCTCCCCTTCTTCTGACTCCACCTCTAGCCTCCTGCTTCTAGTATTCCTCGTCTTCATTTTCGGTTTCCTTCTCGTCCTCCTCTTCTCTCCTCCCTTGGTGTCTCCTGTTTCCTCTTCGCTCTCCATGTTCCCTTCTTCCGCTTCCTCCGCAGCCTGCGTCCTTCCCTTCTCAACGCACCCTCTTCGCGACGCCGTGGAAAGATGGCAACCGCAGAAACCGGCGGTAGGCGGAGGCGTCCGTCCGCCTGTGAATTTGTTTGCACGCCGTTATCTGTTTCGGCGGCTTTGTGGCGACGCGTCATTACCTCTCGCTTGGGTCGGGAGCGACGCTCTCTGCGGCGCGCACGGCGTCCCCTCGGTTTACGGGCGGCCACCATTAACGGAGATCCTCAGGCGCGCCAGCGGCGACGGTGTCGGCGAGAACGATCACGCGCGCGGGGGTTCGTCGGCGGAGGCGTGGATGCGACCGATAACGGGCGGGTGAGGGGGTTGCGAGGCGCAGGCGGGAGTGCCCCGAGTGGCGTTTGCGGTGCGCTGGACGTAGCGGCGAGTTGCAGTGGCTGTGGCCAGGGCGGCGGAGTGCGTCCGTGTTAGTTGTTGGCCTTTCAGTGTCAGTACGAGCAAGGAAGTGCTAGAGGGCGCTCGTGACGTGGATACAATCGACTACGAGATAGCGAACTGCTCACTATCTTTACATCTGTGTATTTAAACGTGTGTATATTCAAATGTGTGTTATGCAATTTAAACCTAAGTTTGTTCGTGGTTTACTGAACTCACACGAGTAAATTTCTGTAGAATGAGCAGGGTGGTACTTTCACTGCAAGAAGCCATATCCAATGTTTAAGATTTATTGAGTTTATGGTTCTAGAGCAGTACATACGACGAGATATGAACTTATTTCGCGGTGATAATTTCTTTTTATTCTTTTTAATGTATTTTGAAGGTGCTACAAGGATTGCTTTGAGTGCTGTGTCACACGCAAGGCTGTTGCCGTGCCGCAGCCACTAGCACACTCCAGCGTCGCGGCGTGCATTTAGCCCCTCCTCTCATTTCCGGCTCCCCTCTTCCGGCCGGTTCTTCCTCTTAGCGGCAGACGATGGCCAGACCGGAACGGGGCATGCCGTAACACGGGGAGAAAGAGCGGGCACCTGCCCGTTAGACGGCGCCTCTGCGTGCTGTATCTTCGCGATTTTTATGCCGCGCCTGCTGGGCGTACCTGCAGCATGCGGCCTTATGTATAGTAAAAAGTTCGCGGCGCCTCCTCGCGCAGCGCCAGCGTCGCGCGGCCCTTTTACGAGCGCAGTTCGCGGCGAGGACGAGCGGCGCGTTTTACGAGATGTGCCCGCGTCGCTCGTTCTCCGAATTAGGCGGCCCCCGCGCTCGCGGAGCCGCTGCCGCCATCGCGACGCGACGCGTCGCCCAGCGGTCCTCTCGTCCTTTGTTTGCGGCCGCCTGCCCTTTGTCTGGCGGCGAGCGTCGGGCAGGCGCCGGGGCGCGTCGTCGATGCGCATTCTGACCGGCTTCCGGTCATTATCGCACCCTTCCTTTGTGCTCTTGGACATATGGTTTATGGTAACATATTGTGTGGTGAGTTATTAATACTGAAATAGTTTTTCATTTTCATAATGAATTACATTGTTTGGAGTACGTTGTTGGTGATTGGAAGTGGAAACGTATCTTGTGCTAGTGATTTAAAATGTTTCCTAGGTAAATTGTAGTTATGTGCCAGTGTATACAATATTGTAATATTTTAATAAGCAATTACAACTAACATTGACGAGGAAGGTATCTTTCATATCTTGAACTATTGCATTGGTACATATGTGTATATTCTTGGTGTGACGAGAACTCCTGACATATCTGGTGATAGTTTATCGATTTCGCACCTTTCTGCTAGATTGTATTTATTGCCAAAGATAATCTTTAAATGTCTTTCGCCATCTTCGTAATTTCAGCATGTCAACACCGATATTAACCTACGAATTATGTGTTTTTATCGTGAACTAGATAAAAAATTATTTGACAGTCGTTGCTCTGTGTCATCACATGGTCTTCATATTTCATGGAGATCTATCATTGCTTCAAAAGCATGCTCTTACTCTCAGAAGCCTCCGCTGTGCCGTCAAGTTTCTCTACTTGATGTTACCCTTAAACCCGCCTTTGACTCGGCGCCGCTGCAAATCACCACGCACCCGTCAGCGTCCTGCCTTCCGCCTCTTGACTCTCTCACCGCCTGCGTTGCAAGTCGACGCCTCCCTTCCCACCCGTCTCGTTGCTCCGAAGGCGGCGGCGGTGTCGGCAGGCCGCGTCTCGTTTCTCCTCAGGAAGAGGTCCCTCGACTCGGCGCCTCGCCACTCCACGCCTCGCCGGGCCTCGCCACACCGCGCGGTTGAAACAATTTGGGGCGCGCGCGGCAGCATTTGGCGGGTCTTGCGATTTAGTTTGGCCTTAATTAGCCGAGGAAGTTCTAAAAGCGAGCCCCACCCCGCCCGCCGGCGCCGCTCCTCACTCGCCGCTCGGCGCCGAACAGTCCGGCTCCCCTCCCCCGCCTTCGCTCCGCCACGAGCCGCTCCGCCTCGCCTCGCTTTACTCCATCCCTCCCCACTTGGTCTATTTTGCTAGCGCGCGTCCGTGCTATTTTCGTGGCGCAAATTTTCGTGCGCGCGCCCCCCGGCGCCGCCGCCGCCGCCGCCGCCTCCGCCTCCGCCTCTGCCTCCGGCGGCGGCGGCGATATCGAAACCGCGAAGGGTCGCCAGGGGAAGGGGACGCCGGCGACCGCAGCCCCAAGGCGGTCGCGTGTAAGACGCCCACAGCGGTCGTTGAAGACGCGGCGCGGATGGCGCGGCGCGAGGACGGGCGCCGAGGCGCGTCGCCTGAGGTTGGTTGGAAATACGTTTTCTTTGAAATCGGCTCCGGTTGCCGCGCAACCGATACCTCGCAATCGCCGTTGCCGCTACTCCGCCGACCACGAAACGATTCAGTCGGGAAGTGATGCTCGACTCTTGAAGGTAGATAATACAGGAATGCGTTGTAGGTGGAGGTACATCGAGTTCTTTGCACTTTATGTTTCACCACACGTTGCTTAATTATTGGCCTCTTAAACCAGTTTATATGAAGACCTAAATATTTATGAAAATTAAATATCAGAAAAATTATCAGTGTCGTTATTTATTGTATGTAAATGTTTCCTTTAAGACTTGGAATGTTTGCCACATTCAGATATGTAAATATCGTCTGTGAGATATTCATCGACTTTTTCTCATAGTATATATTATTTCTCCCTTCTTCAAAGACACCGGTATTGACAGTCATAGAATGAATATCTGCATAGACAGTCTCAACGGTGTTTTGAAAACCATACTAAAAATGTCTCGTGTGTGTTGCAGACACGTTTCCTTTATTGTTTCAAACTTCTAAATTTGTTTTGGATTTGGTAGTAGTCGTTCATGATATTCTTTGGACTTTATTTATCATTCCTGCTTCAATGAAGCGTTCAGTGGGGTCGATTGGAAGCGTACGTTTGAACGCTGTGCCATTGTCGTTGCGTGTCGCAAGCTGCAAGCTCGCGCCTCCCAGGCGCGTTGCATGGCGGGCGACGACGGCTTGAAGAACGAGGTCCATAACCCCAGACCGCGTCGCGTCGGCCGCTCCCCATCGATTGCGGCGGTCGACCTTCGGGGGCGCCTGCGGACGACGCGCCGCTCGCGCGGCCCCGCCACGCCCTCCCGCCCCCGCCCCGCGCCCGCGCGCGGGCCGCATGGGAGCGTGGGCTACGCGGCGGCGGCGGCGGGCACGTGGGCGCCGCGCGGACCTGCGCGCTCGGCGGCGGTGGAGGCGGCCACGTGCCGTTCCACGTGCGTTGCCACGTGTGGCGGCGGGCCGGGGCGGCACCCGCCCATCGCCGCCGCCGGTCGATGGTCCCGACGGCCACTGCCCCCGTCGTCCGGCGCCCGGCGCCCACTCGACACCCCCGCGGTCGGCGCCGCTGGCAGGCGCTGGCTGGCGCGTTCCCGCACTGCGACGCTACTCATGCTCCGCCCACCAAGTCGCTCTCCTTGCGCTTCTCTCCACTTGCTTCCTGTTTACCGACCGCCGGATGAATACCCCGCAGCATAAATAAGAACCCCTAAGCATGACCCAGGTGTAGGGTCTTTCTAATAATATTGAAATGTTGAACGCATGTGATCGGCATGAATATAAAATATTACCTACCTTGCAAATTAAAAAGGTTTTCTTGATATGAATAAATATAATATTTTGATTAAATATATACGGGCCCTCCTATTCAGCGGGGGCTTTATCCACACGATTCGTCTGTTTTTTTTGTCAAAATCCACTTCTGCGTGCACCTCAGTTTTGTTATTAATGACCTTTTCCCATAGAGATGAAATACACGACTCACATCGTCCTTCTCAATGAACTATTTTTTCCAATGAAAATCGTGTTTTTACGGAGTATAAGTGATATGTGGACCAATGACTTCACCGTATATCTTTTTTATTTCGACCACGACTCAGTCATGACACCGCGTTTTCGCCAAGTTGATTCATCATGTGTGTGTATTCATTCATTTTTCTCACTGCCATTTTTAACCCATCTGATCGCTGAGTACGTACGTCATTTCGATCTTTTTTCTACGTGGTATTTTGGTACGTTCTCTTTGCCAATTTTCCTGGAGGGTCATCTGTTTCCGATTTCTTAACTCCACTAATTTTCTGACGATATGGCTCTGTCCGATATTCTTCGCAGATAATTTGGGGCCTGCTCTCAGATTACCTTGTAGATTGCTCGCATGGTGTGAATGTGAGTGTTCAAAGTAGTATTCACATGCTGTTTGATTTGACCTCGTCCGTGGCAAGCAGCGGGACTCCTGTGCACGTGCCCCTTGTGTCAACGCCGAGTCATCGTCGCCCGCCGCCCGGCGTCCCGCGCCGTTATTTACGTAGCTTTCGCCGCGTCGGGTCGCGCCGCGAGATGACTAATGCCCGCAGTTTCAGCGAGCGTGGTTTGCATTTCCTGGACATCCTCTTCGCCCGCGCCCTCGTGTTTTCGCGGGTTGCTACGTTGGAGTCTTGTCAGATAGGCTCTATTCAAATATTTTACTATTCTCTCTTCTGCATTTCTCACGTATCCGTTTACAACTTTTGGACTAAGAACGTGATTGCTTATCTCAACTCTCGTCTGGTTCTTATGCAAAATAAGACGAGTTTGAGAAATGAGAACAGTCACGACGTTCGTACGTTTTCACGGAGTATGTTACAATGTTCGTGTTCAACGAATGCACGATTCCGTGAGCGTGTCTTTTAGCTGCGATATGAATGGATATGGCGTTCCCAATCTTTTAAATGTCTTCATAGCGAATCTCAAATAATACAGATTAGATAATGAAGTGGCGCGAGGTACAGTTCCATTTTCTTCCATATAAAATATGCATAAACAATTCTCGTCACAATGATTTTCTGAAAAATTATATTAGGATATTACCATTTTGACTGATGTAACAATGTTTTTAAACAAAATTAATTATCAAGAAACATCTCTTAGTTCGTTAGCTATGGTAGAAACATTAATGCTCCGCAATTAAAATAATCACTTTATTCCCGACGGCAATAAGCCTGATATAGCCTAAGATTTTGAATAAACTCGCACCTTTTTAATGACATTTAAAAATGAATTTTATAAAAATGCTTTCGAAAGTGAGTTTCCGGAGCAATTAGACTTGAAAAGTTGGAGGAGGAGTTAAGAATAGTTGCAGGTGGAAAGCACCGCACCTTACCGCGCGCCGAACCACGTTGCGCCGTGCCGCGCCGTGCCCCTCCGTGCCTCTGCAGCAGACCGGCTTCTCGCGGCGCGGCGTCGGCCATTTGCTCGAGTCTTTTATCGATTGGCCGCTCAATGATTTACGGCGGCCGCGCGCATTGTTCTCGCACGTGGCCTGGCCGACGCCGGGTGCGACGCGACGCGACACCATACCACAGAGAGCCGGCCGCTCGCGCCGGCGGTGGCCAGATCACCCTAAAAATGTTCAGTTTCCTTGATTGCCCTAGAAAGTGGCGCGCGACCAATAATGCAAGACAGTGCGTAATAATAAGCTAGCAATACTAAGGTATGCGCAACAATAATAAGGTAACACAGCTGAGAACCACGGACTTTTTGTGCGAGCGTATACAAGTGACTTTAAAATTTCCAAGAATTGAGCTTCTATAATCTCAATATTTGCTTTTGGACGGATAAACGTTTGCCAACTGTAGTAAGTGAATTGCCGTTTCAATTTTTTAGACAAAGGTATTTAACAGAATTAAATTTTTCTCGTCACAATTATAGTTGGAGATTCGTATCAACATATTTATTAGATTTTTTTTATTGGATGATCTGTTGTGAAGAACCTAGTTGCTTAATTTGACGTAATTTACTTCAGTTAGGGAAATTCAAGGTTTGGTTGAAAATGTTCATTGTTTTATTTTCGATAGCTATTTTAATGTGACAAAGAGTTTTATTCTCTGTTTATCTTTAAAATTTTACGATTAAACTCTGGACATTTCCTTATAGTTCCCCTGGCACTATTTTGCCTCCTTGGAATGTAAGACTTTGTGATACTGTTTTTTCGAAAATTCTACAGCATTCGAACACTGTTCCTCTCGGCTTTCAGGTTGTTCTTTGGGCACGATTCTTTTCGTTGAAACCCTTTCCCGCTGGGCCCTTACGAGACGTGCCCTTCAGAATTTCCCTTCTCACCCCTTCTCCACATCTTCCCCTGGGGGGACTATGGCCGACTTTCGCGTCCCGGCGGCACCCCCGCCCTCCTCCCCTCGCGGAAACGCGTCGTCGAGTGTCAAGTTAGATGGAGGGGCCGGCGACCCCGCGATTTCTCATTAGGGCGCGATCGAAGTGATCCGCGTGCGCCTTTGTGGGCCGCGGGGCGATATTCCGGCACGCGGGGGCGTAATTGCGGAGGTGGTAGTACGTCTTTAATGGAGCGACTCGGCTCCGCTCGGCTCGGCCGGGTTGGAGTCTCTCGGCTCGGTCGCCCAGTGAGGCGAAAGCGATGGCTGCGAGCTCGGGGAGGGGGAGGAGAGTGAGATCGGGAGGAGGTTGCGGAAGGATGGGAGATGAGAAAATGAAAGGATTTGGCGGACGGCGAGGCATGGTGGTGGAGTTGAAAAAACGGACCAGGTTGGAATGGATGTACTATTTAAATAAAACAAAACGTAATTGATCGCGAACTCAGATTCGTAAGAGTGTCGAGAGCAGGAAATACTGAGGAAATGAATATAGGACGGAGAAGCATAAAATTACCGCATTTGTACGATGTATGAAGAGCAATGGCGTGCTGATAGACCATATTTCTTCATTTATTGGGTACTAGTCACTCCGAGTGTGACGTAGAATGTCGAATGGAGATGAACTAATCTGATGCAGAAAGGTCGCAGCCAAGTCACGCCGTAACTAGATCGTAAGATGAAGAATGTTGGAATGGAGAACTTCAAAGGTGCATGAAGGCAGTGTAAACGCAATTAAAAGCAACGGCAGATCGGCGGTTGGGGAAGCAGGCCGACGCTGTGGCGTGAGGCGGGGAAGTGTGGGGCGGGCGGTGACTTGTTACGGCGATGTAATGCGTGCAGAGATGGCGATGGAACGCTTCTCGCACGGTGTGGTCTCCCTCCGCCCCGCTGTTGGACGCTGCCCCCACTCCAAACGGCATCCCTGCCACCTGTTGTCCTTCATTTCTTCAAATGCGACGTGTCCGTTCTAATCGCATTTCATCTGCTCCCGTGCCTCGGCGGCAGGTATTAAGATGCTATATGATTGGAATGAGGAAAAGAGAAACAATTCACGCCGAATACCCATAGTTTAGGTGACAATAACAGGTGTAATGAACATATTTTGTTAAGGCCAAGTTAGTAGTCTATAGTAACGACTATTCACCTTACTGAGAAAAAAAAATTAAGTCAGATGAATCGATGATTCAGTAATAGTAAATGTTGCTTAAATATAGTATTAAATATAAAATGTATATTGTGTATTCTGTAGCAACTATAATTTAAAGTTTTAAGTTATTAAAAATAACTGTCACACATTCATATTTTCTTCACGCCATTCCTGTATCATTATATTCTGTATCTCACATTAATCAAATCAATGAGTTTCCGTTGTTCCTGTGACCCCTTCCTCTCTCCCGCTCGTGTCTCATTCTCTCATCGTGTCTCATTCTCTCGCATCGTGTCTACGGCGCCAGTGGGAGGAGCAGCAGCTGTAGTAGAAGCGGCAGGTTGAATAGCGACGGTAGCGCAGTATCGCGGAGAGAAGCCGGGCTGGTGCTACCGCACCTGCGGCCGAGGTTGTCGAGAGCGCCATCACCATCACCACCACCACCAATTTTATCATTCCCTCGCCCTCCCGTCACTGCCCCTGTCACACCTCCACCATAGTGTCCGCCACCCCCGCATCGCTTCTGCCGTCTCAACCGCTACTGCCTCGTCGTTAGAGCCATCGCCAGCGCCTCCCATCCAACCCCTCGCGCCGCCCTCATTGCCTTTGCCGTCGCCTAGCAGTATGCTGCCACCGCCCTCCTGCCAACAGCGCTGCCGTCGCCGCAGCTCAGTGCCGCTTTTAATTCGCACGCGGCTTATCGCGCTGCATTAGAGCGCCGCCGGTGCTGCCGCTGCGGTCGCGCGCGGCGGCGGTGGCGGCGACGATGCGTTCGCGCACTCGCTGGCTGGCAGTGCATTAGCCGGGCGGAAGTCGAAGGACGACCAGCGGCAGGCGTCCCGCCGCCTCGCCGCTCCGCGCCGCTGCCATCAGCGCGCGCGCGCCCGACCGCGCCGCAGCACGCCGAGCCGCGTTGCGCCGCCCGAGTGCTCGGCGCTCAGTCCTCGTGGTCGCCCGCCCAGCGCTCCGCTTCTCGGAAGCGCCCTTGTGAACAGTTCCCCTGTGGAGTGGCCCGTCTTCGATGAAACAATGTAGGCTTTTACCGTGCCCCGTCGGCGCGGGAAATAATACTCGTATTTCGCCTGCTGATTGTTTTTTTTTTCTTTTCCAGAATCGTTTTTGGCTTTTTTCCAATGCACCATACTGTGTGTGGTACATTTTTGTGTCCACCTCAAAATTGTTCTCATTTATGTCAACATATCCCATACATTACGTATTTATTGATCGTATTACATAATCATGCAGTACCTTTCTTCCTATTATCTTTCTCTTTGTCAGTCTCTCTCCCTCTCTACCGTTTTCTCACACGTCCGATTCTCTCTGCCCTTCAGTTTTGATAGTCGTCTACTCTACAACTTCGTATTCTAGAATATCCCTCTTGTGTTAATTTCCCACATTTTTCAGAGTATTTGAATTCATGATATCTACCACTGTCATTGTTTTACATTTTGACTGACGTAATTGGTTACCACCGTCATACCTCGCGTTCGTACCGTCTGTTTTAACTATCCCATCTATTTCCACTTCTCGCCGAATGCACTTATCTCCTCTCCCACTTACTTGCCGTCTCGCTCTTCCATTTACTCGCCGTCTCGCCTGTTCGCCGGAAAGCAACCGCCGCCGCCCCAAATACAGCTGACCTCTTCGCACCTCCTCCGGGCCCGCTCCCGTACGTCCAGCGGGGCTGATCCGGTTAGTGCGCCAAGCATCGCGAAACGGGGCGCGCTCGCCTCGCGCCCATCTCGGCCGGTCGGGGGGATCATTATGCTAATAGCGCGCGGTAATGGCGCGCGGACGGCGGCGAGGGAGGCGGAGGCGGAGCGGCCGTTGCCTGCGCCGCCGCCTCCGCTCCCACGCGCGAAAGGGCGTGTGTGGCGGCGGCGACGGAGGGGCACGGGAAGGGGTGCTAACTGCCGAGGGGCGACCGCCCGCAAATCTCCATGGCCGCGGCTAATGCAACGCCCTGGGAGTGGGCGGGGTGGGGCGGAGCGCAACCGCGGGCGCACCTGCCGCTCCCTGGGCCCACGAGCGCTTGCGCCAGCCGCGGTCGCGCTCTCGCCCGCCCCGCCCCCACCCCCACCCACCGTCTAATGCACCCGCCCCGCTGGCGCCACCACCACCACCGCTGGACGCTGAATGCGGCGCGCGCAGAGGCGGTGTGCGCACTTTTATAGAAGCGCCCGAGTATATTTAGGGCGCGGCGTGCGTCGGTTCCGCGTTCGAAATAGTCTGCGCGCGCGGTTCAACGGATTATGAAAGGCGCGTCCCGCTCCCTTCTCGCCTGCGTGTGGGCGTGTGCGAACGCCCGCGCCCTTTCAGAAGCGCTAATATTAGCGCGCCGCGCGCATGCCTGGCTTCTCTCGGACGGCGGGAGTTATGGTGGACGAGGAGACAGGCGTTCGCTGGGACCTCGGTGGAATATGAGGAAGACGGGGAGATGGCGGAGGCGACGCTGATGGTGGGACGCACTCTTGCGCGGCACGCGGGCCCGGCACTTTGTGTGTGGAACGCCGTCTTTAAATTCTGTTGTTAACTCTTCGCCTCCGGGTGGAAACGGCCTCCAAAATAGAGCGAGAGCGCCTGCGTGTACTAAAATAATCCCCGGTCCGCGCGTGTGCACTATCCGGGTGTATTCCATCTATTAATTAATAGGACCAATGAAAACACGCTGTCGGCCACGTTGCTCCGCTACAGTGTGGTGCAGAATGTTCTTTTGGCATTTTCGATGTTCTCTCTACAATCGGAACATGTCGAATTACGCGAACGAAGCGTATTGATTTTCCAATTTCGCCAAATTGGCTGCGACGTATTTGTTTCTCTTTGTTGTAACATGAATGCCTGAATTACCTTTGCAATTTGGGTGGAAGTAACGCGTCAATTTGTGGCAGTAGTTCAATTGTATCATTTCTCAATAAATCGCCTCACAACTGAACAAAACTTCACTTTCTGCGAATAATTCCTAGTCAGCTCACCGCACCCCTGCAAACATTCAATGCTTATTTTACATGTAAGCACTGTTATTATTTTTCCAAAGTATTATCTCACGGACACATGAACTGTTGAAACATGGTAAATCTCATTTAAAATTTTCACATTACTTTAATTTTTTACACTTGTAATTATTTTTTGGCGAACGTGCAGTTACGTAATAATGAGAACAAGTTTGTCGGAATTAAATTTTGGGGATTATTTACATAAGAATCAAATGGCGTTTCATTGGTATCACATTTTTAAAAGAAAAAGCTCGTCATTTAAAACTATCATAATGTTGTAAGAGTAGGTAATTTTAAAGTTTTATAATTTTGAAATTATATAGCGATAGAATAGCGATAATTTTAATAATGTGTCTTCTACTCAAGATATACTATTTTAATGAAATCAATTTGGAATTTAAGATTCAAACGATGAACCCAGTATTTGTACACACCGGATGTTCTAAGGCCCTGTGCCGAGAGCAGAACCTCCACAGCCATGTGTAAAACCGCACACCAGCGAGCCATTGCCCCGGCCGGGCCGAGGGCTGTGTTGGGGCCGTCTGTTGCAGTGGGATCGCGTGTGGCAGCGCGCGGCTGCGCCTTCTCCCGCCGCGCGCTGGTGGCTCCACCCGGGTGGCGGCTGGGCTGGGCTGGGCGGGGCGGGGCGGGGCGGGGCGGGGCGGGGCCGAGCAGGCGACGCCGCGGCGCAGGTCACCTGAGGACGACCCCGTCCGCCCTTCGCCGCCCATTGTGCGTGGCCGCGCGCGCATTGTCACTGCCCCGCCCCCGCCCCGAGGCCGCGCCGCCGGCCCGTGGCCGCCCGCCCGCCCGCCCGCCCGCTCGCTCGCTCGCCCTCATACGCCCCGCGCCCCACGCCCGCCCGTCCGTCCGACAAATCCGCCCATTGACGCGCCGTGGAGCGCGGCCTCAGCCCCCGACGCCAGCTGATTAACAGCCCCGAGCGCCCCCACGCGCCGCCCCGCCCACCGGCGCTCCGCTGGTCGGGTCGCCCGAGTTGCCACCGCTGCTCTCCTGCCTGCTCTTTCTCCCTCGTCTTCGTCGCATTTTGCTACTTCAATGCGCTTTCCAATGAAAAATCTCCTCTCCGCTCCTTTGGTTCATTCTGTCAATTGTTTCGAAGGTAGATAACAAAATATGTACGAATTTTGTTAGTAATAAATGAAATCGTGTATCAGAAGAAAATAACCTATCATGGTTTGGGAGATCACAACAAAAAGCCATACATTGCCTGTTGACGACCATTCCCTCGAACTTAATTGCTACCAAGCATTGTTACTCATAAGAATTTCAACATTGATGTTATGTATTTCGAATTTCGTCTAGTCATTAGGGTTTATTGATGTAAACTGTAAATTCTGTATCATACTGTTAGCATGGGATGGATGTAAAACCGTAAACAGTGTAAACAAGACAAGTTATATTGGCAATCAGATCGGAAGAAAATGGAAAAAAATAAGTAGTTTGGGTATTTTTTTAATGCAACAGAACTTTTGGCATGAATATTAAGTTTTTTCCGCGCTTTAGAAATTTCTCGATTATTCATTCACGGCTCCAGAAATAATGCACAGCATCTCAAGACATAGTGCCGAAGCCGCTGGCCCGTGCCGGCGTTGTCTTCGGCACTCCAGCAAAGCAACGCAAAGCGGTTAAGAATGTAGAGGGGCGGCCGCGAAGGCAAGCGCTGCGGCACTCGCGGTCTCCTGAATAAATAAGAGGCGCGCTCTCCAGGGAATGCACGCAATTCGATGTCGGGGGAAGGCTGAAGCCCGCGCCCGCCCGCCCGCCCGCCCGCTCGCGCGGCCTCGCCCGGGATCACTGTGCCGGGGAAGTCGTGGCGTGCACACACAAACAGGATACCGCGGAACCCACGAAAGCGGACAAACCTGCCTTCATTCCGGAGGACGCAATTGCTGCACGACGAAGCGAAAGCTGCAACGCTAGTGCTTGAGTCTTAGGAAAGAGTTATTGTTCGTGGCGTTGTAGAAGGAGCCATTTTGGTAGCAGATTTTTGTGTTTGAGAAATTGTAATAAGAAATGTTGGTTGCCAGGGTGACGCCATTTTTCGGGTAGCTGATGTTTCGACCACCGTTGTCGAAAGTGAAATCCGACACAATAGTTCCGCCCTGAAGGAACGGACTTTGGCAATATTGCCCGAGAGAGGCGTTGTTTTGCAGGCAAGAAAAACAACCATTCCAGCATTAAAACCTTTCGCCTACATTTGATCACATTATTCTCTGAAGATGGTTGCGGCACAGCGATCGAAACACCAAGTGTGTGACGTGGGATCTCACGGACTACCAAAATCTAATATGCTCCGCACGCAGATCACTTTGGCGTCACAAGAATTCACTCTCTTCAAAAACTTCACTCATTCAAAAACTTTCAGTTCATTTTCAGATTATCTTATTAAAAGATGTGCTTGTGTGAAAACCGCTTCCTGATTGTCGATTTCACGTCGCCGAGTGCTTTGAAAAGTCCTTGTCGTATCCGGCGTGATGCAGCGAAAGGCACAGTCCGGTGCAGTTGGGCTCCGAGCACAGCCGGACAACGGGAACCAAGGCTCACGATTTGCAAGCTTGCGGAAAGCGCGCAGGTGGGGAAAGATCGGGGAAAGTTCGATGCAAGTGAGCACTTTGCTGTCTATGCCGCGGAGTGTGCAATCCCGAGAAGTGGGAGGTGCTCGTGCGAAAGGGCGTGGAGAGTGCGGACACGACAAGGCGTGAGTCGTTCGTTGAGGCGAAACAACTTGTGGGAGGCAGGCCTGGAAGGTGAGAGGTAAAAACGTTTTTCATCTGTTGAAGGGGCCGAGAAAGTTGTAAGTACGTAAAGCGAGGGACGTTGTGTCTGAAAATGTTAGAGAAATGTTAACACAAGTGGCGACAAGATGTACAGGTAGATTGAATTGCGTTGCTGAGCCCTCTTGAAAATGTGTCTGCGGTGACGCAGCAGAGCTTTTTCTGAATAGTAAGTCAGCTTCAATGTCGACGCTGCCGGGTTTGGAAGATTTATGTCGAACATGCATACATGTAAGAAGCTGATTGAGAAATTTATTTCATCTTATAGTGATGGTTTCTGACGTATTTGCGTTAGCCGACGCAGTGGACGATTTTTTTTTTCATTTCTTTCTTTTTTTTCAGGATGTCACCGGTTATTAATAGTAAACGTCCAGTTTCACACTGAACTGCGAGGTCAAGTGCAAAATGAAGGAAATTAAACATTCGTTTTTAGTACGGTATGCCAATAAGGAAAGCCGTGACCAGTTCAAGAAGTGACTCACCCACCTCAAAAACTGGCCTGCGTGAAAAATAGTGATGGTTTTTGTGCACTTCGTGAGGAATACAACAAAAAGAAACTTTTTTGCAGTTTCAAGAAGTTTCCGAATCAAGTTTTACGCGGCTGTCTGCTAACATTGAACATCTTGTGGCCGCGTACGCAGTCCGCATGCCAGCTTCGGCACTAAAAAGCCGCGACCTTCACGGGTACTTGTGTCGTATTGCCCTCTATGCAATGGCATTCTGCCTTGGCCTTAGTCTCGCAGAGCCTATTAGCGTCGCTCTTGCCGCCGTTTTACTGCGTTTCCCCAATAAATGCCAGGTGCAGACAACAGCCGTTGCGTCATGAAGCGTGTGTGTGTAACAGGCGGTCGTGGTCAGCATATGTGGTATATGGCTTGTTGAAATCTTTGGAAAAACAACGTGCGCTAAAGAATATAAATTGTTTATTTTCCTGATAGAAGAACCGCGTCAACATTTTTACACCCCATTTTCTTTTGTTATTAAACACGTGTTTCAGTTTAGGACTTCTTCACTAGTGTTTTGTACACTAGTGTTTTGTACACGTAAACCTGAATTGTTTAAGTGACAAGTTAATTTGTGATCGCTTTCCACAAAAATACGGTGGTAGTTGAATGTCAATTTTATAATGAAGTTAAATTAATTGAAACGTTTTTACAATTCTATTACATCTTGAAATGTTTAAATATGTACTATATCTTATTAGTATGATCATTACCTTATTATTTTCCATTCTCGCTGTCTGAATTAATTATTGCCCACTTTAACGAAACTTTAGTTGTTCGGTACGACGAGCTGAGTGTAACCATCGAAAAATCAGACTCGCAATAAATTAAATTGATGATCCCTTCATTGTCAAAAATGTATTTATGTCGCTCAGAATAAGCTCAAGTTCGTCCACCGGAATAAAAGACTTGCTGCCGACGCTCGTGCGATTTAGTACCGAATCATTGAAATCTGGGAGTTAAAATCGCGCCTCCCACCCATGACAGTGTCTCCATGATGGAGCGGAAAGGAATTTGAGGGTGGGGGGGAGGCACGGCTCCGGGGCACCCCAGGGCCCCCGCGCGGGGCGACGCTCGTGGAAGGACCGGGCCGGCAGGCAGACCGGTCGGCCAGCGCCTCGAGAGCGAAGTTCTCAGGCACCGGCGAGATGGACTTGTCGTGTCGCGACCACGCCGCCCCGGGCCCTACCGACACCGCCCCCCACTTCCTGCAGCTCCTCACGCGCTGCCATATCCGCCGAAGGCACCGACCCCACCGCCGCCTCCGCCGCCGCTCCGGTCGCTCGCTTCGACGCCGCGTCGCTCCCGCCCCCGCCACCTGCTTCCCCCTCACGTCCCGCCCACGCCTTCTGCGCGTCGTTAATTTGTCGCCCGGTCGTAATTAATGGGGTTAGGCGATGTCAAGGGTAGCGGCGCTCTCCCGGGAGCGAAGTGCGGGGCCGCGCCCGAGTTGCGGGCGGTCACGACCGACCCCGGGCCCCGCCCCCCTCTCGCCACCGCTCATGCCCCTGGCCGTTCGAGCGTGCGGGATGGCGGCAGTGGCGGCGTCTGGCTGGCGGTCGGGGAGGGATTAGAGTGCTGGTGAGAAACAAGGTCGGCGAAAGGGGGCTGAATGTAGTACTTCGCGCAGATAGAAGAAGATGCATGGCCTTTGTGGAAGTGAAATTTTCACCTTTTGATTTATCAGGAAGTAGTTGTAACTGTATTGAAAAACAAGCCCGAAACGCACTTTGCCTTAGAGCGAAAAATAGACAAAGGGTAGTTCTGGAGGCAATGCTATCTCTGAAAGTCAACACAATTGCGAGTATTTAGGCTTTAATTATCTACCCTCCACTGAAACGTTGCGATAAAAAGACCTTAACATTGTGCATTCTTTCTTACGACGAAGGATATTAAAGATAGCAAACCGTTAAAAATGTTTCAGTGAAATACGAGGCAAGTTTAGAGGCTCTTTAAATCTTCCATACAATTAATTTTCGAAGACTACTGCTTCCTATTGTTCTATTTCGTAAACAAAGATAACATTCGCCGTAGCCAATGATAACGCAAAACAGTGAATACTTTGAACTTGGGCATAGCTGCCCGTTCCTTTTGCAACCACAAACTCCCCATGCGGGTCGACCAGAAGCATCGGACCTCATCTGCGGCGCGGAATACGATATTGTTTTGACTGCGTGCGATCAACGGGAAGCGATTCCGGGAGATGTCAAGTGCACATCGGAGATTACCGCGCGGCGGCGCGCCCGCGGGCCGGGGGGACGGGGAGGGTGAGCGGGTGGGCGTGGTTGAGCCGCGTCGGACCTCACCACGAGCGCGATGGCCCGGGCCGGCCGCTGTCCCTTTCCAAAACCGCGGACCCAATGACGCGATCGCGCACTGCACCCGATAGTACCGCCCCCTCCCCCCCCCGCTCCTCTCCACGGTCGCGGACGCTCTGTGCCGCTTTGAACGCTCGGTGCTCTCCCGGGCAACGATCACGCAGTGTTGGTGGAGATGGTGAGGTGACGGCGGGGATGGTGACGGTGCGAAACATGCCCGGTGCGGCGAAGGCGACGGTGTGACGGAGGTTCTGCGGATGAGCGGGAGATGTTAGCCGCGGGACCCCAACAGTGCAGTGAAGGTAGTGGTGGTGCGGTTGGTGCGAGGGGGAGGGTCGCAGCTGGGAGGTGGTGGCGAGTTTGCGATACGCTTAGGCGCCGCTCAATGCTTTGCTCCCTATTAGGCCGCCCGCGATGCTGGCCACCTGTCTCTGTTTCTATGAAGTGAATTCGCATCGTGCATAGCGTTGCCGCCCTCCCACCCTGCTTTTGGCTGCTCTGTTTCAGCGCTCTTGCAGCCTCGATATCCCATCGTTTTCGAATTTCCGGCTTACCTCAGGATATCTCTTGTTTCTACAACATTCTCTTCACGTTCTTTGTGCATCAACTTTTGATTGAAGCCAGCTAAAATTAATGAATTTTTGTTAATGCATTTATATCCTGATAGACTTGTTTTTATAGTGAAACTTAACCGTTCTTTTTTGTCTTTCGAGCCCGCGAAACGTGTGTTTGTCTACTCTTGGAAAACAATATCTTATTTATTATTTTATTAATGCGTTTATATTGATCGTAATTTACTTTTATAACTTCATTCTTTTGTGTGCCGTCGTTCCACCGAACGAAGTCCGCTGTATTCCCCTGCCCCCGTCCCAGCGCGTCCTGTCCTCGTGAGCGAAGTGTCGATCGCCGATGGCCCAGGGGCGTCGGGGCACTCCGTCCCTCCCCACCTACTCCCCCACCCTGCGACTCTCCGTCGCCCTCCGGAAGGCCGTTGCGCCGCAGCCATCCTGTTTTCTAAACGGCGAAATTAAATGCATAACTTGCGACATAATTACATTGAACGTTTTTAAATAAACGCCAATGGCGGCCGGCATGTAATCTGATCAGCAATTAAATTACGCGGCGGCGGCTAAGTGCGGGGGCAGGGGCGGCGGTGCAACTGGGGCGCGGCAGTGGCGGCGGCGGCGGCAGACCGGCGGGTGCCCACAATCCCGTGTTATCGGCGCAGGGATTCATTCAAAAGCTCCAACGCCCGCCCGCCCGCCTCGCTGTTTGGCGGCCAGCGAATTGCCGGCACAGATTCACCACCGTGGGAATTAGCATCAGTTTATCGTTCGCAGCAGCAAAAAGCACATAATGAAACTCGCTGCCCTAATAGGTTCGTACGCGGCGCGGCTTTACGAGTGAGCTAATCTGGAACCAAAATATAACGAACGGCCGGCCTAGATTAGCGGCGGCGAGAAGGCGGGGTCGCGGCCGGCCCAGTTGACCCGGGGTTCGAACGCGGCCGTTCTGGGTGATTGGCACTCGTCGACACGTCTTCGTAATTTCGAACGAATGCCCAGCGCTCATTGTGATTTATTTCGTTGTAATTTCGACAATCTTCGATGCTCATGGGCTTCGCGTGGAGCCTTCGATATGGTTCGATGTGCTATGAAATCGTGTATTCGCTTTCAACTGCCAGCGTTTAAAAAGGCGCGTATTAAACTTGACTCGAAATTTTTTGAATATAGTTCGTATTGATTGGTAGCATTGCGGGATGGAATAACGTCTCGGAAATTGTTACTTTTACGAAGAAAGCAATATTGAATCCATTCTTTAATAACGCGGTTACGTAATAAATCTAATAAATAAGTTTACTAGTACGTAACAATATTAAGGAAGTTTACAAATTAGATGTTGACATACATCAAACATAACATTTAGGAATAAAAACATGGATAAATAAAAATCTAGAAATCAAGGATTTGTATGTTACAACATATGATCGTATGAAGATGCATCTTGGCGGTCACCTCTTACTGTAGATATTTTTTTTTTTTTTTTTCAATCTGGCAGAATCTGAATGCCATCCGTCCCGAAAAAAAATGAAATCCTGTGTGACACCTTTGTTTCGTGCGCTCTCCCCACCTCTGCTGTCGCGTCTTTCCCGCCGCCTCCTGTAGCAGCAGCAGCAGCGCGCGCCGATGCGGCGGCGGCGATCGCAATCGCATTTTCCATTTCCTGCGCGTAATTTAGCCGGCGCCACGCCGCTCGCCCGCGTCGCCATGCCACACCACACCACGCCACGCCTCTGCGAATCCGCGCCTTGTCGCGGTGTGTAGAGCTGAGTGTGCATTCACTGCCGCTTGTGTCATGGAGGGTGCCTGCTCTGCTCACGCCGGCGGCGATGGATTGATTTAGACGAGCCCCGATGGCCGGCGATCGCGGAGTAGGCCTCTTTGCTGTACAGTGTATAATGACATCGCAGTCACGATAGATGTGTGTTTTGTTTGAAAGTAAACAGATTTCGTTTCGATGTAGTTACTGGATAATTTATCCAAATTCTGTAGAATATATTTTCCTTCACATGGTTTTCTTAATAGGAATTCTAAATATTTGAAAAAACCAAGAGAGTTACATGTAATAAGAGTTTCTTATGGAATTGTCTTTCATACCTTACATTATATTTGGGGATACTTTTTTGTCCGTCAATTTTAGTATGAAATCTTCTCCACTAAGTTAGCGTCAATAATAAATTATATTTAAATTATTTGCCAATATTAATTTAGTTAAATGTGCTCACAAACAAAGTGCAATGGATTGTGAAGACGAATGTATCATGAACGTTTCGCTTTTTTGACGATCGTCCCTTTTTTGCGAGACAACAATGTCATTGATTTTGGAATGCAAATGCTGGTTGGTATCTATCGTCTTTTCGAAAATTTAGTGACTTGTAGCTGACGGCTTTTAACGTTTTTCTGCTTGGCGAACGTTGTGTTATGACGATTTGCAGCATTTATCGCCCAGTCATTGTAATAACATTTACTGAAACCGGCGGTTCATTGTGTATTTTTAGCCAAACGGGGAGGAAAACACAGTCATTACATTGTGAACATAACGTTTCCCGCGCGTTTGTTTTTTCAACGTTATTGTCATGGGCAGCTCTTGTTGCACACAAGAGCCCACGCGTGCATGCGGCGCGCAACGTTTGTCCCGAATAACTGTGCTAAATGGCCTCACAGGCGCGCGACTTCGGCCGGGCGCGTCGTGGCGCGACGGGTGGGCGCCAGCGAAAGCTATCGAAGCGCCATTTACCGTCGGGAGTAGCCTCGCTCTCGTCCCTTTTATGTCTCTTTCCTGCGACGCTCGGGGCGTGGGGGCGAGGCCGCGCCGGCCGGGCCTTGGCGGGGCGGGGCGGGGCGGGGCGGGGCGGGGTGGGGTGGGGTAGGGCGGGGCGACGCAACCTACCCGCGGGTGTAGTAGAATCCTCGCAACGCTGCATTTGCTGTCCATAATGGCGCTTCAAATGTCGGCCCTGCCGCTAAACCCATTGCGCATTCTGATCTCGTGTAATTTGAATTTGCGGGATGACGAGTTTGAATGCTGAACGACCGCATGAATTTCATAATCTGCGGCTGTTTCTCTTTTTTTATCCTGCATCTCTCTCATTGTCTCTCTCTCTCTCTCTCTCTCTCTCTCTCTCTCTCTCTCTCTCTCTCTCTCTCTCTCTCTCTCTCTCTCTCTCTCTCTCTCTTTCCGCACGTTTGTGGATGTATCTGTCTCGCTTCATCACACAACGCTGAGGGGAGAGGACTGTCCTTTTTTTCCGCCTCTCTTTATTTTCCCCCGTTGCAACTTGGCGGTGGACCTGGTTTGCATGGCGAACGCAATTATTGGGACGCTGTCGATGAAGTGCGGGCCCGCGCGCGCTGCCCGCTTGCTTGGGCGCCGCGCTGCTTTGATGTGACGACGGCCAGGGTCGCACGGATTCGCGGGGCCGGAGTGGAGCGTTGTCGCGCCGCGTTCGCCGTCTGCGCGCCGATTGATCGCTTCTCGCGATGGCGATGTTTAGACATGGACGCGCTGCTGAAGAACGGAAATGCTTCAGGAATTATTGTGCGTTAGCACGGATATCTTTCATCGCGTTCCAAGTACAGGACATACGATATTATGTGTGTATCATTAAATTATTTAGAAAATTGTCGTGTACATATTCATGTTTGAATGTTTGTAAATCTGGGGATTGAAATTGTGTATTTGCAAATATATGTGTATTTAAAATAAAGTTAAGATTAACTTTTCAAAAGAAGTTACTAATCTGAATTGATGTTCGTAGAATATTCGTAGGACTGTGTAAGTGTGTATTTTAACTTAGCATACGTACAAGTTTATCTCTAACAATTTGTTCCTTTGTTCTAGGTGAGTAACGTGTTCTGCTTTGGTGCCGGGAACCTGGTCGTGCATAGAAAACTGAGGAGGGGACGTTACTTCTGTTTCAACGTTGGCTATCTTTAGTATGTATCATCACGTTTTTTTTAAACACAAGAAGCGTGCTTAAGTTCCGTTGCGTTTTAGAACCTAACTTTATGCCGAGGTCGGGGTTTTCACAGGGGATATTGTCATAGGAAAGGGAAGAAGGGTGCAATGTAAGCAGATGTTACTTGAAGGCATGGCTGTTGCATGTGCGATGGACACACATTGCAGCGTCGTTGCCGGAACGAGCTCGCAGCTCGTGCGTCATCTTCCCGATGTCATCCGGCGCGAATAACGCCGAATGCGGCCCGCGTCCGGCGTGCCAACGGACGAGGACGGGTGTTGTGCCGGCAGGTGCGTGGCACGGGCTGCCGCGCAGCGCGGCGTGGGCCGGGACGAGGCGGGGCGAATGAGACCATGCGTATGCGGCGTCGCCTCTTCCGCGCGTGCGTGCGTCTGTTCGCCACGCATGTGCGTGCGCGGTGGGTGGGTGGGTGTCCGCGACGCGCATTACCGTTGCGCAACGGCGCGGCGCGGGAATGGCAAGTAGCCGCCGCGGCCGTTTGTTATGCCCCGCCCACCACCCGGCCTCCGCGCGGCCTTCCCGGGGGCGTGGCCCTCTGAGCCCTACGCGCGCGTGGCTGCACATACGGTGGCGGCTCTGGAGCATCGCGGATGGATGGAAAAGGGGACGAATTTATTAAGTTGGGTTGTGGGGAAAATGTATTTATTTCGTCCAGTAAGCTGTTTCTGCTTATATCGTTAAGAATGTAACAATGGTTGGTGGATAACTTTCTCTGCGTAGCTCAACCAAATTAAGTGATTTTAATTATATGAGTTGATCACTCTCCAATTTCTAATCGTCAAGGCTAGGGAACAAATTTTTAAGGCTATCTACTCCTGGTAATGAATTTAGAGGATCTCAAATTTGTTTATTTTTCTCGATTTTGCCGCTGCAGTAAAGGTGTTGTAGCTCCTTGTACTGAAAAGAATCCGCGGAATTTTGACCTTTTTTTGAAACAGACCTTTTACGAAGTACAAAGCATATTAGTTATAGCAGAAGAGTGGGCAATATAGTTCTCAGATCCTTACTCTGAGGCGACTGTATAAAATCTATCGAACTTTGCGTCCCATTCCTCTTATGAATAGCGTCCGATAAACTGGTGTGACGCAAGATTATTCGCTTTCACATCATTGAAGTTGCATTGCTACTAAAACCGATTGATAAATCAAAAATGTGCAAAAGTTGTTTATTGTGCCCGTTTTCCTTAATTCTTCCCCACTCGCCTTAGCAAATTGGTAGGAGTGTCAAGAAATACAAAAAAAGAAAACAAACCATAAAACACCTCTGCGCAGTGGCCTACCCTCTTTGATGCACTCCCACTCCAGCACGCAGTCAGTCCATTCCGTAGACAGTTGGTTCGCAATGCAAAATATCTCACTGCAGAGACGCCCCTTTTCGAGCACCTCTTTTTGTGAGGTTAATGATGTTGGCGGTCTTTCATAAGCGACTCCACTGCTTTTGGTCATTTACCATTCTCTCTCTCTCCCCGCTTTGCAGACCGTTATCAAAGCTGACAACCCTCTTCTTTCATTGATGTCAGCGCTGACAGCCAGAATGAGACTTCACGTTTTAAAAGTGACTAATTTTGCTCAATTAGGGTAAATGCGAGATGCTATTTGTCTGTGTACGAAATGGAACTCTTGAATTTATTCTGCTGTTCAGTCGAATGTCTTCTTGAAAGGAATATAATTGTGTTTAAAATTTGTACATGTCGAAATGGGTCGTGTTCATCCTACGAATGTCTCTTATAATATCATTAAATAATTATTTTGATTTCTTCACAAATGACTCATAATTTTTTATACTTTTAAAGAAATCTTTAAAAAAAATTCCCAGAAATAGCCCTTGTGGACATTTGTAATGCTAATATTATTAGGCAATTTTGCACTTTCTGTGCAGCACAAGCACTTCAATTACATGATTCAAATTCGGCGGAATCTAGCAACATTGATAACATGTACATGAGTACATGTTAAAGTTTACCTTCACTGACTTGGTTGTGCGGTTCTTTTCCCATTAGACCGACGGGTTTGTCGACATAATTGCAAATCAGCCTAATACACTTTAACTGTGTGTTGTGTTTTAGCTTTCGAGTATGAAGACTTTGGAGTTAACACCCTTCAGTACCGACAGCTCTTAAGTTCTCGCGAACACTCGCTCTTTGTGGAAACAAAAATCCGCAGCTCTGCGCGTCGTGTTTGAACGTGAAACGAGGCTGTGAGACGATTAAAGAGAATATCAGTAGAAACGATCCAGACCGTGTTTCAGTCTGAGCGATACGAACGTGGCAACAAGGCAGATCAATCTCACCGAAGTACTAACCCTTTTCCACGTATTTTTGTTGGTAACTCTACGTATCTGTTTCAAATCTTTTCACTTTTCTCGTTGAAACGAATTGTCGCATCTCGTCCCTCGATCACAATGCAAATACCGGTCGGCCTATTAGATGGCGTTCTGAACGCAATTGCGCTTGGCATTCATTTCTCATTCACCTCTTCCCTCATGTCTTGTCACATAACTGATATTGTTTCCACTCCTTCCGAATGTAGTTTGCTATTCTCACCCCTCTCACCACACGTTCATTCCCTCTGGCCTCTGACGCCTTCACGTCCTGCGGCCAGTGCAACACACACACACACACACACACACAAACGGCAGCGTTAACAAATTAGAGTTCATTTGTCCTTTTCCTCGATGCCCCGAGGTGAATGCTCGTTGCGTACGCCACGTGGGGCCCTACGCAGCGCCCTTTGACTAGCGCGCGTGAAATATTCAGAACTCACACGCCCTCCCAGCCGCGACTTATATCGCTGCCTCCCTTGCCGTGTCCCGACAGGGGCCATTCGCACAGACGCCCGGGTATGTGCGGTTGATATTTTAAAAAAACAAAGTCGAGGAAATTTAATTTATCTGAAAATTTTTAGAAATAGTCTTTATCAGACAATGCCATTTTTATACAATTATCAAATTATATATTATTTCGTAAATAATATCGGGACATTGTTATTGTTAATTTAGTTTTGTACTTTTACAAAGAAATCAGAGCTGACAAGTTAGTAACAGCTACCCATTTCTTGTAATTATTTAGAATTCTCGTTCAATATATGAACTAAGTTCTGTATAAATTGTATTAGGAAATAATTTTAATATACTGGCAACTAGGAAAAGGCAGGGGAATTTTCTGCAGGAAGAGTGTCCATCCTGCCGCAGCTGCAACGTTCGCAGTTTTACTGTCGACTCGGATGTATGGATGCACGTTGCACAATTGGAGTTCCCCAAGGTCCTCATGCCGCAAGGATCGCCTTTGTTTCATTTTGAGTGCGATTTATATTAATTTTTGTGATTAGTATGTAAATTAAAAATTGTTTAATGTATGTTCATTTGCTGTATATGAAACGTTTTGAATTTTAAATAGAAAAAATATTACGTTTTTGTGTGGGTCCTTACAAGAATCCCGACAAGCTCTTCCGTTGTTGTAATTTCGATTCTTTCATATTTCCATTTGCCGGATCATTTTCACAATTCGTTGGTAGAAGGCGACTTCGTGCCCTGTCTTCGATATTGCGTTCTCAAAATATAGTGCGGGACTAAAATACTTGGCGGATTACTGTAGTGCGTCGTCTTGCCAGCCATTGCTTCGTTCGTCCCCGGTCTCGCCTCCTCTTCCTGTACGTTCTATTCTCCCACCCACTTCCGTCCGGGTCCCACGCCTCGCCGCACGTTCGGAAGGCGGTTCGGAACGAACTGGCCCGGCAGAGGGCGAGTGTATTATTTCGTTCAATAACTCGCCCGTCTAATTGTATAATCTTGTACGTTACGCCTCATTAGCTGCGCGACTGGCGGAGACGCGGCGGGGAAGGGAGGGTCGAGGGAGAGGGCGAAGGCGGGCGCCGTGCCGGGAGGGTTCTCCGAACGGGAAGTTTCCCGTCTAATTTTTTAACGGGTCTCGTTTACATTCAGAGAGGTTTCCTTTCAAATTGTCTTCAATAAGGCGCGCGGGGCGGCCCATTCCGCATGCTGCGCGGCTGCTTTCCCGCCCCTGCTCCCGCCCCCCGCTTCGTTTCTTCCCGCCACTCCCGCGCCTACGCCCGTCGTTCCGTGGCGGTAGAGGCGCTGAGGACGCACGCCGCTTCCAGTCGCCCGCTTCGACTGCGTCTCGCGTTTTCCGGCCCATCCCCGCCTTGCCCGGTCTCTCGGCTGCTTCGTAACGACCTGATTGGTCTTCAAATGTCTGTTTTTCTTTTAAATTGTAAAATAATCTGGATTGTTTGTAAAATTTCAAATACGACTCCCAGCAGAACTGATTTAACTTCTGTTATCAGTTGAAATCAATCCAATAAAGGAAATAAAAGTTGTTTTGCTGTGGATAGTAAACCTTTTAGATATGTGCCATTTGGATGTAGTCAGGCGAAATGTTTCTGAAACGATTTCAGAGTTGTACTCTAATTTGGGGCACGAACGAGCTATTCCTTGGATTCGTCTGGAACAGATGTTTGCATTCTGTGTGTAATGTACGAAAGTGACTCAGCTATTTATCATCATAGTGCCATGTTCTAGTTTACGCTGTCCCATCAACAAAAGTTTTTTTTCTCTCTTTCTCGTTTTAAACTCCACCCTGTTCCACTGTTTTTGTCTTGCTCCAAACGGTGTCAACTCAGAAATGGGCATTTAGTAGGCGGAGTGGGCGCGGCGATTCGCCGGGGGAGCCCGGGGCGTGGCATTGCGGAAGAGCGGGGCGGGGGCGGGGAGGGCGTGGCCGCGCCGCGAAAGTGGGGCGACGCCTCCGCCGGCGTGTTTACTTCTCGGCCGGCCGGCGCAGATGCGGGAGTTGGACCGCATCCACTGCGCCGACTATTTGTGTGCGGCCCCACCGCCGACGCCTCCAGCGCGCGCGAGGCGAAGCAGACGAGACGAGACGAGGCGAGACAAGGCGAGGCCAGAGGGACGGAACAGGGTGAAACGATGCCGGCGACGCCCTCTCGCCGACGTCGACGCGGCCACCGGGGTTTGTACTCGTACGGCCTTCCGCAGGCGTCTGTCGCTCAAAGGCTGATAGAATCCTGGCATCCCTTCTCCCCCAAAAACACACATTATGTATATATATATATATATATATATATATATATATATATATATATATATATATATATATATATATATATAAAGATTTTTTAAAATGTGAGGGGTTTGAACTGAAACCTGAAATACTTTTTGGATCCGCCGCTGCCTCCTACGTAGAAATATAGCCTCTCTGAGCAGGTTTTGCTATGCTTGCTGGAAAAGTTTGAGACATTATGAAAACATACCTGATCATCAGAAACGTCAAGAATATAGCAAAAGTCGTCTCCATCTCAGGAAGATATATTTGTAAATGTAATGAAAGGAATATGTCTTTCAGAATTGAAGTTGCTGTCTTTATGCGTTTTATCATTTTGTGAAGAATCTCTTTCTCATTAGTTATTACAACAAGTAAATATTAGTCAGAGCCGACAGATTAAACGTCACTTCTATTAAGTTACTCATATTAAACTCCTAATAATACATTTGTTAGGATATCCTTACTGCCATAAAACGCAAATTTTCTTTTAAACCAATAAACGCAGAGGAACACTCAGTAAATTGCAGTACGGCAAAATTATTATGTAATACAGCAGATATTGATTCAAAAATGTCAGTTTCTGTGCGAACGTATTATTTTGAGTATTCTGATTTTACTTATTTTCAAGCGAATAACAGTCAGAATTAAATGTAATGAAAAAAACATATATGCTCCAAATCTGATTCAAGTATGTGAAATCGAGTGTTTTATCGAGCCTGCTTTATCCTCAAAACGAATGCCACTAATAAGAGGTTGCGATGGCTTGCATTGTTTATTTTGACTTCCACGGCAACCCGCGAGCTCAACACGTTACCACGCAAGTACGTAGCAGTGGTCATTTATCGCGAGGTATCATCTGCAAAGCGTATCCACAGCGGTCTGCACTTAGGATTTATGGCTACAAACACGGAAGGAGTTTCGTAGTAAACCATGTAATGCGTTTGTTCAAGTCACAATGGTGGCAACCGCGAATGCAGATAGCAAAATAATGTTATTAATGTATGAGCGATAGGTTTTTTTTCTTTTAGGAGTAATAGAATGTAGTGGACCTGACGTTTGTTCTTTGAATCACTTCATTTATTTGATTTTTAATATTTTTAAGGTGCTTATTCAGAAAGTGACTACTTATTTGATTTATTGCCAGTACTATTTACTAGTTATATAGGAACGTATTTTTGTTTGGTTAGTATTGTATACGATACACGGATCCGCAGCAAACTATGCGATATGTGGAAGTGCTTGGAAATTCCGCTGAGTTGTTGAGATGTGATGAAACTAGTTTAGATGTATTTATTACTAAGATCAACCATGAAGAGATTATTAAACTATCAAGCAAGAGGAACATAGATTAATTTTGTTTACGAAGCGTTGATTCTCAACTCTCTAGTCATAATCGTAATGCATGCGATGTGATGTCGATGCCCGCCACTGGTTCCTGAATATACTTGCGCCTGCTGAGGTCTGGACTTCGTGTCCCGACCACCTTTAGGGCAATGACCGCTAAAAAGCGCGTGGGCGGGTGCAGCGGTGGCATCTGCGCCTGCGGGGTCGGCGTGCCGTATGTTTACTAATGAGCGAGGCCGCCCCCGCCGCAACCTCCGCTCATCTGCTGAACAGATTAGTGGAGAGAGACCGCCGCCGCCACCGCCGCTGCCTTCCCCAGCAACAAGTGCGAGCCTCTCCGCCGCCACCGCCGCCGCCGCCGCTGCCGTCGCCGGCAGCAGTGGGGCGGGGCGGAGCCGGCTCCAGGTGCGGATTTCGTTTCCTGAAAGCCCCTTTATGCCGCCGACCGCCCGGCAACTCGCCCGCTCCCAGCAGCTTAGGCCCGACTGCGACCGCGCGGTCCCACTGGGCGCGGAGGGCGAAGTGGGGCGGGTGCTTGAGGCAGATGGACGAATAGAGCGCGTTTTGGACGGTGTAGTTTAAAATCGTCGGCATTTTTGAACGAATGGTACAAGTATGTCGACCCAGTCTTAAAAACCCGTAGTATGCTGATCTACCTTTCTTACGATCCGCCAGACCATAAACGTACAGCAGTGTCGGGTGCTGTTATACGATATTTTTTAGTTGCGCTGGGGAGTGGTCCTTGGGAGGTCGATAGAGATCCATGCCTGGATGTTCCTCCCATTTACCAGGAATACTATACTTTTTAGCTGCACTTGTGTAAAAAACAAAAAATATAGTAGATCAGATTCGGCAGACGGTAGTTGAGTACGTGGAGGAACAGTTCTCAGAATTTTGCTCGATGATTTTAATTTGTTAAGTCGGAATGTTACGGACTCATTTTTCATTTTTTCCCTTTGACATTTGACATCTGCAATAAAAGGATGCGTATTTGAATTAGAAATCATTTTTAAAATTCAAAGGCCTTTGACATGCTAGGAAACCTTTTAATCATGAGAATATAATTTCATGTGCATCAAATAAAATAATGTCTCTGTATCATTCCTAGAATCTAAGAAATATATTTCAATTTATATTTCCATTTCTCCGAAGTATTTCATTTCTTCGCCGATCCTGTAGTGACAGTTCGGTTTCTCGCGAAAAAGTATCTCGCAAAGAATCTGTTATTTCTCGACGAAAAACGTATTTTTCATATAAGATGAGGGAACACTAGGCATTCACAATTAGAGAAATGGCTGCCGTCGGTGTGATTAAAGACAGGCGTCTGAAAATGCTTATTAGTATTTCCTGTCTTTATAACGCACATCATCTTTGTAATGGTGGTGTAATCGTCTTTATTCTACTATATAAATTTTAGGATAATTCTTGTTCTAATTATTCGCAAGTTTGAGTTGGCCCGAATATTGGACTTGTGATATCAATATTTCATCACTAAAGTAAGTGAAGAATTGATAAATATTGTTACGGTAGTAGTAATATTACAGTTCAGATAATTAGAAGTGCAGCATATAAATTTACTTTAAAAAAATATGATTTGTACATGTCTACCAACTAGCTCTTGGGGTTAACGCTGAAGATCAGTGGAACTGAGTGCAGAGTTCTCGTTTCCGTAAAACCATCTCGGACTCCGGGAGGAATATTTCGAACTGCCCTCTCTGCTCTCGACTGCAGCAGCATTGGCATCGCGGCTGGTTCGAGCGGAGCGGGAGGAACGGGGCGGGCCCGGGCCGGCGCCGGGTTATTGCGCTGGGCTCCGGGGAGTCGAGTCGAGTCGGGCGCAGCGGAGCTCGCTCCGACGCGGCTGGGGCGCTGCCCGGGCCCCACAGGCGGCTCCGGTTACCCGTCCGCGTGTACGGTACGCCTGTAATTGGTGATCGTTGCCCCTTGCCTCCCCCTGGACCGGCGCCCCCGCCCGCTCCTCGCCGCCCCCGCGGGGCGCGTCACCATCCGGCGCGCGTGCGTTAATTGCGGGAGCCCGGCCCGCCAGCTGACGCCGTTCCCCACTCCGCGCGCTCCTCCCCCTCCAAGATTGGTTCCGCCCGTTCGGATCTTCCGTTCGATACCGCGGCCTCTTCGTAAATTACCCCTCCCCCTCCCAAACCACCCTAGCCACCCCGCCAAATTCTGCGCGCACCCTCTTGCTTCTCGTCGCCGCCGCCATCGCCGCAATTTTAAGCCTTCCTCTCCCTACCATTCACCGGCTCCCACCTCACACCCAGCCGTTTTCGAAGCAGTGTGATTTTTACTCCCAAACACGTTAGAATTACACGCCCTCCCGCGCAGGGCGCGGCGGCAATTTGGTTAGGGGACGCGGAGCGAGCGAGCGCGGGCGGGGGCGGGTGGGCGAGATAGAGCGAGGGGGAATTTCCCGAAACTTTGCAGGAACCCGCCGTCTGTTTGGTTATTCTTGGATCGTAAACCCGCCTCCGCCGCGGGTGGGCTGTAGTTGCGATCGACGCTGTACTGCGAAATTACGCCTCCATATCGCTCGATCGCAGATTAATGAGGCAGGCGTTGCATGGCTGGCTGGCAGGCGCCTTGCCCTCATTTTTGCGCGCGTGCGCAGATTGCACAGCGAGGGGGTGGGTGGGGCGGGGATGGGGTGGGCGTGCCGGCCAGCGGTCTGGCGCATGCGATGGGCAGCTCGCGCCTGCCGCTGGTTGGTTAGTTGCGCTGTAAAGCAGTTCCCTCCGTTAAAATTAAGTTACATAACACAAATTACCCATTATCCGTATTTTATCGGGCAAAGGACTGCCGGTAAAATTACGTCATTATCCTCCCCGTCTCATTAACTAATTCGCTGCATTGAAATACTCTCGTTGGCGCATCGACGTTCCGAAACGGCGGTAACGGGCGGTGCTCCGGCCCAAGTGGCACGGGTCTCGCGAAGCTCTTGTTCTTTCATTGGGTTTTATCTCTGCGCTGGCCGTGCGATCCGTGTCTGCAAGTAATGAGAGACGTGATTAATCAAATAGCGATTTCGTTATAGAAATATGATGTTGCAGTGTTATGAAAATTACGAACGTTTATCATTCCACTGTTTTGAATTATGAAATGTTAAGAGTACTGCTTTCTAGAAGTTAGCGTTTTATCTTTTCTTATTTGTTGGTGAATGACGTGATATTGATATATTACGTTTATACTCGTACAAAATCTTCAATTTTTTAACGTAAGTTTTCTACCTTCTTAGCCTTATTTCTTACAATATTTTGAATTAGTCCTTTGGCGCCTTGCCGTGAACTGATATGCCACGTTACAACCTCCCACGGCGTTCTTTAAACACCTAAAAGCTAAGCCTAAGATGTAGCAATTTTACGATTGACGTGTATTTCTTCATAGATAAGGATACACTAGGCCATGCCAGGCGATTTTTTGTTGTTTCTATGGTTTTTAATATGAATGTAGTATTTGGAAGTTCTTCCTTCACAAGAGAAGTCTTAGGCTTTCTCTGCCAATTCTGTCTGTTGACTGCAAGACATGGCATTTTCCAGTCAACTATGACCATCTTGAGGGCCTAAACGCGTCTTTTAAACTTTAGCACCGAACATCTCAGCAACGTACTACGTCCTTCAATCGATAAAGGGGCACTAGGCCCCGTCGGAATAAACTAGTTGGAGCCCGCGATGAAATACCTGCGCTCACGGAGCGATATTTCGTCGCCGCGGGTACCGGACGCTTCGTTGGGTGGCGCGTCCTACCCCGCTCTTCCCCGCCGCCCCGCGCGAGTAATGGCGGCCTCGCATGCCGCGCTCCGGCCGCGGCGCGGCGCGCCGGCTCGAGACGGCTTAATTTCCTGCGCGCCGCCTCGGGACAAAACGTCGCCGCTGACGGATGCGCCGACCGATGGTGGGCGCCGACCGGCCGGGCAGATTGCGCCACGCTTTACGAGCGAACGACTTGCACAAGGTAAATATTTCATTAATAAGACGGCTCTTTGTGTGTTGTGGCCGTGAACATAGGTCGTTAAGCTGTCTTAATGTTGTGTGATGATAGGCAGTTGAAATGTCGTGCGTTTAATCATATTACCAAAGGCAACAACATTCTCAATTATTGATATTTAATTTTTTTAAGAATAATAATGGTCTTTAGGGACATTATGTAATGCTTTAAAAAGAAAGGAAACATTAATTTATTTTCATTTTTTCCTAAATGAGAATGAATCAATTTATTAGACTTTATAATAGAACCATACCCAATTCAGCGGTTATAGTGGGTCTACGCTAGAAATGTAGAGAGATATTTTCTATAGTAAAGCGTTGCGGTCGTAGTTATGAAAGATTAATATTGCTGTTGAAGTTCGTTTGACATCAACAATCACATCAAATGTTCAGGAGTGCGAAATGTATGTACAATTCTGGTTACGTGTTTTCCCATTCTGGATTAAGTACTGCCAGAAGCGTCAATGTGAAAGGCAATGCATTATAACGCAAAATGATCCCGTTTATATTGACAGAAGATGTAAATCAACTTTGACGGGCCGTGAGATTTATTTCGATGCATTTTTGTGTGCTTTTAATGCTCAAATGCCGTGAGAACGTAATAATCGAAGTTGCGCAAATGATCTTTCCGTTCTCGGAAGCAGACCTAGTGAAGTTGAGCAAAGCAGAACTTTGCATCGAATGGACCATTAAGAGCTTTCTATTTATAGCGAACTTGGCTAATATATGTGCATAAAGTAGATCATAATCTGTTGCATCAGCATACAGTGCGCCGCAGTGTAGTTCGCAACTCGAAATCCGCTTTCTCTCGTTTCTCAGGCTCTTGAAGTGCTCGAACTTTCCACCTGACTTCTCATTATCTCGTAGTCGAGCGTATCGCTTGGTGGAATCTCCTAACTCCTAATTACGAGTCGACACGTACGTTATACGACTGTTCCGCAGTTCCTATGCGACACCTGTTAGCAGACGCGTTTCGTGGCCATAAAACCTTTCGAACCACGTTGACATGTCAAAAGTAACAAATGTATTTCGTCAGACCGTCGCTAAGGAAGGACCTGCAGTCTGCATTTATGAAATACAATTGTTTTAGAGCAAGACGCATCTCTTGATCCGCTTTCTTTGCTGGATATTATTTCTTAAAGTAGGCGTGTCACATTCAGTCACAGGCGGGAATCATTTAATAATGACTGATCGGCATAATAATTGTTGCAGTAATTGTCATTCACTATGGTCCTGCTGAGAGTGCGTATTAATGAATTTCTGTTTAGAATTTTGTACTTCTGCGGGCACCGTGATGTCGTCTAAACATTGTACCTTGACACGGAGCTGTGTTGTTTCAACTTACTTGTAATAAGATCACGTTGTTTCCAACATGGCCAGCGAAGCGGAGTAGTCCCGCTGGGCCGTGTGCGGAGTCATTACTTAAAAATCGCACTCGGCGCCAGCAGCGGGTTGTGGCAAAAAAGCCCGCCCCCCCTCGCGCTGCCGCGTAGAAGACCCACGAAGGGCTCTGCCCTTCCCGCCGCACCGGAGCGTATCTCTGGGTGGCCTACCCGCGCGGGCGCTCCGGGGGGAGGGGCGGGTAATAACCGCGGGCGGCGGCGCGTAGGTGGAGGCGACGAGCGTCATTTGTTAGGTGTCCTCTTCAAGATACATGTCGCCTGGGGCGGCAGCACCGCCCCGCCCCGCCCCTTTCGCACGGCCAGCCAGCCAGCGGCAGCGGAGGAGGAGGCTGCTCGGTCGCGCAGCTCCGCTCCGCCGTTCATCACCGGCGAAATATGAAGCCGAAGAAGCAATATTTCGGTCGGCTGATTTGCTGGCCTATCCGTCGCGCGCGCCCCTTCGCTGCTCCCGCCCCGCCCCTTCCCCGCCCCCGCCCCCGCTCGGCTGCGCCCCGAGGCGACGCCAGCCGCCCGCGCCCTCATCGCTCTCCCTTTCTCCGCTTTCGCGTCCCCGCCGCTCCACGTGCCTCGACGCAGGGGTGGCCATCGGCCTGTAGGCACGTCATGCGCCTAAAGCAGGAAATTAAATAATGGGGTGAAAAGAATTCCGAAAAATGTCTGTTAAGAGCATTCTAATGCCTCTAATTGAAATAGCACTACAATCTAAGGCGTCATGTCACGGGAAATTAAGAGATGCCTTTAAAACATTAGTTCAATATTGTGTCGAATTTGATGTCACCTTTTTAAAGTGCGAAACATGTACTTAATGTTCTATTTACAAAAGTCATTTATTTTATTTTTAATTTCTTTAGCTTTTTGTGCTTATTTCTATCTCTTCTCTGCTATTCAAAAATATTTCTTACGTTTCTTCATTTGTAAACAGTGGGTTTTCGCCAAATATGTTTCAATTTTCATTTAATGTTGGGAGCCTGGTAGATTATCTAATTTCTGTGATCTTTATTCTCAAAATTGTATTTTCCCTATACCTAAGTTCTTTCTTGAATAGCAAGCTTTTCATTGCTCATCGAGTTGCTTTTGGGCCACTATCGAACGCGGAAGATTTGCCCTACCCCTGAAGCCTCGCCGACTGGCGCATTCTGCGACCCGGATCACTGTATCAGCGAGTGTATCATTCATACGAATTTGCTGAGTTTTACGCTGTTTGAAGGTTTTTTGTCTTCGTTTTGCGTTTTTTTTTTGTTTATTGCGGGCGCCGTTCCTATATTTCACACAGCGAGCCCTTCACAACGCGGTCTGCGCCAGACCACGCCACGCCATGCCACACCGCCCTGCTCCATGCCACGCCACGCCATGCCATGCCATGCCGCAAGTGGCGCGGGCTCTCGACCGCCGACGCGAGGGAGATCGCTTTTTCATTTAAAAAGAATACATTTTTATTTCTCTCTTTTACTAAGCTCCCCCTCGGTTATATCCCTCTAATTACATTTCCACTTGAGACAGCACAACACGCGCAGCATTCGCAAATATGATTAGTGCCGGGCCACTTTTAAAAGAACGAGTGCACAAAGGTGTCTCGTAAGCACAATGGATGGTCGGCGGCTGCAGACGCGGGGAAACCCGGGTGCGTTGGTGAGAAGACGGGCGGGTGGCAGAGGGTTGGTACGACTGTTTTCGCGGAAACGAGCGCGATGTTCCGCTTTTTGGGACTACCTCCTCCCGTGCTTCCCCCTCTGCCCCCGCCCTTGCTCATCGGCGCTGTGAATTTTTTAAGAGTCGGGCTCTTTTTGTGAGCGTTCGCATTCCTCTGGAAATTATGACGCTTCGGGTTTCTCCTCCCCTGACCCCTTGTCTCCCTCTCCCTCTCTTCCTCGCCTGCCACTCGGTTTGCCGAGCGTCCCTGCGGAACTGCTCGCCATCCAATTGCCTCTTGCGGTCTGCTCATTTGGAGCGCGAATGTTAATTTGATAACTCGGCGCGGTCGTGACGCTGTTACGGAGATGGGGCGGTGGTGCAGAGGGAATGGAGCGAAGATAGAAAATTGTAGCGCGGATAGTACGTGAGTAAGAATAGAATAATGTATACTGCTGCGAAATGTATACAGTATTTCCTAAAGGGGGTGATAGAAATTTTATGCACCCCCAAGGTTTCTCTAAATTTTAATAGACTTCTATAATTGTAATATTATTATTCGCTTTTTAGAGCTCTTGCGCCTTGACTTTCTATGGCATATATGAAGAAGATGTGTGCTTAAGTGTAGGAAATTGATTATATTTTTAAGAGAATAATTTTTTCACAGGTCGTATATGACTTGTCAGTTTCATAAAATGCCGTGAGTTGTTTTTCTTTTCTTATTACGAAATGTGCAGGTAAATCTTTTGTGTGGAGTAGTCTGTTGGCACAAAGTTATCCTTAATTGCCAGGCGGTTCGCTGTAGGCTACGATTGCCCGGGGCGAAGCACAAACAACGGCGGCGTCTGCGGTTGCGGCTGGTGCGCAAAAGCCGCTAACGAAGCGCGCTTTGCTTTCGCGCCCGCGCCAGCAGCCCTGGGGGACGCCCAAGCCCGCCCCGTGCTTTCCCGTCCCGCTCCGCCGCGCCCCGCTTGCTCCGTACCTCCACGTCACGCCCCTACCGACCCACCTTACACCTACCCGACCCACCACTCCCCTCCCGTCACGCCACCTCCTGCCACTTTGTGCCCTCTCTTTACTCCCTTCGCCCCGCCCAACCCACCCCGCTCCTCAGTGCCCCGTCTGCTCCGTAATCGTATGCCACGCCCCCACCCGTACTACCTCAGGGCTGCTCGTCACCCCTCGCCCCTCCCGTCCCACCCCAGCCTGACCCCACCCGTCTTGTCTCGTTTCTCCCCGCCTTTTACTGTTCCGCCCCGCCCCGCTTCTCCTTTCTCCGCCAAGCATCTCTGTGGGATATCGTGCGCGACGGCCCGCGTTCGGCCCTCTCTCCGGAGACGCCTTCGTGTTATTCGCCCGCTAACGACCTCTGTCCCTCCCTCCCCTCGTTCACGCGCGGAACGACTCGACCGGACTGTCCACCCCGCGCGCGCTTGATCAGCTTCGTTCTCGGCGGAGGCGCCACCGCAGGTGCGACTTTTCCGACCGTGTGCGCCGACCGGATCGATTTTTCCCGAGACGAGACGGCGTTAGGTCCGAAGGAGCGAAGAAGCTAAAGACACGGTCGTGAGGGGACAATGAGCACTCGAGTATTAGCGTTGTTTGCCGTCCTCGTTGCCCTTGGCGGCAAGGTGAAAGTACCGAGATCTCAAATGCATCGTGAGCGTTCAAACCCCATATTGCTTTCTTTTACATTTGATTGCAGTGAGGCCCTTGCATCTTCCACTTATGATGTGCAATACTCGTGTACGCGAGTCCTCCGCCTCTTATACACTCTTTGTGTGCCTCCGCCTCTTATACTCTCTATGTGTCGAATCCACTGCATTACGCGGCGCGCGCGTTCCCACTTCGCCACCCGTTGGTCCTTCTCTTTGTTGCCGGTTCTCTCCCGTCTCCATTCGTCTGTGCCCCGCCCACTCGCGACGTCCGAGTCGCTGCGACTTGACGTCTTCGGCCGCGTGTTGTCTCCAGGCGGATGCCGCAGGTTATCCAATCCGCGACTCGCCGCCGATCCGTCTTGCTCGTCTAATCATGCCGGGTGTTTTCTGTGTTGTAATTGCGGACTCATTAAGAGGGACTCATTGGGCTGGCGCGCTGCCAGGCGCGACCGGACGGAATGCGCGCGCGCTGCCAGCGGGCTGGGGGGGGGGGGGGGCGATTGTGAGCCCGAGCTGCAGACCCGCACGGCCTCCGCCTCCGCCCCCGCGCCCGCCCGCGGCCTCACTCTTTCCGATTCCCGAGAATGAAGGAACACCTATGTTATTTTCCTTCCTTTGCTTTCTTCTAAAGAACTTGCTTATATCTGAAGAAGAAAATGATTTTCTACGTTTTGATTAGTGCGTCGTAATCACAATCTGGATCTTCAATGACAGTTGGTACGTCAATGTGGTTAACTAAGTTTCATTGTCAAAGAGTCTTAAGTAAATTATTGATTTAATACAGTCAAGAGGTTAATGTATATTGTATACATCGCTCCCAGGGTGTGATTCTAGTGTCTTAAGACTTTACTCCCAAGATGAGTTTTATTTATTCAAAATAGGTTTTATACACGTGAGAGGACATGTTGTGAATATGTTCCACAATAGACGATCCTCGTTAGATGCATTCATCATCATTCAAATCACATTGTCATTATCATTACCATCAGCCAATTCCATTTGTCTCAGGAATGGCCGAAACGGCTAGGAACTAGGGGGGTCGTAATAAAGAAGGCCCACTCCCGTGCTTGTGCCGGCGAAAGGGATCTTGAGGAGTTACGAAACACTCGCGCTTGCCTGCTAGAAAACGGCGGAGCGCGCTTGGAGAGGACAGTATAGGAAGCGAGTTGCGGGAAGTTACGTCCACGCCTTTGCAAATCTCCCGAAAGACGCCAGCTGTAACGATTCGTACATCAGGGGCTTCGATCAGTAAACTGCGCTAAGCAACATCCGTGCGCGGGTGTGCTTGCCGGAAAGTACCCAGGATTACCTGTGAGTTAGGTGGAAGAGTGAACAGAAAAAAAAGTTCACGTTCAAAGTGTACTCTACGTGCGTGAAATTACATTTCAATTAATTGATTCTGCAGTTAATAGTCTACCCGGTTGACTTAATTCAAATCCATTTACATTTCAGTTCGGTACACTGTATTATATCAAATTTCGAGCAATAAAGGGCGACAAATTATCGGAGGATTTGCTTTTTAATTAAAGCTAATGTCCCTTGACAGCGAGGCCGTACGTAGTGGGTGCTCTTTTCCGCGGCGAAAGGGTGCCCGCCCCGTTCGGAGACTGTGTGTACATAAAATATGCTTCTGTCAGGGTGTTTGACCCTCGTCAATCGCCGTGAAGGGCCCACGGCGCCCTACCCTCGCCCCTCCCGCCCTCGTTCTTTGCCCTTCCCGCGCCAGCCGTTCATCTCCCCGGCTTTTCTACCTCGCGCCCCGCCCCGCCCCGCCCCGCCCCGCCCCGCCCCGCCCCGCCCCGCCCCGCCCCGCCCCGCGCCACTGCCGCGGGCCGGATGAATGGCAGTCTCTCGCGTGCTTCCCGGCCTCCGCCGCCCGGGCCCGCGAAGTGCGGTTTATCGCACCTCTCGCAGCCGCCTCGGGAGCCCCGGCCCGGAGCAGGCTCTCGTCCACCCCTCCACCCGCCCCTCCCGCTCCCCTCCGCCCCTCCCCGCCCTGCCAGCGAAACACAGCACCGCGCGCTGTCCCCCGCCCGCCGACCCGACCCGACCCGACTCGCCTCGACGCGTCGCAGCCGACGGCTGTAGCGTCGGAGGCGGCGGCGGCGGTGGTTGTTGCAGCGGAGGAGGTGGCAATGGAGGAGGAGACGGGCAGAAGCGGCGGTGGCAAAGGCGATGCAGGGTGAGGCGGCGAGTCTGAGCTTTGGCGGAGACTGCAGTGCCCGTCCCAAGACACGCGCTCTCTCGCAGTCACCCGCAAGGTGTCGCGCACACAGCCTGTGTAAACACCAGGGCGCGGCACCGGCCCCAAGACACCCCGGCCGCCGCCCCGCCGCCGGCAACCCTATTAAGAGGGCCCTCTGGCGGGGCTCCCTCGCCGCCGCCTCCCGCGCCACTCCCGTTTTCACTGTCACAAAGAACGAATGTCATGGAGCGGACTCCGCGATCACCGGCACCCCTCCCCTTTTTTAAACCACTATATTTTAAAATGAGGAAAGCACGTTCTGCCCTATTAATCGTTCATGCATCGTTTGTTACACGAGAATAATTGTTCTGAGAACGCGTAAGTTGCGATATTAACCATTTGGTTCGAATTCTCCGAAAGAAACTATTTGTTGCGATAATTTTCAAAAAAATGGTACGCTCTAGTTATTTCTCTCTCAACGCATTAATGTATCACCGCGAAATTTCTTTCTTCAATTTTATTACTATGTATTAACATTGTGTACGATGAATTGATTAAGCGTTTAATTTGTTTGAAATTGTTTTCTTATCCTGGAGCTACAGTATTAATTAACCGATCTGTATCGGAGAACATTAACAGTGCTGGAAAAATGTAGATGAAATAGTTTTCCTTTCAGGTGTTCTTTTGAGATGAACAAATATTGCATGACCCAGTGGCTTCATTATAATGTAATTTAGTAACTCTTATAACGTTATACTATTCTGAAGCAAGAAGGTTTTAATCAGTTATTTTTATTGATAACATTGTATCACGAATTGAAGGACAAAGGGAATGCAAAGCATTGTCAAGAACCGAACTTAGTTGTGTTCCACTGCAGCTTTGCTCAGACATTTCTTCACCAACCAGAAATAACTGAGTGATAATACGCAAGTATGTAGAGGAAAACACCATGTTGCATCATTGGACACATTCCACAAGGATTGCTGGCCACAATTCAGAAGTGTTTACTTTCCTAACAACCGTCTAGCAAGTCGTTGATGGTCGAAATTGGCGATCGCGCAAAACAACAACGTTCGTTGCGGGCACCATCATTGATTTTAATTTTAGGAATAAAATCAGGTGAATAATATTCCGTTGTCGTGGAGTGTTTATGTTGTACTCATCGTTGGATTTTCGAGTGAAAGATGAACCATTCTTGACATCCAAATGCGTTGAGTTGCATGTGTCACGGGTTGCATAACAGCGTTGTTTCCCGTCGGTGACCTCGTTCAAGGCAAATATACTTTAATGGTTTCGGGGGCGAGTGTCTGTGATTACATTTTGCCCAGTGCAGTTGCGCACTTCTCGAGCCGTTGAATATTCCTCGGAATAAGTACTCGCTGGCGCGATGGGGAAGGGGGTGGCGGCCAGCGACCTTCGCCGCGGCGACCGCCCGGGCGGCGCCAGGCGTTGGCGCAGCGCTAACGGAGCAGAATGGAGTGCGTTGCATGTAAATGAAATTTATAATGTGCGCCGCGTGGAAGGAAGTTCTGCGCCGGCGGGGCAGGGAAGGGCGGAGCTGGGGAGACTCCCGTGGGAGGAGGAGCTGGCCGGGTAGGGCGACGAGGAGTCGCTGGAGGAACGGGCCGCAGTCACGCACGCCGCCCGCCCGCTCGCCTCGGTGGTGGTGACGGGGGGGAGTGGGGTGTGAGCGGCGGTGGTAGGTACGACTTGGATATGGGCACCGTCGTCGTGGTGGTTGATGATAGTGATGGCTCTGCGTTAGATGATTGGGTGGCGCGGACGATCGATACGACTTCGACGTACGTGCTGCCGCGGAAGTAATGAATGATACTAATGGCTCTGCGAAGGCTGCGTAGATGAGTGACGCTGTAGGAGACAAGTGGAAGGGGGACGGCGATGAGTATGGCGCTGTCTCCAGGGGATGGGATACCTCTTGCGAATGCGGCAACGTCGGTTGAGATGGCGATGGTTTCTTGGAAGTTGGAGCTGGTAGGTGGTAAATGACGGTGATGACGGTGCGATGTTTACGTAGTTGGAGGTGACAGTATTATCGACTGCAAAGGCGATGGTAGCGGTTTCTTGTTACCGTCGAGGTCGTGGATGATGGTGATGCCAGTACGATGTAGATATATGGAAGTAACATTGAGATTGAGACAGTGACAGGAGAGAGATTGGAAAGTTAGGAGCAGTGTCTGGGAGACGGGTAATGGGTTGTTAGTAGCGAGGTAGCGCTCGGCTTTCGTACACGGAAGGGAGCGTCTGAGAGACAATAGGTATGCCCCAACTGCGCATCGTAGTGACGTAGCCACCGTGGCGAGCCTCCGCCAGCATTGTTCGCCGAGCGACTTCTGAGCACGCAACCCGCCAGCGCCCTCCTCCGCGCCAACCCGTTTCGTGGCCGCGCGAGCCAGCCGCCGCAGCGGGAGGTCGCGCTGGATTAACACGGAGGCGTGGCGACTGCAGCGGCGTTGATGCATTGCAGGAACGGGCAGCAGCGGGCAGGTGTTGGAGTGACACGTTCCCAGTGTGGAGCCGAATCGAGGCGATAGAACGCATACACCGCGTGCAGTGGAGCGCAAAGAAAAGCAGCTGAGGCGGTTACGGTGTTGGTGCCGCATTCGAATGGTTGCCTCCCGGCCTGGCGCCCGCCCGCCTTTCCCTTGCGTCTCTCCCCTTTATCCACCCTTCCCTCCGCGCGCCTCACCCTGCTATCGGCTGCATATAATGGCTTCCTGCGGTGGAGGCAGTGCAGGCCGCCCCGTTTTCCATGTTGCCGTGCGGTTTTCCTACTCTCGCCGCGGGCCCGCGCCGGCGCCGCCCCGGCGGGTCACGAACCCCGCGCCTCGCGGTCGATCCGTGTGCTGCACCTCTTCCCTCCCCCTCTCCTCCCTCCTGCGCTGCCGTTGGAATGCCGTGGCGATTCGTTCTTCCGATAAATGAGACGATGATGTGAAATAAATGATTTGAAAACACGCTACGATATTTTTGACATGAATCGTCTCTGCCTGCAAAATTACGCGTTTTATGGAAAATTTTCTGGCATTTTTCGCGTGTAAGCGTGCGAGCGCACAGCTGAAATTCAGTTCTGCAAACGAATTAATGTGATGGTGCTCGAAGTGGAATTAACGTACAATATACTGTCGTTTTTAATGTCGAGGGGCCGCTGAAGATCGTCGGGAAAGGTAGCGAGTGAATAATATTCTGTAAATTTGATAGATCTTCCTTTTTTTATATTGGTATCACAACAAACTGTGAAAGTGGTTCCGTTTAGTCAATTCACCGTACTTGGAATTCTCATCAAATAGTTTTCATGAAACGTGGAACTCGTGTCGACAGCGCTACGAGGAAACCCTGTTAATGAATTTCGTCCACGCCTGCTGCCGTGTGGCCACTGTGGAGGTTGACTGAGGCCGCGGAGAGGGGCGAGGCGAGGTAAGGCGAGGCGTGGTGGCGTGCGGCTGCTTTCCGGGAAACGGGCGATGGGGCGGCGCGGGCGAGGAGGAGGGCGCACGGCAGCGGGGGATCGAACTGTGCGCGGTCGAAGTCGCGCCGCTGCGCCGCGCCTCTGGCTTTCCTGCCCTCGCGTCGGGCGGTTCGTTCTCGCACACGCCGGATTGCGGTAATTCGTTTATTATTCCCGTCCTGTTCTCAAGTAGGACCTAAAAATACCGATGAAAGAAAATTTATTTTTTCTTGAAAGGATGAAAAGTATAATTCCCTGCGTATTATCTGCAATAAAGTATACAAATTGTACATGGATCCTTTTAAAACCTTCACCGTGAGTGTATATAAAAATATATAAATGGATTTTATATTAAATAAAGAATTCACAAAATTGGGTTCTAATGACTGTTGAAAATTAAGAAATGTGACCGTTGTGATCGTTCGTGATTTATTTTGTACTACTGCATGCTGCTGGCGCATTAATTATCATTGAAGAATTTTACGATCGGCAGTGTGGAAAAATGATAATTTTGATCCCATTTTAATGTGAGAATGTGCGTTTTCTTTGTTAGTGTTGGATGTTTTGAGTTCGCGATTAGTTTGAGCGTCTCGCCCATCTCCTGACAATTACAGACAATGGCACCGAGCAGGAATTATAGACACCTCTTGTTAGTGTTTTACGGGAGAGTTTCGATCCGCGCAGGTTTTTCTCATTAAAAGGCGACGCGCTCAAGGCGAAAAATTGCTCGACTTCTCCGCTTTTGAGGTCGCGCGGCCGGCGGGGAGAAGAATTTGTCACGAGTCCTCTTCCGTCCTCTGGTGTTCGTCCCTCTTTCTCCTCTTTGAGCGAAGCGTCGTCATTCTGGCGAGGCGATGAATGAGACACGGGCCACAGAGATCGACTTTCCTCCCGCTTTAACGGCCCGGGCCCGGGCGCGGGGGCGGCGGCGGAGGTCGGGCGGGGAGAGAGAGGGCGTGGCGCTGACGAGCATCGCTGGGGACGCGCTGTTTGTCGCCGTCCGCCGCGACTTTTTCCGAGCGACCGACCGCCGCCGGGCGGTCGTCGTGTCGGGTCGGGTCGGGTCGGGTCGGGTGGTCGGCCTGGCCACCGGCGCGCCCTCATTTGCCTGGTAATTGGGCGTCGCGGGGCGTCCAGCCCATTACCCCGGCGCTCGTCGCCGCGGCCAGCGGCGTCCCGCGGGCGGCGCCAAGCGAGCGGTTGGCCGAAGGTCAAGGTAGCGCCGGTGTGCGGGCGCTGATATTCAGTGTTTATTTGAGGCATTACGTTATCCGGATCCATCAGCGAATAAAACAATGACACCTCTTATGCGAATATGAATGCATATCTATTAAGAATAGCAATTTCGAATGCAACAGAGGTATACCAGATATTAGTGATTATTTCAGAAAAATTGTAAGTTATCTTTTAATCTATGATCATTCTATGTGCTCTAATATAATCTATAATAATAATAATAAATTAAATCGTTCTACGTTTTTTCTATGGCACATAGGTACGGCTAAAATTCAATAGCCAATTCCAACTATCATCATTTCGATACCAGAACTTATTTCTAAAAGCGACACGATCAGTTAGAAACTTTCAAATTAGAAAAAAAATCAACAATGTAACATTATTGCTATGCTGCAATCTACAATTGTAAAAATGTGAAATCGGGAATATTGGTTACATGCACTGTGTGAAACGTCTAGCTTGCTAGAACATAAACAATTAGTTTAGCGTGCAAGGCCATCAATGCTCTGAAAAATAAAATTAAAATTATTATTATTATTATTATTATTATTATTATTATTATTATAAAGAGCGCAGTGTACTTTGCCTAGGCGATATTTTCTTCCTGCCGATGTTGAACGTGCTGTTGTTCCCGTGCGGGGCGTGACCAAAGCTAATCTGCTGCTACCCGCCCGGCCCTGCGCGCGCGCGTGAAGTCTTCTGGCGCGACGTGGCTCGGCTTTGTCTCGCGACCGGCGGGCGGGCGGGCGTTGATGCAACGGCGGCGCGCGTGTTGCGTGGCTCATCCTTCGCGCGCCGCGCCGGGCAGCGCCCTCTGCCGTGGGCGCCAGGCGCCTCTTTCGCGCAGGCGGACGCGTCGGCTCGGCCAGGCCAAGCGAGCGTTGACGAGCCCGTCTCGCACCGGTTGCAAAGCTGTCGCCGCCGCTGTTTCTTTGTTCGCGCAGTGGATCGAGGCCGATGTACAACGGGGACCAGGCGGGCTTCACAGACCGTGCTTGTCTGTGGATGAACCGCTTCTGTGGCTCACATATCGAAAATATGTAAGTGTCCTGTTTAACCTGTTCATTCTGAAAATGTCAATTTTATTCTTAATGTTATATGGCTTTGAGTATTGGAGAGTGAATAAGGAATAAAATGATCTAATTCATAAGTTATGACTATAAAATGGAATGCGGCGTACGGGACTGGGAATTCATCGCAGTTTTAAAATCTATTTTGAATGTACTAAGACCATTGAAATGCTACGTATCTAAACTATTTTTTTTTATTCTTTGAATCCTCTTAGATTTATTCGTTCGTTAAAACTGATTTCGAAAAAGTATTTACGGATTGATTTGCGGCTTTTATACGTATCGAAATACAAACAAAATGCGAACTTGCGTTTCAAAGAGATTTATTTGCCAGGGGCTTTCTTTGCAGAACGCATCTTCGTTTCCTGTTGTCCGGCGCCAAAACTCGAATAGGCCTCTCCTTGCCGTTGCAGTTTCTCCTCCTCCCCTGCCGGCGCGTTGCGGTCGGCGTTTGTTAAAACCTCTCACAAGAGCGATTTCCTGCCGGGGCAGGCAGGGCGGTTTCGTCGTGGCTGCGACGGTCGGAAACGAGCTTGGAGCGTGCCCCCCTCTTCCTCTCTCCCCGCCCCGCCCTATATCCTCAACGTCGCGCGGCCCTCCGGGGCGTCCTCGCGTCCGTTGACAGCCCCGGCCTCCGCCGCCGGCAGCGCGCCGCTGGCCGGCCCCGACCCCCTGCAGAGGACGGAAACGGGGCCAACTATCCTCGTGATTGCCTTCAGATATTGGCATCCGGGGCGGCGGCCAGTGGCTGATCCGAGGGGCTTCTTTGAAGTCTCTTTGTTTCTACGCCGGCAGCCGAGGCTCCTGCGTCCTCCCAGCCGGCAGGCCGGCCGGCGCCGAATCAAAGGGCGACGCGAAATGTGCGGTCGCCGCCGCCGCCACCGCTCCCGCCACTGCCGACGTCCACGGCAATGTCGATAATCGATAATATGTGCGTGCGTCTGTGACAGAGGCGCTGGCGCCGGACCCGGCGTGGACGCGAGCGTTGCGTGCTCTTTCGGTGCGCGCGGGCGGAGGCGAGGAGGGGGTTGCATTCAGCGCATGAAGTTGGTTGCGCTTGGCATTGGACTTGTCGCGCTGCGAATCGAATTCCGCTCGTTGTTTGTTGGATCATGCGAGGGATGTGGATTTACGAATTCGTATTTGACGTACTTTCCTTTTTTTCGCGAGTTGATGTTTCTAAGATGTCCTTTAGTCAAATATAAAGATTTGGCCGATAAACAAATTTTTATTACCTTCATGTGCTCAATTTTGGAAAACAGTACACGTCATATTTCGTAGTTTTTAAAACGGCGGAGAGAAAATATAATATTAAGGGATTTGTAATGTTTTACACATAAATATTTCTTCATGCCCACTCATTGTAAAAGATACACAACCAGGAGGGTCATAGAAGATTAAATATCCCAAGTATTCTATTAATTATGTTGTATACTGCCAGAGTTCCTGTCAGAGGGTAGTTTTTCGACCACCATTAATTGTACTCCATCCACTGTATAAAAACTTAACACAAAAAAACACACACAGGGGTTCCTAAAGGCAAACGCGGCGTGTGCCCGGCGTAAAAAGCTTTATCAGTTCTGTGTAAACGACGCACGCACTTCTTGGCCAAAAGTGCCGTCGTAATCCTTGGGATTACGCGACTTGGCCCGCACTAGCCGGGGAAGGGGTCAGGAGTACGAGGACTCCCCTACGCGCGGTTACGGTACCTGCGTTGGCGGGCGGGGTGAAGGGGGCGCTGGGGGCCTAAGCGCTTTTATCAGCGGGGGCGGGGGCGGCGGCGGCGGCGGCGGCGCTTTGGCCCGCGCCCAGCCCTAATGACGCGTCCCGTGTCCCGCCCCCGGCGCCGCCCCCTCGACTCCGCCCCCGCGAAGCGCTTGGTGACGCCGCGCCGGCGAGTGTGTGGGGGCCCGGCGAGGGACCGAGTGGCTAAGCGGCGCTCTCGACTGCTCTCTAATGAAAAGGCTCTGCCGCTTTCTAACACTGTGCGATCGCTGGCGGAATTAAAGAGTGGAGGCCACGGCGGTGGCGGCGGACGCAACTGCTGCAGCATATTTCATAGAATAAATAATAGATTCATAGATTAAATAGTATTCGTAACTTTTGTTTGTTGTATTTGGGCTCTTGGGAAGGCCTTTTTTTACAATATCTAGTGAAATTAATGTCTAATTCCGTATTGTTTTATTGAGCTGTGTTGTGAATTTCATGAGTCTTTAAGTCTGCTATCTCGCGCATCCAAGATTCAGTTGACATCGGTTACGAAGGACTAAACTTCTTAATCCAGCTGTTTCTATTTACTAATTACGATCGAGTTAGGTATGGGCCATATGAAACACGAGCAAGCACATGGTGGAAATTACTTGTGCTTCACAAACACCCTCTCATCCTTGATTCCTCAACCTAGACAGGACTTACGAGGTTGCCATGCAGCTAGAGAAGGTGTAAGTTTCACAATTCATGTCTTAGGTTCGTTGACCATCGAAGCGCAATAGCATTACACTGCTTTGTGAGAAAGATGAGTCCAGTAACACATATTACAAGTTCGCATCTGAAATGTTTCTTTTCGACGTATAAATGTATTAAAATATAACAACTAGATAAGAAATAAGTATAAATTGGTAGGAATATGTAATATAGCAAAATATGTAAAATAAAAATGGTTCTAATTCATTCAGAATGTCTTGTAAGCTCTAAAAAATATTGAATACGGGTATATTCGTAGTGTCAAAAATATATATCCATTCCCTCTTAATGAACACGGCGCGTACGCAGAGCGGCGGGGTCGTGCCGCGGAGGCGATAGAGGCGAGGGCGTTTGCGGCCGCTCGGCGCGTCGGGTGTCAAAGCGGGCGGAGCGCGGAGGCTTCACGCCGCCGCCACTGCGAGCGCTTGCGACGAGCGCCCGAAGAGGCGGCGGCGGCGGCGCACCGCTGCGGGCGCCGCCGCGGGCCACGGCCGCTGACCTCAAGGGCACCACGAGAAGAAGGGGGCGGGGCCCTTGCCAACTTCTGCTCGGCGCGTTCCGCTGCTCTCGGCGTCCTATGCCTTGTGAAGGCAGCCCCCACCCCCCTTCCCGGACCGGGCGCTTTGCGCTGAGCGCGCTCCGGGCCTCACCTGTCCCCAGACGTTCGCTCCATCGTCGTGCCCTATTGACATACCATTTCCACGCTCTATTTTCTCCGCTTTGGGTGGTTCGCGTTTATTTATAATTTCGCTGTTTACATTTTCTGCGCTTTAAACGTTTCCTTGTTTCCGTTTCTCAGATTCCTATGGGCTTCTTATGGGTTTTTATAAGAACCTACCGTGACATCGTTTTCATTGCAAGGCATTTCAATCGATAGAGAGAAATACTGTTTGTCTTAACTGTGTTTATTATATTCCTAATGGTGCTCACGTGATGATTTTAAATTCACAGTCGCCTACCGAATTCTTTGTATTTAACTATTAAAAAAACATCACGCTCGTTTTTATTTCTCTCTCTTTTTCTCAAACCCCTCGTTGTCTCGTACCAACTTCAACCGCTGTGCGTTCTCTTCCCTGCCTGCTTCTTCCCCGCCCCCCGAGAAGCTTTCTCCTTCGCCTGCGCGCCCGCCCGTCTGCCACCCCAACCGTCGCCTCCACCTCCGCGCCCGGCGCCCGTGGCGGCGTCGGTGGCGTCGCTATTTTCTGTAGAATCGATCGCGGCGCCTGAGACAGGCACAGGCGCGCTCGGGCGCCGCATCAGCACCTCCCCCGCTCCCACCCCGCCCCCTCCCCACCCCCTCCCACGGCCTTGCCACCCGCGTGCGCGCGGCTTCGCTCGCGGAGTTCATCCTGATTTTCCGGGTGTCAGGCGCCGGCGGGGCGCTGGCGTGTGAGCGAGATTCCGCAGCCGCGAGGGAGCGAGGGGGGAGGGGTGAAGGCGTGGCAACGCGGGGCTCGGAGGGAGGTCTCTCCCATTCTCCCCGCTCCCTCTTCCTTCCCCTCGAATTCCACAACCGAGAAAGGCGTTCTTTACTGTAAGAATATTTTGCGTTGCGTGGCCAGAGCTTGGCAGGAGCGGAACGTTTGTTTTTGTGACGTAAATGCGCGCTCGGCACAGCCAGGGGTGGAATTTCTCTTCGAGTCCTCGGGACTCGCAGACCTGAGGCTGATCACCGGCTGGCAGTACGTTCCTGTCGCCTTGCGAGTAGCATTTTGAGCACATTTCTGAAAAGTATGTTTTTGGAATTCTGTCATTAAAGCAGTTGCTGTCATATTATTGTATATTGATTTGAATGGTGTAGTTCGTAGGACGCGTAACGCAAAGTAAATAATACACTGGGCACCGCTAAGTAAAGAAAACATTAGACCGATTTCAGTCTGCATGTATTGCGCCATTCTCTGTGAGGGGATATACGTAAACTTGGAAATTTGCATGAATTCGCCCTAAATATAATATTATATGAATGAGAATTTAGCATTTTCATTTTAGAATCACAAACTCATCTCCTACTGTTGTATATTCTAAGACATTTTCATTCCTACGCCAAAAACTAACATTATGTGCTAGTTTCGTAAATAACTATTTCTATTCCATTTATTTATGTATGCAGTCGCGAGAATGCAAGTACTGACCTCTTTCATAAACGTTGTCTAAATCTCTTTAGACATTTTATAGAACTGAGTGACTGATATTCTGTTCCCCAAAGAAAAAAAAAAACTAAAACGACGAGATATTTTGTTGCAGGAAGTGAATTGGCAATTTACACTGTAAAAGTCGTCAATGTGTAAACTAGAAAACAAAGCGTTACACGATATCCACCAACAGGGATGAGTGAATTGCCAGGAGTGTGGACGTTGGCACGATCGTAGTTAGCATAAAATGGCGCTGTTTCTGAAGAGCGCCAATGGGAAACTGCCGTGGCTAGAACTGCGCAATCTCACACGGTTCTGTTCCATCGCTCGTCGTCGCTTCCGCAAAATGGCTTCGGAAAACGCTGTGCGCCCGTTTCTCGTCCCACACACAATGCAGTGCGGCAGCCATGCATTATGCGTGCGTGTTTATTGGAACGTAACATATTTAAACGCGGAGTTTAATAATTTATTTCGCACAAATCATGCAACATTTGCGCTTAGCGGGCGTTTCATGCACGCGACACCTCGAGGCAATCACGGTCTGGGAGCTCGTTAAAGGCTTTGTTTTCGGGCGTAATTGCAGCTAACAATGCGGGCAGTGTATTACGAAACTTCTGTAATGTATCTTTGTAGATATCTCATGTCAAACTCTGTAATAATTTTACCAAAACCTCATGTATTGTAGGTTATAATTCATTGCTTTGGTCGGTAAATTATGCATTCGATGGACGTTAATTCCAGTTATTTTAAAATAAAAATTAATCGTTTCATTTACAATGTCACATTGAATTGTGTATATATTTTATGTTGTTACATATTGATGTTACATAAAGTAGCAGTAAAATGAAAAAGAACGAAAAGTACAATATTTTAATAGATCAAAATAGTTCTGTTAAAAGTGGCTGACACGTGCGGTGTAAAATTTGGGCGATGTGCACAACACTTGCCGGGGCAGTCTTGCCTTTGCTGCGAATGATCTGTTTTTAATAAGAATTTAATTTCCCCTCAGTTGGGCGATGCTCGAAAAAGCCCGACCGCCGTTGGGTTGCTACCGCCGCCACCGCCCAAGCGCCCGCGGGTGCGCTTGCCGGCCTGCTCTCGGCGAAAATTGCTCGGAACAGAGCGAAATTAAGGGTTGAGTTACTTAATTGTAGCAGTCGCGCTGGGGATGTGTCGCCGCGGTAACTGAATTCTGAAAGCGCTCCTTTGGGCGAGCCGGAGAGGCGATGGAGCGGGCGAGGGCGCGGGCCGGTTGTAGGAGCACCAGTGCGCAGCGCGGATTGTTCACTTTCCCTCATGAGCAAACGGTCACCTTCTCCTGACGCCGCCGCCGCTGCAGTGAGCGCTGCCAACATGTTTGCAGTATCGGAATCTGCGGCTGCCTTCGGGTTGTTTCTACCACTGTCACCGATATTCCAGACACATCGAGCCCTTCATATTCGGTTCTTCGTGCGGTACCTGGCACCTTCGTTGGTACTACCACTGTAACTCCTGCATCATTTTCAATGCTCGTTATCTGACTTTTACTTCATCATATCTACCTCCTTATCAGTATAAGCTTATTTCCATTTTTGGTTTACCGCCACGTTCTTCTCACCGTCTGACAGGATTTCCATCCCCAAGCACGGGTTTGCCTCCACCTCTCTTCCTTGCTCCGGCCGTCGCTCCTCCGAGCGCCGCAGCAAGTGAGCGTTCACCTGTGAGCTCTGCATCCCTCCTCGCTCTCCCCGCCCTCGTTTCTGCCGCCACCTCGCATAAAACGCACGGTCGCCCCCGACGCCTCAGGCGCGCCCCGCCCGCTCGTTTGCCTGCCACCGTCACCACCACCACTAGCGCCGCTGCGAAACTTTTGAATAGGAGGGAACGAGAGCGAGAGGCAGGCAGTGAGCCGCGCGGATCGAAAGAGAAACAGAGACGGCGAAAGTATTTTATCTGCCGCCGCCGTCGTGGATGGATCGACTTCGCCTTTCATGGCTGGAGTATCAAGCGGCTTAACACAAGTAGGACAACCGTCTTCAATTCTCTCCGTATTTCCCTAATGCCTCGGCGCATTCTTCTTCGCCGCGCCCGTGCGAGTCCGTGGCGCGACGCCCCGCCCCGTCTCCCCCTCGTCCCCCGCCCCTGCGGCGCCGCCGCAGCGTCTTCTCCCAGGCATTTCGCCGCCGACGCTGCGTTGGCAGCGGATATATATTATGGATGTATGCGGCGGTCGTTTCGCTGCACTCGCCCCCTCCCTCCCCCTTCTTGAGCGGTTGGGCGCCTGCGACGGCGACAGCGACGTCGTCCTCGTCTGCTGCAGTGACGGCGACGACTTCGCTGGATCCCGCCTCGCCCCGTTGTTCTAATGCTTATTATTTGATGATTCAATATTTGCCGAGTTAAATCGCTGCGAAGAAGCGACTCGCGCTGTTGACGGACGTAATCCTATTGACGCAGACGTCGCCGTCCGCGCGGGGCGTGGCGGGGCTGGGGGCGGAGAGCGGTCGGAGGGCGGTTGCGGGGGCGTGCGTCACTCGCGGGCACTCGCTGTGTCGCGAAAGACGAGAGAAAGCCGCCCGGCGGAGGGCCGAGGGTCGGGGCTGAGCGCGTCGCCAAACAGAGAGACGAGGAATTGCTGGAGAGCGCTTGTAACCACTGCGGGCCACTCCCCGGCCTGCCACTCGGTGGTCGCTGAGCCCCGCCCCCCTGCCTCTCCGGCCCGGCTTGTTCTCTTGCTGCCGCACCGCAGAGCAACCCTCTGCCCCCGGCTGCTCTGTGTTCCGACGCGTTTTCTCCGAGTCGAGATGCCTGGCGTTGGACGCGGGGCCTTGAGGGAGTCGGCTTGTCACGGGGGAAGAAACGGGACATCCGGCCGCGTAGGTAGTCTGGGTTGATACACCAGCTCACGGTTAATGCAGCGTTCCGTTCCGTTGAGCATTTTTACTGAATTGTAAACCACTTTTTAAATATTTTTCTGTTCGATTGATTGAGGGAGTTGTTTGTGATTTGAAGTGGTCAAAATATCCATATTGAGGAATGATTCATTATTGATTGCTTATTATAATTTTCTTTATACCACTTTATTCGCTTATGACGTATCTCATTTTTGTATCATTTTCCCATTATTGGTTTTCCGTTTACTCGTTCACTTACAGTTTTTAATGGATTTCTCCATTTTTTTAAAATCTGTATGGTCTTTCGCAACTCTTGACCATTGATTACCTAGAAGTTCTCGGAAGTCGTCAAGAAATGAATTTAGGTACAACTGCATGTACTACTAGAATTGGTAGTAATCATTAAAACAATTTTCCAAACATTCTACAATCCGCCAAAACATAAAATGCAATAAAAGTTGAAGTTATATTCAGAAAGAATTGCAAATGGATGACCTGCTTTGCGAGCGAGCACACGTATGACCTCTCGGCGGTTTGACTGTGGCGTCGTGACGCCAGGCCCCGAGAGTAAAGTCTCCGTCACGCCCGTCGCGCGCCGAGACGCGTCACAACGCCCCGGTGCAGCCGCTCGTCCCACCGAGAAGCGCCGGCGTTGCTGCCTGTGTCGCCTACGTCGCCGTCCCTGCTGCCAGCGGTGCGGGTTTAAATTTCACGCCTGACATTAAGGCGCCTGTCTTGCGCGGAAATCGCCCCGCCGCGCCGGCCTCGCCTCCCTGCCCAGCCCCCAGGCGGGCCTCCAAGGCCCGCCTGTGCCTCTCGCTCGACTACGCCCACCTCGCCTTGTGACTCTTCTAGCTTATTTAACTTACTCTCACCTTCACCATTGCAACAATTACATGGATAGTTAAGCCGTATTTCGAGTCCTTCCTCGATCATCCACTCTTTTTCTATTATTTGGTTGAAACTACTTCCTAAGAGTTAGGCGATCATTGCCGGCGGTTGGCTATTGTAAGTAGCACTCCTGTCATGTCGCGCAAACCCGCCCAGCTTTTCTATCTTGCCGACTTCGTCTAGGTCGCTACTGCCCACCTTCAAGCCACACCCATCGAGTTCCTCCTGCTCCACCTTCCCCGTCCTCCCCGCTCCGCTCCACCCCGCCCCGCTGTTCCTGTCCCCGCGGAGCGGCGTCGCTTGATCCCGGCACAATGCGACAGGGGACGCACCGGGATGAAAAATTCATGTACGGCGCGCGCGCGCGCGACGGCGGCGGTGCTGGCACAGGCGCCCTGCTCTGCAGTGGCCCTGCCCCGCCACGCCCCGCCCCGCCTCGCCGCTCCGCCCTGCCCCGCCCGCTGCAGCTAATCAGGCGACAGCTGCGCGGGGTCACGGAGCGAGGACTCGAAATCACAACCGGCAACTTTTTGAGGATGCCCGGCCCGCAGCCTCGTCTCCGTCCCCACACCCTCGCGGCCCCCGGCACCCACCCGCTGCCGGTCCGATGGCGCGCCGCCGGCTCCTTCGGAGGAGCGAGGGCCAGGGGATAAAAAAGGACGCCTCCGAGGTGGCTTGACTTAGTATTCGGGGCGCGCGGCGCGCCACCAGACGTGGAGAAACTTTCCAACCTTTAGCTGCTGTGTCGGCCCTTTTCAAGGGGAAAAAAGAGCTTTTTCCAATCTTCTTCTTCTTGAGTCTCGCAATTCTGTTGCGCAGATATAATCCCGGGGACCGTCCTCGCTCTTGGCGTTCTCTCGCTCTGTCTCCTCTCCGGTGACGCTTTCTCGGTCCGTCTGCCGGTTGTCGCGCGTTCCGCGGCCCTGCTCTCGCGGCGATGGCTGGGCAGGGGCGGGGGCGGGTGGAGGAGGACCCGATGGGACGCAGCCACGGTGGGTCTCCAGGGTGCTTGCCCGTAAATAGGCTGGCCGCCGCCGCCGCCGCCGCCGCGGGCGTGGTGCGCGGACGCGCTTGTCTTCATCACACTGCGACAGCGGGACGAATGGTGGGGCGGGGGGCGGCTGCCTTGTTGGCTTCGGCGCTGTCCCCGCCTTGTCCCCTCGGCGCCTGCGGGAAGACGGACCGGTGAATAGCAGTGGTTCTAGAGGTTATCCTGCGGGCTTTTCTTGCGGCAAGCTAGTACTTAAGCGCCATTATTGGTTGAATAAGAACAATCTCCCCTATTTGTGCAGTATTTTGTACTGTTTATTTGAACGTATCCTTTGTTTTTTTAACAAAGGAAAATAAAATAATTAAGTAGCTCTGGAGTGATGACCTATCTCTCTCCGAGTCGTAATGTTTACCTGATAAATTTCGTCGTAGAGCTGATCTAGAATTCTCGAATAGCATTCAGCATGTATTTCGCTTTCCGATTCTTTAATTATTTAAAGTTTGTAATTAATGCTGTAACTTTGTTGAGATACAGATACCGCCAATATTGACTAATCGAATATACGCGGTATCATTTTATCATCGCATGTGTGCATTTTCCTCACAAACTTCCTTGTGCCACCTCTGCAGCCATGTCTTGCCTTCCACATTGAGACCGTCACCATCGCCGACGCCATCTCAGGGGTCGCCTGCGCGCCATTCGTATGCCACGGGGAAGTGTTGCTCGCCGCCACAGCCCGTCTTCTCCCCGCTCCTGTATATCACCTCGCCTCGCCAGCTACCGCCGCCGCCGCCGCCGCCGCCGCCGCCTCGGGCCGCTGTGCAAACTTCGCAAATTGTGTTTGCTGACTAATGATATTCCTGAAATATGTCAGTGAGCGGCTGCGTGCTTGATATTCCGCGCGAGTGCGCGCTCAACTTGTTGCGGGGGACGTCGTCGCTCGGGCCCCGCCGCGCTCGCCCTGGTCGATTCGCAAGCGGACGCCTTTGTGCAAGCCTCGGCGACGGGGCCGGATCCGGCAGGGTTGTCCGCGTCCGGGTGGTCGAACAAACTGCGGGAAAATGGGACTCGTTCCTGGTGTTGCCAGATAAAATACTCACGACTTCCTTAGGCCACTGCAAAAGTGCGTTTAGAAATCCTAATAAAGGCAATATTCAAGCGAGCAGTTTGCAAGAATCATTGCAAAAGCAGGTTATGTCTCATAACAAATTCTTTACTGAATGTGAAGTACGACCTTCTGTTTAGTGATCGGTTTGCAAACAAAAAATTGTAAATACTTATGAAGGTTAAATTTGTAATGTTATCTGCCTGTAAAATAGTCTCACTGTGAATCTCGTAAAGTGCGGATGCTCAAGCAGTGAACGGACTTCTTCAGAGTCGTAAAGTCTGTTTAGAGTGTGTAACGTGCGGGTTTGCCTGGAGACGTGTGGGTTCCAGCGATTCCGATTACCACGCCCCCAGCCGTCACCTTCTCCGTCGGCGACGGCCGTGTGGCCACCGGAAGGCCAGCGCTATTCAGCCCCACTGTTTATAACGGGGCCGGCGGATCGATGCTCGGCAGGACCAGCCAGTTTGTTTGGCTTCTCCTCTGGCTAATCCCGCAGGTCCGCCCCACCTCGCCCCATCCCTCCCCACCCCATTCCAACCCGCCACCCTCCTCCCCGCCCACCTTGACCCCCCCGTCCGTTCCTGCTCTCTCTCACCCCACCCAGCTTCCCCGCATCCTCCAAAAGAGGAAGAGCCCTCAGGCACACGCTGGTCTGCCCTCCACCTCACCTCGCCCCCACCCCGCCCTCTCACTCACCGTGCCTAGCGTTCTCTCCCGACGTCGCCCCGCGGCTCTGCGGCAATTCCCACATATGAATAGCGGCGACCCGTAATATAGATAGGATTTGATAACACAGGAAGCCCCCATTTAGTGACGAATGTGTCCCGTCGGGATTGGCGCTGGATTGTCGCGGTCAGTTGAGACCAGGCGTTACATAACAGAGGCGGACCGCGGCGGCAGCGGCGGCGGCACCACGTACCCGCTGCTGCCGCCGCGTTGCGCGCGCCTGCGGTCGCCGTGGAAATGTTCTCGCGCTTTTTTGTTGTATCGGGCCGGTCCTGTAGTAAATCCCCGGGTGTGTCCGGAAAGTGGTGACTAATTTGAAAATATTAGCGGCCTCGCACCTGAGGGAATTGCGGCTTGCATGCCGGGAGCGCCGCACTCGATCTTGGGCTAGACGCTGAAAGCCGGGAGGAAATTTACCTTTTGTTTCGATGTTGGCATATTTAAGTGATAATCATCAGTAATTATTATTATTATTATTATTATTATTATTATTATTATTATTATTACTATATTATTATTATTACTAGGTTCGAATAATATTATTTGTGAATTACTTCAGATTGTGCTGATTTATTGATTTCGTACGTCCAACGACATTCGTTTTTATTTCAACATATTAGATTATTTGTCTTCTTTATTTTATTATATCTTGTGTTCTAATGATATACTTCTTCTGTTACAAGTGAGTGCCAGACTGCGGATGATCATGATTCGAACATCAGCAGAATCCTGACGTATTAAGGTCGGATCGTCGTATTGCATTCAAAATCATTTAATAGTTAAGAATTTGTCAAATGTGACATTCTGAATAATTTAATCAGATTAAAAACTGAAATACATTTTTTCTGTTTTAATCCTCACAAAATCATACTTTTGTTAATAGTGCTTTGCCACCAGTTTAGACATGTGGTTCGCCGACATTATAGGCAGGAGGTATTTTGATCTTACTCTCTTGTCTTTCCCATGGACGACAGTCACGTGTTTCTTGTCAAAAAACTTGTCAAAAAAGCCACATTTACGCTGCGTCAGTCGGTCGCATTGTTCCAATTCTGCGCTGCTTGGCACTTACGTTCGAAATCCGCCATCCTTTCTTCCTGCCTGGTACGGGGCGAGTGAAACTTTTCCCTCAGGTGAGAAGGTGGCTGAGCGCGACGCGTCTCGTCGCCGCCGGGCCGTCATCGTCGTCGTCGTCAGGCGTCGCGACGCCGCGAGACCGCAATTACGTCGCGTGGGCGAGAAAGGAAGCGGAGGCGCCGGCTCCGGCAACGGCGGCGGGTTCTTCGCTATGTCGGGCACGCGTTCGCTGTAATTACGACCGTAATAGTACGCCAAACCTCGCACCCTGTAATTATAGGCTTACTCGCCCGCGCCGCCGCCGCCCGTCAGGGGAACGTGATCATTGGGTAAGCCTCTTTCATGTTATAAGACGCGGTGTTACATAAGTTAGAGTGACGGTGGGGTGGCCGGAAGCGCGTGGGAACGGTGGGCGGAAAGGTGCCGGAGGGTGTGGGCGGGGGAGGCAGGCGCACGCCCCCGTTGCCCGCGGCCCCGCTCACTCCCCGAGGAACGATGGATGGCAGCGGGCGGAGCGGAGAGGGCCTCGCCTTGGAGAAGGTGCTACTTTGATCTCCCGTAACTTACATCAAAGTTTCCATACTTTACATGAGTGTCCTATTTGCTCTCGGAGCACGTACCTGGGGCGCTGGAGGGGGTGCGAGAGAGAGTGAGTTCGAAGGCGCAGGCGGGCGGCGGCAGCAGGGTAGGCGAATGCGCGAGTCGAGTTTCTTGTGTGCATTGTCTTATATTGAATCCATACCACATAAGTTGCACCCGCCAAGTTCGTGCAAAGTGCCTCCCCTGCTCTAGGCGCAGCGAAAGCGCGGGGAACGGGGCGGGGAGGGACGAGGCGTGTGGAGGCTTTCAAACTCCTCCCCCCGTCCCCACCCTTCCTTTTTTCTCCTTTTCTTTTGCTTCTCGTTCTTCTCCGGGAGCGTCTTTCGTCGGTTCGGCCCCCGTTCGCCGGCCTGCCCCCGCTCCGCCCGACGGCCCCAGCGCGGGCGCGCCAGTCTCGGAGGCGAATTTGATGATAGGTCCCCTCCCGGCGGCCCACGCCGCTGATGGGCACCGGGTCCCCGCGGGCCCGCCGCTTTTTCTCCGCGTTCCCAGTGCTTGCGGAGGGGGCGCGGCGAGGCGGAGCCTCAGCCGAACTGCCGCTGCAAAATCAGCAGCGCAGAGTGGACACGCGCCGCGTGCACAGGCAAAACTGGCCCCCTTTGCGCCACCCCTGTTGCATTTCGTTTGGGTTGGATGGTGTACTCTGTTAAACGCTGAGATTCGCCAGTAAAGTAGGGCTTTTCATTAATTTCTAATGCATGAATTCAGATTTCATATTGCTTTTTCGTTCTGTTGCAGTAAGCATACATATTTCCCAGTTTAGATTTGATTCTTAGAGGTAGTAGGAATTTTTAATAAATCTGTTTTAAATGTAATGTGTAGTTAATTAGTATATGGAAATCGTTATCACTGTGATACCGTCGACACGTCTCCGCTGCCGCCCCCGCCGCCACCACCACTTTTCTGCCTGAGTCCCACGGTGGCGGTCCCGCGATACGGCGAGGCGTCGCCGATGTGCGGAGCCAATCTCCGGCACGGTGACGCACGGCCATCGGGAGCTTCTCGCCCCCCCCCCCCCCCTGCCCGCCCTGCGCCGCCACCGAACGTCTTGCGCCCTTTTTCTGCGCCCGTAATCCGTTTAGCCTGCGTCGAGGGGAGGTTTAGTTTACGGGGCGTCGCTCTTTCCGCCGCCAGCAGCAGTCGTCGCCGCCGCCGCCGTCGCCTCCGCGCGACAGCGGCCGCTCATATCTCGGAAGCGGAACGCCGCGCGCGGTGGCGCGGAGCGGAGAGGGACGAGCCCTGCGATGGGCCCGGGGGTGGCGACGTCCCTGGGGCCGAAGGTCCGCCGAGTGTTTCCTCTTTCTTCGCGAGCCCCTTGAAGGTCGCCAATTCAAGAAAACGGACTGTGTGTGTGTGTGTGTGCTCTGCGAGAGGATCGGGGAAGTTCGTCAAGCGAGCGAGAACCATCAGGGTGGCGAAGCTCCCTCGCTCGTCTCGAAGCGAAAGGCGAAGAGAGAGCGGCATTTTTCTTGTTTCGTAAAGGGGCGTTGCCGCGCCCGTACATTCGCGTTCGATTCGCGCGGAGGCGTGGGCGTTATCGCGCGACCGGGGAGGCAGCGGGTCGGAGGAGGACGGGAGGATGAGGCAGCAGCGAATAGCGAATCCCGGCATGCGGATGTGGGTCACGTTCCCCGTTTATGGCGCAAGCAGTCGTGGATTAAACTAATCCTCGCTTCATTAACTCCTTACTCGAGCGTGGTACAAATCCACGCGTTCGTTAATTAACGGAGCAGTAGCCAGATTACGGAATTGCACGAGTCGATTTGCATTGTTTCGAAGATTCTCGTTTAATTATTTTTTGTCGCAATAGCTCTTCGCTGCCCTTCTTATTTCCTGCTGCTCATCTCCAGTGTTTCGCTTCGCGCGTGGAATTAATGTCATGTCAGATCCCTGTATTGGATACGCCTTGCGATCTAGGAGCTTGCTCGTCTCTTCCTCGACGTATATCCAGTCGTCCGTCCGGCTGACGGCCCCTTCCCCAAAGTCCACTCGTGTACTAGGCGTCCTTACCACGCCCATCCGTCGCCTCGGCAGGACATCCCATCTCGAGGCTGTCTCCTCGTGCCGGCCGGCCGGCTGGCTCTGGATAGCGGACCGGCCGCACCGAGCTGATCCGTCCCTTCTGGGTGCATATTCAGCCTTCCCGTGGCGTGGGCGTGGGCGAGGCCGTCGGGGGTGGGGCGCAGCGGGTAGTGACAGCGCGGAGGGGATCTCTTGCAGCGTCAGGGCGCGTCGCCGGGCCCATTTGTCTCGTCGCCGGCGGCGCGGGTGATAAGGCGCTTGATTGGGTCGCTGCTGCCGCCGCCGCCGCTGCCGCCGGGTCATGCAAGAGCTACTCCTCTGCTCCCTCCCCCCTTCTCTCTCTCACACACACATACGCACACTCTTCCCTTGGAACTTTATGCTACGTGTCTCACTTCTTTATTTCCGTAGCTCTTCTTTCGTCTCCATTTTCACTCTCTTTGGCGTCCTTAACAAGTTACCCCAAAGCCCTTTTTATTTATTATTTTTACATTCTTTTTTCCAGTTATTTTCTTTCGCTACATGATTCTTCGTACGTTGTAAGGTCTGAGTATATTATTTCACTATCTCTCTTTTCAACATGTACCTCTTCTGGAATATTATTCAGTAGGTCCTCCTTCAATTCACCATTTGCATCAGTCATCTCGCGCCTGTTGCTAATATTTTACACATTCTTTCTCCTGCTCGTTTTTTCTCTCAGGATGTTTTTTTTCCCTTCTTCATTGTTTTCCCTTCTCATTTTGGAGCTGCCCATCTTTCTCTTCGCAGAGCCTGTTAAGTTTTATTTCTCTGTGTATCTCGCCTCGGCTCTTTCTCGCTTCGCAGCAGCGCGAGCCGTTCGGTATCCCTGTGGCCCCGCGTGGCCTTTGGTCATCTCCTTCTCCCAACGCCCTTCGCCCTAAGGGCGGCAGCGGGCTTGTTTCGCTTCAACACGGCCCTGCGGTAGCGCACGCCTGCTTTCTCGAAAGCGATATGGATGCGTTGTTTTTTGTTTTTGTTTTTTACATTTATTGCAGTGAAGTTTTGCGCAAGTATTTTAACTTCCGCCAACATTCCGCCGGGGTTTTAGTTTTACGTTTTAATTAAAGTGCGTGGAGTTACGCGGGGTTAGGGGTGTCTTGCTCGCGTCGGGCGCTTGTTTCTAGCTCTGTCTCTCTCACTGGCTCTCTTTCTCTTTTGCGTCTCTTCCTCGACGAGATTTGTTATCTTTTCACGCTCTCTTGCGATGCTCTTAGCTTTATCGTAACTTCTCCTGGTTATAGTTTTAATATGGATTTAAGAACCGTTTTAAATATAAACAAATAGTAAATATCTGAAAACAAGTTTGTAGTTTGAAAACTCCTTCACGTATGGTAAGAAACTTGGCACTGACGCCAGCTATCTACACGTTAAAACTTGTCTATTTTAATCGTCTAATATTTAATAAATGTTCTTATAAACACTCTTAAATTTTTAGTTCTTTGAGCGGCTATTCGTGGTGAGGATTTGCCTATAACATTATTCCAAGCCAATGCCCGTAGCGAATGAATTCCGCTTTGCTTTTGTTCTGAGGAATGCAACGCTAGCTCTTTTCTTTCAGTGCTTAGAAATGTCGTGGGTCGTCGTCAGTTTCGCTCGGCGGCTGATTGCAAATCGAAACGCTGTTTAACAGCGTCTCGGGCCCGCGCGCTCGTGTGGAGGTGTGCCCTTATCTCCTCTGACTGTCTCCCCCTGCCCGGCGGGGCGCGCCTCTCTCTTGCCTCCCCCTCGCTGCTGCTGCGAGGGCGCATTGTGTGCGTGCACGTGCTTCGCGCAACTCTCTATCGACGCGGTGCGTCCGTCAACGTGCACCGGTGAACAGTGCGCGCTCGTTGTTAACTACAGAAAGGGGCCGCGTGGCGCGCCTGTTGGTTCGCAACGTGCTGTTCTCGTTCGTTTCTGGTCATCGAGGTTGCGAACACGGGCGCGTTGCAGCTTCGGAGTGACACGTAAAATATCTCGTTTGGTTTCTTACAGTCTTTTTAAAATTCCTTTCAAAAGTAACTGTTTTTGGGTTATGTTGATCCAAGGGTTTTTTGTAACAAAGTCTTTTCTTGGGGATTTAAGCAACTCACGGTAGTCGGAAAATAATAGATATATTTTTTCGTAAAGGGTATCGTATTTTCAGCCACGTTATTTGCGCCGACTGGGGAAGGCAATGCAGTTTGCGCCCGAGCGGCAAAAACAGCACCCGCCCCGGGGTGGACGTGGGTGAGCTCGGCCGGTGCGCCGCGATAACGTCACTGGGCTGCGGGGGCGGACGGGCCACGCGTTAAGGGACCTAACTTTACGACCCGCCGTCAACGCGTGAGAAGAGGACCGGGTGGGTGAGGGGCACGGGCGGATATCGCCCCCTTCAGTCCCCTTCTCGCTCCTCCTCTCCCTTCTCTCTTCCTCCTCCTCCTCCCCCCCCCCGCCTTTTCGGCGTCTGTGCTGGCGACGGGTATCGAGTTTCTTGAAACCTCAAAAATAGGCGATCGATCAGCGACTTCGCAGAAGTTGTTATGTGGCTTGTGAGCGTGCAGCGCGTCGTCGGCGGCGTCAGTCCGTCATTTTCAGGTCATAATATCGCTATTTCTAGGGATGTTCATCATTGGATCAAATATAACCGTGCTAGGATGCAATTGGAACGAGCTAGTTATCTTCATTTACGGAGATTATGAAGTTTCGGAGCTGCATTACGTACAATATTTGTGCGATATTAGTGATTTGCTTGTGATGAAAGAAAATTTAGTCTTTTGTTTGCACGTTTTAAATAACATTGTAGGAGAACATAGAATTACCAAGATAAAAACATATGAAATTTTCAGTTCATAATGATGTTTCCTGTGGAACAATTTTCTTATGAAAGTTTTGTCTTTCTCTTCCTCGACATCCTTCAGCTCCATGACATGAGTGTGCACCTAACTCGTGCGTCGTCTTGACTGCGGTTGGCCTGGGTAGTTGCTCGTCTCTCCCACCCTCACTATAATTCTGTGGGTTAACAACGAACGCAACGGCGCTCTGCAATGAGTGCGCTGGCGTTTCGTAGCCGCGCATTACGGCAAGGTGCACGCGCCGCCCGCACTTCGCACGCGCGTCGCATGTAGATTGCATGACCCCGCTGCCGCCTCTCCTCCTCCCGCCGCTCTGTGCACACTCCCGTACGCGTGCACATATACATTCTCGTGAGAGTGCAGAGCTCGGCGGGCGCTCGCTATTTCGCGCATATTGGTGTCCTAATTTGGAGTAATAACATTAGTTAATTCAGACAAAATAGTGACCAGGTTCGGCCTTTATTCATATGAGAGAGTATGCGCGCGCGGGCGCGGTGGCTGTGGAGCCGAGGCTGCGGGGGCGGAGGCGGGGCAGGCAAGCGAGTGCGCTCATGCAAATGAGAGCCCTCGCGCAGCTCATAATTGGGGCTTGATCCCCGAGCGGGGGTCAGGGCGACCGGGCCGGGCTGCCGTGCGCGGGGGAAAGCGGGGGCGGGGTCGAAGGCGGGGACTGTCGCTAATCCAAACACGCCGCGCCGCGCGCCCCGCCGCTGTCCCCGCCCGCCCCTCGGCTCCGCTCCGGTCGCCGCGGCGGCAGTTGGCTGCCCTGTTTTGCGGCGGCCGTTCCGTTCCGCTGTAGCTGCTGGAGTTGTTTGTTGTACTTGTTATTGATGTTGTAGCGGGTGGGCGGGGCGGGGTGGGGGCACGGCCCGTGTCGCTCTTGGCGAGGAGCTGACTAATTTCGGCGTCGCGGGGGGCGAGGCGAGTTGCGCGGCGAGTGCGGTCGTGCGCTTTCCGCTCATACGCGGCCGGCGCAAAGTGTGTAATTCAAGGCGCGGAGTGTCCCAAAGCCGAGAGCGGTTGTCCTGCCGCGCGCGCTCGACTGCCCCAGTTCCATCCAATTTCCTTTGTGAGGCACTTCTCTCCGGCAGATTTACTCGCGTTGTAGCGAATCGTGTTTTTTTTGTGGCGTGCTTCTTCGAATCCATTAGAACCGTTTGGTGATAGAATGCATTTTCTTTCGCTGATAAAACTGATCAACCCAGATCAATTATTATTAATTTGGTAATGGAATAACTAGTAGTAATTGTTTTCTCTTTATTTACATTTTTCTCGCTGTGAGAAAACTGTTTTTTTAAATATTTATTCCCTCTGGAATTCATTCCTTGTTTTAATCTCTTTGCCGATAAATGTCTCTTGAAGTGGCAGTTATGTGAGAGTATTGGATTGGAAACGGGCTTCGTGTATCCCAAGAATTAGTAGCATTACTGCGAACCAATCCAAGGCGACCGATCTATCGATTGACGGGGCGGGGCCGCGTCCCGCCGCTAGGAATAGTGCTCAAGCGCTGCACGCAAGATTAGCTTCTGTGTTCCGCTGCGTATATCATGGCCGGACACATTGCCTCGAGCGGAGCATTGGCGCGAGGCGCCTGGATGCGGGGCGGAGAGCGCCGGGCCTCGAGGGAACAGTGCGTCGCCGGCCACCCCCGCCTTTGCCCTTCCCGCCCCTGCCCCGCCACCGATGCCAGCGAAGAGCGACACCTGTCTGGGCTGCGCGCGTTCCGGCTCTAGGCGGCGCCCCCCACACCACGCCTCGCTCCGCCCCGCTCCTCCACGCCCCGCCATTAGCCAGCCGTCGGGGGGCGCTCAATTACCCGCTAAATGCCTTCCCGTCGCTCTGTAAATTCGGCGGAGAACGCGTTGTTAGGGCGGCGCGCGGACCGCAGCGAGGCAGCGCGTGCCTCGAGGCGGACGTCACAGCGGAGCGGGACACACAGGAGGAGGAATGCGGGTGAGGGGAGGGACAAAAGGCCGAGGCGACGAAAGTCGAAAGGAAACTGCTCTTGCGAAAGAAGTAGGCAAACTCACTGAATACCTTATGTAAAGAAGATTGGTCAATAATGAAACTTATAAGAATAGACATTTTTACGATACGAGAATTCATTTGGTACGAGCGGAATAAAAGCTTAATTTTTCGAACTTTACTAATAATATATTTTTATGTTTGTTAATATATTGTAATTTTATTTAAAATATTTGTTAGTCGCAGTACCTTTGCACGTAACTGTGTGGGTTGCCAGGTACGAAAAAAAGTTGCGTACTTGTCTGATTGCTGTGCATTACTTGCTGCTACGCTCGATCCTACGAGTCCTAATAAAGAAGCGACCAGATGAAGAGGACGAACCGCGCGAAGCAGCGGTGCATAGAGCAACGTATCAGCACGTGCAGGCGCAGAAGGCTGCGATGGCGAAGACAGGCTGGCGCGCGGGGGCGGGCGAGGCTGCCGCAGCTATTTCCGTCTGGCAAGCGGTGGGGGCGGGCGGGAGACAGCGGAGGGGTGGCGTCGACGACGACGACGACGACGGCGGCGGAGGCTCCCGTCGCCGCCATCACCTCCGCCTCCACCGCCATCGCGCTGCTGGCTGCTCTAAACAGGCGTCTCCCGCCTCGCCACGCCCTCGGCGCTCCGCCACACTTCCCGCCACGGCCCCCGCCACTTCAAAGCGCGGCGCGCGAGTGAGCCTCCACCCCCGCCCTCCTCGCACTCCCGCGCCGATTGAGGCCTCGCAGCCTCGAGGCGCCGCCGCCGCGATTCCTCTGGAGCGGCGAGCAGGCCCCCGCGGGCGCGCCCTTTGACAGAGGCCCGCTCCCGCCCCCGCGCCGCCCTGCCCCCCATCGCCCCGCGGGCGCTCGCTGCTCTCTGGGCGCGCACCCGCGCCCGCGCCCCGTACGAGGCGGGGCGCGGAAAGCGGTCCCCAGGACCGCAGTGTCGACGTTTTGAAATGGTCGCCGTTTATCTCGGGGTGCTGCGTGGAAATCGGACAGGTGGGAAGCGGAGCGTACGTCTGATGTTGGAAAATTGCATTTGCGTTGCTGTTTGGAGGTATGGGTGCCGAGCATCGCAAGTTTTTCCAAAGAATAGTGGAGGCATTCTTCCAGGACAGATAGGTTGCAAATATTCGTAAATGTCTCATCAATAATACCTTGCAATATTGCCCATTCTGCACCACCAGATCTCATTCTTTTCTAGTTATTTTATTGCTCAGTTTTGTTATTATATTCATAAATTCCAATTGGCCTTAACATGAAAAGGCGTAAAGTAAAAGAGAGTGATTGTAAGCACCACCCAGTTCGGTGTTTAACTGGAATAGAATATTTGGAGACATGTTAAGTGCTTTTATCCGTTGCTACCCACCGCGCCCGTCCGCACTGGCACCGCTCCAGTGGCTGGCTGAGTAACCGCGCGTCCGAGCGCGGGCTCTCGGAAGCACGACCTCCGCAGGCCGGGCTTCGAACTTCGCACCGCGAGCGAGGAGCCGACGAAGGACGCGGCGTGCACCGCGTCGCCGTCCCTCGTCGCCGCGTGCCGCTCGCGCGAACTCATGCCTGCATTCCCTCACTCACTTGGCGTCGCGCGCCACGAACTCCTCGGCGACGGACGTCCCTTCTTGTCACTCACCGCCCCGCCCCCCTACCCCCTGTCTCCCCGCCATCCCGCTGCACCGCGCTGCACGAGGAGCACTTGCATTCAGCCTGCTGGCATAGGTGGGAGAGCAGGCTTGCGCCTTTATGGTGGACGTGCTATTGTCTTTCACTGGTTGGATGATGCTAGGGTAATGTGAGATGAATTCGAAGGCACTGGCTAACATAATTTTCCTAATATACAGGGGGAAATGTTTGTGTTGTAAATACTGAAAGTTTTCCTGTTCTGAGTTCACAGTTCTGATTTATATGTGTATTTTATGTCTGTGTGCGTACATTATTTGGATCATAATTGTTATTCGGGGAGGGAGGTCCAAAATCTTAATTTTGGATGTATGAAATGTGAAATATCATTGTTTCGCCCTAAACCTTTCAATTATGATGATGTAGATAATTATGAATAACGTGTTCGCCCAAACTCCAGCCATCTAGCCATTGTCAAGCACCCAAACGTAACTCACGCGGGTCATTAACCTGCAGCCCTTCGCATATTTGGACACTACACTTCCAGCTCCTGCTGTTCAGTGCAAACGGAATTGAGAAATCTATAAGAGGAGTGAGGTACCCAATACGAGTCCCTTGACCTAAGTGCTCGGCGGTACGATGTCCTAGGGAGAAAAAAAAACAAAAAAAAACAACAACAACCCTTGAAAAAAGCGCGTGCCCCTCCGGAGGGTACTGGCGGCGAACGAGTCCACTCGTGCGGGGTTGGGCCGCGTTATCTGGAGTCGCCTTGCGCGCCAGCGCCAACGCATGAAAAATGTAAACTACGTTATGGGCGAAGTTCTGAATGGAATTTACACTGGAACGGCGCAGCAGTGGCGGAGGCTGGGGAGGGGAGAAGGCAGCGCCCGGGCAAGAACGCTCGCGCGCGCACGGGCGAAAAGTAATTAAAACATGAGGCCGGCGCCGGGCGCGGGACTGCGTGAGGAAGGGGCGGTCGGGCGGAGACGGGAGGTCTGGAACAGGGGCCCGCTGGAAGATAACGACGAAGAGACGGTGGTGTGTGGAAGGGCCGGTCACACTGCGTGCGATTTCTTAGGCCCTGCAATGGGAGCTGCGAAACAAGAGCAAGGTGATACACTTATAACGTAGTCACTTGCCAAAGCTAATTTGCGTGGCCTGGCGCTGAAAAACAAGGCGGTATAGGGAGTTGTGTCGAACAAGCAAGGGGAACGCTTGCGAATCCAGTAGAGTTCGGGCGAGTATAAAATTGTGTATCAATGTGAAGTGGATTCGTAGTCAAATGTTAAAGAACAGTTATTTAATGGAGACAGTGACGGAAAAAGGAGCAGGAACCTTCACACAAATATTATGTGAGAAATGAAAACCTTAAATGTAATTTGGAGTCAATTAAACAAGAGATAACAGATAATACAATGCTTTTCCAGAAGCTATTGTATCGTTTGGGCGTAGTAACCGTACCAACAGCCCTACACATCTGGGAAGTGGGAATCTCTTTCTAGCTGGGAAGTGAGCAGCTTCATTTTAATACATTTACTTATTTTATATCGTCTATTCCTCATGCCCAGGGCTAATTCAAACACGCAATATACTCTTACATAAAATATGAACTTGGTCTTGATGAGCAGCGCAAATGGCGAAGATCTTCCCCAAAAATGCAAACGCGTCGGCAAATATTCTGATAAAGCACGAGAAGAAAATGCGGGGTCGTCTGGGGAGCTATGAGCGAAGCTTAAAACTCCGCGTCCCGCGGCGCGAGAGGTCTTCCCGGCCCGTCGAATGAAAACCCTCACTTTTTAACGCATCAGAATTATAATTAAATACTTGATGTTGGCGGCGACGGGGGCGGTGCCGGCTCCACGCCGTGCAAGAGCTCGCCGGTCTCGAGGCGGGAGGCGGGCGCGGTGCGGCGCTGTCGGGACGAGCGGGCGAGGATGAATTTTAATTTCAATTTCAACTTGCGCCGGACTCCAGTCGCGTCGTTTGCCGCGCCCACCACCACGGCGGCGCCGCGCCGAATCCCATCCCGTAATGGCATGCAGCTTTCATGCGAGGGCGCCAAGAAAGTCCGGGCGCCGAGAACACTTGGAATTTGTGATGTGGAAGTTGCTGAGACTCGGGCGCCGATGAGCTTCTTTCTTTTCGACGCACCCGGGGAGGAGGGGCAGGTTGGCCAATGCGAGGAGGATGCTGCGGCGGAGCGGAGAGGAAAAGAATCTCTTGTTACGTAACGAACTGTAATTAGTAACGCTAAAAATTTGTGCGCAGATTTTGTGTAGTATGCAGATGTCTTTCATTACTTTCTTTTCATAATATGGTGTTAAATTTGCATTGCTCCTTCGAGGATCGAACGGAATAAGTGTGACAGAGAACGCTCACGGCCTTGTAAGCAGGAAATATTAAAACGTTTTTGAACCACCATCGTTGTACGAGTAACTGCTCAACAGTATTCGGAGTCTTCCACATTCCTCTCTTCTTTCAAGCACTGTTGAACACACACAACTGTTTACGAAAGCGCATCCCTTTTCACCATGACTATGTTATTGTACATTTGCATTTTATCACATTTTCTTGTCATGTTTGTTGTGGTTTTATTCAGCATGTTTATTTTGCGACTTATGTGAACGTATACATCTAACGGAATCGGATTTCCCCCTACCAGGGCGTTTGTAGTGGCACGTTAAATAACACTGGCGAAAAAAAAGAATCAAAATAAACCGCCCTTGAAAAATGAGCTGGGGCCCAGGAGGTAAACACAAAGGGGTATTTATTAAATAATGAAGTGAGCAGTTAGAGATTGGATTTGGAACGTATTTATTTCCAACTGGAGCGGGAGAGGAGAGGCGAGGACAAGTTCGGAGGGGGCGGGGCGGCGGTGACGGGGGCGAAAGTGAAAGGGAAGGGGTGGGGATCCGGGTTCATTACTCGCCGGTTCCCGCGCGTCGGTGGCGGCGGCGGTGAATAAAAGACGGTCGAATAAAATGGGAAGTAGGTGATTTATATGTTAATTTCGTGTTAATTTCAGGCGACATTTCCGATTAACTTTCCACTCCGTACTATTGTGTCGCTGTGGTTATTTATCTAGCTCTCGGCGCCGCGCAGATTAGCACGCTCGCGCGCGCGCGCGCCTCTCTCGCCAGGCGGGCGGGTGGGAGTGCTGGGAGGGGTCGGCGCCCCGCCACTACTCGCCCCCTCCCCCCGCCGCCGCGACTGCGCATGCGAGTGATGCGACGCATAGCCCCGCCCCGCCCAACATCGCCTCGGTTATTTTCTTTATTTGCAGCCCAGTTTTTTACATGAAATGTCGGAACTGAATTATATTCTTACTGAAATACCTTCGGAATAATCAATAATTTTATAAAATACATACAGTATATTTTTTTCTGAATTACTGTTACGAAGTATGGTTAATTATTACAATAGACGACCAAGCTTTAGACGTAATGGTCCTACTTTAATGTTTTCACATTCTCTTTTATAAAGAAAAAAAATGAGTGTTTGCATTTCTCCAGTTTCATTAAGAACCTGAAATAGCACCTATAGAAATAGACTGGCGCACACTCGTGATTTTGTAATACTTTAATCAAAACTGTAAATGTATGAATAGATAGCAGTGATGTATTGCCTCCGGCAAAATGAAAATGACGTTGATATTGAACTCGTGCAGTTAACACTGTACGCAATGAAGTAACCCGACAGTCGCGAAAGATACCGGCATTAGCCCGTTTCACCCGCAGCACTATCACTATAGAAACATCAAGCAAATTAATTTCGCCCTTTGCTCGCGTGCGCGCGTCCTGCGCGGCGGCGGCGCGGGCGCCCGGGTGCTCTTCCGCGCGGCCGCCCACGCGCGCGCGCGTCATTCGAGCGTTCCCTGGCGCGTGCGCGCGCGCGCGGAGGGGGTGGCAGGGGCGGTGCGTGCGAGCGCGTGCGGAAGGAGCGCGCAGTCGTAAATTACGCCCGCTGACAGCGCCGCCCTCCGTCGCTCCTCCCCGCCCCGCCCCGCCCCGCCCCGCCCCGTCGCCTCGCCCCCGCGCGGCGGTGGTTGTCTCCCGAGTAAACTATGGGTCCTGGCGGGCGGAGAGCGCCCGCGGAGCCTCTGGCGTCTTTGTCGTTGCCGAGCGGCTGGATCGCGATCTGCAACCCTGCGACGCACCGGTTTCGCGTACCTGTCTGAGTGTCAACTTCCACCTCAGGATATCGAGTTCAACTAGCTCTTGTTCCGTGCAGAAATTGTGATTTCTCGGAGTTCCTCCGTTTTCCCATCCCCTCCACTCCACTTCTGCTCTTCCATCATCGGCAAACCATTCGTCTCAACTGTGACAGAAAAGCCTCAGAAAGCGAGTATCGTGATAAAGAACGTTGCATGGAAAAGCCCGGGGGCCTTCTAAGGAAGCATTCCGCTCCGGAGAACGAGCTATCTCTGGCTACAAATCGATCGACGAAAGAGATAAGCTTGTTGCAGATTTCCGACTGCTTGCGACGCAGTATTGCTTCCTTAGTGCGTATCTACGCAAATCTAGCTAAACTGATCCTACTGTTGTAATATATCGTTTTCGTAATATATCGAGTTTCGTAGTTCTATCACTTTCAGGTTTTCACAGAAATCCAATTGCATTTACGTAGATGCATTGATTGATACGGTTCTGATGTTCTCCTGTAGACAGTATTTGAATTCAAATCACTATTTAGCTAGTGTTGATAATCCACCCCTGTGAGTACTGTACAACCTCGTGGCCAACGATGTTGCGCTGAACTATCGCAGGCGTTTTTTCTTTTTGAGAAAATTGATACTCGTAGGTAATATGACATTTCTCATTGTACTTTCATCATTGTTTTTTATTGCGCTATTGTATTCGGAGTGGGTTAATAATGTTTCGACATGCTCTTTAAAGTTATTTTGTGGCCGATAAGCTTTATTTATTTGATATCTCTTAACAAATTCTCTTCTGTAAATATATTACACACAAACGGAGCCCGCTGAAACATGTGGATGTCATCCGCAGAAACCCGCGAAATGAACCCTCCCCTCCGCGAGAGCGGCCGGCGCGGGGGAGGGAGGGAGTTCGTTTGCGGGGGCGTCGGTCAGCGATCAAAAGTAACGCGCGCGCTCACTCGGCGAGGGCCGCGGCCCGGGTCGTTGCCGGGGCCGTTGCAGGGCGTCGTATTTGTTTTGCTACGACATAAATGGAGTCGATGGTTTGCATTTATCTTGTATGTATCGGCAATCGGTATTGATGCGTGTGTGCAAGCAGTCGGGCGGGGATGGTGCCCGAAAAGGGGTAGCAAGCGTGCTGCACGCGCGACTCGCTGCGGAGCAGAGCACATACGGGTGCAATTGGCCGGAGTGGCGACGCCCTCTTCTCCGTTGTTTGTTCTGCGGGCAGCGGTTGCAAAAATCGTCAATAATGCGCAGGACTGAGTTGCGTTTTTGTGTGTATTTTTTTCTGGATGTCCACGTCCGAGCAATCGCGTTGACGAAAACGTGGTTTCCTGAAAGCACATCCAATCTATGTTCATAAAATATGCAAGCTTTTTGCATTGTTATCGATGCTTCTGCTTTCGAATCGTGTCTTCTGTTCTAGATTTCCTTTGTTTTGGGAAAGGATAACTTCCCTTCCTTACCCGCAAACTTTCATACCTTTGTTAATACATCACATAATTTTTTCGTTTGCCATTTCATGATAGGAACATTTTTTAATCCATAAAAATTGTGAGTTGACGGTTCTGTGCTGTTGATTGAGTGACTACGAAAATATTGATCGACTAAACTTTGCTATTGCCGTTTGTTTTGAGGTCTGGTAATTTGTATGTTTGCCGAATAAAACAAATGTAAATTAAAACGCTCGTGTTAAAAAACATCCCTCGCCGTCCGTAATCCTACCTTTAACATTTGTATTTAAGCTTGGGAGGCGCAAATGGCAGGTCGTTTGAATCACCATTCTACTTCGGCAGCAATTACAATGGCTTCCTGCTGATTATAAGAAAGAACTACTAGTTAAAACGTACATTGTTGCGACCGAAATAAAAATGCTCTCTGACGCGCAAGAGTTAACTTAGATCTGTGGACGGGGATCCAACAGTAGATTTTCGAACAACTGAAAGTCATATCCGGTTTTACTTCAAAATGACACTCTGGTCATTTTCTGAGAAGCGGAAATGGAGAACGCAGTTCTTCCGACAGAATTTTAAAAGAGGTGTGCATTTTATTTCCTGCTGAATGTAATATCCTCCCAAAGCTCTTGTTTTTATTCAACTTTTTTAGAGGTCATTTTTACTCTGGTCTGAGGAAATTAAGAGTATTTGAGATCGTAAGAATCCTAACGCAGTAATTTCAACAGTGCGATTGTGTTCATTATAGTGGCAGTGTCATTATTTACTTAAAACTCCTCATGGTGTTTCTTTATGTCTCCTGTCCCTTGTTAATTTTATTTATTTGTAAAAAATATTTGGAATTTCTTGCAAACTACGTCCGTTCTTTCGGCCCACATTAGCCTTGCATCGCGTGTCCTCCATCCCAGGGGTTTTTTGTGCTTCTCCCTCCAGAGCGGAAGGAAGAAGCAATCGCCACCAAAATTATTGATGTCTGTCGCTGGGGTTTTGGTTTGGCGGTAACCTAATCTGAGCGGACTGCGTCCTTCCGCCCCTCCAAACCGATTCGCCCCCTCCCCCTCACAGGACTCTTATTCCACGTCCACCACCCTGCGTGTTGATACCAGCGTATTCACCACTCCCGTTGACACGCCATACTCGTGAAACCATTGCGATTTCGTTTTCCCGCTTTTATCATCTTCGCCTTTGTTCCTTTGCTTTCTTCCGCTCTGCCCTGTTCGTCTTATCGTCGCGTCGTGAACATCTGTCTTCCAAAGATAGACGTCTGTCTCCCGCCGTTGTTCCGACCCCCCCCCCCCTTCTAGCTCCCACGTTCTCGATCAAACTTCTCTCTGTTCTTCCACCACTTCCTCCACACTTCACCATTGAGGCCGTGTCGCCCTGCCACTCACCGCACCGCGCCGCGCCGTACCGCCTTCGTCTCACTCTCGACTCGTCTCCTCTCCGCTCCGCCCCGCCACCGCTGCCGACGCCACATCCTCCACCATTGTGGGGCTCCCTGCCGCGCGCCGTCACAGCGGGGCCCGCGGGGAGTGCGGCGCGCCGGCGGTTAGTGTGACTGCGAGCTGCGGATGTCAGTCGGAACAAATTGCGGCAGGTTCAATATCGAGATTCCTCTCGCGACGCGCTCGCCGCAGCGGGGAGGGCCGGGACTGGGGCGCGCCCGAAACTACATTATTTCATCCCTGTATACACGCGCTGTTCGATTGAAAGGAAGCGCAGGGGCGCCGCGGCAGCCGGGGCCTAATGTAATAGGGAGCGCGCGACGCTGCCGGATGCGGGGTTCCACAGGGTACGCTGACGGTCCTCCTCGCTTTTTTTAAATGCGCGTCTTCCACGCTGCGTCCTGGCGTGGTGATGGTACGTATTTTGGGAGAAGGAAGACAGGAATTTCCTCAATTTACTAACTTTTCATCCTCAAATTAATGGAGTTTTTGCTGCTCGTTTATTGTGGATCCTGAGAGGTGGTGGACACTGTTGTTGGAACGTGAAAGAAGCCAGAACGTTGACGCTCTTTTAAGACAGTCAGTTTTTCATTCAACAAAACTCGCAAATCCAATTTCGTGTGTTCATGTTTTACGTCGTTTCTGTTCTGAGGAAGTACACATTGCTCTTACGATATTAGATACTCCACGATAAATTTGTTAAGAGGATTTCGAAATCAGTTCTTTAATGTGTATCATGATATGTGTCGTGTTCACATCCGCCTTTGAATATATGCTAATAACGTTATCTCCAAGTAGAAGAATTCGTATGAAAAAGCATCGTACACAGAATTTATCAGCGAATTTATCATGCCAGTTTCAGAACTTCGGCGCCGAGGGACGTTCGAACGAAAAGATATTTTCTTGCGACCGCCTTTCACGAATGGTTGCGCGCTCCGCCCTCATCCACCAACCGCGCGCCCGGAAGGGGATTCGGGCCTCCCCGCTCCACCCGCGCCCGCAGCGCGAATCGCGTATAAATAAACGCCCCCGATGACCGCCGATGCCGCTCTAATGACATCCGGCGGACGCTGGCAGAGGCCCTGGGAAGGGCACGCGCCCCTCGCCTCTGGCTCTCGAACATGTACGTGCTTGCGCGCGCGTGTGTGTGCGTGCGTGCTTGGATGCGCGAGTGTGCGTGGAGTTTCGCGATCCGGCCGTCATCCCTCTGCGGCGCGCCGGACCCTGTCATTAGTGCGGCTGCCCCCCGAAGCCGGCGACGACGAGATAGGCCGGCGTGTGATACCGCAGTAACGAGAAAAATCCGGGCCCGGGCTTTTTGTACCCGTAATTAATATTTTAATTCGGAGCTGCGGCGGCGACGGTAGCAGGGGCCACCAGCGGAGAAATGTTCTGATACGGACACGAGGACTGTGTAGAGGCGAACCAGAAAATCGGTGGGGATGCGCGTCAGCAAGGGCATGTTACAGTGAGAACAATGTTCTGAACAGGGGGAAATAGTTGGTTGTGGTGATTTAACGACGTATTTGGACTAAGAACCTATTATTGCAACAATTTATCTAAGCGGGTCGCTTGTCGATTAAATGTAAGCTCTACTTTGTGGCCTGTGTACGTTTCCCATCGCAGAACCGAGGCTGAGCTACGCAAAACTTTCAATTGTAGTCGCGAAAAATAGAAAGAAAGGGTGATGCCAGAGTGAATAGAGGGCACCTCTAAAATTTCCTGGGACGGTATTGTTCGTAGTGAAATTTCGAGTTCGCTCTTTAATATTCAGCGGAACGTTCAAGTACTCTGGGCGGCCCTTACGTGTATACCGCATAGCCACCACAGCATCCACTGATGACATGTGTGCGGCGGGAGGGTCTGTCAGGTAGTGCGGCTGTCGGGCCAAAGGCAGAGGCAGCGGCTGCGGTCGGCGGCAGGAGTGCAGCGGGCTGCATGCGGAGAACGCCCGCGCTAGTAGCGCTGTTCATGTGACGTGGGGGGCGCGGGGCGTTTGGACGCGTGGCGCAGCGTGCGTGGGTGGGTGGGGGCTGCGTGGGCGCCGCAGGTCGGTTTCCGCTGCGTCGCGGCTGCGGAGAGCCCATTAATGCGCCCCCCAAAAGTCCGCGCGCGTACTGCTCGTTGCGCAGCGCACGTTTATTGTCGATAATGAAATTCGTTTGAACGTCACCCCGCTAATTCGCTTCCCGGGAATGGAGTGCTGCCGAAGGGCGCCGCGCCGCGCCGCGCCGAGCCGAGCCGAGTTCCCGGAGTGGCCTCCACTTGCCGGCGCTCCCTCTTCTGCTTATTTTACTCGCGCTCACCTCGTCCCGTCACTGGACGAAGTTATTCTTTGAATTTCATAGGCTCTTTTCTTATTTCACTTATTCCTGTGTCTTTCGGCTCCCTGTAACATTAACTGTATTTCCCAATACATATTATATCATCTAAAGATGCGTAAAATTTTCAAATAAAAAATGTAAACATGTAATTCGTTTACAAAATGCCGGAGATAAGATGACGAAAACACAGGTATTAAGAGTTGAATCGCGATATTTTAAATCTCGATTTTCAGTCGGTTCGTGTTGCAGGCGTTAATGGTCGCTCTGTTCGCCCTGCAGTCCTCTCCGCGCCCCGCGCCCGCTCTCTGGCTGGCGACGGCGCTGGAGCCGAAACTCGCTTTCATCAACGCCAAATAAACAGTCGGCTGACTCCGCGAAATACCAGACATTGTCCGAACTAATGCATAGTTCCGAGTGCGTCGGGAGGTAAGCAAACACTCTGGCAATTGTTTGGGAATACTTAGCTCTTGGACGCACTCAGATGGCCGCTGTGAAGGAGTTCCCAAATTGTTCAGACACGTCGCTTGGTATTAAACGTCGACTGTCACTACAAATTGTTATTACAATAAGTGTATTTAATACGCAGTGTTCTTGACTAATTTATTTTAAGATAGACTGTTCCACTAATATATTTTTTGTCATTGGGTTCATTCGCAATTCTAAAGAAAAGTTAACAATTGAACTATTAGTTTTCACTATTTTTTGATATTGTAGCATTTGTCCTTATCTGTTTATCGAGTTTTGGTTGTGTCACTCGTTAATTGATTTCAGTGGTTGCTTTATAATATTAAATTAAACCGAATGTCATTGAAATTACTTTTTTAAACCATTTCTTTTATTCTCCTTTCCTTTGAATTCCCATTGAATAGTGTGTGTTTTTTTCCGTTGGAAACGTTAATGAAACGCGAGATTGAAGTCCGGAGAACTCTTGCATCGGAGAGTGACTCGTTACCCGTGGTTTCGCGTGGTTCCGTGCGTCTCCTCAAGCCCTTCGCCCTTCCGAGAAACAGACGCACGCCCGCCGCCACCCCCGAAAGCGTTGGCGCGTGCGCACGGGCGGGAAAGTCCGCGCTCTGGCTCCCCCCTTCTCCTTCTGCGCCATGCCCCTCCCCCTTCCGCTCTCACACCGCGGCGCGCCACCGCGCTCACTGAGCACTCGATGGGGTTATTATATCGCTCGGAACGAAACGCGACGCAAGAACGCCCAGGCGGCGCCGCGGAGAGGGGCGGGGCGGAGCGTGGCGGAAAGCCGAGGGACGGCGAGGATGGGGACGCGCGGAAGGCGACGCGTTTCGCGCTCGACGCTTTTATTGCCGCCCCCGCCCCTGCTCCCCTCCCCCCACGCACGACCTTTTCGCCGCCGCTGCCCGAGGCGCAAGTGCCGGTCCGACCCGGAATCGCGGAAGTGGTTCGCGGTGGAATCTGTGCACTAGAGGAGAAATGGGCGATTTATTGCGTGCACATTAATAGGAACTCACGAATGTGAAAAAAATAATTTTGCGATATGTCACTTGAATAATTACGGATGTCAGACTATATTAGTTTCTGTTATTAATGAGTTATGTAGACTACAATAGCATTTCATTAAGAAAGAATGTTTTGCAAATAACGTTCTATTTTTACAAATCCCGTCATTTACGAAATATCGCATGTTGTGACACACGAAAAAGAAACTGTCTGATATTTTCGTTATTAATGTCACTCGGTTGTCTTGCGAGGCGGATTAGAGACCCGTGACAAATTTCTTGGAACGACGGCGCTGACCCGCGGCGGTGGCGCAGCGTCCTTCGCGCTTTCCGAGTCGCTGGCTCAGACGCCGCAGCAGCGGCTCGACGTTTCCGTGTGGTCGCGGGCGAGCGCGCGGCCGAGATTCAGCTGCCGTTGGCGCGGGACGCGCGAGCGACTGGCAGACAGATGGCGCGCCTCGCCGCTGACCCGCGCCGGCCGGTAGCTCAGCCTGAAAACATTTTGGCTAGACCGGGCGCCGGCCGCCGTCCTCGCTACCTGACCGCTTGGTGGGTTGCTTGAACGCGTCGCACCACTCGGCCGGCTACTCCTACAATCGCCGCCACGCCCATCCGTTGCCCCGTTTACACGTCCACCCACCACCTGCCCATCTCTACCACGTTCCATTACGCGCTCAGCGCTCCTAACGCTTGGGCTCACACGCTCTGCTCCTGCTATTGTCTACCTTCGTTTTTATGCGCCCACTTGCTTTGTTTTATCCTTTCGACTCCCCTTCATTTGTCCTCACCAGCTCGCAGGCATCCATCGCCGCCTGGCCACTGTCTACTCTCCACCATCCCTGCTTCCCGTCACCCGGTCCCGTCGGCTGGGAGGGGGGCCGCCCCGCCCCGCCCCCTCTGCCCTGCCCGTGCCGTCGGCTCGCGCTACCGCGGCGATGGCCCATTTAGATTAGCAAAGGCGCGGCGGTGGCAGCGGCCGCCGCGACTGCCCTTCCCCGCCTCCTCCGCGTTTTCCCCACCCCGGGCCAGCCCCGGGGGCCTGGGTCGTTACGGCGCCGAGGAGGAGGATGAGAAGGAGGAGGAACGGCGGCAGGATGCAGATAAGAGGCGAGTCTTGCGTATCACCCGGAGTAAATAAGGAGTGGGCGTGTCCCCGTCCCGGGAGCGCCTCGCCGCGTTCTTTTCGGGCTAAATATATACACGGCGCGAATGCCGTGCTCCTGTATGCTTCGCGTTTCAGGGCTCCAACTTGCAAAATTTTCTGCGAAGGGCTCAACTGAGAATACTCGCAACTTAACTCGTCTTTTAAAAGTATTGTGCAATTGCCTGCGTGTCCGCTTGAGCCACTCAAAATGGTAGGGAAAATGCCGAAAAAATTCCGTTGATTTTCTTTCCACTTATTTTCTTATTGCACGCATGACGAATCTCTTCTCTTGTGCATGTTTTTTTTTCCTGATTTTATTTGTTTTTTCTTCTTCATCTGCATCTTAAGAGGCAATATGGTGTCGAGTACGAAACTCGTCACCGCCGCTACATGATGAGATTAGTTTCTAATTGGAAGTACTTCCCGCCGAATTTCTTTCTGCGAGGTTGAAAACATTTCCAGGATCTGGAACGAGATCTTCAACGCTTTGGGCGTCTTATCGGATGCGCTATCCAGCTACGCCTAGAAGACGACGCATCATCCCCTTCCCCGCGGCCGGCGTTAGCGAGATCGCCCGTTTGGCCCGCCCGTAATCGGCCATCCCGTTTGCATGCGCCTTGCTTAATAGGCGGGGCGGGTCGCCCCGAAACGGTATACGGCGTCTTGTTAGACGGCGGAGCGCCTTGACGCCATCAGGCATCAGTGTAAAGCGCAGCCCGCCAGAGCGCCAAGACGTCGTTGGCGCGGCGAGGGCGGCGAATGAGGACGCCGCTCGCTCGCTCGCTCGCTTGCCCGCCTCCGCGGTGTTTGGCGCTCGTGGCCGCTGCCAAGGGAGGACGTGGCTCTAAAGATCAGATAGCTGTTTGCAGTCTCGGCGGGAATGAAATCTTCCAAGAGTCGTTTAACAAACTTCTGTAGAAGGGATCTGCGCCGACAGGCTTTAAATTAATTAACACTGAATTTTGCTGTCAGTTCTAGATAGTACTTTAAGTCCCACAGCCAAACATTACTGAATTTACTTTCTGCTGCCATTGCTTCGTGCTGCAGCTAAACTTATTTCCCTATATTTCTGTAATACTGACTGCTCGCACCATTATCTACTTGTAAATATGTTACAACATAGGATATCTTTAAAGAGCACGAATTTATTAATTTTTAGATACAGCTACATTTGTTCCACTAGTATAATTAACACTGTGAAGGAAAGCAAATATTTTTCTATTTACTCTATCTCGGAATTAATTTTTACTAAACATGTAGAAACAACGCTTTGAGATAACCTCAAACTTTTTCATTTCGTTTGTGTACATAGCACTCGGCGGTTTGGCGCTGGTTCGAAAAGGGACGGATAATTTCAGGTATTTTGTATATTTGGGGTTGTTTTTTATATGAATATATTTCAAACTTGGGTTCTAATGGTTTTACTGGAAATATTCTGGGTTAGTGCGTTGTGTGCGTTTGTCGTGGACAAAACAGAAGCACACAAATTCATGGTATGGAAAATAACGCTGTTGCCGTCGGGTGTCAGGGTTCGACTACGAATGAGGAGGAAATGTTTCAGCCAACCTTCCGTGGCGTTTTCAGGTTTTAAATGCGTCAATATGGTCGGAGTTTAGTTTCAAATGCTCTGTAACGTCTGGACAGACGAGAGACACACGACTCCGGCAAACCGACAGCAAAAACAACATGCGTTGATCACGATTTGGATGTCAGGATGGACTGTGTTTTAAACTACATAGTGTTTTCGGGTGTCAGGCCGCGACAACGCAGGCTAAAGCGCTGCCAGGCGCAGCAGAAGACACGCGAAAGGTGAAGGGGCGCGACCGAGAAACGGCGAGGAGGCGGAGGCGGCGTCACCGACAAGGCTGGCGGAGAGAAAGGGAGTGCCCCCGGGGCCGTGGCTCCCTCCTTTCCTCTCTCCGCCCTCCCTCCTCCTGTCTTCCCGTCCCTCCCTCCCGCGCGCCGACTTCCTGACCCGGCCCACTCGGCCTGGTGATGCGATTACTGCACGCTAACTAGCGGGCGGCACGCACGCCGCCAGCCAGCGCGGCGCCGGCCGACGGCGGCGGCGGCGGCAGCAGCTCGGATCGCCCCTGGGCCCCGCGCCGACGCGCACTGGCCGAACACACCGCGCGGTGGAAAATCAGCGAGTTTTGTCAACGCTTTTAAGTCGATAGGGTTTGCGACTTCTCCAAAGGCTTGGGATTGATTGTATTCAAAAAAGGGTTTTCTCGTGACCGCGCTCTCAAACCTTGACAAAAAAAAATGGTTTTAATTACTCTCAACATAATTTGCCTGCTTGTTGAGTTTTTAATATTTTCACTTCTTCATCCGTAGACACATATTGCCACCCTTCCTCATGCTAGTCTTGTTAGTACATTGAGAGAACGAATTCGGCTGAAGAGTAATCCAATTCTGTCGCCTCCACCAGGAGTAGTTAATTGAAAGTAATCTCTGTAGGTTCTTGGTCTCGAATTAACATTTGCTTTACGGACTACGTGAAATCTACTCTAAAATCATACCTTCGTAAGAAGTAGTATGAATATTACAGAATCAATCTTATTGGTATACATTAAATTGTGGGGTATTTTAATTCGACCTTAGTGGGAAAACCTTAATTACACATTTGTGGCCTGGTGAAAAGGTCTTTCTCCCACCGTGCTACGGTGGCACAGGCAGTTCCCCGACCCCCGCTCTCGGCCCCGCGCCTGCCTCCGCCTCCGCCGCCGCTACGCGTGCTGGCCGGCGACGTGGGCGCCTACCCACCCGCCCACCAATCAATAAGGCCGTCGCCATGGCAACACGCTACACACCAGAGGTGCCAAAACTGGGCTAGGGCCGTGCCGCCACGAGATGGGCCTCCCCGCTGTCAATCACGGCGCTCCCTTCGAGCCCGCCGCCAGCGCCACGCCACGCCACGCCGCGACGCCCCACTCCCTCTCCGCCGACGCCGCATGGCGCGGTGGCGAGCGGGGCCCGATTTGGGTCGACGTCCTCGTCCGCGAAACTGCTGCCTCGAGATGATGAGCTGGGGAATAGGTGACAGGAAAGCCTTCAAGAAACCATTGCCGTGAATACGTTATTTATTGATTATTTCATTGAAAATATTCTACAAAGCCTAATGTTGCAGTTACATTTGCTTCATATGAGGTTTTACCATAAACATTTTAAATTATCAGGGGAAAAAATAAGACAACAAAGAAGAAATAATTATGCTTTTCCAGGAAGTACTTCTAGAATGCTTCATAGTTAACTAGTTTCGACGGTGTCACCAGTTTCGATATCGAATGGTATGATTTGACCCAAAAATTCAAATTTACAACGTACTTTGAGAGCAATAATGAAAACAAAACTTGTGCCCAAGCATCAGGCCTCAACGTTATATTATCATCTGCTAATGGTGTTATGAGTTAATGTCGATAGTGTTTCAAGGAGGAAACTATATTACATTTCTGGAATATCTGTTTGGCTTAAAGTAAAAAAAAAGAACGATTTTGAAAATTACATTCCTTGGATCGTTGTCTGTGTATTTAAATCCCAAATTGGTACTCTATCCGTGATGAGAGAAGTAGATACGCGCCTCTCTAAAAACCACACACAGCGCTCATCTAGGGATCGACGCGTGCTTTCCAGAGGAGTTGTAAACAAGCCGCCATTTAGCTGCCCGGAAATACGCGGCCATGCGTCATTGCCCGCCGCGTTTATTGCTGAACGACACGTAAATAAATAGAGCGGCCCGCGTTGCGACAGTGATCGAACTGCGTCTGGGGCGAGCGCTATAATCGTCCGCGCGCGCCTCCTCCTCGCCGACGCTTCTTCCACTGCGTCTTCCACTTCGTGGTCTAGCCTCCCGCATCAGATTCTAAAGACGGTTCATCAAGTTTTCTACTTTTTTTGATTATTTGGTAACGGGCGTCCAAGAAAAGGTTCACTAAAACATGAAAATACTGTTCTCGTTAGTTGCCTAGTTTTTTCTTCAAAAGTTGAAGTGTGTTATGGAGGTTACTAAAAGTGTAACAGTAAATTACTTTTAAGTATCAGAATGATTCGCTTGTAAATATTGTTTTAAAAAATACTTTCCTACAAACTGTTAACCTTAGGCAAATTTGAAATTTACAACGCAGTATGGAAGTTGGGCGGTATAGTGCCGCTGACTGTTGTGGAACATTGCTGGATCTCCTGCCCATGAGTTTTTTTCTTGGAATAAATGAAAGGTACTTTTCTCATTTGCACAAAAGCTGGAATTTTGAACGAGTGCAGTTGAGGAAGTTCGCGCGATGAAAAGTTGCGATTCGGCGCGCCATACACCGAAGAGCGGAAGTCGCGTGGTGCCCTTGGTAGGCGGTGCCCTCCAGCCCACCTTGCCCTTCCGCCGCCGCGTCCTCTCGGTGCGATCCCGGCACTGCCCCATCTCTCCTGCAGGTAGTTCACGAAGACTTCCATCAGCATGTAAAGTAGTCTCCGGTCCTCTGCCTTGGAAAACAGCAAAGTTGTTATGAAGATAAAGATGTAAATTGTCGAGCGCGATAATTTTTTTTCTTTCCTTTGCCTTCGTCTCCCGTGTTGTTGTTGTATGTGTGTGTGTGTTTTATGGCAACGGCAATACAGATGTTAGCACACGTTTAGTTTGAACCTTGCTGGAAACAAAATCCAATTTGCATTTTTATGAATACGCGGGGACGGCGGCGGCTGCCGTCGTGGCGCCGGGTCGTGTCGCGATGGAGAGGGAGAGGGACGGGTGGGGGGGAGTGGGAGGGGGTGCCCCGCGATGCTGTTAATTAGCACCTTCCTCCTCGATCTCGCCACCGTCGGGCGCCCCATGCGCCGACTTGAGGCGCGTGTGAACTGCCCTGGCGCGGGCTCGACATTACTCTCGTTTTGTTACGACGCGGCCTTTGCGATGGCCTCGTTCTTTTAAGAGCTCTACGAGGCTTAAGAGCCGGAAGTCGGATGTTCGTCGCATCAGTTCGTAACATTTACCTGATAAGATAGGGTTTATTAATTAAAGTATGTTTCCTCTACTTCCATGGATGTTCTCTACTTCAGCGTTTCCCACATTTAAAATTAGTTTATGTATGACTCTTTCTTTATACACTCAGGAGGGAGTGATCTTTTACTTACGCTTTTGTAATTTTTTTTTTTTCTGGTTTGTTTAACTTACTAAGTTCTCTTCGCTGTTGAATCGTACCCGCCCTGCTTTTTTTTTCTTTTTTTCTTTCTTTTTCTTTTTTCTTTTCGCATCGAGACCCCTTTCGGCGCGTCTTTCTCCCCCACGCAGCTTTCTCAGCCACCGCGCACGTCGTCTCGTCGCGCGTTATCCCTCGGCCTCGCCCAATCTCGCCCGCCGCATCCACGCGGGCTTCACCTCTCGCTCGCGAGCCTCGTCCCACTTCGTCCCGTCCCGTCCCGCGCGTGCGGTTTTTGCGAGCGCCGCGCCGCGCCACGCCGCACCGCGTCGTTCTCTTTTCGTGCGGCTCGTCGAAGCTTTTGTCGAGTCGGCGAGCGGCGGCGGTGGCGGCGGTGGTGGCGGCGGCGGCGGAGCGCCCCCCAGTCTCGTCGCCGCTCTCGCCTCGCCCGAGAGCTGCTGCTGCTAGCGGCGGCGTCGGTCGCGAGACGAGCGCTTCGTGAGATGCTCCGAAAAAGGGCGGCGAGATAATAGAAGAGCCGCGGGCGCCGAGGCGAGCAGCGCGGATGGGAACGCGGCCGGGTCCTTGTGCGGAAGCCCCGTCCCTCCCCTCGTTTTCCCCTGCACCCCGCGCACTCTCCGCGGCTCTCTCTTGAGAATTCTCGCCGCCTCACCCACACTCCGTCTGCCTTGTTTAGTGGGAGGCGTGATACTCGCGTTGACCGAACACCGCGTGTTCGATACCAGGTGAAGGCAACAAAGTTGTATAGTGTGAAATTTTTGCGAAAAGAAATAAATCCGGCGATCTTATGACGTAGATTTTCTTTGTTTAGATGGGATTCGAGACTACTGTACTGTTCGTAATGAAACAAAAGAGAGTAATCTTTTCAAGAATTACGAGACGCGGGTCTTGCACACACGCTCGTGCTGTGGGCAACACCTCAGCGAGACGAATGCCCTACCTCTTTAACTGCACCAACTCCGCTGCCGGGGACGCAACGGCGCACCGCGGCGTGCCGACGAAAAGCCGATAACAAACCCACCGCCTTCCCCTTTTTGCGACGTGCTCCGAGGACCTCGCACGCTACCCTTTATCTTGGGCAAGATAATTGATTCGGCATTGGAATAGGAATTGATCCTAATGGAACGAGCGCATGTTAATAGGCGCGTTTTCCTGCCATTACGAGGCAGCGCGTAGGCTATGCCGACACTGCGTGGAGGTCGCAGAGTCACCCATACGACCGCTGCTGCCTGGGGCCCGGAAAAGATCCTGCCCACTCGCTGCTCCGATGGTGCCGATTTAGATTGGCGTGGCATTATCAGTGGTCTGGCGTGTTGTCGTAAACATTTGATCACTTCCTGAGGAAACAGTTGGTTGTGTTAAAATATGTTTTAGGGTATTGTAAGCGTTCTTAATAAAGACACTAACCCATCGATAATGCTACCCTTTTGCCTTCTTGTATCTTACAGGATGTTCACGACCAAACTTGTTTGTTCGCGAAAGTTGCGTGTTATTGGCATATGTTTTAATGCTGGCCAAGATTTATAATCGTAAGAGGAAATAAAAACACTAATAATAATAATAATAACAATAATAATAATATACAGTAGGAAGGAAATAAATGAAAAATTTATGTCTTAGATATATCCACACCACAACATTTATTCAGTATCATTTAGTTTTTATAGTATTGATCCCTCTAACGACGGACGCTCTAGGCACGGTAACAATAGTAGTACCAATGTATGCTGGGTCATACTGCTTGAAGGAGCGGAATATCACATAGTGTGCATAAAAGTATGTAATAAAGGTGTGCTCGTTTTTCTAATTTTCCATATACTATGTTAACGAAGCATTTATTCATTGCCGTTAATTTTTTTCCGAGGGCCTAACGGCGTTCGTAAAGCGCTCTCGGTGCGAACGAATCCCCTCGGCCACGCGGTCGCAAAGGGGCGCCCGAGCGCGCTGGGATTTGTGCCTCACGAAGCACTATCGATGTGACCCGGCGGCGGGCGTCGCGACGCGGCGGCGGCGCCGGCGCCGGCGGCGTGGCACGCGCGTGCAGCGGGCGTCGCGTGCGAAACAAAGGGGAGCATTGCGGCGGAAAACGAAAAAAGGAAACCCTAGCGGGCGTGCGAGCGCGCGCGCGGCGCCGGGGCGTCGGGACGGTGCGGCGTCGAGTTCGGTGCCTGGCCCACAACGGAGGGCTAACCCTTCACCTTTCCGCCGGGCCAGGCGCCGAGGTGCAAAGAAAGAATGATGCCTCATGCAAATGCGCGTACTGCTGTTTCTGGGTGTACGCGCCAGATGGAGCTGTAAACGTATTTCTTAGGTTTCTTTCTCTTCTTACAAAATCTCGTTTTCTTGGTAATGGAAGTAAACGTCGCATGGTCAGAAGACACTTTGTGATGGAGATTGTGATGTGCGATTGTACCCTGAGCAGAGACCAGGGAAGCAGTTTACTCCTTCATGACCTCCCCGTTTGTAGACACCTGATCATAGTTGGTTTGCCTTTGCCGTCCATTGCCTGAAGAATAATAGTGATGTGAATTATTGTGAATAAGAGCGTGTTCTTCTGGGATACGTTATTGTTCAAAACCCCGAGCTTTAGGCTAGGCGTACTTAGATGATGCTCAGTACCCCTGCTTCAACATGGCTGGCACCAAGTCATGCATTTGAAAGCAGGTAAAAAGTATAAGGAAATATGTATTTTTGTTCAAAAGCAAATAAGAACAAAAACAGGCGCATAATTACAATGCTTGAAAATATATGTGTTACGCAATGTAAACGTATAGGGTTTAAATGAATACATTTCTTAAACCGCAATGTCTTTATTTCTGATTTGCCAGGCTAAGGTGATTCTGCCCATAGTACTCTTTTCTCAAAAACCTCGACCTCGCGTTCCCTTATTTTTATCGGCGTGGTCACCTCCGGGTCTCCATCGATGTGCCCCCTGTATCAACTTCCGGTGTCCCTCATCTCTTACTTACCTTCATTTCTCCTTCTCAGTTCCCTCGCCTCCGACCCCCTCTCGCTTGGCGCGCTCGGCCCCTCCCCGGCGTCTCGAGCCTCCCCGTCCCTTCGTCACCACCCCGCCTCGGCGACCGCCAACGTCGAAACTTCGCTCTTCGGAGGCGGCAGCTGGCGGGACGTCGGAAATGGAAAAGCGTGTTTCCCGGAGAAACTGCATTGTTTATTATGATAAAGAAGACAGGTAATTTTATACCTCGCTTATTCGCGCGGGTGCTTTTCGACGACGAACGACGCGGGTGTGGGGGAAGGGGGAGAGGGAGGGCGGCTTCATTCATCGGCCTCGCCCTCCTCGCGCGCTTTCCCGACCTTCCGTGGCGTTGCCGTGCGACAGCCCACTCGAGCTGTCCATGCACGTATGCGGCCCTAGTTATTTCCCTTCGGCTCACTTCCTCCTGCCTTTTCTCTGCTTTTTCCAGTTTTATAGTTCTATAAATCATTTTACTCGTTTATTCTCCTCATTCTGCCTTCTTCCTCCTTTCCACACATTTTCCTACATGTATTTCGTCCCTATCCTGACTTCTATTCTTCGTTAAAGACATGTGCGTCCTTACAACAGTCTGCCAGTTCTTGTTTTCTTTTAACACATGCTCTATTTCGTTACTCCTTCACCTGCTACTTCCACTTTCTCGACTATCTTTGACCGTTCTTCCCCTTGAAGAATACACCTTCTCTCCGGCGATGCCGTTCACCTACCGCTCCTTTTGCCGTTCCCTCCGACACACACCCTGCTCTCGCGCTTTGGGCCCGCCCGCCCGCCCGCTTGTAATGGAAATGCTAACTTAATACAACAAATGCTATTTTTAAGCAGCGGAATGGTATACGGCGCGCAGTCGCGCCATCCATCGCGCGGCCAAACTGGTCCCTGGGCGGCCGTTGCGCCGCCCGTAACTCAGCGCCTCGGGCTCCCAGTTGCACCCTCGAGTCCTTGTTACGGGCTCCGCCCCGCCCACCGGCGCGTCCTCCCCGCCCAGCCCCCCGCCCCGCCCGCCGCCCCGCCCGCGGTGTCGTTCCCGCGCGCAACGTCTCTGGCGCGGCCGGAACCGGAGAACGGCGCCGCTGCGTGCCTGCTGGTGCTGGCCGTGGAGCGTACGTGTCGGAAGGTGCGCCGTATCGTTGCAAGCGACGCTGTTTTAGAAATTCCTGTTTGCCCTGGAATATCCTTGGGACGTGTCGTTTTAGCAGGAAACCAGCAGTCTTCTAACGCTTTCAAAAACATCAAGCTTGAACTGTAAAATTTGTGGTTTTGAAATCGAAATGAGAATTGATCGTCTGTTAAATTTGTTTCAAAGTTTTAAGGATTCATCATTTACGTATGTTTGGCTTACTGTTCTGTTTTTTATATGAGTATCACTTATTGGCAGCTTTATATTATACTACCAGAACTCTTACGATTGCATCACACAAATGGAAGATCTGAACAAACGTTGCCTCCGAAAAGTCGTTGTCGTTCTCCGGTGCGCAGTGCGTGCCTGGCAATCCACGCGCTCCTGGTCCGCGATGTCTCTTCGGCCGACAGCTCTCCCTGGGCGGCGGCCGCGCCTGGCGCCCTGCCTGGACGAGCGTCGGGCACGCGCGGGCGCTCGGTCGCGCCGGGCCGTAACCGTCCGTCAGGGGAGGCCGTCGGCCGCCCACGCGCCTGCCGAGCCACCGCCCGTCCTGTCCGCTGCCCCCGAGCTCACTCACCTAGCCTACTCACCTACTTCGCCCTAGCTCCCCTACTACCTCGCGCTGGCAAGTTCACCGTATCCTTTCTCGACTATATCGCTCTAGCACGCCCACCTCCGCTAGTTTGCCTACCACGCCCTAGTTCTTAGATTGTTCACCGTGCCCTAAGCACGCTCTCTCAACCAAACTTGCTCACCGCGCCCTAGCTCGCCTGCCACGCCCAGTTTATCTATCTCGTCCAACCTCCCCACATCGCTCTACCTCTCCCACCGTAACCTAGCTCACCTACTTCCCTTTAGCCCGCCCACATCGGTTACTTTGTCCACGTCGTTCTAGCCCGCTCATTTCGCCATAGCTCACCTTAGTTTGCCCACTGTACCGTAACCGCGCCATCTCACCCTTGCTCGACCTCCTCGCTCTAGCTCACCCACCTCTCCCATCCACCCGCAACTCGTCGGTCCTTCCGCCTCATCACCTGCTTGCCCCCACGCTCGTCCAGTTGTCAATCCAAGCCGAAGCGCACGTGCGCATGCAGACCTCTCGCGCGTTTCTCACGCCCACGCCCCGCGCTCGGCCGCTGACGGATACGCGCCGCGGTGCCCAAGATGACTCGGCGGTTATATCTGTTCATGGGACGGCGCTGTCCAAATGTTTGCCCTGGGGTAATCCGGCAGGCGGGCGGGGGCAGGGCAGGGGGCGGGGCGGCACGCGGTCCGGGTCAACACCGCGCGACCGCGGGGCGGGTGGGCGAGCGAGGGCGCCTCAACCCTACATTGACACCCCCGAACGTGCTCTGTGTGTGCGCTGCGGCAATGACACACGCGATCCGATCCGAATGCTAAGTCCCGGGGTTCGCTCGCGCGCCCGCTTAACCCTCCGACCGCCACCGCCATTACTACCCGTCTCTCGTGCATCCCGTCCACTACGAGAGCGTTTTCGATCTACAGCCACCGGCTGGAGGGACCAGCATTATATGCGAGCGCGAGCTGCGTCCGCTCACCGCGAATGGCAAACTCGTTGGACTTCACGTCCACCACAATAGCGATGCGTCTTCCCCAAAATGAACCTTCATTTCTTGTTTGACGCATCACCTTGACAGTGGGTATTGAATGAATATTGAATTTTTGACAACAGGCAGAACTCTGCTTCCCAGTCTTGAGTAAGATGTTTTGCAATACTATTTATTCACAGGGGAATTATGAAAATATGGTCCATCAGGAAAAATGTAGTTTAGAAAATTGTATTCAGCATAATCCTGAGATATCTTATTCTGGGTTTGCACGACGTGAAAGTTTTTGCTGGACGCTGTAAGCGGTCTATATACTTCATGCGGTACGCACCTGTTTGACGGGTTGCCTAGTAGGAGAGATTCCCCAGAACGCCCGTGACTAGTTCAGAGCTCCCTGTTGGAAGCCGCCCCGGCGTTTGGGGGTATAGCTGAAAGGGCGGGAAAGTTGCCAAACGTTGATTAATTTGTTTGGAGAGACGAATGTTTCGCTTGAGTTAGCGGAGTGATTAAGGAACGCGCTGCTCGCCACATCATGGTAAACAAATTCGGCTTTGCTTGACGGACTGGAGAGCGTTCTCGTGTTGATAATAGTGTGGCATAAGTAACTTCCAGGAATGAGGTGATGTAATTTTTCACACTAATTTTATTAATTTCTTCTATTTAATAATACGGGCTAGGCTGGAAGTGTTTATACATTTTGAATACATTCTTTTTAAAACCGTCGCTGCAACAGTATGAATTTCGCGTGGTAACATTCTTATGCGTTTCATCTGCTATTTTGAAAGGAATAATTCATGTATTCACATCGATTTATATTCCGTCGTTTTGGGCGACAGACGAAACGTCAGCAAGTTCTGAAGCGCTGCTAGCCGGGAGTGAGCGGTGCGGGAACAGGGTGAGGTAGCGGTCGGGAGGGCGAAGAGAGCGCTGTGACTCCTCCCCCCTTCTTCCGCGATCCGCCCGCGCAGCCGCTTTGTCCCCGCCAGTGTCTGTCGCCGCCACTCACCGGCGCGCTGAGGCCGCAAACGAAGCGCGAGGGCGGAAGGGGCGGCGAGGGCCGAGGGCGGAGGACGAGCGTGGCTCCTCGCTCGACGCAATTCGCGTGCAAGGCGATGCGCGGCGATGAGGGTGGGCGAACGTGGGTGGGAATATTGGGATAATCTGGGCGATACGAACTTTTACATTGCTTCGCAATGTATTATAGCTAGTTATCGTCGTAAGGCAAAATGCAGAAATTAGAACAGTTTGACGTCTTTCGAGCACGTAATAATTAATTTGGTATCGTAACGGTTTTTGACATTGAATTCAAACGTACTTATACAAAACATACTTAGATGTTTAAATAACTCATAAAATAGAAAGTTCATTGAAAGAATTAAATGCAAGTCGCCCCATATTTCAAACTTATTTTCTTCCGAATTTTATCTATTATTCTACCTGTAGTACATAATTTCCCCTTTTACTCTTTTCTTTATTATTTATTCTTTATCAGCGCATTGTGATTGGCATTTCTCGCATACATTTCTGTCAACTGTTGTTCACTCACATCCGCCAGAGTCTCTCCTACTCTCTTCCTACTAACTTCCGTCTTTGTTTCTTGCTTCGCCGGCGTCCGGGCCGGTTATGCCCTCTCCCTGTGCGCCCGACGCCCCCCTCCCCTGCCCCTCCGCCGCGTTCGTGTCCCTCGTCGCCCTCCCGCGACAGAAAGAGAAGCGTCGGACGCGCAACTCGGCGCCGCGACCCGCCATCGTGCCGACGCTGACGCCCGCTCGGCGCTCCGCCCTGGCGTATTTCGGGGGACCGCGCGCGCGACGTTGGTCATTAAGCAGAGCGGCTGACAGCAAGACGCTGTGGCGGCCGGCCCACGCTTCGCTCGGGTTGGGGCCGGGGGCGGGGAGGCGGAGGGAGGGGCGGGGCGAGGGAAGAGGCCGGCGCGGTCGCCGCGCCTTCCATTGTCCACAGCACAAACACAATTTCCGCCGCTGACGGCGACAACGCGGCCTGCGCCCCGGCCCCGCAATCAAAGGGACGGGGAGACCGCCCTTTCGCCCGCCCGCCCGCTCGCCTGCGCGCGTGGCCGCGCCAGCCGGCGCGCGGGGCGACGGAGGGGCGGGGGCGTAGGAGGCGGGGCGGGGCCGGCCGAAATCAATGGGCGCCAGATTGCAGGCTCTTCGCGCCGCTTATTATCGGGGCAGCCCGCGCCGTCCGTGGCGAGTGACGGTGGACGCAGGGCACCTGGCAGGCGCTGGTTAGGACGCTCTCGCGCGCGCGCCGGCTCCGCCCACACGGATACTGATGCCCCGCGGCTGCCTCCTCCCTGCTTTTGGATTTCTCTTTGGATTGAGTTTCTTGTTGTGGCCAGTGCACAGACGTTAATGCTTAGTACACATCAATCTAAGGAACGAACTATTCCAAAAGAATTCTTTCGGCAACTGTGTACATACTAGTCACGCACTTTTTCATCGCACTGGTTTTAATTCACCTTAACACAGCCGATTCTGGAATCTACATATTTAAAAACAGGGATCTGATCGTTATCCCGAGTAACAAGCAAAAGAGCGCTTATTATACTGACGAATCATTTCGCTCTAGACAATTCACCTATCATCGAGATTCTGAGATCAAACATTTGGATCGAATATGTTCGGCTTGGTTTTAATGATTACCGCATTGCAAAATTATCTACATTGCACATAATTATGATGAAAGCATTCAAGCAGCCCACGTAAACAGCAAGCAATTATTTACAGAACGCTAAATAAATTAAGGTGAAATTTTTTTGGTTGAACACCCTTGTATCTCGTCCTCTGTTTCCCCCATCTCCCTTCTTCTGTCGGTTTCTTCTTCTGAATTCTTGTATGTACATTTTTGATTTTTTAAATACAAATGTTTGAACTCTAGTTATGGAAATGCGCTCTTCGCCTTTGAAACTAATTCGCGGCGGACAGTGAAATATTATATGTGAATTCCTCTCGTTTTTGTCGGCTCTCTTCCTCGCGATGGGGAAACAGTCGTGGCGGGCGGGTCAACAGCTATGTTTGCCACGTAGCGTGCGCCCCATTCGTCGCCCGGTTTGATTAGGTAGCTGTGACCCTCGCTTGCGACGCGCCGCCTCGCCCGTGTGCTGGGAAGGGGGCGGGGGCGGGGGCGGATGCCGCGCCAAGGCTCGCCCGCGCATGCGCCTCGCCGTTGTTTCCGCGTAATTAAGTCGGCTCTCTTCGGCGAACGTCGGCGAGACGTCTGGCAGCTTTAATTAAATATCCGGAGCCCCCGAACAAGCGAGCGGCCAACCACCGCCGCGGCTGACGACGGTCCGGCAAGGACGCGGCGGACTAGCGGGACTGCTGGATGCGCGAAGCCCGAAGACGGGAACGGAACTGCGGGCCGGAGTACATGTCGATGACAAGGCGTGTTACAATGTTTTTTTTCTGCCGCCAGTATTAGCAAATGTTTATTTAGGAAGGCAGGGTTTGCCGAAAAACATTGTTGCGTTGAAAATTCATTTAAGAACTATCCGAAACACAAACAATCGTTTTTACAAAATATAAGTTTGAATGGTTTGGGCTGTGTAATATTTCCATGAATGTCATTTTTAATTTTTTTTTACTTGTTTCTCCTCACATTTTTCCATTTCTTTGCTTTTGTTTGTCTACGTATATTTTCTGATTTTCTACTTTAATTTGTTGTGTCCTTTCCTCCGGTCACTTCTCTCTCGTAATATTCCTAGGCCCTTAACGTATGCGCTGGGGCAGAAGCATTTCCATGTAGGACTACCTCCTCGTTTTTTCTCGTCCTCAGTTCTCATGGTGTGGAGACCCTCAGAAGAGGTCTGGCCGGGCTAGGTCTGCGATGCGACACGTAGGCCGGAGGGGGAGAAGAAACGGGCGACCAACGACGATAGCGCGGGTGAAACCGTCGCTCTGACATAAGGACTGCAGTGCAAGCCCTAACCGGGTGGACGTCGCGTTTTGAGCAAAACTGTCATCCTTTCGTCCGACCGTCGCTCGCTGGCGTTCTGCAGGTCATGTACATGCGTTAGGCATGCAAGAAGATAGAGTATTTCCCGAAGCTCGTTTTGGGATAGGATACTAGCATTACTAAATAAGACGGGACGGGGAGTCTCCTGGCCATTGGAAGCGAGTAATCATTCCACATTTGAATTCGAAGCAAAGCACTTATAACGTTCTGCTGGGTATACACTAGATCATCATTCATAAATGTATTTGACTATGTTGAACATATTCTAACTAACCACTGATACCAATAAAATCTGGATTGTAAGAAAAAGAGGATCGTATATTTAATGTTTGAAGAAGAGAATAATGTGGGTTTTATTGAACTAGCGCTACTATCACATTATCGTTTTAGTATTCCTTCTATTATTAGCACTATGTTTTCGTTGAACTGCCGCACCGCCACCTGAAAATAATTCCATTCATCAAAGCGCGGTGAGCGGTTACTGTGTTCCTGACTCCGCAGTGATTAATGAAATTGATTTCATTGAATAATTATCATGCTCAGTGCAACATCGGGTCTAATTTCATAATGATTATCCGCCGCTTTACGCATGCTAGAGTATACGTTCTCACGCAGTTGCTCCCCAACCTTTTTACCAATGTCTCGCTCCTCCCTCCCTCCATCCCTCCATCTCTCCCTCTTCTCTCTTTACTCTCTCTCTCTCTCTCTCTCTCTCTCTCTCTCTCTCTCTCTCTCTCTCTCTCTCTCCCCCGAGGGAGAGGCTAAAGCCATAATCCACGGACCGTAAGAGCGGACATTTTATAGGTGCGAAACTCGATAAACTGACAACACTACGAGGTCTAAACAACATAAAGTAGAGAGTGGTGCTGGGCGGAAGAACGGTATCTGGAGTGAGCATCTATTCTTGCCTGAAAATGGGTGATGGATTTACCCACAAGTTATCCAAGTTTATGTCCAGAATACGTTCAGCAGACACGGGTCATCGCATTGATACTAGGCAGCAGAGTAATTTTCCTAAAATAACAAATTGTGTTCCAAACGGGTATTGTTTTTTTCGTGATTCACGAAACACTTTCTTTGTGCATTGAATATTTCGACATGTCAAATTATTCGTAAACTGTTGTATGTGTGAGCGATATCAGTTGTTGCTCAGGGGAATGAAAGTGAGGGCTCTTCTGGCCCTGATGAGGCGGGTCGCTTGGAATGACGGAAAGTTCGTGATGCGACGCGCCTCGGCGAGCGCGGGCGGGTGGCGGCGGCGGCGGTCTCGGCGCTCGGGCCGATAGTTTATTTAAGGGCGCGTCCGAGGATCGATGGCACGACTTGGGCCGTTAATTCCGGCAATGGTGGGGGGCGGGCGGGGAGGAAAGGGCGGGGTCGGCGCACGCGAGCACCCCGCGGCGCCGTCGCCTTTAATTAAACCTCGGCCACCCCTGCCTCAGCCCCGTCCCCATCCCCGCCCCCGCGCCTCGCCACGCCATTGCCGCCTGGCGGGCCGGCAGCCCAATCTGCCGGCGGTGGAGTCGCGCTGAAAACCCAGCTATTCGAAGACACTCTGCTCCACTTGTACACTCTGCGTTATGGAGCGTAAGGCAAACGAAGCCGTTACATACTTACCGTTAAAATGAAAACTCTCGGTTGTCCAGGTGATGACGCGTGGACGGCAATGACGCAGACGTTTCGACCATCCTATCGTGGTCCTCTTCAGGACTGGAGTATTACTCTGGACGTAGAAGCCTTACAATTGCATAATTATTGTTTCTTCTTACGAGCTTATTGAGGAACGGCTATCTTTTTACACAAGGTCATCTTCTATAATAAAGAGTCATAAAGCCCTAAACTTTAGTGTGATAATTGTTCTGTCTTATCAAATGTTCAGAAAAGAACCTGGGTAGCGATTCCTGTATGTACATTTTTTTTATCAGCGCTTATGGTGTGTGCTGTCAACCTTCTTTTCCGTTTGGAAGTAGGGCGGTTTTTTGAAAGAAAAATTCTCGCTTTTCTTCGCGATGTCCTCTTGAGGCGCCATTCTCTCTAAAATTCACTCTCTTTGAGAATTCTCGCACACCTGCTTAAAGGTTCGTGTCTGTTGACATTCGGCGTCCGTGTGAATAGGCGTTTCTTCGCTGTGCACGTGTCGGGCCGGCCGCCGACGGACGCCCTGGTCGGATGGTGGCCGACATCGAGGGTGGGAGTGGGGGTGGCGGCGGCAGCGCCGAGCGTCGAAACCTTGCCCGCGTCGTTTCCATTCCCGGCGGCGATGGCGACGCTCGCGAAACATCAGAGGAGGAGAGGGGTGGGGCGGGGGCGAGGAGGATCGATCCGAGAGGCGGGGAAGGGGGCTGGGTGGGCGCTCTCTCGGGTCGCGAGGCATCCGCATTCGTCGGAGGCGCCGCATCGCTTCACCGCCTCGCCGCCCCAATCAGCTAATTGCGCACGTAAATCTGCGACGCGGCGCCGTCGGCGGAGGGGGCGGTCCTGGCGGCGCGGCGGTGCGCTCCCGACTCTTGCCTCAGCCGCCGCTTCCCGCTGCTGCTCTCCCCTCAGGCTTCGCCCTTGTTTCTGGCGACTGCCGAGGCACCACCATTGTTGCTACGCACGCCCCAAAAGAGGGCGTTTCCGCCGTCTGAGACCCCGATCTTTGAATTTCTTCCGCTTTCGGTTGCATATGAGATATCTAAAAGGTTTGAGTTACTATTGCTTTCGTTCAAAAAATTGACGAAATGGACTTTTAACGCATCTTTTTGGTATGCTGTTTTTGCGTCGCTTGTACAGTGGGTCACTTAAGTGGAAATCAATAAAGATCACTTGAAGACATCGATTGCTTCTATGTTTTGAGACTCCACTTCAAATTACGTGTCTCAATCGCAACTGCGGAGTTCTCGTCAATCTACAATCAATAGTCCAAAAATGATTCAGAAACAACCGGGTGTGATTACCTGAGTAAAATATTGAACAGTGAGAATGTGATCAGAATCCTGAGCGATATAGTTTGATTTCCTACAAAGGATTTGTTTCTGTCTGACATTCATTTAGTTAAATTAACTTGTGTTTTTATAGCCTCCTTATATGAACTGAGCTGCGAAAAGGGTTTGAATTTGGCAGCGCTCTTCGCGTGGCGACCGGGCAATATAGATAGACCGCGTTTCAAAAACTTTGATGACGTTGCTTGTCTCGAGACGCGTAGGGAAAGCCTCAGTTACCAATATTTACTAGGCTGTCCGGGTGACGCCGCGTCCATGGCGAAGGTGCCGACGTTTCGGTCGCCATTCTGCGACCTTCCTCAGGGCGTATTGCTAATTCTAGTAAATACTGACTCCGGCCACGGAAGCCTACGCTCTTTCCGTTACCAACTTTTCGCCTTTTCTTCCCCCTACGCATGTGGTGCAATCGTGCTGCAAGTGCATGAACCAGCAATGCCGAACGCGTAATGACTTCACATTGAAGGGCGGAGGAGAAAGTTATCGGGAGCATCGATGGTTGTTGGAGGCATAAATTGCAATCATAGTTTCAGCGCATGTACAGTGGAAGTTACTGTCTGGGTTTTCAATGTCGCCAAACGGAGGAGTAGGGAAGGCGCGCAAGAACCGTCGTGTTCCGGCATTAATTCGAATTCTCGTGCGTGCGCCCTCAGGGGCGCCACCGTGGGGCCTTAAGCGGTGAGTGATAGAGTGGCGGCTCAGGAACTAATACCTCGTGACTTGTACGTGGCAGCGTCGGCACATACACGGCCGCGGCACGTCTTGCTGCGGCGGCGTGGCGCCTCGCGCGGAGTGAAGTCAGCACCGGGGATAGCCTCCTCCTCCAGGGTCAGCCAGTCCTGCGTGCCCCGCCAGCCGCGGCCGGGCGCATTGACCCGGCGGCGGTGCTGGCTGGCGGAACGGTTGCGTAACCGGCCGGTGCATCCGCGCGGCGAGAGTGGGCTCCGGGCGCGCTGGGAACTGCGCGTTGGCAGTCGCCCTCGGGGGCCCACGGAAACAGATCAGCTAGCCACGCTTAGTTTCTAGCCCCTACAAGTAATAGATTGGTTGTGTAATGGAAGAAATAGACTATATGCTTTATAAGCAGGCTTTTGTTTACAAACGCGAAGCAGATTTCTGTTCCTAATTATTGCATTCAGAAGCTTTTGAGATTTGAAATAGCCACATCAGATACGAAAACGCTTTATTCTTTAAGTAAATAGGAAACAATTTTTTATAGAAGTTTTGCTTGTGTAAATACAGACCTCTAATTGTTCTAATTAAACAACACCCCGATAATCCAAATTGGTGACATCTCAGAAACTACATCCTCCTCCTCACTCGAAAGACAACGTCGCGGTCGTTCCAGGCGATGTCAAAAAAGTGTGTTCGGATTTCGCATGAGCCGCCCGTTATTTTGTTCGGTTTGGTTTTTGTCGAGCATAGTTAACGTTCGGAAACTTAATTTTGCAGCCTTGTTGGTTTTTGTGAAAAAGGAAGATAACTACAAGAATATACCAAAAATAAATACTTTGTTACATTACGAATCTTGAGCAGATACATTTTTCTAATATGATGAATCCATAGAACGTCTGCAATTTTACTCATGGCCGAGAAAAAACGAGGAAGAAAAGATTTCATTGCATTTATTTTGTATATGGTTTCATAACTGAGCATAAGCAAACAAAAACGAAAAGCTTCGCTAATAAGATGCTGCCTCTCCATGCATTTTACAGAAATGGACCCAATGGATCACGCCACCTTGTAGTACTGCACGCGAAAGTTCTGTGCACCTGAAGGTCGCTCTCGTCAGACGTCCGTCCTGTCTTACGAAACTCGCGACCGCGTGACCGTTACCGTCGCCCTAGTTCTGCAGCGTTTGAGACCTTGCGGCGTTTTTCCTGTGGGCGTTGTCCGCACCGGTGGGAACTCGCGCGAGGCGTCAGGGGAGAGAGAGGGGGAGGGGACGCGTGCGGTAGGTCGTGAGAGGGGAAGGGAGATAGCGGAGCGGAGCGGTCGGTAAAGACTGACGCGGGCGGGTGGGTGAGATGGCGGTGGCGCGGCCTGCGGGCGAAGCCGCCGCCGCCGCGCTCGCTTTCTCCGCGGCCTTGGCCCACCTGGCAGCTCGACCAGCCGGCCGGCAGGTCACGGGTGCGTGCTCGCAGTGCCCCGCCCCTTCCCGCTGCCCGCGTGCACACGTCGCCGCCGGCGACCGGCGCGGCGTCCGGTTCTAGCCTGCGTGGATTTGCTTCGGTCCGCTGAAGCTTTAGGTTTAGCCGGTGCTTCTGCGAGATCACGCCCTCCTTTCCTCAATGTACTTCTACATTGAAGCGTTGAGCTCGCATTATGATTCTCTATGGTAACACCTGGCGTGGATTGCAGCCTACATGGGTTCGCGTCGGAGTGCCATTGCTCCTACGAAATGACGTCTCCGTCCTTTCTGCGTATTACTAGTACCTTCATGCAGAGCACTTTGCACGACCGAACGGCGACCTCTTATCGTTTTGTTTGGTAGACCTCCTCAGCGGCGCAAGGCAGTTTATCTCCTTAGCAGCGCTCCAAGTATCTCATAAAAAAGTCAAAATAAGAACACAAATGTTGGAAAAAAGAGTCCCAATTTTGTAGAATGAGACACTGATGATGCTGACATGTTTGAAATCTATCTCAGTTGGACGAACGTGTCCAGTGGGATCGTCGCGCGAGAAGTTGGACGTTTTCTGTAGGCTGTTGGCGTGATTTTCTAACTGTTTTCCGGTCTTCATAACGGTTAAGAGCTCTGACTGTCTGCCAATTTGCTTCTATGTCTACCAATGTAAGTGTCATGCGGACGCGGATATCCAAGTGTTCGAGAAGTCACTTTGTGGTTGTGATATAACGATATGTCTCCCGCAGGCGACGCGGAGTCGTTAAATGTGGAAAACAAAAAGCAAATTTCGAAGCGCATCGCATGTAAAAAGAAAACTAGCTGAGAAACTTTTTTAAAAAATGTCTCGTGTGTCATACTCGTAACCTTAGTACGTGCTCGATTCCAGTCCATTGCCCGCCTCGCTCCCTCTCTCTCTCTCTCGCACGAAACTTCTCTTGGTGCACCACGTCCCGCGCAGCCAACCGCCGCCCCCGCTCCCGCCGCATCGGTTTCCCGTGCTAACTGCCCTGCGTTTGAAATTCGACGCGCGCTGTCAACGGTCGGGTAAATACCCGACCTCTCTCAGTCGCGATACTTCGAATTCGCTCGTTTTGCGAGTCACTTAACACATTGCTTTTGCGTCAAGTCACACGCGCTTACGCGGGAGGAAGGGAGGGCGGGTTCCTTCCGGCGGTCGGCTTGTCCCCTGTCTCTCGTTGCCCCTCAAACGCTCCTCGCCGATAATCGTTCTCAAGCACCGCGTTTCTATCGCAATTGGGCTACCTCGTCCAGTGGTACTGTCGCGCGAGGAGTCGGATGGTTAAGGCTTCCTAGACTCGTTTCTGGCGTTCAAGTGTGTATTACCCTCGCCTTTTTTACTATTTGTTTCTATTTCTGGTAATGTCAAGTGCCGTGGACCACTTGCTCAAGAATAGACTTTATCAAACATGATGGTTTTTTGCTGTCATACTTCAAGTACTGACCACTATTATAACCTGCAGAACACCATCTAGTCCATGTGTTCTTATTTTAATATGAGATAAGATATATAAGATATAAGATTTAATAATAGATATAGATTACTTGAAAGTACGCGCTCGCACGGTTGTGCAGCAGCTGTTTCCCTCTCGCTCACTGGGTGAACGAGGGCAGAGAGTGCGTGACCCCCGTCTGAGGACTGCACGATCAAAGAACGCATTGACATCCGCCATTGGCGAGGCAGGACGCAGTCCACGCCAGAGCAGGAGAGGACCCACAAAGCGGAAAATGAGCGAAGGAACGCTTCATGAGGGCTTCGCCGGCGCCGACAGTTACAGGAGGAGAGGGAGGGAGGTGGAGCCGTCCCCTCAACGCTGCCGCAACCCCCACCCCTCCGTCGACCAACCTCCGCTTCTGCTGATAGACGAAAGCCCATAGCCTCGCGAAATGTGTAGTTCGCTAAATACCAAAGACTTGTGAGTGATCATTAATCGTCATGCTTTCCGTACAGTTTTCCTTGAATACTTGAAGAGTATTGTAGAATACCGTTGAACTTCTCCCACCGAGTTTGGTGCAAGTAAGATTATTCCCAAGAATGTGATGTTTGTATTAAAGAGGGTCAAAAAATCAAAGACATTCCAGACTGCTCTTCTTTTGCCCAGAAACATATCCACAAATCAATATTCATGGCTGTCTGTACAACTCCACTTTAATTTAGGATTGTAATGCGTGCAGAAGGCCTCTGAAGCCTTGCTGAAACTTTAGCACATACCGTTGGACAGAATTGCCATTTATTTCCTTTTCCAATTTCACTTTTCTTGTTTCGTGAGATGTTCAGTCTGCCTACCTCGCGATATTGCTGCAAGGCCCAGAAAAATCACATGTCTCTGGCCTCCGGAAGATCACGACTTCACTCTTCAGAGCGCCTGCGCATCAGATTGCCCCACGAACGTAGGGCAGCTGAGCAGGTTGGCTGGAGTGTCGGCAGCTCCCCACCGAGCGAGGGCGAGGACCCGGGGGCGGGGGCGGCGCGAAGATAGCGTTGATTGGGCCCTTCGTATTGATCAGGGAGCGGCGCGGTGTTAACACGGTTATTCGGCCGCTCTGTCGATTCTCGAGTCGGTAACGCAGATGCGCCATATACAGGGCCTCGCGACCGCCCTCCGTCCTCGCCCTTCTCCTGCCTCCTCTTCTCGCTGCCTAATGGCTTTCTGATAGCGGCGGCGTTGATGAGGTGGTGAGGAAACCCGCCCCCCCCCCCCCCTTTGGCCTCGCATCCCTCGCCGCGCCCGGCTGCCCCCGGGGCTGCCAGCGCCCCGCGACATTTTGTTTTATTGCTCCCCTCCCTCCCCCGCCTTGCAACGGTCCTCCCCCAGCTGCCTCCCGTGAAGCAGTCCTCGAGAAGGTCGGGGTGCTCTGGCGGAAGATGCGCGAGTACATGCTCGTGCAATTAATGTGCCCTTCAGTCAACATTGTCGGGTAAACCGAAAAACGTCTTCATAATTTATGTTATTCCTGTTCAGGCTGGATTAATATAAGGCGAGGCCTTCAATTAAGCCTAACCATGGCCAAATAACTAAGCCTCTTGATAGTATTAAAACATTAAACATGCGTAATCAAAATTAATATGAAATTATACTACATTCTTTAACATTTAAAATTTTAATATTAAAATATTGTTACTAATAATGCAAACAAATTAATATAATTTGTGACCCTTGTCTAGTGAGGCCACGTTGCCTCATCTGCTAACGCATTGATACACACATGGTCCTAATTTACAATACATCGATATTTTTGCGTTATATATCTATTTAATTTTACGCATCAATTAATTGTGTCTCAGATATTCCTTGTACAACTATTGTTACAATTATAATACATTTTTCATCATGCGAATATTCATTCTATGTTTATATATTCTATATTTACATATTTCATCATGCGAATATTCATTCTATTTTTGTTCGTTGTAAAGATTGATTCTGTTTCTTAGTAAATGATATAAGGTTTATCTCCTTGTCTTTAATGAATCAGTTTAGCATATTTTAGTTGTTCAACAAACAAGAATTTCAGGGGATTTTTTTTCTTTCTTTTGTTTCATCTTTCTTCACTTTGCGGCTTCTACATCGTGATGTACAAACTGCGAATTCTTATGTTTCAACGCACAAGTTCTACCCTGAGAGGAACGCCCCGTCCTATATTCTCAGTGGCATGTTTTGAGCTTTCACCGCTCGTGTTTTCATCGAGGGCATCGCTCTCCTCCTACCCTCTTATTCCCTGCCCCGCCCCCGCGACCTTTGCCGAGGGGAAGCAAAGCCGCGCGCGCCGCCTCTGCCCGCACCCTCACCCCACCCCACTCCACCCCATCCCGCACCACCCCGCCCCGCCCCGCCGCCGCCTCCGTCATCGCCTTCCCTTCCTGGAGGTGCCGAGGAGTTGCGTCTGAAAGGTTGCCGGGAGACCCCATTTCCTAGAATGCTACACTCTGTGATCCGTTAAACGGGCGCGGGCGAGTCGATAAGAAAATGCTTCTGGAGCTCGCCCGCCCTCCGCCGCTGCCGCCGCCGTCGCCGCCGCATCATCCCACTCGCTCGCATCTTCCCCGCCGCGGGGTACCCACCCCACCCTGCCCCGCCCCGCCCCCGCCCTCGTTCCCGTCCGTACCCCATCGCCTCTGCCTCTTCTATCGCAAACACGGAGCTTCTTGCGCTTCGCGGCGCGTCTGCTTTCTGAACGATCAGCTGTTGACGTGGCGGGCAGCGCCGCGCGGCGCTGAGGCACGGCGCGCACCCGGTACGACGCGGCGCATAGGGGCGGGGCGATGCAAAGCACGTCGTTTAGAAGTCATCAGCGCCCTCGCCGAGCGGCGACGCGCGAACGGTGCGGGTGGGGATGGGAGGTGCGCGGGCCGCCTTCCGCCTCCCGAGTGATGCAAACACCCTCGTGGGAAGTTGGACGAAGTGGAATTCGGGACGCGCGTCTTGGCGCCCCTGCGGAGGGCCTCGTCTTCCGCCGAGTGACGCCGCTGGCAGGACCTGGCCGTCGAAAATGTGGACGGCCGTGAGAAGTTAAACGACTGCTCCACGTTAATTCCAAATTTTAAATGTATTATCAATACTTTATCGGGGATCGCTTTCATAACAAAAAGACAGCAAATAAAACTGCAATATGTATTAAACTGTCATGAATTCCTAGTATGTAAACATTGAAAATTGTTTGTCTCAGAATAAATGTTAAGAACTTCTAGGGCATGTAAAGGTGTCGAAAATGATCACATTATCCTAATGATCTTTAAGTGGGACATTTCTTATAAAGAGGTTATATGAATGAAATCGTGTGCATTTGTCCCTGATTTTTAGGCAGCCCCTATGCACATTTACAATTTTTCACTGTATATTCGTTGGCAAAAGCGTCCTAGCGTCCTGTTACATTTTTTAGACACCTATACATGTAATATTTAAAATATTCCGTTTATCCTGGGATTTCGATTTGCAATGCCCCCCTCCCCCTCTTTCCTTTCATTACCCCAGATAACGAAGATTCTACTGTTTGCAACAAATATCTCCGACTTAGAACTAAAAAATAATTTTCTTTTGAGGTGCGAATAGAATTAAATAATAATATTTATTGCCCTGTGTCTCTCTTTCAATGAACTATTCGTGAATTAAAACTCGAAGCAGTTCGTATAGTGCACTTCTTTAAATGGAGCAAAATCACCACTTCGCAGTCGATGAATTCTAATGATCACACTGTCTTCGCAGGGTCGGTGTAACCGTGAGAAGCCGCCATGCAAGTACTTCCACCCGCCGCAGCATCTGAAGGACCAGTTGCTGATCAATGGGAGGAATCATCTCGCCTTGAAGAACGCTTTGATGCAGCAGATGGGGCTCACTCCTCCGGGACAGCCTCTCATTCCAGGGCAGGTGCCCGCGGTGGTGAGTATTGCAGAGCTGTGGACGTTTCCTTGTTGAATTGCTGCATGCCAAGGGAAACGGACTTTCTTCTTTTTCTCCTTCGTCGTCTTCGCTCTTCATCTGCTCCCTTTCTAGACGTTTAGTGAAGAGGGGTCGGGAGGATGCGGGACTTTCGACGTACTCTTTTTAATTTTCTCTCACGCAATATAGTTTATTTATTTGTCGAAAATGTAATGTAACGAATATGTTAATTATCCAACTAATGTATTGCAATTTTATTTATGCTTTATTTTTTTATTCAAGTAAATGCAACGTCTTTATTGTTTTAATTTTTAGAACTTCGCCGAGTTTAATTTATATACGTCTGAAGAAAAGACTTTTTATGATTGCATGTTCTCATCAATGCTTTTCTGTGTGTTCTCTTTGCTCAAAATACTTATTCATTTTTAATCATTAACTGAAAGATAAATAGATGTAGCTGTTAAATAAAATTATTATTGAAGGGTAATCAACACAAAATTATTATTTTATAATATTCTAATTTTAAAAAAAAGCTTGCTTTCCTACATTTATGGTAGTTATAAAACAATTCGTTTATATGTAAAAGTTTTCTTTGAAAATTGTCTGTAATCAATTGTTAATTAGCAATCAGTGAGTTGTGAGGTATCATAATTAATTTTTTTTCTTTAATTCTTTACTTGATTTTTCCCCTCAATTTCAGAAGTAGTATTAATTTTAAATTATTTATTCAGCAGAAAAATCCTACGTTAATTTACTTTTGATTATCTGTGATGCTAAATGATACTCATCTTGGTGGTTTTTTTTGTTTTTTTTTTTTATTTTCCCTATCTTTTTATATAAAAGATTATTTATTTTGTGTTCTTAATGGATAGTGTATTTATGAGAGTCTTAGAGACATTTTCATCTGCTCTAACTTTTTTATTTCTTTAATGCATGATTTTTGTAGTTTAGCTGAAATGGCTTTATGTTGCATTCTTTCCCATATTGTTTTGTTGATCCTGAACCGAATGCCGTAGTCTTCCATTGCATTAACATTATTTATGCTATGTGTTCTTGTTTTTATTTTTTGAGGTTGGCGGCAAGCTGCAGTTTGCCTCCCCCCTGACGCTTGGGCAGCCTTTGATGGTAACTTGGTTTGGCTCCTTGAATCTTAAGTTGCTTCTCTTGTACCAGTACTTTCCTAAAAGAATATTTCCATTTTCATTCCACATCCTGCAAATTGCATTTGATTTTTGTGGTTGCATAATAAATGGTTGTGGGGGCATCTTTTAATAATATGCATTGTTTATTGCTTTTCTCTAATCAGGACTCTCAGTAGATTTCATAAGTGCTGATTTCAATTCATATGCAAAATAGTATTTTGAATGTTCCACTTTTGTGTAGTCCATGTTGTTGTTTCTAAAAATGTATGTAGAGTTTTGCTTTTGATTTTTCAATTTATTTGACTGATGCTACCATGTATAATAACAAATAATTTCTGTGTTGAAATATAAATTAGAATTTATGAGTATGAATTGCATGATTCATGTACATTTGCAGAGATAGTACATGTCCAACTATTAGTCTCATTTAAGAGAATATTAAAATTACAATATATTTACTGTATGTTGTGATCTAGCAGGCCACCAACCCGTACCTGACTGGAATGCCCCAAGTGGGCAGTACTTTCAGTCCATACTTCACACCAGGCCCTGTGATGCCTGCCATCCTGGGCCCTGACCCAGCGTCTGTGGGCTCTCCACTTAGTGTAGTGCCCCAGACTGTAGTCACACAGCAGAAGATGCCTCGTTCTGACAGACTGGAGGTAAGACTTGCTCTTAACTACTATGGTGCACACTTATCAGTATTTCCAGCCTGTGTCTACCTCAGCTAAGAGCAGAATTAAATAGCTTAATGGTCCCCTGAAAAAACATAAATTAAATAAGGAAAGAAATGCAGATAATTACAAAAGAGTTGACTTTTAGATGTTACATTGAATTGAAAAATTATATTTTTATTTTGTTGTTTTTAGTATCTTTACTTGCAGTGTATATTATGTAAGCCTTTTATTATTTTGTCCACATTTTCTTTAATTATTTTGTTTTTTAGGAACCTGCAATGATAACTGTACCTTGATCTCCATGTAGAATTTTTTTCTGTTATGTGAATTGTTTTTGTTTTTGTTTTTTTGTTTTGCACAATAACGGTAAATGTATGCTGTTTGTGAATGACCTTGCAGCAGTCTTCTTTCTTTAGTTCTGATTTGCCTTTCTGGACCATCTGTTCTCTGGCTGATGAATACACATAGTTTAATCCATGTCTGTACATTTTAACTAATATATTAGATTTTGTTTAATATTATGGATTTTTTTCTGTCTATTTTAATGCATGGCACAAGGAAAGTAAGTGTTTAGTTTACATCTATGTTTCATTTTTAACACAAGTATTTTTATAAACTTTTTGTTGTTGTTGTTTTTTTTATTTTTGGGGAGATTTTTTCCAGATCTATGTACAGGTATCTCCCAGGGTTATAACTACATTAATTGACTTCTACAAATTAAACTATTGGAATTATATACTACAGAAGTAAACTAATAATTAACATGAATGAAGTTAATACGTAGTATCTAACATCGCGAAACTTATGTTTATTAGCATGTCACCAGGCCATTGTGTTAAGGTGGTGGCAGGTGCCATGGGCAGTTGTACTGTATTGTAGTTTATGTCCGACCTTAGCTTAAATCTTCTCACTGTCTGTCATTGCTGTTTCACTGGGGATTGGCAACTTGCACTTATCTGCTTATACCTTTCCAACAACTATGTCACTATCCTGTGCTGCTAGCAGCAAACAAAACTCATTTGCTCTTTCTTTCTCTTGCTGTATCTTCCCTTTAGCTAGAATTGCTCCCACCTAACCACAATGTCTAACTTGCCTACCTACAACAATTTTTTTCAATTTTTCATAATACACACAATGAAATTATGAATTGACTTATATATATATTTAATAGCATCCAATTGTTGAGTGTTATGCTGGAAGTATTATCGTGGTGTTAACATTTTGAGCTAACTGTAATCATATTAACATTCAGTAAATTTTTGCTTTTTTTTTTCTGTATCTGAAATTATGAAATTCAATTCTAATCTGTATTATTTTGATGCACCTTTTTCTTTTTGTTTATTCATTTACCCTGAATATCCTAACATTTAATTCAAAATAATTTGAAAGTTTTTACCAATTAAAAAATATCCAAATTCAGCTTTTCTCTTGCAGCAGGTCTGCTCATCATCACCAACATGACACAACTGATGTATCCACATTGGGTACTGCGTACTACACTAATGAAAGCAAGGAAGCAAGTGTTTTCATCCCTGCTCATTGCATCATCTACAACCTCATGTACCCTAACCTTACATCCAGCCCCTGTAGAATAGAACTCTTACTGGCCTCCTGCCCTCTGTGCCTCTCCCTGGCTGTAGCTGTAGCCTTGCTGCATTCATCTCTGCTATAGGTCTGTCGCGAGTACCAACGAGGGGCGTGCAAACGTGCTGAAAGTGAGTGCCGCTTTGCCCATCCCCCTGACACCGTGACGGCCAACGAAGACGGCACAGTCACGGTCTGCATGGACGCAGTGAAGGGGCGATGCAACCGCGACCCTTGCCGCTATTTCCACCCCCCTCTGCACCTCCAAGCCCATATCAAGGCCGCACAGTCTCGGGCCAGCCCGGTAGGCATCTCACGAGCCCCCGCGCTCTTCTGCTCTCGGCTAGCTGTCACGTGTGTCTTGTACAACCTATTTAGTAGTTACTTTCACTTTTTTCAAGTAGAATGCAGTCTTTTGTGTTACTTTTTGCTTATGTTTCTTCCTTTTTATGTAACTCATTGTGTTAGATCACTTACTGTTCTCTTCTCCTGTCTCACTCTTTCTTTCTTTCCAGCTGACAACTGGGTGTATTTTTGATATGGTACTGTTTTAACAACCAATACCTATGCTGTTCATTTTAATCCCTGTCTGTGCTTTTTTCCCGGGGCGAATTATATCTTGCTCTCACACACAAAAAAGAAAAAAAGAAAAAAAAAAGCTTCGCCCCGGGCATGTAGAGTGTTGCACATGCTTCCCCTGTGGTCCCCGTGCTGACAAGCCCTGCGCTGAGGTCACCAACAGGTTGGGGCCGCTAACTGCTCCGCCCCAACCCCTGCCCAGCCTTGCCTCGCTCGCCCGGCTCAGCGTTCGTGCACTCTTGCTCTCTCTCTGTCTGTCTCTCTTTCTGTCTCTGTCTGGTCCATCCTCCAGCTGTAGCCATTGTAGTGACTGAATGCTCTCTCTTTTTGCCCAGCAGTCAATGCCACCCTCTTAGACAATCGTTGGCCAAGAAACAACGGACAAACCAGTGCATTGATCTCGGAGTCAATTACCTTACCTCTCAGATTGCTGATTGGAGGAGGATTCTTTCGGTGACAATGCAGATGTGACTTCCCAGTCGGGGCATGAGAACATGCTGCACTGTGTTCGAGTACCTTTTGTGATGACGTACCAAGCAAGAGGTCGAAGTTTCTAGGGATCTTGAAACTCTAGCGTAGGGCTTGTTAGCAGTGGAGATCACTGCAACAAATTTGTGTTTTAACATGGATGCCCAGTGATACACATGCCATTGATCTGTGGACACTCAAATTACTACTTGTAGTGGGTATTTTAGTACTTGAAGCTAAATGTAGTCTTATTTTCCTGTTTAACATATTTTACTTTTCAGCATATATGTGAAGGTATGTTTGAGAGAGAAAAAAAATAGTCATGTTTTGTAACTGTTTTAATAAATTTTAAATAACTTGCAAAAAAGAAAATCAATTCATACCTTCACATATGACAATGTACATCTGTGCCAAAATGAGACAACTGGATGCAGACATTTAGTAACATACTTATCACTAGTTTGTAATATGAATGAGTTCTTGTATATTCCTCTGTTGACTTTTGTACCTACACATATCCTCAGTGTCTCTTCAGGTAATACAAGCCACCTTTTCCACTACCTGTGTCACTACAACAACCATCATAGCTACACCTTACACGCTGTATTGAAATTAAGTACGTGCTTGAGTGCTGAACAGTTGGCAAAGGTGCTTTGATTGTTGATGATTGTTGTTGTCATTGTCGTTGTGTTTCCTTGCTTTACAGGTGTGCATGCTGCTACCATTATTTCAATTTAATCTGTGCTGTAGGTTATGGGCCACATCAAAATATCACAATTCTTATATTCCCTGCTGTTGAGAGGCAACTGCCAACACAAGAGCATGTCTCTATCTTTTGCTTGGCATTGAGAATGAAAATTCTTATTCATGTTTACTTCTTTCAAAATAAATTCTTCCAGCAATTTATAAATTTTAACTACTGCAATGAAATATTTAAAATCATTATGGCTTGTCCAGAGTCTGATGGTATGTGAGAATTTGTTTTTGTGTTCAGTAAGCCTCAGCAAGTTCTGTTTCAGTAACAAGAAAGAGCTGCATGTATCACACCTCTTCTACTTGTATATGTTCATGCAAACACATGGTTCATTTTTTCATTACGAATCACTTGTATGTACTCTTCTACCATTTGGTGCAGTCCGTGACTTATTGCTCAGTGCCTTTTTTTCTTGTGATGTGGTTGCATAACCATATCTTTGCTGGTTCAATATATTTTTATTATTATTATCATTATTACCTTTAATTAATTAATGGTTGCATTTCTAAAAATTTTATTATTATTTTTTCTGATTTGTTGTGCTCATTTCTTCCCACTCGGGCCTCCCCGATGCTTGGCTGCTTGTCTGCCTGCTACTAATAGCCCGTTTCCGTGGCAACCGCTGGCGGCGTGGACGTGGGGAAGAAACGCGCCCGCGACCCTAGTGATGACATACTACTGGTACCATAATGCTTTGCATGTCACTTGGACTTCCCAAGTAGTTGTAGTCATACAGAGTGTAATGTGGGGTCACATGGTTGTACTTCAGGCGTTAAGAAAGGATTTCTTCATAAGTTGATTAATGAAGAGAATCTTATATTGTTTTATCAGATTTTCTCTGCATGGGAAGCACTTGTCTGTTCTTCAACAACAAGAACTTCTCTGCCTCTGCAGCAACTCAACAAGTATTGAACATCAGCTACCTCAGAAGAGTCAGTACTTGTACCTTTAAAGTAAATTTAGATAAGATTGAAAGCCTGGCTGCTTTTAATATAGATACAGTATTTTAAAGTTCTTATGTACAGAGATTGACCTGAAGTGTTTTACAGTACATCATGCATATTTTTTTCTTAACCCATTCTTTTAAATACACATTGAGTGAATGAACCCTGAAGTTTGGATGCAGGACAATTAGTCAATGCTTCATTATAACTGAGAAGCAGATGTCCAGATCACTGAATCAATAGGACAGCAACATGTTGTAATCCTACCGTTACAGGATGTTGAAGTAACTTTTTATTATGTTTGGGAGGTAGATGTAAATTGCTTTCTAGTCATGTGATCTTGCTTTATGCTCTGTAATTACATACTTGCACAGTAAACTTATAATTGAGCTTCATATATATCAAAGTACAAGATTCTGTAGTTGAAAGGTTCATTTGTAACAAGTAGCATCAGATTGAAACACAAGTTGTTAGCATGTTGTGAAGGGCTGCAGTGCTGGTGTGCTTTACAGATCAACATAGCAGTTATTGTGCTTATTGTTCAATGATGCTTTAGTGTTTCTATGACAGTGTGTTTGGCATGAAAAAATCTCATTAGACACTTGTTTTACATTGAATTAAAATTTTACAGCAAGACACAACATTCTAGCAACTTCTGCAACACCTGATCCTAACTACCCAATTGCGAAACTCTTTACTGTACCTTTATATACGTAAATTAGAAGTAATACAGTTATAATATATTGATATATATATTTATATAGCAGTATATATTATAAATATATTAGTGTGGGAGAATTACAACTTGACACATTTCAGAATGCATGTCATGCTTTTTGACAGTCACTTGTTAATGCTGGCAGAGAATGTTGGGAAACAAAGCCTACGGTGATGGATTTGAATTTGTTCGATCCTTCTTCTTGACTGTTATGAAATGAATTTCTTCAAAACAATGCTTTGCTGCACTGTAGTACATGCAACCCTTAGCACCAATATCCTGTGCAAGGTGGTGCCGTCTTGCGACACTGCCTCCGCCCCTTCTCCCTGTCTCATTTACCAATGTGGTCTTAAGTATACATATATATATATCATTCAAATGGTCATTATTTTTTGTATTTGGTGGTAAGTTTTTATCACACAGATTGTTGTAGAATATTCATGTAAGTACTAAGGCTATGTGAGCATGAGCATGAACCTCGCAGAGCCTCAGTACTACATTCAACAATGTTCAATTGATGTTGTGCTGTATGCCTTTGCCATCTGTCAAACCTTTTGGTTGGAGGCAGAAATGGAGTGTATTGCCTTCGACAGGGGGGAGGTATATCAGCCAGTGATGTGCACAGGGGCCATGTTGCTGGTGAAGTAAAGCATTTCTTGATAAGACTTCTCAGTAATCATTGACTTCTTATGTGCTTGTTGTTAGAATATCACAACGAAGAAATCCTGCAAATCCAAATCATCACCACCAAGCCCCAAGTATAATTATGTTCAATTACTTTCAGTGATAGTTTTGTTTCCTTGGGCAAAAGAATTCAAAATCTTGTCATTTAGTAGTCTTTCACATTTCCTCTAGTCTTTGTGAACAGAAAATCTTTTAATGTATAATTGGCTAATTTTTAATTTTCCCATGCTGTCCCAAACTGAAAAAGAAAGACCGTATGGCCCAAAGTGCAGTTACAGTACTGTTGGATGCCATCAGTGATAGACAGGATATAATTGAATGTATGAATAATTAAATGTGACAAGCTAACTCACCTACTAACTTTCCTGTTTCAGATGGATATGAAGTCTGTTGGATCATTCTACTATGAAAGCTTTGTAAGTTAAATATGCAATTTTAGTAACGATAAATTAAAATTGTGAAGATTTGTAATTATTTTCCAGAATAATATTTAAAAAGAACTGCTTATTCAAAATATACATTCCAGTTGGGGTTTTCCCCCACTTTTATATTCCTTTTGACCTGTTTTGTCCTAAATATAATAAATGACAAAGAAATTATCATTTTTCTCTTTCAATTACTATTCTGAACTATTATGCTTACAAAATTTTACTTTGTCACTAATAAAAAATATAAATATTTAGGAACAAAACCCTTGGCAGGAAAAGCAATCAAACACCTTAATTGTTTAATTTGCTTTCATACATGCTACTCCAGTATATGTTGTTCACTCTTAATGTTGAACAAGTTAATCTATTTTCTTCTCTTGTTTTAAGTAATCTGGAAAAAAAAAAAAATACTTCTGATCTTTTTTCAATATCTTCACTTCAAAAACAATTCCAGAAAATTCCAATTTCAATTACATCATTTACATTCTCTTTCACTGGGAGAGATGGCACAGGGCTAATGACAAAGATGGCTCAGGGCTCAGGACTGATGACAATATAGTCCCTCTGACTGGGAGGTCCAAGGTTCAAGTCCCAACAGTGGCAGGATTTTCGACAGTTGCTTGTCAGCTAGGTCAAATTCAGTCACTGTCTGGAGGAGAATTCTAGTGTCCAGCTGCTCTGATTGGTAGTTTTTTGTGGTTTCTCCGATCAACACCAGGCGAATGCCAGATCAGTGCCCTAACAAACGGGCCACTGGCCATGCACAATCTTTCTTACTTCTTCCTTGTCCTATCCTCACCCCTTACACACACTTTCACTAACATGCACTGCACCACCACACATGCCGGGACACTGGTTAGAGCTTGTCCTGGCTGGGGCAGTACACCGCTTGTGAGAGATACCTAGTTGAAAGAAACCTCACTAGCCAATGATAAGTCGGCGCTGGATTTTGATCTACAACAGGGGAAGACCACCACTACCTCCTAAGCACAAACATGCACTACACTTACGGGCCTACTGACCTCTGTAGTTGGCATACCCGGAAACACTAACATCAATCAATCATTCTCTACCAGAAAATAATTAAAGGTTCTGGATTGAACAACATCCACTATTTGGTATTTAGTATTGATACATTTCATTTATTTATATATTTTACAGTATCATTCGAGATTCTGGAAAATAAGTGAATTTTGACCTCCCCTGAGTCCTTGTTTTTCTGTGCTTCCCTAGAAGAGGCTACAATACTTGTTCTGAATGAAGAAAATGTACTGAATTGTTTTGAATAGAAAACAAATTATTGCTTTGTAAATAATAGGCATGGTTGATGGTTTTCCTCACGACCCCAACTAATGCTGTACTAATTATTTAAATTGGTAATTGTGAAATATCACAATATTTCATTAATTATTTTTTTTAAATCATAAAAAACTAATGTCTCCCCTTCTATGTTGACAGGCCTTCCCAGGGATGGTTCCATACAAGCGGCCAGCTGCTGACAAGTCAGGCATGCCAGTCTACCAGCCCAATGCCACCACATACCAGCAGTTGATGCAGCTGCAGCAGCCGTTTGTCCCGGTGTCATGTGAGTACTCAGCCCCCTCAGCCACAGTCACTAGCACCTCCCTGAGTCCCAGCGGCACGCCTGGCTGCTCATCGGGCTCAAGCAGTAACGCAGGCGGTGGCACAGAGCCCTCTGCCAGCCGTGCAGAGGAAGCTCCTCCCAACATGGTGGAAAAGGCCCCCCCTCCTGCTTCCATAGCCAGTAACGCAGTTGTCCCAGCCAGCAAACCACCTCCTCCTCCAACACTTTCGTTAGCACTACCTAATGCTGCAGTAGATGCAGCTACGGCTGCCAAAGAGATGGCACAACAGAACTATGCCAAAATGAAGATGGCTGCTGGCATTAATCCTCTCATGGCACTGAATTACACCGGGGTGGCACTGAACAAGCAAGCTGTGATGGTACCCCCACCACCTCCACGCTTTGTACAACCTCCCCTCCCTGTCCAGAGTCTTGGCTTCTCAGCTGCAGCTGCTGCTGCGGCTTCTAATCCCCTGTCATACTCCCAACCACAGTCCGCATTGGGGCTTGCATATAACCAGACACATGCTGCACCTACACTTCTCCAACAGTATCCTTTCTTACGTCCACAGCTTTTTCCAACTCACTATCCAATAGTGTCATCTGCACCTATTGTTAGCAATGGTCTCCTAAACAATGTTGTGGCTCAGTACAATCCACTCTACACCACTGCCACAAATAACAATAATATAATCAACAGTGTTACATTGCAACCTTACAAAAAGATGAAAACAACATAAATGATGTTTTAAATAAATTCATGTAATTAAAAATGTCTAAAGAATGATATCTAGTCAAAATTCATCACCTGAACTTCCTCAGTATTGGTTTGAAGAAAATGGATGCAGAGTTCCTAGTAAGGAACCACAAGTCATTCAAATGACTGTTTGAGGACCAATGTGCATGGGGCTGCATTACTGGCTGGGGCATTAACGCCCAGAGGCATTGGGGAGGCCTCCTCTCATTCCTTTCCATCAAGCGCTTGCTCACAGTCAGGTCAACATTATGTAACATGCTGTGATAACATGTTCCCTTGTCATACTTTAGTTCAGGAATTAATTTATTGGGCAGTTACATTCTACTACTGTGAAAATTAAGGTACAAGTTTTAATAGAAAAATGTTAATGTTTTGAATGTCAAGTGCCAGAAACAATTGTATTCTAAATATAAAAGTCCCTTGTTACCCTGGTCTGCATGCAATGGGATATACAAGATTCATTGAGTAGAAGCATAGCATGGTAGATCCACAAATATTGTATATTTTACTAAAGTCTGTTAGCTAGTGCCACTGTAGTTGTACATCTTCAGTTTAACCCAAGAATGCCCTGCAATACTGCAGTAAGCAGTGTGGAGGCACGCTTGTGCCAAATAGATGTCTGCTGGTTGCTGATGAAAATCTGCATGTGTTTAAGGGCTTCCTGGGTTAGGTATTCCAATGTTCATTATTTGCCAGACATGTATGGCTATGTATTTACTTATTCATTTCATATTGTAGTTTTATATTGTGTACTTCTTGTTTATTTGTAGTCAGTCCCTTTATCACAGGGACCTTCTTATCTTAGCCATAATTTGTTAGTAGAAGCTTTTATATTGGTAGATCAAGAAACTGAGAACTGTGTGTCTTCCTTGTTTTGGTGAGGCAACACTAGCCCTCCATTGAGAGACAATGATTCTGTTTAAATGAAAGCATACAGTTCTAGATTTTTAAGTGTTCCTATGTTAGTTCAGATGTAGAATAATGAATTTTAATAGAAAAGTGATTGGTCATAGGACCTAAGTTAAAAATTTATCGTTTTGATAACGATGTTTAAATGAAATAATTAACTTGAAAATTAGTATATAGTTATATATTCATACATATATATATTAATAAACAGATATACATATTTAATGAAATCTTTTATTATTCTCGTAATTATATTAAAACTTACATTTAAAAAGTATTTTGCATTTCTGAGAAATGTTTGATGAATGCGGAGAGCAAGAGCGAGGCAGTCAGCTGGCTGGTCGGGGCAGCAAGCACTTGGTCAGGCAATGCTCAAAGCAAAGCCAAGCACTTAAAAGTGCTTGCTGTTCCGTAGCAGTAACAGCAGCAACAGCAGCAACAGCAGCGTTGGGCATTGGGGCACACGCAGCAGATTTACGCTCGCTTAAACAAAGTGCCTTCTGCTACTGTCCTATTGTACTGTACTGAGTTTGAAAAGGATTTGGGTTTTTATTCCAATTTGCCTGACTTGTCACGCTTGTTTGCCCATAGCCACCACAAGTTTGGACTGTATTCCATACAATTGTGTACTGTACTGTCTAATCCTGCTGATCTTTGTATGTAAAGAAACAAATGACAACACCAGCCAGTATTTGTAATAATAATGCTTGGAAATGCATGATTATTTGTTTTATTAATGCTTCTTTTCTCAATCTTCTCTTTCCCACAAAATTCCTACAGCATTTTAGTTATGTATACATATTAAAACAGTCAGACACATGAAATCAAAAGAGATTTCTGAAAACTCACTTATTTAGTTTTCCAGTGTTCTGACCCTTTTTCTGCATCTTTGTAATGCTACATAAGGTAAGGCAGATCCTGTTCTATAACTAACCACTGCCTCCAACTCCTCCTGTTCTCAATCTTTGTCTCTCACTCTTTTGCTCTTTTTATGTGTCAACCCAATCTTTTTGAACCCCATTTTAAACAATTCCTTTTGCTCTGGTATTCCTATTGATTGCTGTTGCCCTTGTAGTGTTTGTGTAGGTTGCATTTTGTAAGCCATATTGCTTTACAAGGAGAAGGGAAACAAAAGTATAAATGGTGCTTTTATTTTTTTGTTAAGATTACTCACCTGTCAGAACATGAAACACTTAGCAGGTTATCAAGATACTTGCTTATTGTATTTTGAGCTTTATGAATATTAAAAACAAAAAACAAAACAAAAAAACAACAACAACATTACATTAGACCCATTTTATGAGAGTATGCATTTAATACACAATTTCACTATTGTGTGCATGGTCTAGTGTTTTAAAACCAAGTAATGAAGAAGCACAAAAAGAAACACAAAGTTGTATGAAAGAAAGCTGTAGATACTGCATTTTAACCTGAAATATTTATCCATGTTTCCTCAAAGACTGAAGTAACTCTCACATACTGTCGTGAAGGGTGTGGTGGTGATGATGATGATGATGATGACAACGATGATGCTAATGGCCAAGTGGAAATATGCACACAGTTATACTAGCCATTGGATCCAACACAAAGAATAAATGTACAGTGGAAAGTGTTCAAGACTGGGTGAATTCATATGCTTGATTAAAGACTTCTACATTTACAGGGTTATTTATTTATTACTTACTCCTGAGGGCACATTACTCCCTTTTACTGTTGCTATTGCATGTATTCTGCGTTCTGTGGTACTTTCAAAAGGTAAATGTTAGCAAAACACTGCTTTATATACTGATGCTTGAAGGATTTATTTATGAAGAACTCTTGATTTTTAGTGAATACAACTAGACAGAGTTTGTGAGAATTTACAGAATACACTGCCAATGGCACAGTATCTGCAACTTGGAGGCACTTGAGTGCATGAGGAAAACTGACGAAATCTGCTCCTTTGCTTTCATAAAACTTGGGTGTCTTAGTCTGGTGCATGTTTGGCCTGTTAGCAACATTGGTTTGTGTTTGTTGCCAATTCTTTGTAGTATATATTTCAGTCTATTATTATTATTATCATTGCAATCATCATGAAAATGATTATTGTTATTTTAATATTCTACATGCTTAACTCACATATTTTAACCAAGAATATTCAGTTAAGCTGTGGGAATTTCTTGAAAGCCAGTTTTCCTATCATTCTATAACAAAGGGTTTTGAAGTGCCTCTGTAATGATAGCTTTCAGTGGTTTTGGGAGTAATGTGTCCAAGTAGAAAATAAAAACATTCAAATGCATGATTTTATGTAGACCCTTCAACAAAATTCTTTTATTTTCCACTCAGTATAAAACGAAAGCTCTTGAAAGGTGAGGAGTCTTTCTTTGATATCGACTCAGCCTATCAAAAGGCTGCCCAGTATGGGTGTGTTTTCGCATGTTGTCACTAATAAAGTACCAACCTGTTTTGTGTGAAATATGGCTGAAGGGACAAAAGAGACATCTTTGCTGGGAAAATAATTCTAACAGAAACCATCATTGGTGAAGATGTCCTATTATTCCCATCTAATGGTAGATTTGTCTTTTATAGTATGTGTTATTTTGTTGCCTTCTTCAGCCTGTGTAAGAATCATGACCTGTGAAAAATATTGAGATTTCAATGTTCACTGTATACTGTACTGCTTGCAGCACATTGGTTTGGAATTTTAACAATTATTGATGCTGTGTTATTTCTATATTGCAGTAGATGGTTCTTATATATTCTACACTGATGATTGTGAGTGTTAAAATTGTGGCCTCTATTTGATTGTGAAAAGTTTAGTTTTCAGTTGTGTTCAAAGAGCTCTGAGTTTGGAAGACACTTTGCAGCATGATTTGAAGTGGTAGTAGCTTAATGTGATGTTGAAGCAGCTGAAAGCTGTCTAGCTAGTGCACACGTGGCTCCAATTCAAAGGATCCATGCTCACGAGACAGCTTGTGGTATTAATGTATGTAGTGCTGCAGCCAGATAACTCTTAAGTCATGATTTTCAATCTCTGTGATATTTTGGCATGCAGTATTTAATTTTTCTGCTATTTCTCTTTTTTTCATGCTTTCCCACACTCTGGCTGAATAACGTTCTCCCATCGCACGTCAACAACCAAACCAATTCCTTACCCATTGGAATCACTTCTTCCTACCATCCTTAATATCTTAATCTTCTGATTTGCTGTTGTGGCGGTTTACTGTCATCCTTTGAAACATTGGAACCAAATATATAAACGAATGAAACAACTGCATTCTGGATGTGTTGTGCTGTGTGTGCGTGTTGGTGTACCGGATTGTCGTACCGCGCTACATCTGCCAACCTCGCCTCGGAATGTGCTGCTGCGGTGTGGGGAACATTAAACTGGTAACGAATTGAACGCTCTGCGTCTGGCTGTGCTTATTCCCCCTGGCCTGCACTGCTGCCTTCTCACACGTACGCTTGTTCCGCTGCATGACGTTTGGTTCGGGCCCCAAGCTGTGGCCACGGTGCCCTCAAACGCTCCTTATGTGATCTACACAGATGAGCAAGGACAGGTAGATGTGCTTTTATTTTTTATAACGATAAATATTATTTTAATATTACAAAAACAAAATGAAAAATGTTGAATTGCTATTCAAATATGAATTCATCAATAAATTCACCATTTCTAATTATGTTTATTTGTGCTGTGAGGCATAAAATAATCATTGCAGAGGAATACTAGTAGCTGGTTTGCATTTGTCTTGTAGTTTTGGATACAAGTTTTGAAACGCATTTTGCATGAATATCCACTAAAAATAACCTATTGAAGTTTGTGGTTTGGCTTTTGTTGATATAACATTTAGTTAAATTGAATTATAGTTCAGGTGACTGGTGCCTTTGTGCATTATATTACTTTGCATGGTGAAACTTTCCTTATCAATTTTAAATGATCTGTGCTTATTCATGCATGTTAACATTGTGTTAGTGCAATCTTGTAATATGAGCACAGACATGATTTTATTTGTACAGTAGTTGCATTTATAATAGAACAAGATGTTTATGGTGACTTGCAATGTCAAAATTTTGCGATCTTCTGCTCCTTTCTTGGAATAACAGTTATTCCAACAAGTGTAAGGGATTTATTTGCTGTTCTAGTTACTGGACACCCTCCCGGTGTGCCAAGATTTTAACCGGCAACAATGCAATCGGCCAGCCTGCAAATTTGTTCATCTTCAGGAAGGTAAACTTTCTAATCTAGTGTAAATAATCATAATAGTAAGTTTTCTAATCAAATGACTTGCATTACTTCAAACCTCTGAGTGAATCCTTATAAAATGTCTTTTAAAGCAAGCAATTAAAGGAGTTGTAGGTTAGACCTAATAGGGCTCATATTAGAGCATTTGGGAGAAAAATAATGAACTTTGTGCAAGTCAAATATTTTGTTTTTTAAAACAAATATTTTTCATGATAATCTTATAGATGGACTGTCTAATGAACATATTATCATAAAATGATAGGAACACTGATTATAAGAACATTTTTTTCTTGTTGTTGAAATGTACAGTATTTTTCATTTTGTCATTTTTTTTATTAGAACAATTTATGTTTAATTTGTTATTACTAACGGCAACTTCTTAAATAATTAATATTTTTGTTTATTAATTAATGGGTCCTCTTTTCCGTAGTTCTCCATTCTTGTGAATGAGCGTTCACCTCCATTCTAAAATGTGTTTTAGGTCATGTGGAGGTTGTGGACATGAAGGTTACGGTGTGCCGGGATGCAGCAAAGGGGAAATGTGTACGCCCGCTATGTAAATACTACCACATCCCCATCACCCTGCCCCCGGCAGGACAGATGGCACAGCTGTCAACCGCCATGCTTTGCCCACAAGTATTTGCGTTTAATTCCTAGTTTACACTCATTCAGACAAGTCTGTTTTTCACTTGTTCTTGAGAGTGTTTTATTTTCTTTTTGTTGTTTAAAAAACAATTGAACTTGTTTCATATAATGTTTATATAATTATTCTAATGTCATAAAATGACACAAAAATATATTGATTTATGATGTTAATTTTGCGTTATGTAAAGTTATAAAAGTCCTATGGAGTAGCAGGTTCGCGGGTTGCCAAGGCAGTGTGAATGTGGAGTGTGTTGTAAGGTGGGCTCGTCCATCTGCAGGCGCGCTCAGGTCCACACAACATGGAGAATTGATGGCGAGGTTTTTATACTGATTGTCCTAGTTTCTTTTTGTATCATACAAAAGAAAACAAATCCCTTCTAAAGGGTTAATTGAACAAAACTATTGTTTTGTATCGTTCCCTAATTAGAATAGTAGTTAACCAAACGTGCTCCTAGGTCTTGAGAATGCCCCCAGCGTCACAAGAGGAAAGAGAGGTGCAAATGAGATAGATGGGGATTATCAGCACTGACATGTTACAGACTGAGTCACCCACCATTCTGCAATTCATTCAAAGAAGAATAAAAAATTACTATTTGTTAGAACTTTAGGATAGTGGTCTTATGGTTTGGCAGAAATTATTGTATATTCTAAAGTAATCTGACAGTCAAAAAATATGTATTGTTAAAAACAATATTCTTTCCTAATTTATTTTGCATCAAGTGGTATGATACTTGTGAACATCATAGACAGGTTAAAATTTATGGAAGACTGCTAAAGGTCACTGCCATGGTGTCATGAAATAGGTGTCACCTGTGATTTCAATGAATTGTTGGAGTTTCTTTCTGCCAGTCCATAAAACCACAACAATTAAAAAAAATAAAGATTGGTTCTAGTCAAATGAGTGATTGTAACTCAGTCTCTAACTGGTGTTCTGTCCTTAGAGGCTGTGACAAACGTATTTGGATGTTTCCCTTAAACATGTACGTAGTGCAAACAGGACCAAAGAGCCTCGCAAGAAAGAAAGCATAAAAAAGAACAAATATCTGGAGGTCTTCTTTGCACTATACTTGTACTGTACTCCGTGATATCTCTCAGACGAAAGAAGTGCCACATTTTTTTAAAAACTGAAGTAAATGTTCCTGTACAGCATTTAAGAATCCAAGTTAGGTCAGGGCAAAGGTTTTTTTTCTTCTTAGCAGGCTCGATAGTGTGTTTTGGTTGGATTCTGTCGGTTAACAGTCAAGTTGCCAAACCTCAGTGAGTTGGTGTTTGGTATTAAAGGGCAAGATGAAGTGAATACTTCCTGTACATATGTAAACAGACATGGTTTGTTGTGAAATGAATGTGATAATGGAGTATTTGAAAGGGTATTATATTGTATTTAGATTGTAAAATGTAGGATCTTCTTGTTTTCAAAAGAATTATTATATTGTTTATATTTAATTTGATAATAGGACTTGAACGCAAGCCTCGACCATCTTCTCAATGAGGAATGACAGAGTTGGTGTTGTTAAGAACAAAAGAAAAATATGTGTTGTGTACATAGATATATGAGAAGATGAATGAATGCATGGTTAACAACCTTGGACAAGTTTTAAAAAGTGGATGTTACTTTTATTCTGGAGTTAGATATACTAGTGACTAATGAAAATTTAGGCCATGTTGTTGAGGTGGATCTTTCCCTTTAATACCAAGATTTTGAAGAGTGAGCTTCCAGAATTGACTGTAGTCAAGGGTCTAGGCAGCATTTTTACGGAAGAGTTCCGGCAGAGCAGGGTTAGCTTGAGTCGCTGCTTGCTAGCTTATAGGTGTCACCATGTTTATAGGCTTTGATCGCTTGTTTTAATGCCTAAGAAACAGGACGCAAGATTAAACTGAGCATCGCAGGCTTTTTGTCCGCAGTTATAGAGTATTCCAGCACCGGCTGCTCCTGGAAGTGGTGTGGCAATGAAGTAATCGGGCCTGGAGAGAACCCTACCCTTCCCCATCCACTCCTCACTGCGGCTTACTGGGAAACAAAGCACTTCCATTCTTGCTGTCCAGAGTAAATGATTCTTGACTGCTCCCTCCCCGTTTAGGTACCAGGCATGTCAGGTTGGGCCAGCCCTAAGACCTATTCCTCCACTATCAGGTGGTATTAAGAAGCCACCAGCATAGAGTTTATAATGTAGTCGTAAATTAGAAGTGTAACCACATACCATGTAACATGACAATGTAGATAATGTAATCCTTCAATAATTATTTTAAAAATAGTTTAAAGTCACAACTACATTCATTCAAGAATGGACATGCTTTGTTTGAAGCAAAACATACCCTTGCATTTTACATTGCATGTAACCTATTACTTGGGTGTGATGACGTAGTTATTAGCTTTCTTTCTGTATGCTTAGATCCAATAATTGACCCAGCCACAAGTTGTTTAGTTTGGCTGCGAGGAGGCTTTGTGTAGACACAGCCTCATCAGGTTTTTACTCCTTGTATAGTGCAGTGCATGCATGCATGCTTAGACTGCTTTTGAGGACAGAGAATGACTCATTGTAATGTCTCTAGAGATCTCATAGCTATTCAAAACTACACTTCCTAGGCTATCGGTATATTCAGTAATTTAGAAATATATTTTAATGTGCTTGTTACTCCACTGGAAAATGGCAGATATAACGTGTCTGTCTACTTTGTGTATTATTATGTAGATAAAATATAATAGACTTTTATCATAATTATTTTGGCTGATGTATATGTTATAAATACATGTATAAAATATGTCATGAACAATTTATATTTATCTTCACTTTCCAGTGGATTCAAAAAAGAAGGGATCTTCCCAATCCACATAATTCGAAGACATTTTAGTAATTGTTTTAAGAAAAATATACATAAACAAATAAATATAATAAATAAATAAATAAATATATATATATATACACACACACACTTGAGTTGTTAGGTTTTTGAATGTTGTGCAAGGTTGGATGCAATGTATACTCGTCAATTACAGTAAAGGACAGTAGTGAATGCCTTTTAATGTCAAAGAGGACAGTGGGCCTTTGATCACTCAGTAAAAGTTCTAGTAGTGTGTACATTGTCTGGTGCATGTTCCATCTTACTCTACCATGTGAATTTTTGAGAAGGTCCCTTCTCGTTTGATAAGAGATGATTTCTAATGTCCACTTGCCACTACATCTTGGTGGTCTTCTGAGCATAGATCACACAAATTTAGGTTAAACACGTTCTACAGAAGGAAATGAAAAGGATTGTACACCACTATTTGTACATATTGGATACATAGAGAGTAAGTTTTTGTGACATTTTTTGCTTTTTTCAGGCTTTGTGGCAACCCTGCAAGCAGCTTGGTTAGGTCATGCGTATTTTCATTTTCCCTTTCAAGCCTCAACTAACAGACATGCATCTTACTCAGTCTAGTGGGGCCTATTCAAAACACTGTTTGTGATTTGAGCAAGCCTTTTTCTAGACAGGAGAATGTGTGTTTCCAAGTCCACATAGCTGAGCATAATTCCCCCCTTGACTATAAGTAATCAAGGCCTGTTTCCCACTCTTTCACTTATCTTGTAGGCTGGCTGTCTTTGAGTCCAGTGTATTGTATCTAGTTGAATCTATTTTTGAAGATCAGATGAGAATGAAAGCATGAGTCACTATTGAGAAAAGAGGATCTCACATAGGACGTGTCAGTGGCTCAGTATTTTTTCATTTTATCAATAATTTTGTGATATTTTAGTAATGATTGTTATTTAAGTCTCACTATAACCATTACTTGTACCTTGTTATGTTATTGTTAGACTTTACAATTCACATTAGCATATTCAGAAATGAGGAGAAAACTGAAGGCTAGATGAAAGTATGTTATTTTGTGAATTCATTACCAATTCAGGTAACAGAACATAAAGGAGAAATCCCTTTTTTCAGATTTGGTTTTCTCCTTGTTGTTGAATAGTTTGTATAAAAACTAGGTGTGGGAATGTGTATGACACATAAGACACCTACTCTCTGTGGAAGTTAATATCTGCAATGAGTGGATGCATCGTTGGTCACACCAAAACTCCAAAATGCCTTTATTTTTTAACAAGGTTATTTATAAAGTTGTAAATCTTTCAAGATATTTTCAACAGAAAGCAAAGATTAAATGATCATGTATTAATTGTGCTTCAATATAGAAGGATAGAATGTGGAAGAAGAGACACTCCTCTTGTGTCTCAAAATGTCTCATATATATAAATATACACATACTATATGTTGTAAAAGTAACTTTTTTATGGACATGAACGCTACAAGAAAATACATCATCTGTACTGATTAGAATTAATCTCTGAAATATCAAGCACAATTAATGCCACCCACATAATGAAATATGCCTATCGTGATGTGTATTAAAAATACAATTTTTGTATATTAAAATAATTTAAAAGTTGGTATTGCAAATGTCTACATGCACCAGACCAAAATTAATTAAAATATCTTGAAAGAATTTTTGCAAAGTGCTTGTGGGGACATTTCATTGGCTTGAATGTTCATATTAATCAATATCTGTCTTGTTTTATTCTTTAATGAGATTACTTGTTGCTTGCGTGCCAAAGTTACATTCCAATCATTCTGATGAAATTATTACCATTTATTGTAATCATTTGTTATTTAATCAATCTTTTAAATCAGTGTTTAATTTTTTTTATTGATAATATGTTTGTGTTTGGAGTGAAGTGTCTTCACAAATATCAAATAAACCATTCTCTCAATAAAACAGAATCCCTCCCTGGAACAGTCGGCATTGTCCCTTAGCATGGCAGATATTACTCCTTCAGATGTATGATTGGGTATTAACCACTTACATCTGTATAAAACTGATGAAAGTGGGAGCAGAAACAAGATGAAGAGGAAATCCCCCTGTTCCCCATTTTCTGAGTACAGTAGTCAATAAACAATTATGTGAAAGGAGATAACGTGTCTCATTTACTTTTTATATTTCAAGAAGATATAAATAATGTTATGAACACCATTATTTTTCAAATTTCTAAAACAATTACATCCACTACAATACGCTACTGTACAAGTTATAACAGTATTGGTAACAGTAATCAGAATACATGAATATATATGCCATAGTTTAAGATAAGAGAGTAGTGATTTTCATTCTATAAATTACCGAGAAACAGTGGATGCTCCTCATACTCATCTGTTCGTAAGATTTTAGTGTCAAAGAAAACCCAGAAACTCAGATTTTGCTGGTACATTTCCTTTCCTCTTTCTCAACCTTCAGCTTATGAATATCTGTGATTCTGTGCAGTATTTTCTTTTTTAATTAAAAAAAAAAAATTCTTTCAATTCCTCTTATGATTATAATTATTTTATTTTAAAACATGCTTCTGTGGCAAGATGTAATGGAATGAAATTAAGAATAAATAAGGATATTGTTTTGTTTGTTTACATTTTGAGGAACAAAATTACACTCTTGTAGGATTTTGATACTGACAAGTGCCAGCAATGCTGTTTTTCAGGTACACAAAAACTGATTCTCACCCACAATTTTTTTCTGAAATACCGTAGACAAATATTCTTTGCAGTCAATAAATAAGAGGCTAGATTAGCTAGATATATATAGAAAGAGAGATCATGTAGCATCAGAATGTAGTCATATTCAAAATTTCTACTTTATTCACACAGTTAGTTTGCAATAAATGTTTATTTTATTTATTTATATTTGTATTTTCTGCATGCAGAAGAAAGTTCATGATTTTCAGAATACTGATATCATCAGTCTGTGAGGGTATGCTGTTTTAGAAATACTAAGTATTCAATGAAATACTTGTCCACAATGGAGTGACACTTATACCATAAACCTGAAATAATTTCATGTTTTGTATGTTAACTATGTAGCCATTATTTCCAATATGTTATATAATAATTAAATATTAATTGAAACTGATATATCCTTGATTGACTTTAAGTTCTACTTAGTTTTTTATTGTTGTCTTGTTGTTATTAAATATTCTTAATTTTCTGCCTCTCCTGTTTTATATCATTTATTTATTGACTTTCTGAATATATTTCATTAATTTGCATTTAAGTCATAAGAAGTGAACATTAATACAAATTGCTCAAATTCAGCGGAGAAAGCTTTTTGTTTTTTAACTGCACAACTACAATTTTCTTAATAAAGGGTTAATGTTGAAAGATGTGGAAGAAGTAGGAAGTGTTAATTTTTTAAAATTAAAGCATACCTTATTAATTAGAACTAATAATTCTGCAAACAGATGAGAAAAACACACAGATTATGCAATTGCATTTCAAAAACAACTGCTCTCTGTTAGAATTAATTGGAAATGATTACAAAAAGTAGTTTTACATTTTCTGTAAAATTGAAAAAGTGTTTGAGATTCAGAGACAAAATTTGGATGCAAGTATCTTCTGCGAGGAAAAAAATTCATTCTACAATTTGCTGATGAACTTTCATGTGGGTTCAAGGGAAATTTTGTGTTATTATAGGTTATTCAGAGGTTATTCTCAATATTGTATAGTATCCACAAGGTATGGGACACTGTTACAATATTTAAAATTCTAATACCAAATTGTTGCCATAAAAGTAATGTGAGAAGTTTACAACTTGCACATGTTCTTACCAATGTTTTAAAGAATTAGTTTTAGTTGTTATTTAACTTAGATAAATAGTAACTAGTAGAGGTTACTTCCTCGGATGCAAGGTAGGTATTTGGTTATAAAATAAAAATATAATGAAACAAAAGGTCTGTGAAGAACAAACAAAAGGTAAGTGACAAAAGTGGAAATTACTACTTCAAAAGATACTAATGATTTAGTGTAAATAAAGTATAAAAGTTACATTGGTTAAACAGAAAGTTAAATGTTCGGCATGTAGCCAACAAAAATTCAAAAACAGAATTAACGTCGACATTGCGAGGAAAACAAATTAATCGGCACCCGGTTGTACGTCGTCTAAAGTGGAAAGTTGCGCGAGTCAACTTCAGCCGCCTTCAAGTAATGCGAATTATTTGCTCGCCTGCGATGACCCAGTGCTATTCCATTGGCTGCAGCAATGTTTCTCGATAACTTGCGCGGAATTCGTGTAAATTTTCATCTAGATTGGTTCAAAATAAAAATGATAATCTTCGAACGAAAAACTTCTAACGTGTGTTCTGCCACGACACTACTGTGAAAATACGATTAAGAAGACATTGGTAACTGAAAAGAGGTGATCGAATAATGTTCGCTTCCGAAAATACGTCTGAGAAGATCCACCACTTGAACCATCATCCGCCGTCCACGTTGCTGGGAAGGTAAGATAACCAAACAAAAACAGTATGAGGAATGATACGGAAATTCTAACACCCTTGCCCACAGCATCACATTATCTGCCCAAATACTAAAACAAAAAGGTCCAATACTGAAATTTGGTAGGTCACTCATTAAAAATGATGGTTTGTGTTCAAGAAGTATTTATCATAGATTAGGGAGCAGAATTGTCGAGTAGGTGGTCGCAAGGCTCCAATTATAATAATATTTATTGAGTCACATACACAATTACAATCTTGTAAGACGAGTCAAATATATATATATATATATATATATATATATATATATATATATATATATATATATATATATATAAACAGTACGTCCAGAAAGCAAGTTCCGTTTGGTAATAAAATTAAATTGTGTACAGATACAGAAAAGTTATTTATTGCACAAAATTCTACAACTCAAACTACTTTTCTACATAACTGCCGAAATTTTGCAGGCATTTGTCATAGCGTGTCACAAGTTTTTGTATACCTTCATAGAAATTTGCCGCCTATGCCTTCAACCAGTTGGAAACAGTTTCTTTCAGCTCGTCGTCATTGTTGAAGTGTTGACCGCCAAGGAAAGACTTGAGATGTAAGAACAGATGTAAGTCGCTAGGAGCGAGGTCAGGGTTGTACGGAGGATGGTCAAACACGTCCCTGCCAAATCCTTCCCTGCCTGCCCTAGGAGGTTTTTCGTCACATTTGCAGTGTGTGGTCGTGCGTTGTGAAGAAAAACAACACCTTTTGACAGCAATCCTCGGCGCTTATTCTGTATTGCGCGGCTCAATTTCCGAAGTGTCTCGCAATAAGCATCTGCTGTGATTGTTTGACCACGCGGTAAGAAATCAATGAGTAAGATGCCTTTCCAGTCCCAGAACACTGTGCACATCATTTTTTGAGGTGTCAAGATTTGCTTCGGTTTAACCTTTGCTGGGGATGAAGTGTGCCTCCGTTCTATTGATCGCCGCTTACTTTCAGGGGTGTCGTAAGAAACCCAAGTTTCATCTCCTGTGACTGTGTCAGAAATTCTTCGCCGCTTTCAGCATAACGGGTCAAAAAACTGAAGTGCACTACCCATCCGTTTTGTTTTGTGTTGCTCAGTAAGAATCTTTGGTACCCAACGTGAGCAAAGTTTACGAAATTTCAGTTTTTCGGTAACAATTTCAGGCATTAGTGATCGTAAAATTTGGGGAAATTCCATACCGAGAGCACTAATGGGATGTATGTATGGGATTTTCAGTCAACACCGACATTGTAAACAAGCACAACAAAGCTTACGTGACTGACAGCGATCTCCAAATGGCGCACGTTTCTTCTCCTTGATATCAGTGGCGGCTGCGGCAGGGAGGCGCTAGGGACACTGCCCCCCCCCCCTACGGAGATCAGTATTTCTCCCCATGCGCTGTCTAAAATAACCTCTGTAGGGTTGTTTTCGAATCGAACACATCTTTAGCTTTCAAACTCCCGCTTGTTTCGTAGAACGATTTTCATTGGCTGCGGACACTCTCCTCTGTGTTCTAAACGCAGTGTTGTTACGGAACTTACAGACATAGAAATCACTGCCAATGAGTGTTGAAATGGCAACATGGGTTCGGCAAATGGCGTCTTATGACGGCCGCCGCCCAGCAGCCTGACAGGGGAGGTAGCAACCTCGTTGCCCGGCGCTATCTATTGATCGATTTTTAAACTTACAATATTCCTTTAGCTTGATTTTCGTCCAGGCCAGTGCTATCTGCTGGTATTATGTTTAACTGACCTCCCTTTTCAGCGCAGTAGTGTGCAATCGGCATGGTCGGCATCATCTTTCCGATCCGTAGACAAAACCATGTGAATGCTGTATTCCGATCTTTGCGTCCAGTTCGTATTGTGCATTGAGATTGAGAATGGTTTCCAATTCTGTAAAATGCCTGAAAACAGTCAATGTGGTTATGATACAAGGCTGTGCATGAAGAGAATTGGGCCACCTCGACCTGATATAAAAAAAATTACAATCTGATAGAAATGGCAATCGTTCTTTTGTACGGAAATTTCAAAGGGGTAAATGGCCATCTTAATTTTAGGAGGAATTTTGCCTTGAGTTCTCTCGTTGTTTGTAAAACGTTCCAACAATATAAAGAAAATTGCATGAAAAGAATTGGATCACCTCGGCCTGGTAGGAAAATTATACAATCGCATAGAAATGGCAATCGTTCTTTTGTACGGAAATTTCAAAGAGTAAACGTTGTCATTGCCAACAATAGTATTTAATATAAGAGCAGCTTTCGAACTACTAAAGCTAACAGCTACTAAAATTACTATTAGACACCACTCCCACACCGCACCCCGCCGGGGCGGCACAGTGACAGCGCACCGCACCCAGGCCATTGCCCTACTCCAGCCCACGGCCAGGTACTTAAGCCCCTTGGCTCGCCCGACCCCGCGTAGTCGTTTTGTGGCTTCCATCCAGCAGGTAAGGAATGGCTTAACTTACTTATTTATTACTTATACAACTTACTATGTTTTCTGTTAAAAAAATTACGTGTCCTATTTCTATTTCATTCGCTTTCTTTAGTATTAATGACTTAACCCCCCCCACTTTTTTCTTTCTCCCAGTTTCTAGAATGCTAAATTTATTTCCAAAAAAATTTGTAAATTATTTGTAACCTTTATCATAATCTTGTTGTAAAATCAAAGGAATGTTTTGTTTTTCTTCTTGTATCAGACAACTGATGATGATGGCTAAGCCATCGAAAGCTGCTCTTATATTAAATACTATTGTTGGCAATAACAACGTTTACAATTATTTCATGAAAAATGCCAACGATAACGCACCACAACACCTATAATTTCAAAGAGGTAAATGGCCATATTAATTTTAGGGTGAATTTAGCCATGTGTTCTCTCTTTGATTGTAAAACGTTTCAACAATATCAAGAAAAATTCTCCTTACAAAAGGTTGATCGCATTTCACAGTACTCTCCGTTCGTGAGCTAGCAAACTGAAATCTGAGCTGGATGTGCTATATAAAAGAATCCGAGAGAGCTTTTTCACTTTGAAAAGATTATAGACATTTTTAAGAAATATCATGTGGGAAGAGAGATTGAATGGACTTTGTATGTTTTCATTATAAAGAGTTTTGTTACGAGACTCATTTAATTTTGAAGAATTAGTAATAGATTTACAGAATGTAACAACTGAAAACTCAATTTAATTTATAGATCATGTGTTTAGCCTGTCTTCCGGGGAGATAATTCGATTGTAAATATTACTTATGTGACTTAAACAATCCAAATATAACTATTTTTCAAATGCCTAACGTTGTTTGATCCTGTAACTTTGTGTGCCCTCCCTGTTGCCTAATCCCAGAGCCGCCACTGCTTGATATAGAGCGTCTACCGCGTATGTGCGGAACTGCGATCGCAGCGCTGCAGCGGAGATAAATTGAAACGGAACTTACTTTCTGGACGTGCCTCGTATATATATATATATATATATATATATATATATATATATATATATATATATATATATATAGAGAGAGAGAGAGAGAGAGAGAGAGAGGGACTACAATCGCAGACATCTTAAAAATTCACTTAACAAAACAAAATTTGTTATATATTAAGGATCATTACTCTTTTAGCCCTGCGAGTTAGGGCGACTTTCCACGCGGCACGTGGAAAGGGGCCCTTAGTAAACTACTTAGAAGTATAACCATAAATACAAAAAGTTTCATATTTCACTGTTCACATGAAATAAACAGAATAGTTCATAGGGCGGTATTCTGTCAGTCTGTCTGTGGTCACCGCTAGCGCCTAAACTGCCCAGACTGTTTTTTGGAACATTGATATTCCCTCATCGATCTGGAGGAACTCGAGGCCCGGCGAGTTTGAAACGGATGTGTCGATATTTTTCTAAAAAAATGGCTTCAATTTTTTTGTAAAACATTGTCCTTGGATAGTAAACTCCTAAAAGAACGGTGCGGATCTCATTTTCGTCGAAGTTCATGATTTTTCGAGAATTGACAAAGATCGAAATTTTTCGGCGACCTTCTACAACTAGAATGTAGAGATTTTTTTCAATAAAATCTTGTTGAAAGACGTCTTGAAATATGGTCAAATACAATGTTCACAAAATGCGAGTAACCTTCATTTAATTTGGCATGAAATATTAGCAATTTTTAAACAATTATTTTTTCAAAAGCGACTCCACTTTTTACTCGTACTTAGCAAAAGGAGGTAAAAAATGGGTTCTGGTCCCATTTTGCAGCCGGTGCAGATTGCTGTCAATCAAACACTGTATTTGCGAAAATTGCAAAAAAATTAACACTGCAAAAGTACAATTTTGATGGTAAATAGTTTTGTTTTAAAATAAATCAGTTCTAAAACTATATCTGTAAGGCCAAACATATTTATTTTGAAAAAACTTTTGAAAAATTAGCTTTCATGTAATTTCTAATTGAAGTCACTGCAATTACAAAAATAAAATTGAAAAAGGCCCGAAATTTTGTCTTTCCCAAGTGTAAAGAATGCTTAAAAACTTATACAAGTGTCATTTTCGTTAAGCTTTCTGAATTTTCAATTTTTTAAAATTGTTTCTTCCTCGACGCAACGCGTCTCTGAACCCTTGTGGGGCAGTGAGCACCGTGGATAGAGTTATTGTCCGTTATTATTTTTGTAAAGAATCGTCACAGTCTGTCAATGATGATCTCTTCGGTTAGGAGGTGGGGGCCGCTAGATCTCGGGGTTCCTAGACGTCACACAACTAGGAATCCGCGACGTTTCGAATTCGCTTAACCTCCTTGACGTCAGAAAGCACAGTTAAGGAATTTGTCTAGCGTCGTCGGCAATTACTAACGTTCGAAAATTACGAAAAAATATTAACTGTTTTAGCACCACTAGTTTTACCAAAGTTATGTTTCACTGCTTAGAGCAGTGGCAGTTGTAGTGGCGCACGAGTACGCAAAAAATAAGTTACATTTATGTCCAGAAGCAAAACAAGGGACCATTTTAGCATTTGTTCAAGGATCAGGGAAACTCAGGGCCGGTTCACTCAATGTTAAAAGGCGGGGGACTAAGTTTGTTTCCTCAGTCCCGGACCTGCTGTAGATAGCGCAGCTGTTGCGTTTTGGCGCGCATTTAAAAAGTGAAGTTGTGCAAAAGTGCATTGATTGTGGTGCGTGTGGGGAATGTCCATGAATATTATCTGCTTTTCTTATGATTTACTACAAAGAATTAATAGTATTATTTGCAGAAAATGGGTAAATGTGCGGCAATTTTTAGGCAATCTTCTTTTGGGTTGGGAATATTCATAACTTTAAAATAAAATAAACAATTGGCATAGATTTCTTCTGTTTAGGCTGCAATACAAGATTTTTCATTTTCTATAGCTATCTCATTAGTTACTGCACATCATGACTGTATTTCCACAAAGTCCACACACAAACTATCTTCATTGAAACCTACAAATGGGCAGAACAATACTGAATTGTTTTGGATGACGGAATTTTGACAGTATATGTAGTGAAATTAGATTAGATTTTTACTGTAACTATGAATAATATTATTACAGAATTTATTGTTCAGATGATTCATTTACCAATTCAAATTTGGCTACATTTAATTAAAAATCATCTAAAACATTAACCTTTTGTAGCACTGAAGTATGTGAAATATCCACAAACGTATTTTACCTGATTTGGACAGTGCCCTTAATAATTTTTAAATCTTCAAAATAAAATATAGATATTCAATTATATTATTTATTACACATTCCAAAACAAAAGTTTTTTCATTGTTCACATTCAAAATTGGTTTGATTATTTATTAATAGATTTCCAGTGCTTGTTAGGCAAGTTTTTCTAAACAAGGCCATTATTATTTGATATATCTGTTGCTGAAATAATATATTTGTCTACAATATCATCGAGACTAGCAGCATCAAGGGGAAAAAAGATTTCACTGGCACACTTTCTAATAAGATTTTCTTGAAATGTTCTTTGAGAAGACAAGAGGGCTGGGCTTGTAGGAAACACTGTTGATACAATTCCATCTTCTAATGTTAGTGAAGTCAAATTTGTTTATATCTTGCCAGTTATCATACTGCAACTCGAAGATCACCTCCAGAATGGAAACGTAACTCGTACACCTAAGGAAATAAAATTAATTACATTTTCATCATACACTAATGAGAGTGTACCTATTCTAGAAATGCAAACAATAATGAATTATGTATATTTGAAAATTAGACATTTTGAACACCAGGGTATTGCAAACAATGGATATATGGATATACAATGGACATATTACAAAACTTGTCCAATACCATACGAAATAATATAATTACAATACTTTTAAACAAATAGAACAGAATAAATAACATGTACAGGTTAGAGAAGGACGGATTTAGAGGAGTTACGGATTTAGAGAAGACTATTTTGCATGGTGTAAATGTTCACAAATGAAATAATCAATTACAAATATGCAACAAGATTCCAAAATGAATTATAAATACCTCCACTGCTGGTAGGGCGAAAATCCTAGCAATGTACTTGTCTAGCACCAGTTTTCTTAACATCATCTTCCAAAATACTGAAAACAAAGTTTTACACATGACAAATAAATATCGCGACACAATTCACTCTACTTACAATGCACGACATTCTACATAGTAACAAAATGCTGAAAAAATTCTATAAAAAAGAGAACCTACCTGCTTGCAGCCTGCACGTAACGAAAAACACACACCGCCTACATTGCCAGCTTTTTGAATTGCATGACGTCACACGTTTAGTTCGGCTCACGTCGGACCTGTTGTAGATGGCGCAAAAATCATTACCCCGTTTTGACCGCCAAGTTTCCCAACCCTGGGGAAACTGAACGAAAACCTGATCGAGATGGGGGGCATTGACCCAGAAGCTGGAGTACAATACTTGTTACAGGTTCTTTAAAGTTATGCAATCCAAACGGTAAATAATACACTAAATGTCGTTAAAATTAATAATAATTTCCTTTTGGATGATCGGTATAGTTTCTAATTGTATAGAAACAGTTGTGCAACAGAAAATATTTTACTCGGGACTTAAACTTTTGTATCGAATTTAATTGTTTAATGTCATCTGGCAAGGTGTTGTAAAATAATGTACATATATTGCATGTGAATTTTTTTGTAGTGAGCTGTTGATGGTCACCTGATGAATACGATTACTATGTTGAGTGTTGTAGTCATTGATATCAGCGTTTGCTGAAATTATATTCCCGCCCTTGACAAAAACCACTGATTCATATATCAAGACACAAGGTAATGGTAAGATACCTAGATTAATAAAGAGAGGCTTACAAGAATCACGTGGGTGAGATTTGCTTATTATTCTTACAATTCTTTTTTGTAATCTAAAGAAAGACTGGGAGCTATAAGATGTATTTCACCGGAATATTATGCTATATCTCAGGCGGGAATGAACATTCGCGAAATATACACAACGAGCAGTATGGAGGCTGACTGAATTTGAAAGAATTTTGAGAGCGTAGCATAAAGAACTTAATTTAGTGTTCAATTCATTTAAATTGACGTTCCATTTAAGGTTTGACTGAATTAACAGACGTACAAATTTTGTTGCCTTAACATCAGTCAATGGCATACCGTTCATTTTCAATGGAGTACAGAACTGTTTATTTGAAATGGAATACTGCATTGAAATCGTTTTCTTTTCATTTACTATTAATTTATTACGGAACAAATTTGAAATATCTGATATTGTACTATTTACGGTTTCTTTATTGAAAAGAATATTCATATCATCCGCAAAGAGAATTGTTCTTCGTTTCTAATCGTCGAGGGCATATCATTTACATATAGTAGGAAGAGAATAGGGCATAAAAGCGATCCCTGCGGGACTCCACATGTAATTGTCAAAGAACCGGAAATGTGTATACATAATGTTCCATTATTTCAGTAAGGTATTTCTACTCTCTGAGTTCGTTTAAGGTACGTACATAACCAATCTAGAGCAAAACCACGAATTCCATACGAAGGTAATTTTGAAAGTAAAAGGTTATGATCAATAACGTCAATAGCTTTTGAAAGATCTAAAAATATTGCAATAGATGCTTCGTTTTGATCTGTGGATGAGGCGACATCTCTAAGAAAAGAAAATATGACTGTTTCCGTAGATTTTGATTTTCGAAAGTCATGTTGGCAGTCTGAAAACGCGCCGTGTTTACTAAGAAAGGTTTCCATTCGTACGTAAAAAAGTCTCTAATATTTTTGAAAAAACAAACAAAAGAGAAATTGGCCGATCATTTTGAATTTCATTTTTCTTGTCTTTTTTGAAAAGCGGCTTAATCTTAGCTGTTTTAAAAATATCTGGAAAAATTCCTGTGCATAAGGATACATTTAATATGTGAGTCAACGGGTGTATAACGGCGGGCGCATGTCTTTAACAAACAATCCGGAAAATCATTAAACCTGCCGAATATTTATTTTTTAACCTACCGATTATTTTGAGAATTTCATTGGAATTATGTCGGCTTTGACTTTCGGACGCGTTTTCACTTTTGATTCTGAATCATGACAGTATATGTAAAAATGCAGGGACAACAAGTCTGGCCAGGCTTAGCTTGAGACAGCTTTAAAGATGGCGGAAAAATATCATTTTTTGACACAAAAATATCTTTAAATTGTTTTTGATATGTTGAACCGTTTCTGAGTTAGGGTGCACTGTTTGAATAAGTGAAATAAAAAGTTTGCTCTGGAGATATAAAAATGCCCGTTTGAAGCAATTGATAGAAAATTACTTCATGCTTTCTCCTCAGATTTCGATTTAATTTTGTATGCCGAGTCCCACATATTTCAAAGGAACTTCTTTAAAATTGTAGCTTTATTGATGAAATGATTTTTGAGATATAGCAATTTGACACCGTTTTACAGTTCAACAATTAGATTTTGTATGTGTCGCACTGTTTTTTGACTAAATAAATCTAAATCTAAAATTACTACCAGTGCATTCAGAATTCAGCATGTAAATGGTTAGGGTAGGGATCACAGAATTTATGAAAACGTTCACAGAATACATTTCCCCCCACAATACATACATAATAGTTTGATAGCCAGGAACAGTAGTCTTTTTTAACTTTCAGAAATGAATCATACCATCATCAGCGATCAAATTTTCTTGAAGTAAAGAGGAAATTTGTTAGTTCTAAGTTAAATTTATTACCTTCCATCAATCTTACTTTCTTTTATAAGAATGGCAATAGCTTTCAAACACTTCTCACTTTACGTTCACAAAGCTCAATAAATTTGGAGGGGGCGATTGTAGTCACATAACACATAAAATACTCATATTTTCAAAAAAATTCAACATGACCTTGGCATGACACCAAAACAAAATTGATTTTTTTTCAATTTTCAAAAAATTAGTGTTTTTAACCAACATGAGACCTACACCGTTATATTAAATGTCCTTCAGACTATTCACCAACAAAATTTGATTAAAAAACCGCAGCCGTTTTTATTACAAAATTATTTAAACAAATATTAAAAACTACCCGTATTTCACACCAAATTATGCGGAAAATACTGAAATTTCTGAAAAACTGTAAATGGTCTTATTTCAAAATCTATCTTTAAAGAACAGATTTTATTAAGGGGAAAAATCTGTATCTTTAATATTTTAGTTAAAGAAAGAGGCCGAATTTTTTTTCAATTTTCGAAAAATCAGTATTTTCAATCAACATGAGGCCTGCACCATTCTCTTTCTTTGCCCTATTCAACAACTATATTTAATTAAAAATGATGGACCCAATTTTTTGAAAATGTCCCAAGGGCATCATACAAAGTACCCTCAAAAATTAAAATATCGATTTCAAATTCAAGGGACCGTGACATCAGCCAGATCGATCGGGGAATATCAAATTTGGAGAAAATCGTCTAAACGGTTTAGCCGCTAGCATTGTTCACAGACGGATAGACAGAGGTTTTGCCGTCAATCGACTATTCGGTATTAAGGACCCACAAAACATGGATACTGGCTACTCCACGGCTTCGAGGATTTTTTTCTAAATATTGCTAAATATTAATTTTTATCTGTGCAACGATGAAAAAATTCACTTCTCTGTTTGAGAAGTCCGGAATACGGCGTGGGTATGTCTACGTGCTAATCACACGTACCCCCTTAACTCAAGGCCGTGAAGTAGGGACGTCGCCGGTAGGCCTGAGCCCGTTCACGGGCTGTCGCGCCAAGTACACACATAAATACATTAATTTTTATAATACTGTAGCCTTGTTTTCAAATGGCGATTTAAAAAAGTAATGTGCTAAAGTTTACCATCACTAATAATGTGCTGAAAAATACTCTGAGTTCTGGTCGATAGTTTAGAAATAAATAGGTTTTTAAGGCGCGACCGCAGTCCGTGGCAATACCGAAGGGTATGTATTTTGAGGATAAAAGCTGATGATGGGTGGGAGTTAATTTAACAGATATATCATTAAATAATACATAATAATATACATAATACACTAATTTTTGCATATTAAATATCAACAAAAATAAATAATGTTAAGTTTTTGTGAGCCTGTAATTATCATAGTAGTTTTGTAATGACTTTATTATTTTTTTTATTTCGTGTTAGCTGGCTTGATTCTAGAATTGGCTGAATATTAATTTTTGAGAAAACTACTAAGAGCCTCGTGGTGATAGAGCATTTAATTAGCCTAAAATTGTAAGCTATCTTTCTTTGTTTTCTGCTGTAGTATAGGGAATCTGGTAGTTTTATGGTCATCTCTCAGGAGCATGTTGATGAGTTCAGCGAAGATCGACAAAACGCAGTATAACACAATCTGATTATTGATATATGGAAAGGCAGACTTCGAACGATAGTACTCATAGGAAGACAGATTCCATCTACTCCTTTGAGCAATGGTTACAGGCTACGAGAATACTGAGTCGCTTCTTTCTCGAGCGGTTCTCGATGCAAGGAATTTTGAAGGGGCTGGAGTCTTCTGTTCGACGAGAGAAAATATGTGGCATTTAACTGCAGCCTTTTCCACTTTGCTCTTCGTTTTTGTTTTTCGTTTCGCTTTTGAAGGGGCTTCATTCTCCTATTTATGGAATTTGCTGGGTAGGGTACGGGGGACATCCGTTCCGTGCTTAATTCGGATCTGCACCAAGACCAACTACATTCTTCATGTAGGGGAAAACGGGGCAAAGTGAAACCGTTAAGCTTATAGCAACAATAGTGTCGCGTGACTTGATGTCTCGTATTTACGAGCTGCTACCAGGGGCCTGTCAGGAGTAGCAGGCTCCCAGAGCTCGACTTTGCGACTTACGAATGATCCCCAGCGGCTGGCAGCGCCCTAGCAAACTTCCAGCGGCGACCGCAGGTGCTATCAGCAGTCCTCCAGCCTGTTTACTTGTGTTTCTATCCCCCCGTGCGTTGTTGTGTTGAAGTATATCTGTATTTGAACCAACCTTTGCCTGATTTTTTTTTTTTTACATTCTTCTTGACTTACTGCAACCGCGCATACATTTTGGATCTCTCTATCGGATATTCGATAAATTCTTGCTTACTTTTCGAAATCTACTTTTTTATACATGGCAACATAACCTTTCATGTATTTCGCCCGTTCCGTATAATGCCACGAGTAATATATTAAGAAATAAATGCAAAAAGCATAGCAACCAAACACACACACACACACACACACACACACACACACACACACACACACACACACACACATATATATATATATATATATATATATATATATATATATATATATATATACATATATATATCTGTGTGTGTGTGTGTGTGTGTGTGTGTATGATCGGGTATATTAAGAGAAGCGTATAATTTCGAACTATTTGGGTTTATTTACTACTTAAAGGTACACTGCTAGAAAAAAAATATTGCATCACGTGTGAAGTTTTCATTTTCTTACGTTTATTTCCATAAAAATCCAAATAATGATTTTAAATCAATTACAAATGAACGCAGTCAAGTAGTGAACATATTGTGTGATAAAAATATTTCATTTTAAAAAGTATTATTATTATTTATTTTTAAGGTTTTAATATTAGGTTTGAATACGCATTTTAAAAACATAGAGATTAGACAAATCAATCAACGATTTTATTACAAATTCTCAACATAATTAAATGTTAATGAAATTACAATTATAGACAATGAAATCGTGAAACAAAATAAATGAACCAAGACTTTTTGAAGGCAAGTAAAAAATGAATATTTACTAAAAACGGTATTTTAATATGTAGAAATAGATTTTAATAGTGTATTTCCTCCTCGAGCTTTTATTACAGCTTTACCCTTCCGGGGCATTGAAAATAATGAATCTTTAATAGTTTGTTCTGAAATTTGGTTGAATCATGCAGATAGATTTTTGACCCATCCGAGAACATGACTCGGGCTCACATTTTTTCAGTCAATTCCGACTTCTCTTTGGCCCATTTTAATCGAGCCTGTCTCCTCTTCTTAGGCAGTAAAGGCTTCTTCCGTGGTCTTTTTGCGTGGTATTCAACTTGTCCTACCTCCAATAACCTGTTTTGAACAGTTCTGCTACTAAGTACAATACTACTCGTAGCTGACTTTTCCCATTCACGAACAAGTTCACATGAGGTCATACGCTTGAAGATTGAATCGCTTCTGGTCATCTTTATAAAAATTGGTTCAACTTGCCAGTCTCACTGCTCAAATTTACGAATTGCCCAACTTAACAATTCGCCTACTTAGTTTTCATTGGAACTACACACGGCCTCTAACCTCCAATTCGCCACGCGATTTAGCAATAAAGGCAGAGATTTTCTTTTAAAGAACAGTGCAAACCCAGAGTTTGCAATCTGAGTTCACTTCATCAAAGGACGAAGCTTCGATTACATGAGTAACATGTCCAACAGCTTGAGTAGTTCATCTGAAGTGGTTTAGATCAATTTTTTCGTCATTTTTCTTTGTTTTTAGGGCATTTGTAAAGCATTTTATTGATAATTTTTGGCAATGTTTTACGTCATCAAAATCCACCACCTATTCATAACCGAACAAAGAAAAAAGAAAAAGAAAAAAGAAAAGAAAAAGAAAAAGAAAAGAAAATCAGCAACACTTTTTCGGTATCAGGGGGCCCCCAAAACAAACATTTCGTTGAAATCTCGAAATCGATTTTCCGCATCATTACATAACTTTATTTATACTACATATATTACTCAGCATATACGTACGTATACGAGAATGTAAAACTAATGTTGTGATGCAGAAAATAGCGAAAGCATTGTTGACAAATCTCAGTCAGGACGCAAGAGATACGTCCGCTTAACTGCCTCGTTATCTGCCTGCTCCTCCTACCTCTTACGGCATACATCCGTGCCCCTAGAAGCCGGCGGCTTTGCGTGCGGCGGCAGCGGTCGTGGGGGCGGCGCGGCATGGGGAGGGGGGCACTGTATTTTGCCAAATTTCACTTCACAACGCGCCTATTCAGCCTATTTGGCCAATTGATATGGCGTTGGTTTCAGGAAGCACTTAGCCACCGCGCTATAAGCCCACGTTTTTAAATTTCTTTCCAGAACTATTCCAAAAAAGTTTTCCAAAACTCATTTCCCTCTTCCACTCCCATGTGTCACCCGCCCGTTGTGTGTCCTCGTCGCGCCTATGGCTCAGAAGGAGGTCGAACTTTCGAGCAGGCAAGCCAGGTAGGCGGTATAAACAAGCCATTTTTTGATATGAAAAAATGACCTACTACACGTGCGGGCAGCAATGTCCCAAATCCGTCGTTTTTATGCAGTTGTTGAAAAAATTATAATAATTAATATTTTATTAATAATAATTAATATTTTATTAATAATAATTAATATTTTATTAATAATAATTAATATTTTATTAATAATAATTAATATTTTATTAATAATAATTAATATTTTATTAATAATAATTAATTATGCTTTCGTCACTTTGCATCTCAATATATTTTTCCCCACATATCAAACTAGTGATGCTGTAACAGAGGCAAACGATCTCTTATCGTCTGTAATAGTAGCAAAAGACTATCTTGTTAAAAGGGCTAAAAGTGTATTGCTCTTTGATATATACTATTACAAATTATGTTTCGTTTCATTCAAAGTTTTAACCCGCTGTTACTCGTGCTGTTAGAAAAATGTAACAATTCTGAATTTATTTAAATATCATTGACATCTTTCAGCACACGGAGATAACGCTCCAGCAATGCCTTCCTGCACGATTCAACTATTACATCCGTTCATCGTTAGTATCAGTTCTGCAAAGGGAAACAATATGAGAAGGCGCGGATTGATGCGGCGCGTCCTGTTAGATATTTTCTCACGCGCGAGCAACCAAAGAGTATATATATGAGTATATATGCGAGCAACCGCTTTATAATTCGATACGATTATCACATCCGCTCTTCTGACGGTTATACATTCTTATTTGTCTTGAATACTTGCGTGAAGATCAGAAAAGTCTCATTTTTACAGGATAAGATTCATTGATTTAACAAGAATATCGTCCGCCATCCTTTCGCTGTCATTTCAGTTACTTAGTTTTGTTTTATTTTTAGAGTAAAAAGTTATGTCGGGAAGCAACCAAGAGAGAAAGGAAGATGCGCTTCTTGTCCGAAGAGTCAAACCAGGTTCACTCATCATTCTTGTTTGATTTGCTCTAAATCCCTCTGAAGAGAACAACCAAGAAAGACATTTTCTTTCCAATGTTTTGTAGCTCTGATGAAGCTTATTTTAGGTTGTAAATGTCCCTATATGTGTCAATGTGGTCAAGTTCTATTGTTTATTGCATTCATTGTATTTATGAGTTGCCTTTCTGAAGTAACTTTGCTTCATAATGTAGCGATACCGTTTTCCTCATACAAAATTTCATAAGGCTGAGGGCAGTTGGGAGAATAAACATACGGCGTTGCACGTGCAACCTCGCTTATCGGACAGCCATTTGCGCCCCCGGCCCATTAAGAAGGTCGTTAAAAGGGTCAGTTGTCGAAAGATTCACTGAGAGGCACGTGTTCGCATGACCAGCTGCAGGATTTCTAGAACGCTCGCTTACATCCAGGGAATCCCAGAGCGATAAATTTTCACGGACAACGCCTGCCTTGTGCAAGCATGGCTGATGTTCTAGAAGGAATAAGAAAATTCTGTACGCTCACAGTGACGCAAAGAGTTGAAACTCCCTTCACTACTCCCGTCACGATTGGTTGAAATAGCGTAATGCGCCATTTCCTTTGGCCAATAGCGACGCGACTATTATAAGGAGCTGGAACATACGAGAAAATTGGGTGGGGGCAAAAGTTAACTTGATGCGATTTCGACTGATAGAATATCAGAAGGGCCAGAGCATCAGACGGGGCCGGAGGTTTCAAGGCAGGGCAGTCGGGAGAGAAACTTCTCTGGAGGGGGAGCTATTCACCGACCAGAGGCAAGTGCGCCTCTGATGGACTTAGAAAAAACTTCGGTGCGGGCTATTGTAAAAGGGCTGAGTAGAGTGGGCAGAGAAAATTCTCTGAAGCGGGAATCAGTTGCAAAGAGAGGCGAATGTGTCTCTGCAGGATTTCTAGACTTTCCAAAGTTGTAATTGTGAATCATCACGAGTATCAGAAGAATCCGTGATTGGTTACTACGCTCTTGAAATCGAGAGTGACTCCTGGCCGACCCCGCGTTCAACCAGACTACCAGACGCCGTTACAACGCCGCCACGCGCCACCACCCCTTGGTGACGTCACCAGACGGCCGACCAGCTGACGTGCGTGTCTGAGAGGGTGCAAGGGCATCGCCCCGGCCGCGCCCTTTGTGAAGGTTGCCGCCGCCTCCTCGACCGCGCCCTCCCCGGGCGCGCAGAGACCTTTCTTCCAGGCGGTATTATTTAAGGGCATTCGCCCCTATGAAAAGTTTTGTAATGCGGCGCCGCGCTATGGCGCATTGACTTGTAACTTTTTTGTATTTTACCATTGTAACGTTAATCATAATTCTTCCTAATTTTTAAGCTTTACTCTGAATACTAACTTTTCATCTTCTTTTCTTTCCACCTAATTTTCACATTTCTTTATTCAATTTGCTAATGTAACTTCCCTGGGGCATTAGATTTGATTGCCCAGGAATAAAAGTAATTTTTACCAGTGATCCAAGTGTTTCTTTCATGTTACCAGTATCTGTTTAACGATTCCTTCCATCACCGACTGAGCTATTTCCGGGTCACTTACCGGGCGTTCTCTCACGAGGCGACCGGGGGGTGTTACAATAAAATACTTCCCTTCATGTCTCTGATTTTGATTCGAGTGTTTATTATGCACAAAAATTATGAGCCTGCATGTAATCTTCAAGCTTTATTACATCTATTCAAGTTGTACAACTCAATGACAAATATCTCGGAATATTAAGGCAAGAATTTGATTCAAAATAAAAAATACAAACAACGTAAACAGTTGTTAGATAAAATCTAACACGCAAGTAATCGTGTTACAAATATATGCGCGAGTAATGGCGGTTTAAACAAGTATTCTAATTTTTTGCCGCCCTGGAATTTTGCCTTGGAATATCGCACCACGCGCATTCGCACTGCGCATTCTTTTAGTATGCTAATTTTGTGTTACTTCGCAGTAAAATAATGTGCTAGGGCAGAAAATACACGTATAACTGAGGATAATACAAACAACACTCAGTTGGACTTTGTGGAGAAAAGTGAATTATTGTTATAAGGAGACCTGTTCCAGAACTTCCTGAGTTTGTTGTTTGTACAAAGTGTTTGTACAAAGAAATGGGAAGGGAATATTTCCGCTACTTTAATACTAAAAAATATGAAAACACCTGTCGGTCAACAGGAGACAAAAAAGCTAATAAATTATTTTGCTGGGCCATGTTTTTTGTACACCTAAATGGCGGGACCTGAGTTTATAGCAATGCAGGACTTGGCTTTCAGAGAGCGTCGTGAAAGTGTAGAGTTGGTTAGCAACGGGTACATCGATCGAACTTCCAAATTTGTAGACTACATTGCAACGGGCTCTGAAATCAAAATCCCCACCAATTGAAGTATTGGAATTTATATATCAAAATAAACTAATCATTCCATAATATGACATTACAAATTTGATTAACTTTGCCTGATACAATCGCCACCGCGAAGGAAGATCATTTTCAAAATTAAAAATTATTAAAAACTTTCTACGATCAACCATGTCAGAAGAAAGATTAACAGATCTAGCAATCATATTAATTGAAAGCTAAAAAGCAACACCATTGATTTAGAGAGTACGATAAAAAAATTGCAAGTTTGAAAATTCGAAAAGCGCCTTTGCAAAATTTTATATTATTGTATTTTTATGCTAATTGTGTATTATTGTATATTTTATATTTTACATTGATATTATTTATATTTAATAAATAAATCTTTAATAACAAATGAATAAATACTATTTTAAACAATTAAACTTTATATTATTAAAATAACGTAATTATAGTATTTCTTTTGAAAGCGGAGAAATGTACTTGCACCAGGGCGCTAAACCAGTACGCGACGGCACTAATTATGATATCTTTTCCGATTATCTGGGAGTTGTGCAACCGATCAATTGACTTCGTGAAATCACCACTTTGTCTGCGTGTTTTCGAAGCCACTTCTTTACAGTTTGTGAGTTAAAGGTGACGTGGGGTTACAGAAAACTCGCCTACTTCTAAAACAATTAAGGCCCAATCACAATGCAAACGTAAATATAAGCATGGCGTTGACATAAATGTTAGGACTTCGTCCATAGGCGGACTCATTCACAATGCGTTCGCATAAGCATAACACGTAAGACGTTAACTTAAAAGCTTGCAAGCTTCTCTGCTTATGCTTACGGAAGACATAAGAAATGAACCAATCACAGAAAGGTAACCCAAAATCGAGACTCGAAATTGGAGCGAAGTCAATAGAAGTACTAACGCCATATGGGATATAAACGGGGATATAAACTGGGAGTCCGGTGTCTTCGGGATTTATAATCTGCCTTGTGCAGTGTCATTCAGCAAGTTGCTGCAACTTCTACTAAGCTTATTATAAACAGAGCCGATATCTTGAAATCGATTCTCACATCCAACCAGAAAGTCTCACAGCCAATAGAAACTTATTTTGCTTACGTTTATGTTAGGCATTGTGAATACTTCAGTCTATCGCTTATGTTAATGTTTATGTCTATGCGCTATGCTAATGTTTACGTTTGCATTGTGAATGGGCCTTTATAGTAGTAATAATGTGCAAACATTTTTGGGCAAAGTAGAATAGCAACGTTCTACTTTGCCCCGTTTGACGATAGCACAAAATGGTTTAAAATAATAACATTAGCCTTACTATCCAAAAGAAATGAAATATATACTTATAAAACTAAGGCATGAAAACAAATACTTTCGTATTTCATTGTTATGCCAAAGACAATGTTTTACATTATTTACGTTTTTGTAAGGCCATGAGAAATTGTCACTTTGGCAGTCATGCCAACACACTTCTCGACAAAATACTTGTTCTGGAGCTGAACGGCTCTAAATGTGTGAGTTTTAAATGCAAATTCCAATTTGCTACACATTTATACATTGTGCATATATGTACATTCATTCATCCATACATTTTACATGTATGTACCTTGAACAGAATGGATTTAATCATGATGCAAAACCATTGAATCATGATTTGAATTCAGCGCATTTGCCTCATGAAACGATATTCGATATTTGTGTGAATATCGATAGTGATTTCGTTGTGTCTCGCTCCGTTTATGCGGGTGCGGCGCGTAGAACGTGGGGGGACATGTGTGTTGAATGAATTCTGTACTACTGTTAGTGTTCCATTGATAATATTTTGTGGTGCTAATCACAACTTCTTTTATAATCTGGCCAGAGAAAAGAAAAGCGAGTAAGTGACAAGAATTTTTTAAAATTGTCAATCCTATAGTGAAGATTTAACAATGTGCAAGTGCAAATCGACCTGTTGTTGACATCGTTTAAATTTAGACTTAATTGACATAGAATATCACAATTCATTGAAAAGTATAAAAGTGAGCGAAAGAAAATGAGTGACAAATGTATTCAAGATTTACTATGAAATTCTACATGAAAAGAATTAAAGTTTTAGGAATGTTACTTGAACAAATAACATTTCATTGTTTGGTCTTCATTCTCTCACTTCTTAAGTATTTTTATATTGTAATAATAAAAAAAAATATATACATCCGTGATTAAAATGTAAACCGTTCGTAGAGTGTATAAGAAAGTTGTGATCATATTGCTTTAAATTTTATGAGCATCTTAAATGTATTGTCCATCCTTGATCTTATAATTTATTAACAAAAATTATTCCTTTTGAAGAGAAAGTTCCAAGATGAGCTCTCCTGATGAACATGATGCAGTCAAAGATAAGGCTTCAAATGATGTAGTAGTGTTAAATGAGAGTGATGATGAAGAAACTGAAATTCCAGACCGTGAAACTTGTCAGAAACTCACTGAGGAATTTGCTAAAATAACAAATACTGATGAAGCATGTGCTCAGTTCTATTTGCAAGATAGGAATTGGGATCTTGAGGTATGTTACTTTCTCTTTTTGTGACTATGTGTAAATGTTTATGTAAATTATCTAACAAGGTACTAAATAATTACATATAATGTAACTAAAAAAAATTAAAAAGAAAATATATAGATTTCTTGAACACAATTATTAAGTAATAGGAATTGTCATCAGTTAAGGCTACAAAAAAAAAAAAAAAACAACAAAAAAAAAACAAAAAAAAAATTGTTTATTATCAAATGTTCCTCAGGACCTCTTATAACACAAAGAAATTGCTGTTGACATAGTGACTAAATTTAATCACTTCTCTTCAACCTATGTACTGTAATTGACCTGTTCTTTTCCAATTTGTAATGTATATGAATTGACTTACCAGTTTTTTGCGAAGTGTTCTTTTGTCTAGTGATCACCGTCCTGCTTCCCCATGTATAATGCACACTTTCTGTACATTGCCACATCTTAGCATCTAGCCTCATGAAAATCACTACACAGTGAATTATTTATCCTTTCTACTAATGCTGTCCATTTTGCTGGCTATGTTATTTCACGTCCTTCCAAATACAACATCTTCAGTCACTCTGTTTAAACGCTTTGAAAGTATTCCAATGTATTTCTTAGCCCTGCTTAACTGTTTAAAATTATTATATGGCTGTATTGTGTGACCCAGTAAAATTGTTCTGCATACTGACGATTTAAAAAAAATTTATAAAGTGGGATGTTTTACAACAACAAATAATGTTAACAATAATGTGAGTTATAACTTAATTAGTCCTTTACTAATTTTTTGCAATATGGTCTAAAATAAATTTCTCATTATTACTAATATCTTTTATTACAAATACAATGTAAAATCTATAAAAATATAGGCCCATGATACATATTAAAAATATATCTCGTAATAATTTTCTCTACTATCAAAAGTCATTTAATATGTCAATTAGTATGTATTTTATATTCAGCATTAATGCAAAATTCTTTACCAGAAAATATCCATATTCGCAGGTTTGCTGCGGTTTATAGCTCTTGAAACACTTTTAAAATACCATGTACTCACTAATGGGAGACCGCCCCAAGTTTTGTAATTTTTTTCTGCTATTCATTCAGAATTTTTGAAAGATAATGTGAATGCATGTAGCGACAGCAAACATTATATATGTAACAATTACAATTTTGACAAATACATTTTAAATACATTTAGTTATGAAACAAAGACTTGAAGAACCAGAATGGCCATTACTCCAGCATTCCTGTGAGAGCAAAACAATTTTTGGGAGGCCTCAGTGATCTGAACAGTGCAGCAGGATTAAAATATTTCTGCCCACATACTACAAAGCATCCTTAGATAAAAAATATGTATCTTATTTCTTTGTGGCAAAATTGACATTTTGAAATTAAAAAATAATGGTCATTACAAATTTAAAAATTTAAGTTGAGAACGTAGTGCAAGTGTACATATGTGGAATTGATAGTTTATGTTCAGATGCTTTTTGAGTAGAATTGAAATTGAAGCATTGAGATAAATTTAAACTGCAAATAAATTTATATTTTAAAGTATATTTCTTTCTTTCATGTGAATAAGTATTTATTGTGATCTACCAAAAGCATAAAAACTTCCTTTATGGTTAGGGTGTCCCTTATATAGCTAAAAAATAACATTTTTGCGCTCACCCCCTAAATATTTTTCACTCGGTCAAATTTACTCAAAAATAAAATATCTCAATGGCCCGATATCAACTTGTGACGACTTGAGCGTGAAATTTGAATGTCAGGGATAATTTGTTTTGTTGTGTTAAGTCAGTGGAAAACTACTGATACATGTTTAATAAATAATTTTATTAATTCAATTAATTTTCATTCTTGAGACGTGTTATGGTTTTAACTTTTCTTGTGGGTACTTTCTTTCAGTAGTTTTTTTGCAATATGGACGATGTTCTTGGACAACACAATACAAATTGCTTTTGCTCCTCATCTACATTCAGTAGTCCATGAAAATCTTGCATTAATTCAACAGACCTTTCAGCGCAGTCGTACTCGTAAGCTTCTGCGGCTCGAATCCATAAATTCTCGGCTATCCGGGAGACGCCGCGTCGTTGGCTGGGAGGCCGACGTTTCGCCTGACATGTCGCAGGCTTCCTCAGGGCTTCCTCAGGGCAGTGCCTGAGGAAGCCTGCGACATGTCAGGCGAAACGTCGGCCTCCCAGCCAACGACGCGGCGTCTCCCGGATAGCCGAGAATTTATTTTCAGCGCAGTCATTCACAGCTTTCGTGTGAATAACCTTTCAGCTTCTAAATATGAAGAGTTGATTATCCATGTCGAAGGACATCTTGAGTAAAACTAGTATTCTTCTTCAGGCAAGAAAACAGTTATCTGCTTTTGGCTAACACAAACTTGGTTATTGTTTTCAATGAAATGAATATTTAATTGAATTAGTAGATGTAGTGTATATTGATGAATTAATAATTAAAGAATGATCTTCAGGATACAATTGTGCTTACCATATTATGTGACATGATCAATTGAAATTCATGTACTGTTATGCTTGGACCTGACTCAGCGGTGGTTTATAGGTCCGGATTTGTCCAATATGTAACTTTGCACTCTAGTTGGCATGGGTTAGAATGCTTTGATCTCAAAATTTTGTTTAGGCATGTTTTAAGGTCATTCAAACAAAATTGGACGGTGAGGGTTCAAAAATTTGAAAGTCAGAAAATAAAGGATACAATCCAAGGAGGTCTGATAAACTTTCAGTGGAGGAGCCAAGTGGGAGTGAAGACAAGTTTCAGATGTTTCTCTTTCATTACATAACAAATTTACCATGAGAGTTTATTTAAAAAATAACTTGCTACTTATAAATTGAAGTAGATGAAGCAAAAGAAGGGGGAAAAGTAATGAAATTAGCCCCAGAAGGTTGTGCTGTGAAATAATCTGTGAATCTAAAAGATCAATGAAAATCATATGCATATTTATTGTTTATGTGAACCATTTAAGATGTAATTTTTGTTTATGTAACAAATTATATTATTCCATAATAATACAATACCTGTTTGCAATGAACCTTTTTGGGGAGTACATTACCTTCCGTGCTATCTGTTATGTTATTAAGAAAGATGTAACCTCTCATGGTTTAAGAACTTCATGATGTCATCATTTTTATTTTGAGTAATAACTGTAGAAATGTTTTTTAAATACTATTACATCAAGATCTAGATTTTTGTTGATGTTCATTTAAAAATAGATGCAAGAAAAATTGTTATTGGTAGCTTAAAATTTTGCCAGATAAAGCTGTTATTTATATCCAATTTCATCATGATAGAAAATTATTTTTGAATGAATACTTGAATGAGTTTAATCGTCCACTTTTTTAAATTTCAAAGAATTATTTTTAGTACTTTTAAAACCGATTTCTGGCAGAAGTGTTTAATTTGTTCTTTTGAGAAAATTTGTGTTGTATTTCTCACTTTGTAATTGTTTTGAATTACGCATTATTGGTTATTTCTAATAAAGTTAGGATCCATAATTAATATACATTGTGTAGTGCTCCAGGTATTTTAAATATTAGAATATGACACTATTCCATTTGTTCTGTTATTAAATATTCTTCGTTTTAGTAAATTTTGAATTCTATAGTCTACTGCTTTTAAGAAGTCCTTGTTTTCCATCTTTCAAATAATTGTTTCTTTTTCTTTGCTTAGTTTTTTTAAACTTTTTTTTGTGTATCTTTTTAATGATCAGAGTAAAATATTTTGCTTTATGTATTAAAGGTTTTCTTAGAGAATTTCTAATAAAATGGTTTCCTTTTTGTCAGTTTTATCTCTGGAGTTATTATTTGGTAATTCACAATCATTATTATATTTTATTTTTGAATTTCAGAGATCAATAAATGCTTTCTTTGAAGCTACCCAGCATACAGGCGTTAAGGCGTTACATGATGGTGATGAACCAGAATTGGTGGTGAAGGTAAAGTAAGTACCAAAGTTACAAATAACTTTTGCAAATTGGTCTTTAATTGTTCACAATGTTGCAATTTTATTCATACTTTCTTCAGGCTTTGACATATTTAAATTTCTGAAAAACAATATTTTGTACTTTATATTTAGAATTGCATTTAAAAGATATTTAAATTTTTGAAAAACAATATTTTTGTACTTTATATTTAGAATTGCATTTAAAAGATATTTAAATTTTTGAAAAACAATATTTTTGTACTTTATATTTAACATTGTATTTAAAAGAGTCAATGACATTTTACCGTGCAAAAGGCTAGAAAAGTAATTTTTTGATATTAGTTAAAAAAGGCCAAGTTTTCTATCGCAAAACATTGAGAAATGTTTTGGTAACCAAAAATCCTTCAAATGTTTTTTGAAAATTTAAATGTGTTTTTAAATGAAATTTGAAATTGAAAGTTTTTTTAAATGTAAGTTTGTTAAGGTGTTAAACAAAGGTAAAGTAAATGTAAGAGTTTTGTAAATTAGATGTAAATTTTCAGATGATTTTTTGTTTATTACATAAAAGCTTTTTAATGGTTAGGTACAATGTTAAAGATCACACATTTCGGTACAAATTTCCTGGATAAAAGCTATTTCTAAATAAAGTCGAAAGAGCTACTATTAGGTTTCAAAATTTCACTAAATTTCTGACTGTCTGTCCATCTTCCTGTGATCAACACTAGACCTTAAACCGTTCTACCGATTTTCTCCAAAATTTATATTCCCCTCTGGATTTTAAACGAACTCGAGGCTTTCCGAATTTGAAACTGATATTTTGATTTTTAATGGTACTTTACATGAAGCCTCAATGTTTTGGAAATTATCCCCAAAACAGGCTGCAGAATTTTGATTAAACTCGAATTGTGAAGGTCGCTTATGAGAAGGATGCAAGTTTCATTTTCTTTGAAATTCCCAATTTTTCGAAAATTGCAAAAGTTAATTTTCCCCCCTACGGCTACAATATTGATGGAGATTTATTCCTGTATTTTCCGAATTTTCAAATTACAACATTTCCCTTAAAAAATATAAATAAATAAGAATTTCTTATTCCATTAGACTTTCTGTTTCATATGAACTGTTTCAAGCTGAAAATGATCCTGATACTGTGAAATAGAAGGAGAATAGAAGAAGAAAAAAACTGGTCAAAACTTGCCTCCTCACCATTTCAAGTTATAAATATAGAATGTACTACTATTGTAAAATTTGATGTAGTTGCAAACATAATTGATATGTATTATTAATGTAATTATTATTATTGTTAATGTAATTATTATTGCTAATGTAATTATTATTGTTAATGCAATTATTATTATTAATGTTAATTATTAGCAGATAATTTATCTACTGTGTAATATCTTAATCTAACTGTAACAAGTATTGTATTTCTAGGCCAATGACCCCATCTCGATCAGGTTTTGTTCAGTTTCCCTGGTCCTTTGAGCAAATGCTGAGATGGTCCCTTGTTTGCTCCTGAACAGTAATATAACTTCGCTCTCTCCACCCAAGGCATCATATTGACTCGTCATACACGATTGTAATTGTATATGTGACTCAATAAATATTATTATTATTATTATGTATGAAATATGATCTTTAAAGGCAGATCTTGAAATAAAGTCGTGTACAATTTTTCGAAAATACGGGTAGTTTTCGCGTAATTTTGTGTGAAATATAAGCAATTTTCAAACTTTTTAAGCAGTCTTTTCACCATTAACAGCTCCAAATTTTTTCTTTAAATTTTCTCCTCATATGTATCGAAGGACAATAAAAAAGTGGTGCTTGACCAATTTCCGGTGAACTCTAAGTATTTTTGAAAATTGCAAAACGTTAACATCTCAAAACTTTCAAATTGATAATTTTTGGCTTTAAGCAAATCTGTGCCAAAAAAAAACAGCTCTGTAAATAAGGCCATGTACATTTTGTTGGAAAAAGAGTGCTTTGTGCATAATCTGTGCTTGAAATTAATGCAATTAAAAAAGAATTCTCAAAACCGATCCAAATTTTTTCGTTAAAGATTATCCTGTGTATCAATGGGCTTTTAAAACTATGGTGCAAGACGAAGTCTTAAAATATATGGGGTAAGTTCGGAGAACTCTCCCTAATTTTGAAAATTGCAAAACGTCAATTGCCCGATATAGTTCAACAATTGAAACTAGAGGTGCTACAACAGCACATACGTTCTCGCGTTATTGGAAACAGTTACGTAATATTGAAATATTGCCGCGTTACTAACCCCTTAGTGAAAAGCGCCTGTGATGCAGCATTAATTTCGATAGACAGGAGCAGCAAACATTTCTCACATTAACAAATGAAACAAAGAGGAATACATGTGACTAATACAGGATTCGCAGCAAATTATACGGAAGCCATCAACGCACTGTTACTAGCGTAGCTTTGTCAAAAGTATGTGCATTCACTTGGAGAATTATATCAATTCTTGGCAAAAGCGCAAGTAATTTTGAAGAATTATCGTATTTTAATTGCTCATTTGTACTTTATCGCCCGTATTTCGTAAGACGAAAAAGCATTGTAATCATGCACGGCGGAACGAGTTTTCTTTTTTTAAAGATAATTGTTATACCGAAACACTATTTCCTGATCGAATACACAATCGATTACGCACTGAAATCTCTCAGCGAACATAAGGAGGACTGCAGGTCATTATAAAGAGGATGTTTCACATTCATATCCGATCAGCACGCACTTCTTAGGCAATTGCACCCATTCCTGACGCAGCTGCGCTGTTGACTGGTTGAGAATAAAAACTGAAAGAATTAATGAAATGAAAAGAAACGAAAGTGACGCCTTAAGTCACTTTCATAAATATAAAAGTACTTGTCTTTCCTGAAAAATAAAAAATGCCTAATTTAATTCTTATGTGATCCGTTTTAGATGGCAGAAACATAACTTTTCATGTCTAATGTTTCTAAATGCCTTGCTCAATCATTTTGTAGCCTATTTTAAGCGCCTAAAAGTCACTTTTCATGGCTAATAGTACCTAATTTCATAATTTTGTTCCCTATTTTAGGTGCCTAAATCATCAGTTTTTTGTGCCTAAAATTCCGAAGTCTAGTCGTAGTACATCATACATAATTGATTAATAACTAATGCTAATAAACTTATTAAATTACTAATCTTATACTTGTAATATTAAGTTAATTTATTACCTCCTTTTTATTTATGTATTGACACCGCCTCAAATGAAACGTAGGAAAATAAAACTTTATTTAATCAAAAATTAAATATTATTTAATCTATGATTTATTTAATCAAAAAGTTTAGAGGCATTTTTTGAAAATGTCCGAGAGGCTTCATGTGAAGTACCACCAATAATTAAAATATCGGTTTCAAATTCCAAGGGCCGCTACATCAGCCAGAACGATTGGGGAATATCAGTTTTGGAGAAAATCGGCTGGACAGTTCATGGATTCTGGCTACACCACATGTTACAGGTTTTCCCCCCTAAATTTAGCAACAGGATTTACCCACTTTTTCGTTACCAGAGCCGGGCAATAAGAGTTTTTTCGGCGAAAATTCTCCGTTTTCTGGCGAGAAGTTCCTTCTTAAGGGCCAAAAAGTAAAAAGCTCTAGGAAAGTTCTATACAATACCTTCTTTTTACTTCCTCGCTACTGATTAAGCAGTAAAAAGAAAGTTATGTAATGCTGCGCAGAAAACCGGTGAATTTTCGGCCGAAAAACTCTTTATTGCCCGGCTCTGTGCAGTCAAATCTACAGTAGGTGACGTGTGGGGGAGAAGATTAACTAAGCACGTTTTCTTGAGTTCCAGAATCCCTTCCCGTCATTTTAACTATAAATAGTTGAAAGATGAGTGAAAGTTCATAATAAATAAATAAAAATAATTTTTAAAAAGCGCAGATTAGCAATATTTGAAAAAAACTAGACATTTTTGTTCCCGAGTTATAGAATACTTATTTGCATCGGTAAACGAATTGTAATTTTGATTTTTCTGCATTGCCAACAAAAAAGTAACTCGCCCTTACCTCTACTCCTACCATTACAAGCAAAAGGAGAGTTCAACAAAATGTGCGCATGTGCAAGTGAAGCAACATTTACGTCCAGAAGCAAAGCAAGGGGCCATCTTAGCATTTGCTCAGTGGATCAGGGAAACTGGACAAAAACCTGATCGAGATAGGGGTCAATGACCCGGAAGCTGAAGTACATTATTTGTTATGAACATATTAAGTCTTTAAAAAAATATACAATACAAATGTAAACTAATTCAATATATATCACTGTTTTGTTAAAATAAACATTATTATTATTTTTGATAATCAGTATAGGCTCTAATTGAATAGAAACAATTATGCAGCAGAAACGATTTCTACTTTTAACATAAATTTGTGAATCGACTTCAATTGTTTAATATCATCTGGCAATGCGTTGTAAAGTAACATGCATATATTGTATGTTGATTTCTGATAGCTAGCTGTTGATACTGACACTTGATGAACGTGCTTTCTAAGACGTGTGTTGTAATTATAAATATCAGTATTGCATGAAAATCTGTTCCCACCGTTAAGTCAGTTTTGATAAATATTACTGATTCGTAAACAAATAGGCAAGGCAATGGTGAGATTCCAAGCTCAATGAAGGATCACGCGGATGACAATTCGAATAATTTTCTTTTGCAATCTAGAGGTCTGAGTACTACATGATGAGTATCCCCAGAATATTACGCCATATCTCAGGGGGGGAATGCAAATTTGCAAAATACACGCAACGAGCTGCATGAAGGCTGACAGAATTTGAAAGGATTCTGAATGCGTAACATAATGAACTTAATTTAGAGTTTAATTTTGTTTTATGTACATTCCATTTGAGGTTTGACTGAATTGAGAGAACTAGAAATTTTGTTACCTGAACATCAGCTAATTGCATATTCATTTTCAATGGAGCATGCGATTGCTGATTTGAAATGCAAAAAATGCATTGAAACTGTTTTTCGTTCGTTAACTATTAATTTATTATTATAAAACCAATTTGAAACTTCTAAAATCGTACTATTTATTGTTTCTTTTTTTTCCTAAGAACATTCGTGTCATCGGCAAACAACCATTCTTCCGTTTTTAATAGAAGAAGGCATATTGTTTACGTATAACACAAAGAGGATAGGATCTAAGATCGTGCCTTGAGGGACCTCATATTCAAGTGGTAAAGAATTGGAAAGATAAGTAAATAATGTTCTTTCGTGCCAGTACGGTATTTCTACTCTTTGAGATCGATATTTAAGGTACGAGGTTATCCAATCTAGGGCGATACTACGAATTCCATAAGAAGGTAATTTTGATTGTAAGATGTATTGGTCAATGACGTCAAAAGCTTTCGAAAGATCTATCGGTATATTAAAGAATTGCAAGAGAAACAAAACCAGAATAAAATCCAGTTGGCATTTTAGAATTAAATTTTCCATTTCACTGTTCCGCTGGCGCCGCGATGTGTACAAATCTGGCGCCAGACCATGCGAGTGTTGGCAGGATTACGGTTCGTGAAATATTGATGAGCTCTACTGTATTAAAATAGGTAATTTAATAAGTTAATTTTTACCAAATTTCAAATACCCTTCAAAAAAAAGTTCGAAAACTTTTAGGTACGAATATAAAAAAAAATGAAAAACTTCCCTGCGGGTCACAACAATCCAGAATTGAGTAACTTCCGTTGAACCTAAACAACTTATGATAAAAACAAAGTAAGTTTGTTTGAAATATGTTATTAATCGAAAATTAAATTAGGTTAAGCATACATTTATTAATTAAGTTCCATTGTATTTTTCATTAAACCTGATGATGGGGCAAAAGCTCCATAAACGTGTTTGAAATTTGAAAATGGTAAAACGATGTAGTGATTGAATTATTTTGTATGGAATAAAACAAAATTCTCCGCCGCCTAAATTTTTTTAAAGGAACTGGTTATTAAGAAAAGTGCCAGTTAAGGAAAGACGGAGATTATATATATATATATATATATATATATATATATATATATATATATATATATATATATAAAAGATTACTAATCTCTCCTAACATCCACCCCGACTGGCAGGACCTAGTTTAAGAGCTTCCAAAATTCTCAATTATATTTAAGTGATGTATTGAAAAATGAATAATTATAAATTACAAGGCATTAAATGAGAAGGGAGATATAGTCAAATCTTCATAATAAGATAGAAAATGAAAGTAATGCGAGTCAGTTGAACGAGTGAAATAGGTTACCTGCATTTATTATAAAGACAAAGATAATAACAACCCGTCTAACCCCAGCATGAGTTCGCATCGCCACATCGCCAGACACGTGACACTCTGTCTTCCTCTAATCTATTCTAATCTTTTATATATATATATATATATATATATATATATATATATATATATATATATATATATTGTAACACTCCCGGTTACCTGGGGAACCGGATAGCGGCCCTGACGCTAGCTCAAGTCGGTGATGGAAGGAATTGTTACACAGTACGGTGGAAACACAAATTAAACACTTGTTCACTGGTAAAAATTCACATTTATTCCTGGGCAATATGATTAACATGCCCCAGGGAAGTTACACTCGTAAATTGAATAAAAAGAATAGTGGGAAAATTAGATGAAGAAGAAAAAAAAATGAAAAGTTAGTTTTAGGAGTTAAGCTTAAAAAACTAAGAAGAATTATAACTAACAATTAAAATGGGTGAAATTATTACTGGTCAATGTGTCAGAGCGTGACACCGCATTACGAAAAATTTACACAATAGAGCGGTAGCCCTGAACGATACTGCCTGGAAAAGGGTCTTTGTGCAGCCGGGGACGGCCGCGGCGCGGTCGAGAGGGTCGTCTGGCGGCCTCCAAAAAAATAATGCCTCCGGGAAAAGGCAATGGCCTCTCTCGTCGCCAGCTGGGCAGCCGCCTCGTAACGTCACGAAAAGGCTGCGATGCGTAGCTGCGTAGGCGGTGTCTAGAAGTCTAGTTGAGCTGGCGGATCTGGAAGTTCTGGTCGAAACTGGTAGTACTAGCTGAACTGGCCGAACGATCTCAGGAACGGGGTGATCAACTATGCGTCTCTCTCTGACTTTTATGATAATCGTCGAACACAACTTCGGACAGTTTAGAACTTGATCGGAGAAACATTCGCCTCTCTTTACGACGAAAACCCACCCCAGAGAAATCTCTCTCTCCACTGCAGTCGGCTCACAGCTCAAAACTCGCAGTAAAATAACATAAGTCCCCACACAGGCATATTCGCCCGAATAATTCCCACCCCCATATAAGTTCCTCTCTCAACTGCCCTCAGTCTAATATTCAAGCTCAAAAAATAATAAGTCTTCCAGAGACACACTGGTCCTTCCCCGACGCCTAATACTCTGGCCCCGTCTGATTAATGAAAAATTTATAAGTCCGGCGGAGGCGAACCTGCCTCTGACCGACGACTAGCTCCCCGAGAGAAGCTTCAGCTCCGACTGCTCTGCCTAGAATTCAAATCCCTTCTGATCTTCTCTCCGTCGAAATTGTATAAGGTTAACTTTTCCCCCCACCCAATTTCTCTTATGTGCCCTAGCTCCTTATAAAAGTCAAGTCACTATTGGCCAAAGGTTGTTGCGCATCACGCTATTTCGACCAATCGTGATGGGAGTAATGAAAGAAACTTCCACTCTTTGTGCTAGCTGCGAGCATGCAGTGTTGTTCTAATTCCTTCTAGAACGTCGGCCGATGCTTGCATAAGGGGGCGCGTTCGCGTGAAAGAAATTTATGAATTTGGGTTTCCCCGAAACGAGCGGGCGATCTCGAAACTTTGCAGCCGGCACAGTGAACACGTGTGCCCAGTGAATCTGTCTACGCCGACCCTCTTAACGACTATTTTAATGTGCCGTAGGCGGTAATGGGTGTCGCGATAAGCGAGGTTGCACGTGCAACGCTTGCGTAGTCTCTCGGCAGAAATCCGGGTGGCCGAATCTGTTTGTTTAAATTTTGGTCCGGTGAATTTTGTTTATAAAATTATGATGAAATCGGTATCGCTACAATATATATATATATATATATATATATATATATATATATATATATATATATATATATATAACGGGTAATTTTTTTATCTTGAGACAACTAAATATCTTGAAAACTAAGAATCGTATCAAGAAATGTTTCGAATAAAATTTATCTCAGAGGGGTCTATTGGATGATACCAATCTCGACTTGCTACCTCCACCCCCTGGGGGTGGGTCAACTTGCGAATTTCAAATAATAACCCCTATTTTTTAGGATTCTCCGAAAAAAAGTAGGTTTTGTTTGAATTTTTTGTTTTTGTTTTCGAGTAGATGGCGCTGTAATCGTAGCAAATACAATGTTTCGCAATTCTGGTGAAATCGTAGCAGGGGGTAAAAAACATGGAGTTTTTAAGAATCTTATCTAGTATTGATAAGAGATAAAACATTAAAGATAGAGATTTTTCCTTCAAATACATTTTTTTTTCATAGTGAGTTCTTTCATACAGGTCATGTACATTTTTTGAAAATTTTAGTATTTTTGCGCAATATTGCGAGCAAAATGAAAAAAAGAAAACTATCTTCATTGTGAGTAGACGAGAAAAAAATTCAAACATTTGTAATTCAGGAAGCATTATAAGCATCACGCTGTAAGCCCAGGTTGTTGAATTTCTTCTCAGAACTTTTCCAAAACTTATTTTTCAATTTTTTTCAAACCAGCTTCGTAGCGTAAATTCTATATTAAATACAAATCATATATCGCTTACTGATTGAAAATCGGACCACTTGTTCAGACGTTATTAGTAAAGTAATTTTGACTTATTTTGGTGCTGCTACGTGGCGGCGACAAATTTAACTAGTGTCGGTTAATTTAGCCTTAAGAAGTTCCTTCTTGAGCGCGAAAAAGTAAAAATGAAAATACCTAAATATTCAGCTAGTAATGTTCGGGCTCACCCAACAAAGCAGGAAAATTATGCAGGAGTATTTTATTCATATGCTTAGCAGACAGAATCCGTCGATCCGTTTGAGGGGTTACACTTTCCACAAAGGAAGCTCTCCAGACGCAAGGCGCCTCCACTGCCTCCGCTCACGCGCTGGCGAGCGACGTTACGGCGCTTCCCCGAAAGTTTACTTGTCCGAACACGCCACACTCAGGCAACGGTCTCAACGATTAATCAACTGCTCAAAGCTTCTGGAACATTTTAAAATGGAAATCTATAATTCGCCAATTAGAATTACCCCTTCCATCACGCCTATGCAAAGAAATTCTCAGGGCGCTCCGTCGGCGGTAACACGGCGTAAGAAATACACCGTGCCGTTAACGAATCTTCACAGCATATGAGCACATGTCGTGCGCACTACCTCAGATTCCGTGAGGTAAATTTTCCCTCATGAAAAGTCTTTCTGTAAATTATTGAGTAAGGCGCGTAGTCTCTCAAGTTTTCGAAGTCACATGATGAACACGAGTTGATTGCGCGGACATAACATTATTTGTTAATCGCAAGTTCAACTTCAATTGTATATAACGTGCTATGTTTCATAACGAACATCTATCTATCGCGGTATACAACGCTATCGCGGTGTAGAGAAAGTTATGTAATGCTGTGTGAAAACACGGCGAATTTTCGGCAGAAGACTCGTCTTACTGGACTATTTAGTTTTCACTCCAAATGCTCTACCATTTGTCATGAGTTGACCCTGTAACTTAATTAAAAAAGTTAATATTATGCATGCAACCATGCACCATAAACGATTGTAATTGTATATGTGACTCCATTATTATTATTATTATTATTATTATTATTATTATTATTATTATTATTATTATTATTATTATTATTATTATTATTATTCTCAAACTCCGTTCAAATTTTCCTTGAATTTTTTCTCTTGGATTTTTTCTCTCAAGAAACACTGAAAAGTAGTGACAGTATGATAGAAGACAAATAATAGAAAGTATGTACTCTTGTATTTCCACTTGTTATCTTCAATTTTTTTCTTCAATGTAACAAAGGTCATTGGAAGAAAATTATGTTAGCATAATTTTTAATGAACACTATTTTCAAAAATTGCAAAAAAGATAACATTGCTTAAGTACAATAGTTTTTTATCAATGAAATCTGGTCTAAAATTTTAAAAACAAAATTTTTACCCTTTGTACTACAGGAATATCTACTTATGATTACAAGAGGTTCTAATAAAATAGATATTTAAGAAAACATTAAATGGACAATGTTTTTGTAAAAGCAAACAAATTAGTAGCTTACATCAGGGGCAGATCCAGCTGATCATTTTGGATGTAGCAGTCATAGATTTTAGTTAAAATAATGAAAATATTTGTTATGATGTTCTATATTATTTATGTACTGTAGATATCATATGATACAATGTTATTGTTTAAATAATTACATAATTTGAATATAAATAAATATTTAAATACATTTTTCCAAATGAAGGTAAATGAAAACTCGGGGCCTTAGGGGGGGGGGGGGCAGAGTGTGACCCCCATTCCCCCCCCCCCGATTCACCAGTGGTTTACATGTAATTTCTTCTTGAAGTAAATACAATTAATACAAAAAATAAAGAAAATTCTCCAAATTTTTCCCCCCCCTCATGGCTGGAGTAAAGGACACTTAAAAATGGTGAAGATCTAATTTTCATTGAATTCTTCTAATTTTTGAAAACTGCGAAGTTTGGTAATAATGCGAGAAGGTAAATGCTGTTCACACAAACCCACAAGTTTTCAGATATTACAATATTCTTTTAAAAAATTGCATGGTTATCTTTTTAAATACAATTATTATTTACTAGTTGTGAATTGGTTACGACTCGGAAGCAGGTATTATGAATATTTTGAATCATTTTCCGAGAGCAATCTGTCAAGTATTTTTGGAACGTAACATACATAATGAAATTGTCATATTTTCACTAATTATAATAATTATATGGATCATATTTTTGTATTAATTAGTCATATTTAACTCTTTTCATGTGCATCATTGAGATTCAAAAGGACCAATTCATTCATTGGTCAGTTTTCACAATTGTTATATTAAACTTTTGTTTAAATTTTTTGTTTTGAATTAAATTCGAAAATAATTTTTGTAACTGTATTAATTGTTTATATTGCTGAAAAACAAGCTATTATTATCTTTTATTGGATATGCTGCGTGATCTACTGTCAAATAATAATTTGTAATTCTTGTCAAGTTAACACATTGTAAACGCCTTTTTACATATTTTAATTTTGTTTACTTTCAGTGTCATTTTGAAATTGAAAACTGAAATTAAAATCATGAAAGTGAAATGATTAATTGTTTGAAGCTAACCTTGGTTGTGTGCAGGTGTCTGGATTTGGATCTGTCATTTTCATCATTCTTTCACTTTGTTTTAGTGCCTCAATGTTTGAAGCATATGGTATGGGTCAGCCAACAACAAAGCCACCCTCCAAGTTGTCTGTAATTAGTTGGAATGTGGATGGTCTTGATGGTCATAATTTAAAAAGAAGAACAAAAGCTGTATGCAAAATAATCTTCCAGTATGTACCATGCTATTTTATTAGAACTTATTCCCCTTGCATTTTAATTACTTACACGGGCATTAACATGGACATTTGAAAGAGTGACTGGATGGCTATATAAGTTATCAGACAAAAAACCTGTGTGAAGTATGTTTTCTTGAAGTTGATATTGGAATTTGGATTGTTTGATGAAAATGAGACTTTAGGTCTGCCTTTCTTTCATTCAATATTTGTCCAGACTTTAAAGATTCTTAAAGCCTGGAAACTATTTTACTGGAACTCCTGAACTTAGTCAATCCTTTAAATGCCCAGTGCCATCAATTAATTAATTAATATTTTTTCCATCTTTTGAGAGTTTTCTTGTTAAGAGAACCTCATATTATACAAAATTTAAAAAAACGTTCAGTTCAGAACATGTTTTAAAAATATTTGGTATACAAGTATTTGTAAAATTAATACCTATTGTTCAAACCCCTAGGTATCGTGCATGAGTAGTGTATGTTTCTGTACAATTTATTGTTACAACGTAAAATTTGACAGGCATCCATTATGAAAATTGTTTTGGTGTTAAAATCTTTCATAAAGTCCTCTTATATACTCATTGCTTTATGGGTCAAATCAATAAGGCTCCATGGAAAAGGTGCCTTTAATGATGTCCACCTAATAGAGATGGCTCCTGGAGGAAATTCCGCTTATCATACAAATATGATTTCATTTCACATGCAGGTGTATTATGTGGAAGATACATTTCCGTGAAAACTACTAATGACTGTCCTCGAAGTTTATAGTTCAAACATTTTGATGGGTTCATTGTTAAGGTGTCAGCCATACATTCATTTTTAATTCAACTTCAGTTTTTATAGTGCAGTCAATCTCGAATGATGATTACCTCACAAAGTACTTCGATATGGTTTCTCCACAACATTTAGATAGTAAAAATGTAGATTGAGTAGTGCACACCCAATCTGGTGACTTATTTTCCTTATTAATTAAATTGATTCATTTGATAATATGATGTGACGGTATTTCAAATATGTACTTTTGAGGATTCGAAAGGTGAGAAAACATGCCTTTAACACATTTTCACATATATACTCTACGTATATTTCTGATTTTGTTTATTTTATTTTTCAGAGAACAACCAGATGTTGTATTTTTGCAAGAAGTTATTCCTGAAACTTTCAGATATATTTCTGAGAAATTGCCGGAGTACATGTGTATTCAGGGAAATAATGTAGAATACTTTACTGCTGTTCTGCTTCGGAGATTTACAATATACTATGATTCACATAATATTATTCCTTTTTCTGGATCACGTATGGGAAGAAACTTGATACATGTGAAGGTAAGCTATCAAATAGGTGTACATTTCTGGTTTGGTAAATACATTACACAGAATTGATACAGTTGAAAATATTTGAAGGGTTTTCCTCTAGCAACTTAGCAACAATGCAATGAATTCATTCTGTGAAATAAAAGGATAAACGGTTTTAATCTGACATTCCCTAGCACCAATAATGAGGAAATGTATTTGTAGTACGCTGTAATTTGTTACACCAGCACAACAATTGCACAGAATAATCGATATGGCATGTACGTTAGCAGTATTATCATACTTATACTTTTGTCAGAAATCTGGCCTAGAACCATATAGAGCAAAGTTTTTCATGTATTCTATTTTGTTAAAAACGATTGCCATAAAAGAAGTGTATTACTTTTTTTTTTGTTTTGTTAACTAAATATGCTCATTAATTTCATGGAGAGTTGTTGATTATCTCTATATTAATAGCAGCATTCTATTAAAACTCTGCCATGCAATTAAAAATTCACAACTACCAATCAGAAAGGATAGAAATTGTATAAAGAAGTCACTATATCACAGAAGTGTCCAAGGTATTTCCTATCAGCCATGAAACATAAATAAAAATATATATCACAGATTATGTACATCAACTACATATAAACAATGAATGAATAAAACTAAATTGGTGAATTAAATATTAACCTAGCTTACTAATGTAACAACACAAAATAATTAACATTAGTAAATTGAATGTTTTGCATGTAAAATATTTGGTCTTGTTATTTCAAATGTTAAAAATATGAGCCTTAGGTTAGTGTATCTGTTCCAAATGTACACTACCAAACTGTTTGAAGACACTCATTTTTTTACTTTCCAATATTTATACATGTTTTATTCTCTCTTACCGTCTTATCTTTCTTAATTCACATGTACGATTCGAATGGTGAGGATGTGCTTGAATTTCTCAAAATTTAAGTTATTCTTAAATGGAAATGAAAAAATAATGAATATAAGATGTGGATATACAGGTATAATTGTCCTCATGGTCAATAAGAAATCTCACTCTTTATCGTCTCTCGTTTTCTTGAACATCCCACTCATGCTAATATACTGTCTTCAATCAAATGTTTTGTTAAATTACTATTACTATTAAATTAATACTATAAATTTTATTTAGAGGAAACAAGATATATCAAATTACAAAGTGACAACAGTTTTATTTTCTTCTATCTTTCCAATCAAAGAAGTTTTTAACATGTAAGATAAGTACGATGGATTACGTGCTGAGTGTATTCCCTCCGCTATTTTTGTTGAAAAATGTGGATAAGTTTGTAAGAAAATGGCGTCTAAGCGCTACTGTAAATTCAAAGTTTGAGGCCCTTTTTCACTTATAATTTTTGAGTTCTCGAAAAACTTTTTTAGAAGTAATTTGAAGCATTAAACTCATAAATACAATAGTGTTTACAAATTGCTGGAAAAGTACCTATAAATGTGATGAGAAGTCTTAAAAAAAAAAAAAAAAAAAATTTGTGTGACATTAAAAAATGTGATGAGAAGTCTTAAAAAAAAAAAAATTCGTGTGACATTAAAAAAATTCCAAAATGAACCTTACGGCATAAGAAACAGCGTAATTAGCACTATCCAGTCGAAAAGTGTGAAGACAAAATTAGGAGCCGTTTTTGAAAAAATAGTGTTTGAGCGTTTCTGAAAATGAATTTGGAACTAGTTTTCACAGAACTGTTGAGTTCAAGAAACTTTATATGTCATTATTTAAAGTACATGTACTCATAAATATAATAATGTGAACAAATTACCACTAATATAAATATTAACAACGATTTTATAAACGCCCTTATGCTGTATACTTTTTGTTTCTAAAAAATTGCAACAAAAATTTTTTTTACTTGCCTCTTACGTATTTATTAACTGCAATTTGTTCACATTCTTGCATTTAAGAGTACATTGCTTTAAATGAATTTTCATAAACTTTTCGCGTGAACTGAAAAATTTGTGTTTTTGAAAATGGCTCTAATTCGTTTCTTCTAACTTTTAGTAAGGATAGAGCTAATTTTATTGTTTGGCAGGACATAAACATAATTTTACTGTATTCTTTTGTTTTCTCAAAACTTCAACAAAATCTTGTTTTGTTATTTTTTTAATATTGCACATATTTTGCGCAATATTGCCTGAAAACTAAAATTTCCAAAACAAAATGTACATGACCTCCAAGAAAGAACTAAATATTGACAAAAAATTGTATGTAAAGGAATAATCTTTGTAGTTGTAGGAAGTCGCAGGTAAAAATTCAAACTTTTGCAATTTTTGAAAAAGGGTTAACAGTGATTGCCATCTGACCTACACCACCTGCATAAGTGAAGTTAACTCTATTCTTTCTAAAAATGTAAAGAAAAAAATTGGAGCCGTTTTTGAGAAAATGTTGACAATGTCCCAGGCGCTTCATGTAAAGTACCCTCAAATTTTAAAGAATGTTTATCAAAATTTCAAAGCTTCAACTACAACCAGATGGACAGGTTGTTGTTGTTGTTGTTGTTTTTTTTTTAATTTGAAAAAACTCCTACGCATGATTTAGGTGCTAGTAGTGTTCGCAGATGGACGGTAGTATTGAAAGAGAGAGAGACAGAGACAGAGATGGAGAGAGAGAGAGAGAGAGAGATAACCTCTTTGGGAATGAAGGACCCAAAAACTTGTATATCCATTGAAATCTCAAAATCGATTTTCCGCAGCGTAACATAACTTCCCTTATACTATGTAGGTTACTCCGTATATACGTATGTATGCGGAAAAGTAAAAAAAGAAATTGGTATCTTAGAATTCCTGAAACATGTATTTTCTATTAGAACCTCAGCATCTATTTTTCAAAGCATTACATATCTTCCTTTATTCATGTGCTAAGTATGTGAGAAAGTAAAAGACTACTGCATTGACCTGTTCATTTTTAATTTTTTTAATTTCATTTCTTTTTATCCATGTCTTACATTATCATTGTATATAACAAGCTAAAATTGGAATGTTTACCTCAGGCATACATTTACACGTAAGTCACTGTCAACTATGCAAACTATATATTTCAGTTAATCAATTTTACAGGCTCATGTGGGAAAATTAAATTTGCATTTTTTTAACACCCACCTGGAAAGTGGGATTGAGTTTGAAGATGAAAGGAAGAGCCAGTTGAAGAGCCTGTTTGAAGCTGTTCAAAAGATTCCTGAAACTGAAAGTGTCATTTTTGGAGGAGATCTGAATATGAGAGATAAAGAGGTAAGGGTGTTAAAGGAATTATTTCTCACTCCGGTGACTTAATTTTCTATCTCCTGAACACACACAATAACACAGAAATATGATGTACTTTCCTAGAATTTATTAATTAAACAATCAATCATTCAGTATGTTCATAAGTTAATTTAGTCTGTTGGCTTGATCATTATTACCTTTTTCATTTATTGGAGTAAAGTCTTTGTACCTACAATACTTTCGCTTCTGAAAGACAGTTTACTAATTTTTATAGGCATGTGCTTGCTAAAAGGAAAACACTGTTTTAACTTACACAATATTATGCAAATGGTATAATATTAATTATCAGTTGAAAAATATTTGTTTATTTATTTGAATGCATATTGGCTAATTTATTTAGTACAGTGAAAGTAACTCAAATGGCCACCTTCATTAAGTGACAATCTCCATAAATTAATTTTTTTCAATGTTTTGAGAAAGTTTCAAAAATGTCATAGAGGTTTGAACCTGATTTATGTAAAGTACAACCAAAAATTAATATATCAGTTTCAAATTCGAGGAACTGTGATATCAGCCAGATTGATAGGAAAAATATAATTTTTCATGGAAAGTGAAGTTCATAGATGTAGGATGAGCAGATGTTTAGGGAAAGAAAAAAGAGGGGAAACCTTACGGTATCAGTGAGACCTCCAGGCTGTGTATTTCTGTCAAAATTGCAACATTATATTGTATCATCACATATCTTTCTTTAAATTAAAAATATGGGAAAGTGCTACAAAATGACATTGACTTTCTTATGCTAGTTAGTTTCTTATTCTCTTGAATCTGGGCCAGGTTTTTGGTTTTACCCTCACCCACTTCTCTAAATGACCTACTGGTGTCATTCACAGTTCTTATCGCTGCTCCGCTGAGGACATTCTCAGTGAAGAGCACCATCACACTCCCCAACTCTCGCAAAGGCCTATCTTGATAATCAAATAAACCATTAAAATGGAATTGAATGAATACGTAATATAATAGTGAGTGTAGTGGTCTGTAGTGCGCCTGTCTCACACTTGTACTTTACCAGGGGGAATTCACCCTGGGGTGGGTGCCTAGGGGTTGGTCTCTACCCACCATTACCAACCCAAACCCTGGACTAGGTGTACACGTACGTCCTTAAGCTGGTATTTGGATCCCGCCAAAACGCAGTTTACCATCTCGGTAACCTCTCTATGGAATGCCTGGGTCAGGCCGCCCTGCCAACTCAGAGCTGCTAGCTAAGCAGGCCAGAGTCAAATCACTGCCACTCACATGCGCCAGGACAAGTCCCTCCTCTAAGTCCAGAATATCGGGCCCTTGCCATGATCAAGCCAAGAATCCAAGTCACCCGAACTAAGATCCAGGTGGCCCTTCCCATCTCCTCACCACAATCACCTTTATGATACTGACGTGAGTATCTCTGGAACCTGAGCTACCCAAAAGCGTGGTTCATGTTCCCCCATATGCACTTCTCTATGTGGGACCTGGATCATTCCAGAGCAAATCCTTAATATAAAATAGTAGTTTTTTTTTATTGATTAATGGCCTGCAGCAGCAATAATTTGGCTGTAGGATGTAGAAAATAGGGTCCTAGAGCAGCAAACATTGTCTGTTCTCAAAAACTCGTGTGAATACTGAAACTTCTTCCTTGTGGCATGGTGTCAGCTGTGACGTAATCAGCGGTGCACAGAGAATGAGAATATAGTCACAGCATCAAATTTGAGAAATTTCTGATTAAAATGATCAAACATTTGCAATGTTTGTTAAAATTGAAACTGCTTTATTATTTTTGGATTTTTCCTCATTTCCGGGTATCTAACAAAATGAGTCACCTATCTCATAATCAGAGATTCCTTAGTTTTCCAGCAATTTATGTCAATATTCGAAATTAGTAATATAGAGTTTTTGTATTTTTTCTCGAGTTCCTGCATGCCTAAAACCCTAGACACCTCTCAAGTGACCTGTGGCAGCTTGGTTACCTATGTTGTGTCTGAAGTGGAATTTGCTTCAAAATGGACACAATCATGGACAGATGAATTACTGCCCAAGGACTGCAAAGGGTTTTTCTTCCTCCAACTTAAATTGCCGCATTCTTCCACCCTGAAACCCGATGACACACAGCTGACGAAGGGTTGCAGAAATGGAAGGTATACCACATACAGGTGGCCAGCGAACCTGGAATCCTTGAAAACCGGGGTAAAACTCGAAAAAAAATAATTCTTGAGAAACCGTGAATTTGATTTGAAAAACTATTTTTTTCGTTATTTCCTGATTTATCCAGTGGTGGCTGCCGCAGGGAGGCGCTAGGGACACTGCCCCCCCCCCCCTACTGAGATCTGTATTTCTCCCCTTGCGCTATCTAAAATAACCTCTGGGTCTGTAGGGTTGTTTTCGAATCGAACACATCTTTAGCTTTCAAACTCCCGCTTTTCCGTAGAGCGATTTTCATTGGCTGCGAACACTCGCCTCTGTGTCCTAAACGCAGTGTTACGTAACTTACAGACTCGTTGCCCGGCGCTATCTATTGATCGATTTTTAAACTTACAATATTCCTTTCGCTTGATTTTCGTCCAGTCCAGTGCTATCTGCTGGTATTCTGTTTAACTGATCTCCCGTTTCACAACAATTCAGCGCAGTAGTGTGCAATCGGCATGGTCGGCATCATCTTTCCGATCCGTAGACAAACTTTGTGAATGCTGTATTCCGATCTTTGCGTCCAGTTCGTATGAGATTGAGAATGGTTTCCAATTATGTAAAATGCCTGAAAACAATCGATGTGGTTATGATACAAGGCTGTGCATGAAGAGAATTGGGCCAAAAGGTTGATCGCGTTTCAAGTACTCTCCGTTCGTGAGCTAGCAAACTGAAATCTGAGCTGGATGTGCTATATAAAAGAATTTGAGAGAGCTTTTTCACTTTGAAAAGATTATAGACATTTTTAAGAAATATCATGTGGGAAGAGAGATTGAATGGACTTTGTATGTTTTCATTATAAAGAGTTTTGTTACGAGACTCATTTAATTTTGAAGAATTAGTAATAGATTTACAGAATGTAACAACTGAAAACTCAATTTAATTTATAGATCATGTGTTTAGCCTGTCTTCCGGGGAGATAATTCGATTGTAAATATTACTTATGTGACTTAAACAATCCAAATATAACTATTTTTCAAATGCCTAACATTGTTTGATCCTGTAACTTCGTGTGCCCTCCCTGTTGCCTAATCCCAGAGCCGCCACTGGATTTATCGCCAACTTAAGCATACAATTCACGTACGTCATCGCATTCAGTAATGTGCACAATTCAACTCGGTACACGGTAAATTAATGTATGAAAAATAACATAAATGTATGCTTTAGGATTGCAAAGTCCATGACTTCCGGGTCACACGACTTCAAACACTGACACGTGTGTAGGCGCAACAGGTAGAGTAGGTGGCACAGCACGTGTATGGTTGTGTGTAGCACGTGCACGGACGAGATATTCGTGGAACAAACCTCTTATTGGGAACTCTATCGCTGTGCTTCGGTTAGCGTCTTGCCACTTCTTTGATGACATCGGCGGTATCAATTTGCAATTTTCCCGATCGAATCGTCCATTTTATCATCTTCATGATATTCAAAGAGAGAAGATCGCGGATGAAGCTATCCGGGTATTGCTTATATCCGGAGATTGTGACAGTGACCGAAATGACAGGGAGCACGAAGAAAATGATCTTGACGGGGTTGCGCTCCAAGCGCGCCACCCTGTTCTCAGCCCACGATTTAGGAAGTAGTGACCCGGACACTACGTTAACAGACCGCGGTTCACCGATTTCACCACCCTTCGTCGATGTTATGAGTATCTTCATTTTAATGAACGTCAAATATTTGACGCCTTGTTACGTTCCCACGACTCTATTGTAGAAAAAAAATGACGCTCCTTTAGCTTCGTCAAGGAATATATGTTAATTTATCTTCCTCACATAAATGTTGGCTACAACAATGTCACAACGATTCTGCATTGGTCAGGCGAACGTGGAGGCCAGGGAAGCAGTAGTATCCGTTGTTTTTCGCAGAAAGTCAGCATATTCCTCGCCACATGCGGTCGCGCATTGCCCTGCAGAAATATGGCATGTGAAGCTGCTTGCAGGAGGGGCAATACCCCTGGCTCTAAAACCTCCCTGATTTAGCGGTTGCTGTTCAGATTGTCCTCAGTACGTATGAGGCGAGATCGCACAATGTAGCCAAAGACGCTCCAAACCATCACACATGACGTTTGTCCGCTAAGGCGCAGAACAAGGCAGGAGGCAGATTGCAATCGCCACGGAAGTGTCGAACACCTTCGCGGCCATCGCTGTAGCACAAATTGAATTGGGACTCGTCCGAAAACACTACATTTTGTCTCCAAGCAGACACGTGAACACGTTTACGTTCCCATTGCTGTCTGAGGCGTTGGTGGTTTCTGGTCAGCGGAATCCGATGCAGTGGTATGCGTGCCACCAGTCCAGCCCTTAGCAGACGCCGTCGAACCGTCGACGCCGATATGACCACACCCGTTGCAGTGCTCCAAAGTCGAGCCAACACTATGGACGACGCCGTTCTGTCTGTTACGGCAATGCAGACAAGATGGCGGTCATCTCGCTCTGTGGTCACATTGTGTAGTCCAGTACGCGCTCGCCGTTGTGTACGACCCTCCTCCATCCACTGGTTCCACACACGCATCACTGTCGTACCAGTACTCCCCGTTCGAGCCACAATGTCACAGTTCAACAAACCCGCGTCCCAGAGTTCGATCATTCTGCCTCGTTCAAACTCAATCAGTTGCCGATACTGTGCCCTTTGGTGTCGACGAGGCATACCAGCTTTCGCTTGCGCATGCAACGTAATTTGACCGTTCTACACCGACTGAGTGTGGCGTTAGCTGACCTGGTTTGTCTCACAAAGGAGGACGCTGCTAAGTCAACGTGCACGCCATCTCTATGTAAATTTAATTACTTCTTATGGATTTGCTGTTTTAAACATCTACCGATTTTTTAATTAATTCCGACCATTCCTTTTGGGTGTTGCAATTTTTCACAAACACCAACACTATCACTAAACATGTTTTTAAAATTGTTGTTTTCGATAAAATTGTTGTATCAAAATCTATTATAATACAGGGTGGCGCAGAAAAACGGGAAAATTTGAAGTTGATGTTGGCAGCCCTGTGGATGTACAATAAGTGGGGAGGTGACGGCAAACTGTCGGGTAGTAACGGACATTTAGTTGCAATGGAGCAGTGGAGTGGTGTGGAGCGTGCGGTCGCCGTGAGAGCGTACTACCGACATGGTGACAGTGTGACCGCTGCCCAAAGAGTGTTTCGGCGCCACTATGGAATCCCACCCCGTGGTCAAATTCCTTCTTCACACGCAATCAAAACGTGGGTTCGTAACTTTGAAGAGACAGGTTCGGCCTTGAAAAAAAAAAGCCTTGTGGACGTGTATTGTCTGTACGTACTCCAGAAAACATTGATGCTGTGCAAGCTGCAGTGGTGAGGAGTCCTCGTCGTTAGGTGCGAAAAATTGCCTCGTCATTAAGGCTCGGGCGTCGGATCGTGCAAAGAATACTCCACGCCCTTAAATTTCATCCTCACAAGCTTCAGATTGTTCAAGAACTTAAACCTAATGATTCTGTATTGCGCCAACAATTTTGTGAAAAACTTTTGGCTCAAATCAATGTGGATGCAAACTTTATTGAAAATCTTTGGATGTCAGATGAAGCCCATTTTCATCTAAGTGGATACGTCAATAAGCAGAACATGCGTTACTGGGCACAAACAAATCCTGCTCAGCTTCACCAGCGACCAATACACAGTGACAAAGTTACTGTATGGTGTGCTGTGTCGTGTCGTGGGGTGATAGGCCCTTACTTTTTTGAAGATGAAGAGGGCTCCGCTGTCACTGTGACGTCTCAACGTTATGTCAACATGCTAGAGACATTTTTGGCCCCAAGGCTTCATTCTCTTCCAAATCTTGACATTCAGCACACCTGGTTTCAACAGGATGGAGCCACCTCACACCCTGCACGGCAGTCTACGGCAGCAGTAAAACGTTTGTTTGGGGATAGGATTATTTCAAAGAATGCTAACGTCGCTTGGCCGCCGCGGTCTCCAGACCTCTCAGTTTGTGACTACTTTTTATGGGGACATCTGAAGAGCGTTGTGTATCAGACTAGACCAACAAATCTTACCCAGCTGAAGACTCAGATTGAAGAAAACATCGCTAACATCCCGGAGGACACATTGCGCCGGGCTGTGCAAAATCTTCAGCATCGACTGACTGAATGTGTACGGCGAAGTGGACAGCACCTAAGTGATGTAATTTTCAAAAAGTGATGGCTAAGTAAATTTCCATTCTTGTAAAACATATTATTAGCATAAAATAATATTTTGTAAGTTTCCTTCATTTTTTCTAAATTTTTCAAATTTTCCCGTTTCTCTGCGCCACCCTGTATCTTCAAAATTCGAAAAATTAAGATAGGAAGTTTCAAGCAAATATAATGATTAAAAAAAAGAGAGAGAGAGAGAGAGTAAATCTTACAATGTTATTAAATGTTCTTTTCCTATTCCCGTGTAATAAAGAAAAATTAACCTTTTTTTGTTATCTTAAAATGGAATACGAACATCAGAGAATCTAGTTATCCTCAAAATTTGTTAGGACTGTTAAGTCACGTTGACAGCAGAATGTCCATTTTGAAAATAATATTCCTACTTGCGCGTTGAAAACTAATGTTATTCTTGGTAGAACCATCACGTTTCCAATCCAATATAAGGAATACAGTACGTCAAGCCCTGCATTGACATCAGTTCAGAGATGGAATTTCGGCAGAAATAGTAGTTTTTTAAACATTTCAAGCAGAGTCTATTAATGAATAACATCTGTTTCCTAGAAACACAAAAATTATGTGAATTTTCTTTAAAGCTTATTTTTGTACAAAATTTTACCTTGTTCTCCTCAGTTGAGAGAAAAGCTGCATGAGAAAAATAGTTTGGTACTGTAAGGAACTGAAAAAAATATGTTGTAATGTATGAAACAGGACCTGCAAAATTGTTATTTTCAAACCTGGAAAACTAGGGAAAAACTTTAAAAAAAGAAAAGAAAAAAGAAAGTGGATCAGATTGGATGTGTTCTGCTGAGTTTTAAAAGGCAACCAATTTTTGAAGGTTGCTAGATTAACTTTGTTTGTTTGGTTGGTTGGTTGGTTGGTTTTTTCTTTCTAAAAGTAGCATGGTGTAGGTTGTTGTACAACTAGTTTCACATTTTCTCAATATTTTATCCTCTAATAGTTGAATAGAATTGACACAGAGTATCTTAGCAAAACGTCTTTACATATGGATATTTTAAGGAAATATTGTGGAGATGTTTTTGTTTGAGCATTTTTGAAGATGCACAAATTTGAGCATTGGGATTCTGTTTTTTCATGATTTTTAGAAACCTTTTTCAGATATTATTTTAAGCTTACAAATTGTTCTTGTTTACTCGCATTTGCATTCAATTATACATGTAACATAAGTATTAATGCAAGTTGTTTAAAAAATGTATATATTTGTAATTTTAAAAAAATTAAAAGTTTTAATCGGAACAATGCTTTTGTCCTTTGATTCAGCTCTATACATTGAAAAATTTCAAAGAAAAAAAGTTTTTGAAAAAAAATTGTGTGTTTTGATAAATTATCTTGATTCCACCGAAAATAATGCAAGACCGACATCATTTAAATATCTCATTGTGAAGAATAGATTTTGTTCTTCCCTAATATAGTTGTACTAATGGGATATAATTATAGTTTTAACTTTTGGAAGTTAAAAAAAAAAAAAACAGGCTTTAGTGAAATTAAGACCTGTGCTATTTTTATCAGCATTTCCCCTCTGTTCAAGGGAAAAAAATAAAGAAAAAAATTGTAGATATTTTCGAGAAAGGAAATAACTACAGTGTATCTGAGAAAGTGAAATGGCGTACAAACACGGCTTATGTTTCAAACAAACAAACAAAATACCTCTTGTAATGTCGAACGTTCATCATTAAATCATTTTCCCTCCTTGATCATAAAATTTGCTAGTAGTACATTGCTTGAAAATGGTTAAATATTGTTAAATGTCATTTTATATCTAAGTAAAACAATTGAATTGCTTCCCAAATAATTGAAGACATTTCTCATTGAATTTAATTGTTGTATGTTTCAGTCATGAATTTATTGTGTGATAATTTGTATCAAACTTGTTTTGTGCAGTTGGATTCTCTTGGTGGAATTCCTCCTGGAATTGATGACATATGGAAAATCTGTGGATCGAGGAAAGAATGCCAGTACACATGGGATATGCAGCGAAATACAAATAAAGAGTTTCCTGGAAGATTCAAACCAAAATGCAGATTTGATCGCCTATATGTTCGTCATGCTCATCCTCGAGCGCTTGTGCCTAAGCATTTTGGTTTACTTGGCATTCAGAAAGTGATCATGACTCAGTCATATCCTAGTGATCACTGGGCTCTTCAAGCCTTTTTTCAAATGGAAGCAGCCTAAAGTGATCCATAAAAAACTTTTTTTTGGTGAACTTATTAAATTTTCAAATGTACAATGTCGGTAAATATCCTTGTTAATGTATGGTTAAATTCTAACATTTATGATGGAAAAAAGTTTGCGATTTTGAAATTTTTGTTATTTTCGGGCCCAGATGAGTTCCTATGTTTCTTTATTTTGCATATAGGGGTTAACCACATTTTCATTTCTGATTTTGTTGAATAAAAGTTTTATATACTCTACATGTTTACCAGGATAAAGAGATTATATTTTTCTATTTTCTTTTTATTTCAAATTGTGTGACTTATTTTTTATAACAGATTGTTTCATAGATTTAATATTACTTTGATATAGTGAAGATTGTTTGGGTGCCAACTTCTTTATATGATACGATGCTGAAGACTTTCGTGAATAGTTTTACTTGTGTTATAGCCCTTCCAGATGTTTATATCTAGTTAACAGCTCCATTAATTACTAGAGATAATCTGCACTATAATTTCACAAAATTCTCTATTTTCCAAATCCAATGTAATCTATTTGAATATGTCTTTTTACAATAAAGGAAAAAAGTGTTCTAAAAGTATAATTTATTTACATGAAATGTAAAGGAAAGAAAGGCATAAACGAAATTTCTAATGAGAAAACAATGCATGAGACAGTTTATAAGGTTGCAGATTTTGTCTCTTTTCTCCGATCCCTCTTTTAATACTATTATTTTTGTGTTATCACAGAGTTCATTTAGAAAAAACAATATAGAACACATTCAAATAGTTTTTATTAAAAGATTTAAAACATTTGAATTTCTGTTGCAATGGCCATTATCACTTCCTCATTGAGGACATTTGAATTGACAATTTGCTTTCTGATTTTTGCTTACCTTGGATCAAAAACAATTCTTAGTTAACATTCTATATTGCTTTGTAATAATTTTAATGTATCGTCAATAATTAAGGGAAACACTTCTAAAATGATTTCCAGTTTTTGTATTATAAATTTTCCAGCAGAGCAGTTTGCTCTCTTCCCTATACTTTGAAACACATTGTAATGGAAGTAATTTCTAGAATCTGACAGGCCAATAACATAAGTAAAATGTTCACAAGAAGATTTAATATGTACATAGATAATCATGAGTTATTATAAGGTATTTGATTCACTTTTGGATGGGAAGATTGGATTTACAACTTGATAATGATTTTGGAGACCTTAGGCAATGGGCAAATTTCAAATCAAAAAACCCTTCTGATATAACTAGAATTGTTTTAAAAAAAGTTTTTGTATGTACATGATTGTTAGACATTTCTTTTAATGCCTACATGATAATATGCTGATATGAATAGTCTATGAATAAAGTATCTTTAAGCAGAAACAACTTTTGGAATTTCATTCCTGTAAAATAAATTGTAAATAAAGGGCATTTAAACTTGTACCATCTATACTTACATCGCCCACAAATTATCTACTGTGAAACAAATTTTTACTCAATGTTGATGTTGATTTTTATTGTCATGTGTTATTAAAAAAATTGAGGCAAACTGTAGCCAAAACATTGAAAACTGTAATTGCTCACACTTGCTCTGTGAGAGTTGGATTATTTTCTCCTCTGAGCCGAATTCCAAGGCATGTTGAATACCAGAACATACATACCCCAACTTGTTTGGGTATGTAGTTATTACTTGTAACCTACAAATGTGATGGTATGAATATTTGGCAGCAAATTATGACCAAATCCTTGAAAGATATTTATGTACAAAGCAGTGCTGTGACATTTTTGTATAGTCATTGTAAGATGTGCTGAATATGGGGGGGGGGGGACTTTCTTTTTAAACTTATTGGATGTATGGGTGTGTGGGGGTGTCAGGGTTCCCTTGGGAGGTGTGAAAGAGGCCTGTAATGTTATGTAATTAAACATTTTATTTTCATAGATACAATAAAACTCTTATATAACATTTTTAGGGGGCTACAAATTCTGAATTAGTGTAAAGGAAAAACTAAAGTGGTAGACGTGAATATATTACAGATAAACACGATAAATAGTACAAATAAAAAAAAATCTACTTTTAACACTTTTGATCCTAAGGACGTATCAGAGATGTCATCTTCATTTTACTGCTTAAGGAGTTTCATCTACCTTCATTACATTTATCTTTGTTTGACCGGCTGCAAACATCTCTCTGACATTTGTTGGCTCCTAGAACACACACCTGCACACCTGCTTATTTGTGTCATGGTGGTGACAGGACAATCACCAATGTGAGCTTCTACTTTGTGCAAGTATTTACAATTTTTCCTGGAAGCGATTAGATATTCACATTTGTGGGAATTGTCATTTATGTTCAGAAGGTCTTGTAAGTAGTGTTCGTGCTGTCAGCAAGACATACAGACATTTAAAAGACATACAGATGTCAAATTCAGGACTCTCAACATTAGAAATTCAAGAGTTTTTGAATTATGCATTGGATCTGAATTCTTCTGATAAGGGTGAAGATTTTCTTCCTGTGCTTTTGGCTAGTTTGAGCACCACTAATGTTGCGAGAAAGAATGTGCTGTTGCAGCTCCTACTTAAAAAAAAACAAAAAAAAAAAAACCTAATTTAATAAGTAATTTTTACATTTTTGCATTTATGTGTATATGTGCTCTTTTCCTGCCTGATTTTTCCCAAGTTTGTCGCTATTGGTAGGCTTGAAATCATTATTATTTACGTTGTGTCGATTACTGAAATTGACGGGAATACTACCGTCATCTTCATCAGAAAAAATACTAGAATCCGATGGAGCAATGAAAAACTGCTTCAACATCTGCGTCCTTAAATAATATAGATTGAATAATCGAAGGCTTCTTGGAACAGTAAATCAATAAATAGTTTAGCAAGACCCCTATAAAAGTACACGTATTATAAAACCAACAAAACTAATAATTTGTGTAAATATTTGTTTTTAAAAAACATAATTTTGCTAACGATTAGAAAAAGCATTACTTGTAATGAAATAAACAATATCTTACAAGATATTGAATCCATCCCCATTAGCATGTGAAGGAATATTTGATTACTATAAAAATGTTTTCTTCTTTTATAATAATAATAATGTTAATAATCGACAAAATGTGTAAACATTACCAGCATTTTGTCAAAAGGTCGTAAATTAAATATAAATTAAAATGCTCTGTTTAGACCTTAGAGTACCACAAATGGTAGAGTAAATATTCGAACAATATGTTTCTTTCCAACAATCATAGATAATTCATTGAATTAAAATGCTGATTATCAAGTATTTTATAACGTTAATACAGAATATGGATTTGATTAAATTATTTTCAAGTTATACTTTTGCAATTTTCGAAAATTAAGCGTGCGAGTTAACCGTGCAAATCGGACCTACACTGCCTTTGTAAGTGTTTTTTTTCTCTATTTTTAGAAGAAATTTAAAGAAAAAAATTTGGAACTATTTTTCAGAAAATTTTGAAAATGTCCCTGGGGCTTCATATAAAGAACCCCCCAAAATGAATGATTTCAGAATCACAAGGCATCAGCTTAGACCAGGGATTTCTTCAATTTGGAAAAAATCCTATGCTTGGTTTACGTGCTACTTGTTCACATACATCAGACAAGATGGACATTCAGTCGAATGGACGGACAACAACAATTTTTCGGTATCAGGGGACCCCAAATCGTGTTTCCTTTGATTTCTCAAAATCGATTTCCCGCACCATTAAATAACTTTCTATAATATATTATATATACATACGTATATTCTATATATGTATGTATGGAAACAACTATAATTTTTTTCGTAAAGATGTCGTTTCATCCATAAATAAAGACGAGCACCTAATGGAATAAATTTAGATCCTTCAAACGCTTTTGTCGTGATCGATCATAACATTTTACTTTCACACTTACGTTCGTACAGAATTCGTGGTATTGCTCTACATTGGTTGTGCTCGTACCTTAAACAACGATTTCAGAGAATAGAATACCTTACTGGAATAATGGAACATTATGTACACACCTTTCCGATTCTTTGCCAATTGCATGTGGAGTCCTGCAGCAATCGATTATAAGCCCTATTCTCTTTCTACTATTTGTAAATGATATGCCCTCGATGATTAGAAATGGAAAAACAGTTCTCTTTGCGGATGACACGAATATTCTTTGCAATAAAGAAACAGTAAATACTACAATATATATTTCAAATGGGTTCTATTATAAAAAGTAATAGTAAATGAAAAGGAAACTGTTTCAATGCAGTTATCCATTTCAAATAAACAGTCCTGTACTCCATAGAAAATGAATGGTGTGCCATTGACTGATGATAATGTAACAAAATTTTTAGGTCTTTCAATTCAGCCAAACCTTAAATGAAACCATTTAAATGAATTGAACACTAAATTATGTTCTTTATACTACGCTTTCAGAATTCTTTCAAATTCAGTCAGCTGCCATACTGTTCGTTGTGTATATTTCGCGAATGACCATTCTTGCCTGAGTTATGGCATAATATTCTGGGAAAGTACATCTTTTAGCTCTCAGAATTTTAGATTACAATAAAGAATTGTACAAATAATAAGCAAATCCCACCCACGGGATTCACTCAAGACTCTCTATTAATTTAGGTATTTTACCATTACCTTGTCTCTTGATACATGAAACAGTGGTTTTTGTAAAAAATAACTTACTTAAGGGCGGGAATATATTTTCAGAACGCCTATATCTATATCCACAACACTCGACGTAGTAATCATATTCATCAGGTGACTGTATCAACAGCTCACTACGAAAAATTCGCATACAATACACGCACATTATTTTACAACACATTGCCAGATGACATTAAACGATTAAATTCAATACAAAAGTTTAAGTTCCATGTAAAATATTTTCTGCTGCAGAACTGTTTCTATACAATTAGAGACTATACCGAGCATCCAAAAGGAAAGTAATATTAATTTTAACAATGGCATTTAATGTATTATTTTCCATTTGGATTGTACAATTCTAAAGAAGCTGTAACAAGTACTGTACTTCAGCTGCTGGGTCAATGACCCCCATCTCAATCAGGTTTTCGTCCAGTTTTCCTGATCTTTGAGCAAGTATTGAGATGGCCTCTTGTGTTGCTTCTGGACATAAATGTAATTTCTCCTAATTGCACGTCCCACACAGTTTTTAACTGTTTTTGACATAAATAAATAAATATACAGGAAAGTAAATATATTCTCTTCCATGATAGTTGTGTGTGATGGGATGCAGTTACAACAATAAATTTGATGCCAGAGCCCTATTTTAATGATCTGAAATGTGTTCTTTTGCAGGGTTTTAATTTTCAGCTTTACTTATAATTGGGCTTATTGTGATATAAAACTCATTCATGCTTATTGCTTGGTTGATAATGAAGTTGAGTGCAGGTGCGAAGTTATCCAATCGGAAGCTTTCATTTTTAATGGCGCAAAGTTTAATATGCTTTTTAAAGTCTATTAATGGTTTGGAATTGTGTATATCGTCTATACAACATGATGTTTAAAAATGTAAAATGTCCTCTTTTTCATTGAAATGTTCTCTTTTTTTGAGTAAAATGTCCCCTAATTGGGAACTATTTTTCTGGTAACCCTGCTCTTAGATTAAATTAAAATGGAGAAATAAGTACAGTAACATATTAAAAAAAATTAGCAATTGTTTCATGATTCATAATTTTAATGATATGTGTCGTTTTTCATTTTATTGAGTTCTATAAAAGCTGGAGTAAGAAAAAATATCGGGAGTAATTATTGATTATGTATGCCAAAAGTATTCAGTGAATTATGATTTAATCAGCAGATAAAATCATTGAAAACAGGATACATTGGCAATTGATGAAAAATTAACAAAAATAGGAGGAGCAAAAATGCAAAGTGCACTGCCATACAAATACAATAGTGGTAAAAAAATGGATTGCAATTTAAAAAAATCCGAAATGGCTTCATATTTTTCTTTTAATGTTTCTCCGTAGATAGAGTAAAGGACACTTAGAAAATATCGTAGATCTAATTTGCGTTGAATTCTCTTAATTTTGGAAATTGCAGTTGGAAATACATTGGAAATAATTTGAAAAAGTATGTGGTGTTGGAGTATCACCAGGTTTGAAATCTGACATTCTTATAAAATTGTACATGGTTTTCATTTTAAATGTAATTAATTTACAAGTGGAATTGAGGCGCTAAAAAGGGGAGTGAACAATGCCAGACGAACAGTTTACTGAGATAATTAGATTTTTGCATTTCTCGTCAGGGGAGGCATTCGAGCATGTCAGTATATGGTTAATTACATTTTAATTTATTATGAATGTAAAACATAATCGTAAAAAATTATAGCAACTTCTTTAAGTACTTAGCTACTTGAGGAAAAGTGTGATTTTCATGAATCTGAAACAAAGAATTTAACATTATTTGCTATTATAATAATACAACTACATCATTCTTACAGGTTTAAATAGTTGCAAAATGTATTTATAATAAATATAAATTATTGTACTGTGAAAGTACTGTGAAAGTGTCAGAAAGCATAAGGAAACAGCAGTCAGTGGTTTGAAGTCTGCAGTGGAAGCTGAGCTGTGAGCAGTGAAGCTGAGCTGTGCATCGCGGTAAACAGCAGTGCAGTGGACCCTGGTGTGCGCAGTGAAGTGTGGTCTGCGCAATGAAGTGTGGTCTGCGCAGGGAAGTGTGGTCTGTACAGTGAAGTGCGGTCTGCGCAGGGAATCGTGGTCTGCGCAGGGAATCGGGGTCAGTGCAGTGGACTGTGGACAGTGCATCAGACTGGGTAATACTGTAGAAGAAGAGAACAGTGTAAATAAATAGTGTGTAAGAAGTGAACTGTGTAAAAAAATAATCAACAGAACAGAGTCGTGTGTAAAGAAAAATAATTAAGTGTAATATATCTGTAAATAGACTAAGTAGTTTTTAATGGTAGTAGATTTTAGTGTATAATTGTTTACGAATAAACGTTATTGTTTAAAATATTGTGTTGGTATTAATTCACAATGAGAAACGTTACAGTACAAAATTAAATTGTCTTATTGCAGTAGTAATTATTATAATTGTATAAATATTTTTGTATCAATTATCTACCTTTGTCATATTTTTACTTGAACATAATACGTGTAATTACATGCAGTACTGAGATTCAAAAGGACCAATTCGTTCATTGGTCAGTTTTTACAGATACTATATTAAATATTTATTAAAATTTTTGGTTTTGAATGAAATTAGAAAATTATTTTCATGTTATGAACTTAATGTATTGACTGAATTAATTATTGTTTATATTGCTGAAGAACCAGCTACAACCATTATCTACTTTTATTATATGTGCTCTGTGATATACAGTCAAATAACAATCCATAATTCGTGTCATTTGTTTCTGTGTAATAGCTTTTCGACTGTTTTATATTTTGTTAGTTGTCAGTGTGATTTTGAAATTGAAAACTGAAGTTAAAATCATCAAAGTTAAATTAATAATTATGTTTGAAACTAGTCTTGGTTATGTATGGATGTCTAGATATGGATCTATCTTCTCCATCATACTTTCACTTAGTTTGAGTGCATCAAAGTTTGAAGCATATGGTCTGGATCAGCTAACAACAAGACCATCTTCCCAATTGTCTGTAATTAGTTGGAATCTGAATGGTATCAATGATCACTATTTGGGAAGTAGGACAAAAGCTGTTTGTGACATACTTTTCCAGTAAGTGACATTTTTAGACTTTTTTTCCCTTTGCATTTTAAATACCTACTCGGGCATTAACATGCAAATATGAATGAGTGAATGAATGGCCATACAAGTTAAAGAGGAAAAAATGTGCCTGGAATTTGTTTTTGTATTGATATTGGGAATGGGATTGTTTGATAAAAAGGACATTTTTGGTGGACTTTTTTAATTCAGAATTTAATCAAATTTTTAAGCTTGAATAGTTAATGAAACATAGGGGATCAGCATCAGCAGAGATCATGATACTTGTGGAGTTTTCAATGTGTAAACATCATTCTACTGGAACTCTTGCACTTGGGTCAATAATTTAAAAGGACAGTGACACCAATGTGGTTGCTACATTTTTTTTGCATCTTTTGGAACAACACGTTAGGACAACATGAGCACAACACAAGCACAACACAAACAAACCCATGCCCGAGGCAGGCAATTTTTCTGTTCAAGATCGCCACAACACTACTGCCTCAGCAATCTCAGCTATCCGGATCAGCTAAAAGATCTTTGCATATGTTATTTGATCTAATTTTATTTTGTATTTTAATGAACATCACTTGAAGAAAGAAGGCAAACAATATTTTTTCTGAACATATTTTTAAAAGTTTGCTATGTTTCAAAAAATTATTTTCATGTATGTGAAACACCTAGGTATCTTTTGTGGGCAGTGTATGTTTCTGCACAATTTATTTTAAAAATGTAAAATTTGAGTGGCATCTGTTGTGAAAATTTATTTGGTTTTATGGCACCCATAATCGCATATAAGGCATTAGAGTGTTAAGAACTTTCATGAAGAGCTCTTATATACCCATTGCTTAATGGAAAAATCAGTAAGGCTCCATGAGAAGATTGCCTTTAATGAAGATTATCACCTAATGAAAATGGTTGTTTGAGGAGATCCCATATATTATGTGATTTCATTTCACACACACATGTAATATTTTGGATATATGACAGACCTTTAAAAACTTGCAATGACTGTTCTCAAAGTTTATAGTTGAAACATTTTGATTAGTTCATTGTGAAGGAGTCTGCTTGTACATTCATGTTAATTAAACCCTAATCGTAGTGCACTCAATCTTCTTCTATATTTTAACTTTTTTTGTTGTCTGCCCACCACTGGGCCCTTCCACTATTGTTGTTTTTTAAACTAAGTTTCTTAAAAAATCCTTCCCTTCCTCAGGAAGACCAGGTGAGAATGCAAATTTATTTTTATTGCAAGGAAGGGCTATTGTTTGTTTATTGTTGGGATGTATTGGTAATTATTTAATTTTATTTTAATTTTGCCTGTAATAGAATTGTTATTTTGTTGACAGAGTTTTTGAAGGATTATTTTGATTGATTATTTTATTTAGGATAGACAGAACTTTAAGTTTATTTTAGTGAGGTGAGAAATGTGGTGGTGATGGATGGGTTATTTTGTTAAAGGTGAAATGTTGTTAAGTGTTACTTTAGAGCTACGGATTGTTGCGTTCGTATGGTTATGCGTTCGCGGATGGAATTGGAAGAGTGAAGTTTTTGAGTGGGTATTTTTTTTTATTGTGCAGTATTACTCGGTTTTGGGAGGATAGAGACTGTTTAATGACATTTTTAAAAGAGGGGTTCGCTATAGCTTTTAACATCCCCATATAAATACGAAAATACGGAGTAATATACGTAGTATAAGAAAAGTCCGTCTGTCCGACCGTCCGTCTGTCCGTCCGTTCGTCTGTCTCTCTGTCTGTCTGTGTGTGTGTGTGTCTGTCTGTCTGTGCCAGTCTTCCTGTGTCTGTCTCTGTGTATGTCCGCCCGTCCGTCTGTGAAGTGTATATCCGTTCATCTGTCTAGTTTTTCAAAACGTCCGTCCATCCGCCGCACATCCGTTTGCCGTCTGTCTCCCATCCGTCCGTCATCCGTCCGTCCCGTCCCGTCTGGTGTCTGTGATCACTACTATCTCCTAAACCATGCGTAAGGTTTTTTTTCCATATTGATGAAACCCCTATACATCTGGCTCGAGTCGATCCGTTTGCCGTCTGTCCCCCATCCGTCCATCTCATCGCGTCCCGTCCGTCTGGTGTCCGTGAACACTACTATCTCTTAAACCATGGCTAGGTTTTTTTCCCTTCAAATTGGTGAAACCCCTATCCATCTGGCGCGAGTTGAAACTTTCAGATTTTGAAAAACATTCTTCAAAATTTGGGGGGACTTTACGTGAAGGTCCCCGGACCTGTTCAAAATTTTCTCAAAAAGGGATCCAAATTTTTTCCTTACATTTCTTGAAAAATATTAGTAAAACACGCTTACAAAGGTCCAATTTTCACTTTTAACTCTAAATTTTAGAAAATTGCAAAAGTTTGAATTTTTTCCATTGTCTTCCCACAACTACAAATTTAAAGATAGAGATTTTTTCTTCGAGTGTAATCTTTTCTCTGCAATTAAATATTTGTCATGTACATTTTTTTGAAAATTTTAATAGTTTCCTATATACGAAGGTTGCCTTTTATGTTTCGGGATTTGGCAATCTTGGTGTTGCAATCTGGCAACTGACAGCTCTATCGTAAAGTTGGATGTTTTGAGGTTATACGTACTCAGAACGTTTTGACATACGAGCGCTATTTGTGTTGTTTACAGTAACTTCAAAGATTCATCTTGGCCCGAAAATGGAATTAAATAGTGAACATTTTCGTGCGATTATTTTTTACAACTTTCGTCGTGGATTAACTCAGCAACAGTGCATGGATGAACTTAATTCAATTTTTGGCGATGAAGCTCCATCAAGGACCAGTGTATATCGATGGTACGGTGAATTCAATCGTGGTCGTAGTTCACTCCAAGACGAATTTCGCGAAGGTCGTCCAAAATCAGTTGTTCCGAAAACCATTGATGCTGTGCGTGAACTGATATTGCAAGATCGTCATGTGACCTATCGTGAGATTGAGACAACCTTAGGCATTAGTGGGACCAGCATACATTCAATATTGCATGAACATTTCACTATAAAAAAATTTGTTCGCATTGGATCCTACACAATTTGTCAATCGCTCAAAAAAGGCTCGTGTCGATTGGTCGAAAGAAATGGTCAAAAAATACGATCGCGGTGCTTCGAAACACATCTATGACATCGTGACAGGTGATGAATCGTGGATGCCCGAAAGTAAACAGCAGTCGACTGTATGGGTGTTTCAAGATGAGCAAAATCCAACAAAAGTTGTTCGCGCACGAAGCACTTCCAAACAGATGGTCACCTGTTTTTTCGGAAAAACTTGACATGTTGCAACGGTATCAGTAGAACAACGCAGCACAGTCAATTCTGAGTGGTACACAACGATTTGTTTGCCAGCTGTCTTCCAAGAAATCAGGAAAACCAACCGCCGAAGACGGATCACTCTTCACCAGGACAATGCGAGCTCTCACACATCGGCTCAAACAACTGCATTTTTGAGCACCCAAAACATAGATTTGATGAGTCATCCGCCGTATAGTCCTGACTTGGCACCGAATGACCTCTTTTTATTTTCATACGTAAAAAACAAACTGAGAGGTCAATGTTTTTCGACACCCGAAGAAGCGGTTGCTGCATTCAGAATGCATGTTTTGGAGATCAGAGTGGCAAAAGTGCTTCGACATTTGGTTCAAACGCATGCAAAAGTGTATAGATCTTCATGGGGAATATTTTGAAAAACAATAAAGTGATTTTCGATGATTAATATTGGTTTTTGTTCTCTAATCCTGAAATATAAAAGGCAACCCTCGTATATTGCGGACAATATGTGCAATATTAAAAAATAATAAAAACAGGATTTTCTCTAAAACGGTTCCAGTTTTTTTTAAATTTCGGTTATGATTAATTTCTTGGAGCGTGAGGGCCTGTCTTTACGATGGAATATCTCACGGCATTTCGCGTCTTTCTCGGTCGTAGCGCTAGATATCTCATGATCGTCAGCTTTGCTCGATACGGTCGCCAACATGCAACATCCGAGTTCTTTAACAAGTGTAATATTTATGAAAATTAAACAAATGTAATATTTATGTTATTTATGAAAATTAAACAGATGTAATATTTATATTATATTTGTTTAATTTTTGAAAAAATTAATACAGCAAAAATAATTGTCATATTAAACAGTGCTGTTCTGTTGAAAAAGTGTGAAGAAAACATTTTTAAGCCGTTTTTGAGAAAATGGAGTTTGCGCGAACTGATAATGCGAAATTTTTGCGATTTCCTTCTGCTGTTGCTTCAGCAGCTCCTATTGCTGCAGTAGCTTCTTTTGCTGTTGCTGCTGGTGCTGCAAAAGCTGTTGCTGCTCGTGCTGTTGGTGCAGTAGTTTCTTTTACTGCTGCTAAAGCATCTCCTGCTGCTGCATCTGCTGAGAGAGTTCGGCCAGACGTTTCTACTGCTCCAGCAACAACTTTTCCTTTTACTGGCGGAACAGCAGCTCATACTCTTCGCAAAATCTTTTCATCATGAATCGTCAGTGTATAGCAACAACAACAGCTTGTCAAGACAACAGTCAATGGACACAGCACACTTACGAATATTGCACTTACGACTTCTGCCTCTAGATGCTCCGCACACACACAGATTTTAAAATGTATGCACTATGTATATTAATGGAGTTTTTTTAATTTTATTTTTCAGAGAGAAGCCAGATGTCGTATTTTTGCAAGAAGTTATTCCTGAAACTTTCAGTTATATTTCTGAGATGTTTCCTGAATACATGTGTATTCCGGGAAACTATGAAGGGTACTTTACTGCAGTTTTGCTGAGGATGTTTACAATTCACTATGAGTCATATGATATTATTTATTTTCCTGGGTCATTAATGAGAAGAAACTTGATGCATGTGGTGGTAAGCTACCTAATACTCATAGGTGTTCATTTCTGATTTAATGAATTAAACACAACGTACAAAATTGATTCAATAGAAAACATTTGAAGGGTTTGATTCTAGCAACAAAGCAACTATTCAATATTGAATTCATTCTGAGAAATAAGAGGAATAATGGTTCCAATCTGACTTTCTCCGACACTGAGTAAAGAGGAAATGTGTTCATAATACAGAGTCATTTCTTACAGCAGCACCACGATATTTGCACTAAATATAATAATCAATGTAGCAAGTGTGTTAGCAATATTATGATAATTATACTTGTGTCAGAAATATGGCATAAAACCATATAGAGCCGTACCTTTTATTTGTACTATTTTGCTAATAATGATTGCCATAAAACCAGTGTATTACTTTTTACATTTTTTTGAGAAAACAGGAAATTGTAAATAACGTAGCGATATTTATTTCCTGTTCCGTTCTTGCAATCTAAAGAAGTTATTGGAATGTAAGACATGTAGGATGGAATACGAGATGTGTATATTCTTGTTGTACTACATACTTACGTAGTACGGAGATGCGGCGGAAAGTGGTGACTTTTTATCAGTAAAACTCATATTGTGAGGGCCTCATACCAAAAAAGTGAATAAATTTCTGGTTTCTGTTATTAATTACTTCCGCCAACATTATGCGTAGTCAGAATCCACGTTCTGTCCTGTCCAATTAGAATCCATGTTGGGTCCATGCAACCGAATAATTGGTTTACTCCAAAAGTATCTGTTCAGCTACCTGAGGTGAACGTTAGTGCTTAAACCGTTGAGACGTTTCCTCAAATTGATATTCCCAGAGTGCAGTGGATGAATTCGAGTCCCTGATAATTTGAAACAGATATTTTAATTTTTTGTAGGTTCTTTACATGAAGCCCTGAGCATATTTTAAAACTTTTGCTCAGAACTTGCTAAAAACTTTAGATAAAATTTTTCTTTCAATGGAGCAGAGAATGAAAAAAAGAAAAGGTTCAAGTATCATGATCATTGAACTTTTTGAATGTTTTAAAATTGCAAAAGTTCAATATTTTTTCGGCCTTGGCCTTCAATCCAAAATAGAAGATAGAGATTTTTTCATTACTGACATCTGTTCTTCAAAGACAGATCTTTAAATAAGGTACAATTTTTCGAAAATATGAGTATTTTGCACATTAGTGTGTGAAATGTAGGCAATTTTAAAACAATTATTTTCTCAAAAATGATACAGTTTGTTTGCCTTAAATTTTTCCTTTAATCAGAAATGTTCGCATATAAAATTGGGGAGGTACCAGGGAAATATATCTACTCTTCCCGCTTCACTTTTATTACTATGTTTTAATACTAATGCAATTTTCTCCTTCTTATTTATACTTTTATTTAAGTTTTAAACTTGGCTAACTTAGTTTTTATTATAATACCCAACAATACTTTCATATCTCAGGGATGGTATTATGTAGATGAGGACGAGATACTAGTCTTTTTGAGCCTGAAAATTACCGCTTTTACGAGGACACGGCTGGTAATAATTTTTTATCATTTTGGGAAAAACCTGTGTTGGAGGTTGTTCTCATGAAGTATAGTAGTACTAAATAACAACACGCAATTCAGAATAAAGTTACAGTAGCGTAATAATATTTACTGTAACTAGTCTTTTAATTAATTAAAATTCTGTTGATTTTAAATACAAAATGGCATCTAGTATTTAACTTTATAATATTTCTCATTTATATCATAATTGCATTTTATGTACCCCTTTTCAGATCTGTTATTTATACCTTAAAGCGTTGAAATATATATCTTTAAATGGCCATTTATACTTTTATATCTGAACTATTTAAACTTAATAATATTCTTAAACTAGAACAGTCTTGGCCTTGTACTGTTTTACGTGAATGTGTTTTCAATATATAATTTTACATGCACTTCCGTGATTCGGTGAGATCTCGCTCTTGGCGTTGTCGTGACACTCGCAATGCAAGTCGTCCTCATAGCAGCGACCGAATTCCAACCATGACCGGCTGCCACACTTATAGTTTTGGATTTCGTCATCAAGAATACTGTCTGTAAAAACTTGTATACGATCTGTATCATTTATAATTATAATTTATTTTTAACACAATTCAGTTAATGTTACACGCTCGTTCACTTGAAGTGCAGCTGTGTGTAAATCGGAGTTCTGTAGTGTTCAGACGGACGGACGTTTTGAGAGAAGAAACTCAAAGGTATCAAAGACTCGCAATTTCTCAAATTTGACTATAACGTTTTAGAGAGTGTAATTTACTACATATTGGAACAGGAATAATATACTTTTTCTGTATCAGAACCCCACAATACGGGTTTTTGTGTCGAAAAATAGCATTTTTTTGCCGCAGCAATACATAACATTCTCAATACTCAGTACGTATAAAAGAAAGAAAACGGAACAAATATTTTCTTGATATCTTAAGCCCCTAAAACGTGTATCTATTTTTATCTACATTAACAGAATCTATTTTTATCTGCATTACTGAACTTTCTTTATTCCTGTGCTAAGTGTATGAGAAAGTAAACATCTTCTTTGATCTGTTCATTATTGCATTTATTCTTTTAATTTCATTAATTTTTGTCCATTTCGTACACTTCAGTATCACAGTAGTGTATAACAAGGTAACATTGGAATATTTACCCCGAGGCATACGTTTACACGTAAGTCATTCCAATTCAATTATGGAAATATGTATTCCAGTTAATTATTTTCACAGGCTAACGTGGGAAAATTGAAACTGCATTTTTTTAACACTCACCTGGAAAGTGAGAGTGAGTTTGGGGATGAAAGAAAGAGACAGTTGAAGATAATGTTTGAAGCTGTTCAAAATATTCCTGAAACTGAAACTGTCATTTTCGGAGGAGATCTGAATGTGATTGATCAAGAGGTAATAGTTTAAAAGGAATTGTTTCACACTCCTGTGACACAATCTCCTATTCCTCTAACACCCACAATTACATAGAAAAATAATGTACTTCCCAGAATTGATTTATTAATTATACTACATTTATTTACTTGATCATTATTTACTTCTTTTTATTTGTTGGATTAAAATCGTTGTGCCCTATAATACCTTTCTTTCTGAAAGAATGTCCGTTTATGAATTCTTATAGGCATCTTCAATCTAAAAAAATTAAAAATCCTTACATTAAGTCGTAATAGTTGTTGAAAGTTGTTGAAACCAGTTGAAAAATTATTTTTCATTTATTTTTAATGCATATTTCTTACTTTATTTAGTACAGAGAATAAGACACATACAAATTCCCTCTTTTGGGTGGCCGCATGTCGCCGTGGTCATGCACGTTTCATAGATTGACCTAATAAGCAATGACATCTAGTGATTTTCAACGGTAATAGAGTAAGAAGTGGTTGATATATTGTAGATTCAATGTCGTCCTACAACAACGTCCTGCAACTTTCAGTAATGTTTTAATTTCTGTTGTTAATTTAAAGGCAAAAACAACTGATTTCAATAAATGCTTCTGTGGTGGAGTTGAATAGTTAACGAAAATGAATTAACACACAGAAACTGTTGTCACGTCTTTAATACTTTTATAACAGGACAAAAGATATCTCCAGAGAAACAGGCAAATACAGAAGGCATGGCGCTAGGCAACCATACACGTAGCTGTAGATCGTATCACTCAATTGGAATTTCAACACTTTCCCTCTAGATGATTTCCGGATATGTAATCATTGACATGCCCAAGAGACCAACAGTGTTCGTCGTTTTGATTTGGTCAGTCCTTTGGTGAGGATATCTGCCGGCATCTCTGCAGACGCGAGATGCACCAATTTCATTGCTCCAGACTCAAGTACTTCAGCCAGTCTAAGTCACTTAGAGAATTTGTCGCTGTATAGCGTCATGCTTCCCACGTCTGTCACACCTAACACTCTCAGGAAACTTTGCAAGTGTACAACTTTAGCGGCGTTGCTCAATGCCATGTACTCAGCTTCCGTGGTTGAAACCGCTACTGTGCGCTGTTTTCGAGAATCCCATGCGCGGGACCTCCGCTCATAGTAAACACGTAACCAGAGTATGATCGTCTATCGTCGATCGAACCGCTGGAGTCGGCGTCGACATACACTATTATGGTACTTCCGTCTTATATCGATATTCTAGTTCTCTGGTGCCTGTAAGGTAGCACAACACTCCTTTCGTCGCCTCCCAATGTGGCTTTCCAAAGCAATCGATATACTGCGCCAGGGAACTCACGGCGTGAACAATGTCTGGGCGTGTACCCTCTGACAAGTTCAACAGACATCTAATAAGCTCACGATACATCTAATACGAAGCTCACGTCTGCTGCCATCAGCGTCTGTCCACATGTCACTGTTGGTAAGTCTTGTATTGGTAGCGATGGACGCAGAATTGCAAATTGACATATTGAACTGACGGAGGATTTCATCAATGTATGTTCCTTGATTCAAGCTGATTGTCCCTTTTTCCACTCGGAAGTCTATCCCCAATACAACGCTTAATCTCACCGAGATCCTTTAGATAGATTTATTAAAGTTCGCTTTGAGCTAATGCTCGGTGGCAAACATGATAACAATTAAAATTAGAATTACTAAACATTTTCAACATTTACAATTGGGTTTACTATTAGAATTAGGGGGTCGATATAATAGTTCCAATTTATTTCTAGCTAACTCTAAATTCACTTCTAGTTTACATAACACTTCACTACACTACACTACACTACACTTCACATCACTTCACTGTATAAGGGCCATGACGATAATAATTATTACAATAATAATAAAAGCAATAATAATAATAAAAGTAATAATAATAGTAATAATAGTAGTAGTAATAATAATAATAATAATAATAATAATAATAATAATAAAAAAGATACATGTCTCAGTCAGTATTATTCGCGATGATTTAGATGGAATGAAGCATATTTTTAAATTTGGCTACATTAGAAGGAAGAGCCTCTAGTGCTTCTGCAGGTAGTTTATTCCAATCTACTATAGTGCGATTCACAAAGGAGAACTTGCCTACATCAGTTCTTTGCGACATCGTATTTTCCAAGGATGGTCTCCTCTGCTTTTATAATCTGATTTCTGTAATCTTTTACCGATATCTGCCCATGCTGTGTCCCCTCTATATGTCTTATACATTACGCATAAACGCGCCCGTTCCCTTCTCTTAGATAAGGACTCCCATTTTTCTCGTTCGTCACCAACGCACCCGTGATTTACAAACTTTGAGGCCCGTTTTTGAATTTTATCTAACGCTTCGATTTGCCCTTTTCTGTACGGATCCCAGCATGCCGCTCCGTATTCTAAAATTGGACGAACAAGTGTAGTATATGCTAGGGATCGGGCATTTGGACTACTATTTTTTAGAATACGCATTATAAAGTGCAGCGCTCTCCAGGATTTTTTAACCGTATTGTTAATATGATCCGACCAACCTAAGTCGCTTCGCAGGACCAAACCCAAATACTTACAGTTTTTTACACGTGGTATAACGTTAGTTCCTAATTCATAACTGGAGCGTACGTTCGAGCGAGACTTGGTAAAGCAAATGAATTTACTCTTTTCCGGATTTAATTCCATCTTATTTCTGCACGCCCAGTTCCATAAACAGTTAAGATCGCTCTGTAAAACATTTTCGTCCTCAGACGAGCCAATACTCCTATATATTATGCAAAACTATTGGCAGCGGTGGGATTTACGTCAAATAGTTGCCCCAAATGACGTTTGAAGTTTACTAATTTCTTGATATCACGATACATGTCATCCAATCGACCAATATGTCATCCACATAAACCACGATGACAATCAGATTTTTCTCTTGGAGATTCTTCACGTAGACACATGGATCTCCTCTGGTAGGAATGGCTTCTTTACTGCGTAATTTTTCGTCGAGATGTTTATGCCTAATTCAACCTGCCTGCTGTAATCCATACAGAGATTTCTTCATTTGACATACTTTGTGTCCATTTGACAGCTCTTTCAGCATGATCTCGGTCGCTCGAACAGCTTCATTACCGTGATTTTTATTCTGAATATTCAAGAACCTTTTCCATCTCGTTCGGAACTTCCATAAACACGTCTTCGTCCAATGTTCCGTTTAAGTATGCCGTTGCTACATCATATTGCCGAATATGCATTTGATGTCGTGCTGCGAGTGCAATCGCCAGCCGAATAGAATCGAGACGAGCAATCGGGGCGAACGTCTCGTGGAAATCTCTGCCGTACTGTTATGAGTACCATTTTGCTACAATTCTTGCCTTTCGCTTCTCCAAAATGCTATTTGTTTCGTAGGACAAATCGACTCCCTATTACATCTCTGGAACTGATCAGGGCACTAGCTTCCAAGTTTTATTTTGCATTATTGATTTCACTTCTCTTGCCAAGGCTTTCTCCACTCTTCTGAATTTTCGTTAGACAAGGCTTGTTTGATAGATCTATCTATCTAAATACCGTTTTTTACAATCTTCGCTGTTTTCCGCATCCCAATTTCCATGCCTCTTTATCCCGTATATCGTTTCCCTCCATTTCTCTTTTTTCCATGCCTTCAGTAATTGCCATGTTCCACGTTCTTCTCAGTCTTCCCCTGTATCTTCTTCGATTTGGTATCCACTCCCAAGCTTTTTGTGGAAGTCTATCCGATTTCAACCTTCTCATATGTCCGTACCATTTTAATTGTTTCATTTCGATCGTCTCGTTCAAGGTTGTATGCACTTTCATTTTATTTCTCATTTCATCATTTTTTATTTTGTCTAACAGAGAAAATTTATAACGTCTATGCCAGAACATCATTTCTGTTGATTGAAGTTTGTCTTTCAAATTTTTTGTTAGTGTCAAGACTTTTGCCCCATAGAGTGTGGTACCCTCTATGAAGGAGCTATATATGCGTTTCTTTGTCTTCATTGAAATAATGGAGTTCCATAGCACTGGATTCAACTGTCTTGTGGCTATTTTTCCTTTTATATTTTTATTTTTTACATCCTATTCGTCTCTACCATCTGCTGTTAGTGTGACTCATAGTGTGAATATATTCAGTCTTTTGTACATTTATTTCCATTTCCCATTTTCCACACTCTTCTACTAATTTTCTGAACATATAAGTTACATCATCTTCATCTTCAGCCATTATCACCCGGTCGTCTGCAAATAGTAGACTAAACAACATTTCATCACCTATTTTCACACCCATGCTTCTGCATATTCTTTTCCATTCTTTTAGGGCTTTATCGATGTATATCTTAAACAGGGTTGGAGATTAACAACAGCCTTGCCGTAATCCTTTATTTACTGGGAAGTTGTCTGAATGACATTTTCCCACTTTTTCTTGACTTATGTTATCTTTATAAAGTTGTCTGACTGCATTTACGTATGTTGTTGACATTCCTTTTTCTTCTATTGCCCACATACTTCTTTTACTGGTAAATTATCATAAGCCTTTTTGAGATCAATGAAAATTATGTGAACTTCTCTTCCACGCTCAATTGTTTTTTCCATCAGTTGTTTGAGACAGATAATATTGTCAATACAGGATTTTCCTGGTCTAAAACCACTATGCTCTTCTGAGTCTGATGTTTGCATTTCAATTCTATTCTTTAGCACACGTCCATACAGCCTAACCAAAGATGAAGTCACTCTTATTCCTCTATAATTATTACAATCTTTTTCACAGCCTTTTTTGTAAATTGAATTTATATAGGCTAATTTCCGTTTTTCAGGTATTTTACCTCATTTTGAAACGCCATTGAATATTTCAGTAATTAATTTCAAACCTACAATAGGATAATGTTTAACCAGCTCTATGGATATACCTCCAGGCCCAGGTGCTTTATTATTTTTCATACTTCTTAACACTTTTTTACCTCTTTCAAAGTTACATCTGGTGTGATCGAATTTACGTGCAGTGATTCATAATTTATTCCCTGAAATATTATATTTTCTGTCAAAAGAGTTTCATAGTATTTTTGCCATTTTTCAATACCAATTGGATTGTATTCAATTTCATGCATAAATGCCATTCTTGGGTTGCATTCAATTTCATGGAAAGTAACATTTTCTATTCCTCTCTGGATTTGGTGTTACCAATGCACTTGTCTAATCTGTCACATTTGTATTCCCAGAATACATTGTTTGCCTTCACTTCTTTCTTGGCCAAATATTTCATTCTGTTATATTCACTCCTGTCTTCTAAATTCCTTTGTTGAAAGCCATCTCAAATATAAGTTTTTCTTTTCTTCAACCAGGTTCTTTATATCTTCTGTCCACCACAAGTCTTTTTGTTTACATTTTCCCTTCTCTCACAAAGCTTCATGAGTGCATTTTTCACTTAGCTGCATCATGAGTGCATTTTTATAAAAATTGGTATTTGTCTTCAGTGTTTCCTATTGGAATGTACTTTAATTTTTCTGCCATGCGCAATTTGTACAAAAATGCACCTCTTTGAACCAGAACATCGCTCCTCTTTATTGATGACTGTTGTTAAGTAATTATGTGGTCAATTATTGATTGCAGTTTTCTAGTGCTGGGTCCACGTGAATTTATGTGTTTCTTTGTGTGGAAAATAACCATTTAATATTTTATGATCATACAGTTCGCATGTCTCTATTAGTCAGTCTCCGTTGTCATTTAATACATTTTCACCATATCGCCCCACAACATTATGCGCCATTTGTTTTCCAACTCTTACATTACAATCACCTAGAAGCACCACTTCTTTGCGATTTCCAATAGAATCCAGAAGCATAGTCAATTTCTCTAAATATAATATATATATATATATATATATATATATATATATATATATATATATATATATATATATATATATATTTCTGCAACACTTGCATCGTCTATTGGAGCATAAATTCCTATAATAAAAACATTGCGTCAACTTAGTACAAGATCGAGACATGTTATTCTCTCATCAATTGCTTCCCACCTATGAATATTTTTGTCCAATCTTTTATGTACAGCTATGGACACTCCTGCTATTGCTCGCATTTCTTTTCCCACTCCACTGAAAAAGTGAACATAATTTCCTTTCCTTTCATTTCCATTTCCCTTCTTCTTTGTTTCACTCAACACTGTGATATCTATGTTAAACTCCTCTATTGCGTTAAAAACTTCATTTACTTTAGTGCTTAAATCTTGAACATTCCAGCATCCAAAATTCATAGACCATTTTCCTTGCCTTTGTCGACGTCGTGAGTTAATCCGAGGCTCATTTCCATTGAGAGTTTGAGCGGCTTTGTATATTTTGCGAATATGGGGGTGCTGGCCCCATGCCTCAACCCCCTTCCAGGAGGACCGGGTGATTTTCTTTTAGGGTTTTCTTCCCTTAGATTTAGTGTCTTCTAAGACTTCGGAGTTCAATCTCCCCCTAGTTTGATAGATACCTCGTTTAAAAATGCGAGATCTGCCTGATCCATAATATCTTGGTCTCTGGTATGTCCGCTTCCTCGGTCCAGGCGGGGTCTTCGCGCGTCCGGTATACACCTTTCTTGATCTTCCACCGCCGGTCTTCCAGTGACACTTTTCGAAGGAGGTTGGAACTTCTCGTCCGAATCCTGCGCTTCAGCGTATTTACTGACCAGTTTTATGGTATTATCCGGAACTTCCAGACTACCGTTCGAACACTGAGCACGGCTGAGCTTCACTTCAATGAATGGTTCTACGACGTTTTTCTGTCGTGTTTATTCATTGATTCTCTTTGTTTTGTAGCATCATCTTGTTCCAGTTTGAACTCCTCGAAATTGTGGTTTAACCTCTCGGATGACTCTTTCAAAAACTTGGCATCCCTCGACATTATTATTCTCTTGTCCACCGGAATCCAGATTCTATAGCCTTTCGTATTCGTGCAGTATCCAAATTTTTTTCTAGATCATGGCTCGGGTTTGCTTCTTCCGGGCACCTTACAGCCAAAACGGTTGACATATGACACATCAGGTGGCTTTCCGAAACGAAGCTAATACGGTGTCTTCCCGTTTAATCTCTTCTTTGGGCGTCTGTTTCGAATATAGAAAAAATTGTACACTCAAAGATAAGAGCTCTGATTGTATGATGTCCTGTTGCGTCGTTCGGAAGTCCGTTCTGCTCCGGGTTACGAGGAGCCGTTATCCGTCGCCGGATCCCATGTATTTTCAAAAGTTCTTATTTACGAACTCTAGTCCATTATCAGTTTGGAGACATTTCAGTTTCTTACCCTGCTGAGTTTCCGTGGCGGCCCTGAAGTTATCAAATTCTTTCATAACTTAATTTTTCTTCTTCATCATGCTCACTTCGCACAAACTGGAAGTTATCAACAATGTGCAGAAAAATCCGTATTGGGCCAAAAACATCTGAATGTACTAGTTCACTTATTTCCGCTTTCTTCTCTGAAACCTTCTTGAAATGAGGGTCGGCGCATATTCCCCTGCAAGGTTCTCCATTTGAAGTCAGCATTAAGATCGTTGATTCTGAGTCCTAACAATCATCTTCATAGCTTTGCGCAGGTCGTATAGATTTAAATGTCCTAGGGGAATGTGCCACTCTTCTAATGCGTATCTTCCTAGACTCCTAGGTTGATTGTTTTCTTCAACAATTCTCTTGCATCCGGGTCCATCTTGACTACGAAAATAGTACATGCCATTCACCCGATTTGCAGTAAATAGTAGTTCCTGTCGCCATTGAAAACTTCGGCTTTTGTCTTTCCAAAAAGGACAGTGTTTCCTTAGATAGTGACTTTACCGATATCAAGTTGCTACGTAAGTCGGGAACAAACAACGTGTTCTGAAAGCTGGTCACTTTCTTGCTGCCGTTTGCATTTAAAATTGTCGATACCCTACCCTTACCTTTCACCTCAATACTCAAGTTACTGACTAGGTTGAGATTTTCATGAGCCGTTTTGTCAATGTTATTGAACAAATTCCTGTCTTTGCACGTATACGAAGTGCATCACTTTCGCGACACCAACTGTCTCTACTTACGCCGTTTTTGGTTTGAGAACACTTGCTTGACGCTGCATTTGATGAAACACAAAGGGATTTGTATTCCCCACTGCTTGCAAACTGTTGAGTTGACTTTTTCGACTGCTTGCAATTACTGGCGCGGTGTCCGACTTCCCCACAATTGTAACTTTTCATCCTTGTGTCCTTGTTGATCGCGTTCTCTCTTCCGATTACTCTTACCGGGTTTTTCAGCGACCATCACGTTCCGATTTATGCTTCGACCGTTGTCTTTTCGAGCAGAGAACATCTCCCCGATCTTGGTACGCAAGTTTTCGGGTGTAGGCGTCGTCACGCGAATTTATGGCGCACCGAAAGTTTTCGAAGGCGTTCGCACCAAGGTTTTCGAAGGAAACTGCGTAACAGTACGATAGTCAACAAATCTTGATTGATATCTACCTCCATTTCTGCAAGCTTGTCAACCACCCTGAAGAATTCTCGGGCGAGTTGTCGAGCGTTGTATCCATCCTGCATTTTCGTCGAGATGAGTGCGGGTCCTTTGGACTGATATATTTCTGCTTACTCCACAGAGCAGGAGAGGTGTCACATCCTTTAATTTACTTAACCTCAGATGGTTGGATTGCAACGATAATGTCCGACTGTGCTTTCAAATCTTCATTGATCCATGTTTGTACTGCGTGTGTAATGTCTGTTGTCGATTCGGGCTATACAATTGCGACGCTCACGTGATCCCATGCTTCATTTTAAATTAATATGGTATGCATCTTGATCTTACAAGTATCGAAGTTCTCTTTGTTCAGTGTTTCAAATCTTACGCCTGACGTGTTCGTTATTCACGACGAGGTATTCAACCTCCAATACGAGAGAATTGTTAACTATTTTCTGCGTGATGGTATTACGTAGAATCTGGGCACCATAACCTGTTGGCTAAGTTGAATAGTTAACAAAAATGAATGGACACATAGAAACTGTTGACATGTGTTTAAAACTTTTATTACTAGACAAAAGATATTTACGGTTGCAGAGCAACTTGAAAATACAGAAGGCATGGCACTAGGCAACCCTACATGTAGCTGGAGATCATATCGCCCAAATGGAATCAACAGAAACAAGGGTACATTTTTATGTAGTTTTGAAACTTACGCAGCTAAAAACAAGTAATATCTTTTAAACAATGTTGCAAGGCATTGTTTTGTAAAACGTGAGCAAATTATGGGTGAAGAGATTTCCCTGTGACTTATGTTTTACCTGTAGTTTGTTTAAGTTGCTTTATCCGATAACTGGTGGTGTGCCTTCGATCTTTCGTTACTGGTGATGTGCGGTCTATGAGACCGTAGAAGTTTTAGACAGATTATTTTCTGTGTTTATGTTGACTTGGCAATTTTTGCTCATTAACAGTGGCATAATAAAGAAGAAAATAAAAAGGTTAGCAATTACCATATATGTAAAATGGAAATAATATAATCTTCGTAATTATTCGGTGAAGATCAACCTCCAAATTTGTTCCATTATTTTGCTTCGTGATTAATTTTCTAAGAATGGGGAGAATGGATTTGGAATGTTATTAACTATTTTAAAAAACTTCACTTAAATAATACGATAGTGCATTGTTACACGAAAATTATCAATTAATAAAAAATGTCATTCAACTGTTTTATTGAAGAGACTTGTACAAACATCTAAAAAAGAGCTTTAAATTTTGAATTTACAGTAGCGCTTAAACGATATTTTCTTAAAAAATTCCACATTTTTTGAAAGAAAATTGCCATGTAGGGCAAATTTTTACTGTTTTCTAATATTCTTAAGATAATATTTCTGATCTTCTATTAAGAAATCGAAAAATTAAGAAAATGCAAAAAATTGTACTTTGAGCAGCGATAGAGCTGGCAAGAGATGTGGCAAGTCCAATAGCTAGCCGAGACCAAAGGAAATAGAAAACTAATACGGGAAAGTCTGTGTCATTGTGTAGCACCACTAGTTTTATTTTATTTTTTTAAAATTTAGAATGAAATAATATTTTAAGAACTATTTGGGGCCCTTCAACATTGGGAGACCTCTGCCCGAGCCCTTCGAGCCCGTGCGTTAACACGGGTCCGCGGGTAACTCTTTTAGAACAGTGTAATTGCTTCCCATATAATTGAACACATTTTTCATTGAATTTAATGGTTTTATAATTTTAGATTGTTTATTAAAGTTTTATTTATTTATGTTGTTTATTAGATTTTGTGTGTGATATGTATCCAACTTCTTTTGTTTTATGCAGTTGGATTCTCTTGGTGGAATTCCTCCTGGAATTGATGACTTGTGGATAACGTGTGGATCAAGGAAAGAATACCAGTACACTTGGGATATGCAGCAAAATACAAATATAAAGTTTCCTGGAAGATTCAAACCAAAATTCAGATTGGATCGACTATATGTCCGTCATGCCCATCCTCGAACACTTGTTCCAAAACATTTTGGTTTACTTGGCATGCAGAAAGTGATCAATAATCAGTTATATCCTAGTGATCACTGGGCTCTTCAAGTCTTTTTTCAAATGGAAGCAGCTGAAAGTGATCCATGAAAAACCTTTTTCTGGTAAACTTGTAAAATTTTGAAATGTACAAATTGTCATTATTCATTCTTTTTAATGTACGACTTGATTCTATTATTTATGGCTGGAAAAAGCTAAAGTTTTTATAATCTTTATTTTCAGGCCAAGATGAGTTCCTATGATTAATTATTTTCCATATAATAGGTGGTTCAACCTCACTTTTTTGTTTTTGTTGTAAAATAATTTTTCATATTCTTCGTTTGTACCATGTGAATGTGATTATATTGTTCTACTCTTTTTATTTTCAAATAGCTTGACTTATTTCTTATAACAGATTGTTTCAAAGATTTAATATTTCCTTGACATTGTGTGAGTTGTTTTGGGTGCCAATTACTTTACACAATGAGGTGCTGAAGAGTTCCCTAAATGGTTTTATCTAGTGTCAGCTATTCCAATGTTCATATCCAGTTTACAATTGCATTAATTACTAGAGAAAATCTGCAAAGTAATTTCACAAAATGTTTTATTTTCTAAATCTTATACCCACTGTGAATATCTATTTGAATACGAATTTTTATAGTCAAGGAAAAATATGTTTAAAAAGTATAATTTATTTGCATGTATTGGCAAGAAATAGGCAAAAAGGAATCTGCCAATGAGAAAACAATGTATGAAATAATTGTTACCTACGGAATTCTTACCGTTCGTGAAGTGGCAGATTTTGTTTCTACTTCTTTTGGATCCCTCTTGCAAATACTATTATTTATCTTTAATTACGATATTCATTTAGGAGATAATAATAAAACTCATTTAAATAGTTTTGTGTTAAAAAGTTTGAAACATTTAGAATTAGGCTATTCGTGGTTCAGAGAGAAAGTCGCTTGCCATTCACCAAGGAGGTTCTGTTTGATTCCCTGGTAGTCTCGTCTGAAATTGCCTCAACAAAATGCCTTTACCTGCTTCACGCGGGTATGCACATTCAGTTGTGGTTGCGTAGTCTTCCGCGGCCGGAGTTCATGTTGTCTAGGCTATCCGGGACGAGCCGCGTCAATGTCATAGTGGCTAACGTTTCGGCCAGCGTGCTGTGTGCGAGACTGTTGTGCAGTACGCTCTGAAGAAGGCCACAATATCTTTATGTAGAGACGACTTTCAAAATTTCATTTATCAAATCGAACGAATTCAACGAAAAATTGACCTTGATATTTTTGAATTTTTGAAAGTTGGTGTATTCATGTAATAGCAAAAATAATTCTCATATATTCTTTTTTCATTACAGTCGTATACCTTCAGCGCAATTAAAAATTAAAAATTGCAAACTAGCTGTACTGCTATATAAATATATTGTAGCGGTACGGTATTATTTAACTAAATAAAATAAAATAAAATAAAATAGAACGTAAGGAAAAGTTTGTACTTAGGAAGGACCCACGGCGTCACGCGCACGCCCCCCCCCTCTTGCGACAGCCACGACCCCCCTGACCCACTTCGACAATTTATGGCACCCCGATGGCCGGAGGGAAAGGTGAGTTGTCAGGCGCTCCGTTGCGACCCCGTCCGGAACGTTTTCGCGACGCTTGTCACCGATACCGGGGAAGTACAAAGTAATAATTCATTATTAGCCGGGAAGCCCCTCCATAGACGTGGCCTACTTTCTAGTCGACAACGGACACGTTCCGAACGACAGAGAAAGACAGCACCTCTAGGGAGAGAGGGAGAATGGAAAATTTCTAAGAACAGCAGGAGCTTATTGCCCGAAATCTAAGTAAGACCAATAGTGACTAGACCGTCCAAGTGAAGAAGGGAATTCGAAACATACGAGGAATAGAGGGTGGGGGAATGGAAATCAACCTCGCACTGACGGAGATACAAATCGGGGCTTGGCGAGAGGCGTTCTCGGAGTGAGGAGGGCGCATCTCTGAGGAGAGAGGCGCGCACTCACTTGAAGTTTCTTGAGGAGAGGAAGTGCAAAGGCACTTACGGGGAGATTTGCGAATCTTTGCCACTGCTTATTCGCTGCAAAATTCGCACTCACTGAAATTTCATCGAGAGGAATCGCAGACGCAGCGGGAAACAATTTTGTGTGCTCCGCACCTGTGATCGAGAGCCGATACACCCTGGCCATCTATAAGCTCCGCCGAAGCAGCCTCCAGACGACCCTTTGCTGACGTCACCGCCCCGCGCAGTCACTGCCCGCCGCAGACGCCGCCAGCCGCCGCTGACGCCACTCTAGTGGGGGCGCCCGCACAACCACATTCCTGGGAAAGCCACCCCGGCCATCTATAAGCTCCGCCGCGCCCCGCACGGGCCCACTGCAGCACATCTGCCACTGAAGGTACCCCAGGCAACGTAATCAGGGCCAAAAACCCTTAAAGACAATTTTCAACGCGGTGCCGCGCTGAGGCATAGAAAAGCCCTCACTAGGACAAACTTGTAATTTTAGTTATAGGATACGTTTTATGCATAATTTCTTCTTTGGTTGTAATTTCTTTCTCATTTTTCATTCATTCACAATCTTCCTTTTTTATCAGTGTAACTTCTCTGGTACAGTGGACCAGAAATAAATGTTTTTCTTTTACCAGTGACCAGATTGTTTTTTTATGTGCAAATTCAATGAATTTACCTTGTAATTCCTTCCATCACTTAATGTTAAGATAGGAGAGGGTAGGAGACTCCGACTGAGCTAGGGCCGGGCCGCTACCGCGCATTTCCGACGATCCCACGTCGCCGGGACTGCGTGGGGGCGTAACAATATGCTCATAGCTCTCATATCTAATATATAAAATAATAGATCCCCGAAAGTGAATTTTTGTATATCTAGTTTCACTTTTTCATTCCAGAATTTCAATAATTCACATTATTATTTTAGTCATCAGTGGTCAAAAATATAAAGTGACAGCTACAGGTTTAAAAATAATCCCTGTAGTCATACCTAGACATTTAAAAATGTTTTAAAATTATGCAGACTCCATGTTTCTTTCCGATCTCCAATGTTCGAAGTATTACTAATATTGAAACATCCCGGCAGTACAGTGACTGGGCACGCGCTCAATTAATATTTTTTAATTACATTATTTATAAATATACAAATTTGAAATTTTGCAAATTTTTTTGAAGTACATTAAACTAAAAATATAGTATTGTTCGTAAAATGAAATTTTATTTTTGCGAAATTTGGAAAATTATTTTTTTTATATAATTAATTGATATTTTGATGAGTTATTAATATTTAAAAATTAAATACAACTATAAATAATCTTAAATACTGTATATGAGCTTTTATTTGAGCCTAATCTCAGTTCTCTACGATCAATGTGGCAGGAGAAATTAGCATTTTTATTTGTTGGTACGCGCGGTTTTTCGGAAAATTTCAGGTGGCATTAATTCCAAAATAATTAAGTTAAATCCTATCAAAAACATTTACGCCTCATTTAGTTTCCCTCAATTCACATTCGGAAGTTTCAATAAATTTGGAACACATTTCTTTCATATTTCTCTCTCGCAACTCATTAAACGGTTAAAACTATCTCTGTTTCTGATATAACTACGAAGAAGTGTTCATAAACAAAACCTAGAAGGAATTTACTACTGAAGCGCATTTCATGTAGCTATGAAAAATGTTCGATTGTTGTACTTTTTACAACAGCGCGAATGCTCGAAGTAAAATATACCGCATGTAAATGAAACAAATAATGGAAAAGGGGCCTAGTTGCCTCCCCTCTCTTGTATCTGATGCTGCCGAAAATCAATTTCGAGATTTCAGCTAAATAATGTCCCAACAATGAGACGTAATTCACAGAAATACAGCTTGCTGTCTTGCGGCGCGGAATGCCATCGTTGCATTCCAATCTGATATTCCCTGAAGGCTAGCAATATTTCTTTCGCATATTTTAAAAGTTTTTAAAATAATTTCTAAAAATTTATTTTGTAAACATATAATCAAAAGCTCCATTGTAAATAACGGACAAAATAATATACAAATTCTAACTTACGTAACATTCAACTGCCTGGAATCACTCTCATATTACGTTCACAAAATTCAAGAAATTAGCGGGCGACTATGACTCGACATTACACCAAAAATACCCATATTTTCGAAAAATTCAACATGATTATATTTGAAGATAAGTTTTTGATGACTACATTTCATTGTTTAAATTTATTTACGAAAAAAACAGATAAAATCTATTTGTGACGTGCGATGGGGGAAAGTTAATTTGAAGTTACATTTAAGGACAAAATAGCATCTTTACAATTATAGTTGTAGGAAGAGGCCAAAAAGTTTTTATTTTTCATATTTTTGGAAAATCAGTCTTTTCAACGAAAATGAGACCTGACGAAGTCTCTTAAGTGTCCTTTACGCTAAGGTCGAAATCAAATAAAAAAAATGTGCGGCTTTAAAAAAAAATGGTTTAAAGGAAATACAAATTTTCTATTGAGACGAATCCTAGTAATCTATAAAGATAAATTAGAACTTGTTGACGAATTCCCCCCACAAGTTCGGATAATTCGAGGTAAATAGGAGAAGAAAAGTGAACTTGGGTGTTTGATTGTCGGGAAGAGTTAAAAAAAAGGATAATTTCGATTAATTATTGAAAATATTTTATTAGTAAATTGCATAAATACATATTTTATGGGAGGACATTATTGGGAAGACAAAATAACCTGTATGATGCAATAGTGAAAAGAGAGAATAACATCGAACATCCTAAATAAACAACGTAAACAAGACACTGTCGAGTGAAAGAAGATTATTAACATGAACTAAAAGAAATTCAGCGGAACGTATTGTGTCTCGGGAGGATGCGAATGTAATGTCGTGACCAGGGTGTTTTAAAGAAGTTAACTTTTATTTCGGGAAAGAACGAAAGTACAACCACGCATCGGAGTAAATATAGAATAATGATAATTATTTGAATGAACAATTTTATTAACTGAATAGTGCGAAAATGAATCTTAAAAGTAAAAATAATTCAAGTCGTGTTGCGACAAAGAGTATTCGTACGACGAAAGTCACGAAACTAATAAGTATGGACGCTTGAAAGTGGAATTTGGAATATGGACGCAGCCGTGAGGACGCCTGGTGTGGAGTTTTGGAGGCAGCGTCAAGAGAGCTGATTTCGCCGAAAGGTAAGTGCTCGAAGGGATAGCCGAAAAGTGCGTGAAAAGTGCCCTAAACGAAATCGATAAGGGAATATGATATTATATGAAAGGGGATAAAATATCTCATAGATTCCCCCCAAGCTCCTAGGGATACAAGATAAGAAACATGTTTTTCATTTTTTATTTTTTTCACAGCTTCTATTGCATGTATCAGGCTGAAAAAATGGAGATACGGAGAAAAATAGTTGAATTGGAAGATACTTTCGTGAACCAATTTTGGCCCCAAATTTAAGTAGAAAAAATTAATAAATTTTGGAAATTGATTTTCGACGTGATAATGTTGGATTACTGTCCCTTAATATTCTACAACTTATTTTGTTCAGATTTTTAAACAATGACAATTATAGTGAAAAAAATTAAAAACAATTATATCTGTTCAAAATCAGTTTTTAAACCACTATTTAAACATAGGTTTAACCATCACATAATTGTATGAACTAAAATCTCATGTTATATCAGATGTTACATCGATTATGTACTAAACTTATTTGGAATATCCATGATGGAAAGAGATGGGTGGGCTCTTGCGCATCGTATCCAACTTCAGCCAATGAGCTTAAGGCACCGATTTGGGTCATAATATTAACGGGAATTATTAATGCGACAATTATTACAGTTACAAGTCATTGAAACAGAAACAGATAAACATTTTTTTAAATATTGCATCTTTTATTTCAATTACACCTTCGTCATGATATTTATGGTTGGTCACTGAGAAAAATTATCCCTTTATGCCACTTTCAAAATGTTTCTCAACACTTCTCGTTCTCCATGACTTAGCGGCCCACGTCTGGTCTGGCTTTTTAAATAAAGTGCCCGTGTGGTGGTCACGTGGTTCGTGTCGCAACCGGGTACTGCGCAAAAGCAGCAAAAATCGGTGCACCGGAGGAGCTCACTCATCTCTTTCCACAGTGGAAAGTGTATCCATGGAAATTTCTCATATCGAGAGTGAAACAATATTATTGTGAACGTGCGAATGGAAGTATTATTTTGAACACGCTCGTTATTTGGCGAAAATTGTTTACCCGTCAGAAATTTTGAATAGACTTTATAAACGATCGCGTGCTCCCAGTTATTGAAGAAGACGGTGATTGTCTAATTGACAATGATTAATAAACCTACATCTGAGTAATTTGATGTATATTATAAACATGAATGATCAATATACCTAAAACAGAGTAATTTGATTGATACCAGAAACAATACATACACCAAAAAACAAAAGGGGGTTTGAGGATTTTATTTCGATAATATTACATACTTTCCACATAAAAAACAAATATTTGTCAGCAAAAGTTGTAAATCAAGTTGGTAAGTGAGGCATTTCAATAATTTAATGATAAATTGTTTAAACACTGGTTTTTACCCAATCACATTTTGACACGAATTTCAAATTTTTGAACTGATAAATTTGTTTTTAATTATTTTTTAGCTATCGTCCACATTGTTTAAACATCTTAAAAATACATGCTACAGAATGTTTTAAGACACAATCTAGGAAACAAAAATGGAGATAGCACTCCAACGTTATCACGTCGTAAATCAATTTTCATAATTTATTAATATTTTCTATTTGAATTTTGGGTCAACAGTGGTTGACAAAAATATCTTCAAATTGAACTATTTTTTCTCTCTCTGCAATTCGTACATGCATTTTGTGCATGCAATTTTTAGAACATGAGAAACAAACACGTTGTGTATATTGTATCTCTGTAACAGATTGGCCTAGGAGGCTAATTACTGGGGAATCTACATGTTTTATTCCCTTTCGTATGAGTATCACAATTATCGATTTGATCAGGGTATTTATTCGGCTATATCCTTTAAGAAAAGGCTAAGAATGTGTAATTTAAGTGTCCATTAATATTAATTAAAGTAACGATGGCCATTAAATTAAGATAAATATTCAATTTTTCATTATCTAAAGAGAGATATTTAAGTTAATAAAAACAACCAAGTTATTCGTACAATGGATACTTTTTACTATGCTGTAACTTTATTAAGAATCATTTGTTATTATTTTGGCAGAATGTTTGCATGATAAGAAAACCCATAGCTACAGTTTTTCCAAGATTAAACTAATAATAATAATAATAATAATAATAATAATAATAATAATAATAATAATAATAATAATAATAATAATTACCAACTATGTACTTGCATGAGCGCTAATTTTCAGGCTCAAGAAGAATAGTATAATTTATTCCGTCCCTGAGAGAGATGCAAGTAGTTGTGTCTTGTATTAAATCCTGGAAGTAATGACTATAATAAGAAATTTAAAAAAATTAAAAGTACCTGGAAATGATAATATAAATGAGGAACTTATACAAAAACGAATGCCCAATGAATGGAATGCAGCAATTGTATGCCTAATACATAAAAAGGAGAAAAATTGGAATGCCACAATTATAATACTGATACTGATTCTGATACTGATTCTGTATGTTACTGATTCTTCAGATTCTGTAGATACTGTAGGTTATATCACAAACTTTTCACAGAAACAAGAATGTCAATACTTACATTCGATAAATAAACGATCGTACTATTCACATAAAAAGCAATCAACATTGGTATAAAGCAACTATTAATACTTCTTGATGCCACGAGATCTTGAATTAATGATTATGCAAATAAACCTCATCAGTCGGCGCAAACCACAGTTGGCGCAAACAAAGCATACACATATAAGTTGGAGAAATCTCAGTCTTCTAAGCGTGACGTCACAAACAAAGATCGCCTCCAGGCAACACTACCTCTAGATCTAATCTAGATGTAGACTGCTCCACAGTCGAGAAAAACAGTTGGTAAACCGATAAGCGCCGAAACCTTGTAGATTGCGTCGTACAAAATGCTTTTTTAAGGCTTTAAGCCTGAAAATTTCGAATTTTAAAGCGCTAAAACGCTTCGTTAGTTTAATTAACGATACAGATTAAAAATCCTGACAAGTGCTGCGGGTTGGTTTTGGTATAAATATTTAGATGCTTTTTTTAAACATATTATTCACATATATCAAACAATATTTTCAAAGTCAAATTGAAATTCGTCCCGTCTCCGTCAAATTCCTTTCTTTAGAGACCTTATTTATCAAGATTCAATTGGTTATATTTCTGACGTGTGAGAGCCGCAAAAGAAGACGTGACGCTCACGTGCGTGGACTCTCGCCGCTTGGCCTGTCGGTGCGCGCCACCCGGCGCTGCCCGCCGCCACCACCCGCCACGGCAAAAGCTTTCCCGTCAACGAACTATTCTCCAAATAAGGCCGTCTTATGTCACTGTGTGTGTACAAGTGATTTACTAGTTTCTTTTGAAATTAAATTCTGTTCATGGTCATTCATTTTTTAAGTTACCAAAATTCCCCTATTGTCCTTCCCTTCTTGGCAATTTGGAGTTGAAATGATAGAGCAAAATACACATTAGGAGTATTTGCGTTTTTGCTGCACCGCCCAACCGCTGAATATGCAGGAACAGGAACAAGAATATGCAGGATGTGGAGAAGACTCGTGCGGTTGCGGTATGTGATATAGGGTACACCTGCCTAATATCGTGGGGGGCCCCTGCGAGCACGCAGAAGAGCCGCAACACGACGCGGCGTGGGCTCGACTTATGTCTGAAGTTGACACCATGGATCCTGCAGGGCTGTTCATAAACTCGTAAGAGTACGAGAGGCTGGAGATCTCTCCTGTACAGCACGTTGCAAGGGGTCCCAGATGTGCTCAATAATGTTCACATGTGAGGTTTTCGGTGACTAGTGGAAGTGTGTGCCTGGAGTCACTCTGTTGTAATTCTGGACGTGTGGGCTGTCGCATTGTCCTACTGGAATTGCCAAGTCCGTCGAGATGCTCAATAGACATGAATGAGTGCAGGATGTTTACGTACGTGTCACCTGTCAAAGTAGTTTCTAGACATATCAGGCGTCCCGTATCACGCCAACACACAGAACCCCTCTACCAGATAGAACCTGTATCCTGTTTTATGTGTTGTCCATGGAATCAAGAGGTTGTCGCCATACTCGAACACGTCCATTCGCTCGAAACAATGTGAAACGAGACTCGTCAGACAGACAAGGCAACGTGTTTCCAGTCAATGTCGGTGTCGGGTCCAAGCAAGCTTTGTGCCGTGCAGCGTAATGCTTAGTGTATGTCGTCATCACATAATTTGCCGCCCCCGTGGATTTTCTTTATCGAATAATTTACGCTTGTGTTTGGATGGATCATTTTCTATTGAATGATGCGTCAACGCTGGCCTAATTATGCTCAACTGAAGGATGTATTTGTTTACACGTTATTTAATTGTTTTGATGTCATAGATATGTGCTTTGGCATGTTTATATTCCGATGTTATGTTAAACAATGTCTATATTTCCATGTTTTTATTATTTCTGTTTTTGAACTTATATTTATTTTTGGGTATCGCGCTGTAGGCGTAATTGTAATTCTTTAGTCACTTGTAGGTTTGAATCTCGCTTTACACCGGCCACTAATGAAACCATTTCACAGACCCCTCAGGTCGTTAGACTCGGCTTGGAAGGCGACCCATCCACCGCACGAGTCTTCTCCACCGCTCCTAGACTTTCCATTCAGAGCCCCGCCGCCGAAACCGCCCCCGAGCGCGTACAGGCGAGCGCTACCGAAGCCGTTAGACCTCCTAATATCGCTACGGAACCTGCTACCTTTGCCCAACTCAACCATTTTGTTGTCAAAACTAGACGAACATCATAGATGTCAAAGTTAGATGAACTGCGTCACGAATCTAATTCCAACTTTGATGTCCAAAATTCTAAAGTTGATCATTTTAATTTTAATGAACGGTTTCCTTCTTTTATTTTCCGTTTTTCCCGTCACGAATTAACTTCTAAATTAGACGAACAACGCCTTGATCTCGATTCCAAGTTCACTACGTTGAATAATAAAATAGATGTCCAGTACTCTGATCTTCAACAAATCTCAAAAGAAATTTGTCAAAAATCTCTTCATGTATGAGACTTGGTTGAAAATCAAAATTTAAATGATATCGCACAACCTATATATCAGAAAGAAAATGTAAATGAATTAGAACTCGGGTGCGCAGAAACAAGAACAGTTAACAGTTTTAATGTTGAAATCACGAATAAATTAATTCAAACTCAGAAAAAAGTCCGAGTCAACTATTGAAAATGTTATCAATGAAAGCAAAGTCTTTGATTCGCATGTTGAAAAGATTAACCAGTTTCCGATTACTTCAAGTGACGAGAACAACGCTACTAAATTACTTTCTATTAATGATTTCATGAAGAACGTCATTGCTGACAATTTGAAAGGATTCATTTTTAGCATTAGAAAGTTACGTTCTTGAAAGTTAAATAATGTTACGAAAAGATCCTTCAGAATTCTCCCATTTCTGACGCAGAACGAGGGACACGGCTGGAGAAACAGTCAACCACCCCACTCCCCCAGTCCGGGAGGCATTCTCTACGAGAACCGCAAACAGCGATCCCACGCGTACAACTTCCCAACACCTCCTCCTACGCTGAAACAGTGTCAACGACACGCGTTCTGCGGCGCCCTTGCATTCATTTGTTTTCAGTGTCTTTTGATCTTCTGTGGGCGGCTCCTATACTTCTTCGTTGTAACCCAGCAAGAATGGGAATCCCTAGTTAGATTTTGACATTAATAATTATAATTTTAGATTTTCGTGTTTATCCCATTAAGTATTTAATTTAGTGTAGTTATTTCATTTGGTATGATAATATGAGGTCAATATCAGAATTTCCTGTCAATTTCCTTGGTGTATTATGTGAATTTTTACTTATTTGTCATTGTTTCGATAACCTTTTTATTTTGCTTGTTACCCATTGTCTTCGTACACGTATCTTCATCTATGTCAAACCTCAATTTAAACACGTTTTATTATCAACATTTGTTAAATGATCTATTTTACTATTACTTTTGGCACAATTTAAATCTTCTTCATTCAATCTTATCCTGCGGCTTATTATAATGAGTCAATGCATCGTAACACAAATCCCAAACGTTTATTTCATGTCATCTTGTTACTAATCAACCCTTTTCTTTATTACTTCTGAGTGTAGATATCAAACATTTTTTTTTAATTTAAAAGGTCCGGAATAATTCAATGGCCCGGATGATTTTTGCTGATTTTAATATTTTGTGCAACAAATGTTCACCACAGAATTTCTGAGTAACTTATTCGATTTCTTATTAACAGAAATTTCTTATTTACATATATTTACAGAAATATAGGTAGTTTTAGGGGATAATTGATAAATGTCTTGGAATAAATGAAATTACAAATCAACATTGTAAGTAGATGTAGGTTTAAAATGTTTAAATCTGACGTACGAAGTAGGCTGAATGATTTAAAACGAGTAACTAATTCATTTATTGGACTCTTTATTTTGCTGCATTCCTTGTAACTTTGAGCAGAAGAGATGCCTCTCCAGACGTTCACAGAAAATGATGCTCCCACATTCTATTTTCGGTGGAATACTGGTTGCCTCTGCTTAAATTTAAGTATTAGCCATGTTTTGGTCATTGAGATACTATCGAAGTGAATGTTGTAGAGTTATGGATGACAGATGATTGATTCTGAACTGAGGTCACATGATATTTAAGGAACTACTTTTTAATGTTGATTGTCTGTGGTTGATTAGCATGTGAAATTGGAGTTCCCGAGAAACATTTTAAAAAGTACCGTGAAAAGAAGGGAATATGGGGGTAGGGAATTAAAAATGCCACAAAGGGAGGACATGTTTGGAATGGATAGTGAACGATAGCGAATGCATAGTATCGTATGGCGCAATAATACAAAGAAAGCTGGATACCTAGTACATTAGCAAAGTTCTGGTAGTGAAAGTATGTGAACTTTTGATGCTCCGAAATTTTATTTGAGGACTTTATTCATTTTCGTGGATTGTAGCAAAATGTATAAATGCTGCAAATAGACAAGTTATCTTTTAGTGTTATTTACTGATTTTTCGTTGTGCTATGATGTTGATAGAATCCACTGCAGATCAACATAAGGCGGAAACGCCAAATGTTGAAGTTTTACCCGTGTTAGGCTGTGTTCCTTGGAAGAGATTAGCAGCCAATGAAACCGACCCAGAGACCAATGACACCAGACAAATGACTCAGCAACGCGAAGGAAGAAAATTATTCTGCGTACAGTCTGGTTTAGGGACTCGGTATTGGAGCGAGCCAACCGTGGACCAAGTTCCCCGGATGGGGCTGATTATCAAGCGCCGCTGGCCCAGCTGGACTATGACCTCAACTCGTGCCTAGCCATGCGCGGGCAAGTTCGACTCGCTGAGATTGGAGCCGAATCGGGCCGCGTTCCGGACTCGCTCTGAAGAGCGATTCACCTGCCAACGTTTCTAGCAGGATAGGTTTGGATCGGAAGCAGTATGGTACTGGCACCAGGGTCTTTGACATTGTTTGGGATGCGCTTATGAAGCCCCACTGATACGTGCGACAAGCGTTTGGTGGCAGAGGTCCGAGCCAGACGCTGTTGGGTAGTGGCTTCGGGTCTTCCAGTGTCGCGTTTGAAGTGATGTGTGCGGAATGTGTGTGGTGGCTGTTGCGTCTACACCCTATCCCCAGGGTCCACGGCGGAGGTGGAGGGCAGGCTGTGGCGCTGGGCGTTGAGCACGCTCGTGGAGGCCGGGCAGCGCGCGTGCGAGGGCCGGAGGAGGTACAGGCACGGCGGCGACGCGAGGCGGCGGCGACGCGAGGCGAGGTGGGCGCGGAGGACGTCGCGCACCCTGCGCAGAAGCGGCCGGTGCTTGCAGCGGGCGCGCGTGGCCGCCTCCGCTGCCGTCCCCGCGCCGCTTCCGCCTCCGCCCCCGCGCCCGCTCCCGCCTGCCGACGCGGGGCGAACCACGCGCCGCCGCCGGCCGCGCCGCCGCCGTCGCCTGTGGCCCCCGCTGCTGCTGCCGCTGCCGGCCGGCTGATGGACCTCCGAAGTCACGATCAAGGAGGGGCTGCGACAAGAAGCCCATTAGTTGGCTTACAGATTGTTCCTCAACATTTTCCCTCTTTAGAGCTCCGTACCGGGAGAGGTGGTTCAGGGCATCAACTAATGTCATTCTGAGAGGTTCGAGTTTCGACAGTGGCTGATTTGCGACTCTAGCCAGATAGCTAAGTTGAGTTCTGCCTGGAAGGGAATTCTAGCAGCGACTGCACTGATCAGTAGTTTGACGTGATCTGATTAGTGGCTCTCTTCTCGTCCTGCTCTATTGGAGGAAAACATTTTAAGGTTCCCTAGAGAAGAGAGGAATTCGAACCTCGGCCTTCAGTGTCAATCTGACGCAACTGCTCCCCATCTCTGGTGTGCTCGTCCATCCAGTCGCTCTTCCGTGCCGGTGCCCCGACACCACAGCTACGAGTACGCGCTCGCGGAGTCCCGAGGAATACTACTCCCCGCCTTCCGGGCGAGCAGACGCGCCATCATCACGCGAGGCACACGCGAAACGAACTCCTCTCGCCCTGCCTCTCTGCTCCTTTGTTTTGGCGGTCACATGATCCCTCACCCATGGGAGGTTGCTCTCCACTGCGCCTTCGCCCTGCGTCACGGCTCCCCTGGCCCTATTATGCGCCGTTCATGACATGAGGCTGCCAGCCTTTCAACGCCAGTAAGGGCTTGCAGAGTCTGGCTGTCCTACTTGTGACGTTGCAAAACTGCGGATCAGTTTGAATATTTTATTCGTAAACTTACAGATTAAATTAATAAATGATTGTTGAAAATTATTTCTATTTATTGTAAAAATGTATACTTAATATTTTTATATTTTTTAATGTTTTAGTTTAATTTTTTATGATTTGTTGTAAATAAAACTAATTTTTTCAGTAAATGTTGAAAAAATCAGCATTCCGTAATACTAAAAAAACATCACCTACCCTTATGTAAAATAGCGCCATGTTGCCTGAAATATCCTCATTAGCGTTACGAAATTTATTGGCGACTCCTTTTCATAATTTTATAAAAAATGGTTGAACATTTTTTCATTATTTTTTCTTGAATATAGGAATGTAGATTTATTAAAATAGCTCAAGCCATCAGTACAACCTGCCAGTTAACCACTCCTCCATTGCTTGAACCCGCCTAACGGCAGTCGGTGACCGAATGAAACAACAACTTGCGTCCTTATTATTCTTATAATTGACAGCATTTCAAAATTTGACTATGCGTTTTAGATTACCCACTAGAGGGTAGTAAATTTCTACATCCGAGAGGCCGTCATTGTGAGTGTTGCATGTAAGTTGTCTAAAATAATTTTTTTAAACTTTTGCTGAGATAACTTGCTGGTTGGGAACTATATTTCAAGATAAAATATATTTTCAGTACGTAATAATTTATTAAAAATTTTAAAATATGCTTAAATTTTACCACTATTGCCAATAAATATAGCCACAATTTTGTTTTCAAAATGGGTAATTTAGGCAATACAAATGAAATATAAAATAATTCAAATAGGCAATATAAATGTTACATATTAATGAACATGGAGTTGAGGGATATTTAATTTTCATAATTTCATGAGTGGAAATTAGCAATTATATTTCTAACATTAAATACTAATACAATTTTATTACAAAGAATACATTTGTAAACTTGTTAATACTATTTGAAGGTTTGAACTATCATTATTCTAGATTTCAAATTGCTAAATTACCTTGCAGAATCTCCCCTCTTGTTCAATTCATCTTTCTTATCGTTTTCTACTTTAACAGCTGTCGCCTCAGCCGTCAATTCAAGATTGATATCTTCTACTGTACAACTGGAATTTGAAGTTTCTGTTGCACATTGAAATAAATAATATAATGAGAACTGAGAACCATTTGCCCTTTCAGCTTCCTTGCCACGACTTTCTTCAGTAGCATCTGAAACTTCATTAGAAGGCTTGTCGGCGTCGTCATTTGAATTGAATGTTCGCAACTTCGTTGAGGTGAGTAAACTAACACAGCATTTGTGCCTTGCTGATATATCTTGTCGTGGATCAGTATCCTTGGGCGATGGAGGTGTCGTGACAACTGCCGTAAGCATTGATTTCATAGACGATTGATGACCTTCTGAAAGAGTGTTCACGCATGTAGAATCTGTAGATGTCGATAATGCTGAATGAGGAGGACATTCAGTGGAACTATCCATATATTGAGATGCTGAGTTTTCTGTACATTCAGATAATGTCAAGGCTGGCAGTTTTGTGTTCGTTGATGACGATTTTCGTAGGTTCCGTGTTTCCGATTCTGTAGACATCCTGCCAATGTCTGAAGGGGGATGGAAATTGTGATTGACGTCTTTTGGACCTATGCCAATCGAAAGTGTCTCAGGCATTGAAAGTTTCTTAACCCAGGTGATGTCTGTAGGATGCTGTTTGCTCGGCCGAACATTGAGTGCTGAATGATTAACAGGAGAAGGTTCTAGGGATAATTGGCATTCTTGTTTGTCGATTCGAGAAGATTGAGGAATGTATTGTACGGTGTCATCAAGAGATTTTTCGAGTTGGACAGATGTTATGGATATGTGATCACGTTGCATATCTATTTCTGACTGCTCTGTTTGAGATAAGAGGCAAGCATGAATAAACTGCTCATCATTAACTAAGAGCGAATGCATGTCTGTAGATGCTTTTGAATGCTGCTTTATCTTAATCTCTTCGAAAGACTGATTATTGAGAGATGTGTCGTTTTGTAAGAGCAGTTCGGAGTGATGAATTTCGGATGTCCATGGTTGATCATATCCACTCATGGTTACATTTTTATCAGGAAACTTGTCGGCGACATGATGAAGCGTAAATAATAAATTTTCTGCTGGCTGACTGATGTTCTTTTCGGCAGATAAAGTAGATTTAATACTCTTGTTATTAGCTCTTGGAGTCTCAGAGTGGAGTAGTTCATTCGGAATTTGTTTCTTATTGTACAATTTGCTGAATGCAAGTGATTGTTGGGTGTTCTCCGTCGCTGATGATTTCACGGCAATATTACAACCAAGATCGGCTTCAGTATCTGTCGAAATCAATTGAAGATATTGCGTACCAAGTGCCTTCTCATCCAGGTTCAGTGATGAACTACGCCTAACGTTCCCAACATATGACAATGATGGAGATTGTTTAATAATCCCAATTGGGTTTGCTGGGAGATTCTCATTTTCTTTCAAGTTTTGTAAGTCAGAAAACGAATATTGTTTTGCACTGGATGCAAAAGAATTCCGAGTCGACTTCGTTACAAACTCAGATGTTACCTGATTGTGACATTTTTCAGTGGCTGGAAAATGTTGGAGATGCGACTTGTCCACTGTCAAATGATGGGTCCGTCTCACTTTCTTTCCTGCAGGGCAACTTAAATTCTGTTGGTCGGTTGTAAAAATGCGATACACTTCAGATGCTTCGAGAAGTTCGACTAGTGTGTGTGTTGGTGGAGGCTGTTGAATTTCCTGGTTTTGAGTTAATGGTGACAGCTGAAGACTTTCCTTTCCCAGCTGCAGAAGCTGATGGCTGGCTGACTTGTGAAAAGACGGGGACTTCTGGTCGGCGGAAATGATATGTGATGCCTGTTGATGATAGCAATGTATTTCGATTGCTTCGTGTTGAAGGTCTTGATCATCTCCGATGACGTTTGGAGAGGTTTGGGATAGATGGTTTGAGTCAGATGATTGTCTTATTATATTTTGAGGAGCTTTTATTACAACGGGCACATCGTCTATTGAAGACAAGCATTTTGCGTCAGCTTGCAAGCTCTGCTGACTGTCCAAATTAGTTGATGTTTGAACTTGAGTAGGATATATTTTTCTTGCTGGAATTTCTCTCATGTCATCTGCAGAGGGTGGCTGGATAAAATGCCTGGCGGCAGCTGCATTTTGCTGCGTAACTGAGGAAAAATCTTCGATGACCTCCTCTAAGTATAGGGTATTTTCATTTGGAGTTTTCTTTATTTCTAATGGAGAGGCAGATGAAGTTATTCCCTTCTGTTGCGCTGCAACATCTGAACATTTAGTAGTTGAGTAGTTGCTAATGTCTGAATCTTGATGAGCTGCTAAGGCATCAGAGTGAATAACAGAATCTGTGTTGGTCAAAGACTGGCCTTCTCTGAGTTTGGCTTCTGTGAATTTCTGGGTGCTTGAAACATCGGATGATATTGAGAAAGCGAGATGAGTTTCTAGTAGTTGTAAAATTAGAGATTGTAAGAGAGATCTTTCATCACACTGATCACATCTCACACTTTCCTGTTTAGCCAATTGATTGTTTGCATTTAATGTCTGTGTAGCATTGCTGGTTGTTAAAACATCGATGACACTCTCCAATTCTGGCAAATTGTAGCTGTTGCGCCCTTTGGCTGCCATAGAATTTTTATCATGTGGACAGTGTGAATTGAGTGTCCCAGGTGACATTACTGCATGAGGTGATCCTATAATAAGAGAATAATCTTATTAACAGAACATTATTTAATAATAGCAATAATAACAATAAAACAATAATAACAACATTAATAAACTATAATAATAAAAGACTGCGAAGTGCAAGGCATTGCTTTATTGCGAACAGCCCCCATTTTGTGCAAAGAACTGTAGAGGGACCGAGAGCCAATTGATCTGCTCCTTAGGAAGTTGATTGCAACCCGAAGTAGCTTTTATAACCAATCGGCTTATAATATCTAAAGTGAACTAGAGTAATAATAATATCAATATTTAGATAATGTATATATACATTTTTTCTTATACTATAAGTATGCTACTTCTGGAGGGTGAAGAGTTATTTAATTGGGTAGTAATTAAAACAAAGATTCGTGTGTAAGGATGAGAAAACGCCAATTCAATGTCTATGCTAATGGATTATGTGACCAGGTCAAAATAACATTTGAAACAATTTTAGAAAATCAAAATCTACGAAAATTGCCATTTTTTTCTTTTCTTAAAGATGTTGCTTCATCAATTGACCAAAATGAAGAACCCATTGGAATATTTTAAGATCTTTCGAAAGCTTTTGACATTATTGATCTTAACATGCTGCTCTCTAAATTATCTTAAGTAATTCGCGATATTGCCCTACACTGGATATCTTCGTACCTTAAGCATCGATCTCAAAGAGTAGAAATTCCGTACTGGCACTGAAGGACATTATTTGCGTATATTTTCAATTATCTGCCAATTGAGCATCGGATCCCGCAAGGTTCGATCGTCCTATCGTCTTAGGTCTTATCGTCTTTCTGTCATAGGTAAACGAATATTAAAAACGGAAGAACAGTTCTGTTTGCCGATGACATGAATGTTCTTTGCAAAAAATTATAAATAGTATGATTTAAGTTTCAAATTAGTTTAGTAATAACAAATTAATAGTTAACGAAGAAAAACGGTTTCAGTGTTTTTTGCATTTCAAATCGATAATAACACGCACTAATGAAATGAACAATATGCAATTAGCTGATGTTAAAGTAATAACATTTCTCGTTATCTCAATTTCAATCAAACCTCAAATGGAATGTACTCATAGCATATTTAAACACTAAATTAAGTTAATTATGTTACGCATCCAGAATTCTTTCAAATTCTGTCAGCCTTCATGCAGCTCGTTGCGTGTATTTTGCAAATGTACATTACGCCTGAGATATGGCATAATATTTTGGGGAAGCTCATCCTGTAGTACTCAGACCTTTATATTGCAAAAGAAAAGTATTCAAACAATGAAAAAATAACATCCACGTGAACCATGCAAGCCTCTCTTTATTGAGCTTGGAATCTTACCATTGCTGTGCCTATTTATTTACGAATCTATAATACTTGTAAAAACTATCTTACTTAGCTGTGGAAACATATTTTCGTGCAATACTGATATTTATAAGTACAACACACGTCGTACTAATCACATTCATTAATTGTCAGTATCAACGGCTCACAACAAGAAACTCACATTAAATACATGTACGTTACTTCACAACGCATTGCCAGATGACATTAAACAATTAAAATCGTCACACAAAATTTATGTTAAAGGTAAAATATTTTCTGTTCTGATTTTTATATATTTAGAGACTATATTGAACATCAAAAAATTGTAACAAAACAATGATATAAAATATATTAATTTACATATGTTTGGTATAATTAAAAAAGACATAATGTGCTTGCAACAAGTAATGTACTTCAGCTTCCGGGTCAATGATTCCAATCTCGATCAGGTTTTTGTCCAGTTTCTATGATCCAATGAGCAAATTCTGAGATGGCCCCTTGTTTTGCTCTAGACATAAATGTAGTTTCAGTATGCGCACGTTTTGTTGAACTCTCCTTTGGCTTATAGTGGTAGGAGTAGAACTGGGGTGTGTTGCTATTTTGTTGTCAATACACAGGAATCAGCTCTGGAACTCGTTTGCTTAAGCAAATAAGTTTTATATAAGTCGGGAACGATAATGTCTAGTTTCTACAAATGTTTCTAATCTCATGCTTTTTAAATTTTATTATTATTTTAAAATTTTTATTCGTCTATCAACTATTTATAATTTAAATGTTGGGAAGGGGTTTTGGAACCCCAGAAAAACGTCACATACAGTTTTTACTGTTTTTGGACTAAATAAATAAACAATTACATTCGTAAACATCCTAATTCTAACATTGAGTAAAGTTATATATTCAACAACTATATTTATATAGTGTTGTGTCAAAAGTTTTCGAGATGATATCTAATAGAATTCCTGTAAGTTAAGTGTTCCGAACATTTGAATTATAGTATAATGAGTCATAACATCTGTGTATACAATGCAAGCTTCAGCCTTTAACCTTCAATTACTAAATATTTATTTAGCTTTAAAACATATTCAGGATATTGTGGTTTCTCATTTATCCCTGATAAATGAAAGCCATGATAAACGAAATTGTAAACAATCTTGGAGAATAAGACATTCGAGCCTCGTAGTAATTTCCTTAGGTTTGCTAAATAAGGAATTCACTGAAGATAATAAATTTCTATAGATATATATTGCTTTACAATCTTGAAAATGAAATATAAATGCTAAAGAGAAGTATACAGTGTAACAAAGATTTTATGTACTGATATTTAAAGTCAAGTTGGATGTGCAATCTGAGGAATATATACATCTCGTGATATCTGCATCTTACGTCAAAAGCAGTTGTCAATTAAAAAAAAATCCAACAATTTTTAAAATGTGATTGACTTATATCAAAAACATTTGAGTTCTATCGCTATGCAGGATCGTAGTTTTGCTCCTACATTTGCAACTGCCATATAAAAAAGTTTCCAACTTTTACCGTCTATCTACGTTGGAGCGCCACTGTCGCTCCAGTGCGTCCAGACAAGAGCCGAAATCAGTTCTAAACTGTGTCTTCCCTCGAGCAGTAGTCCGAATGGTGCCGTAGATTCACGTACATGTAAACATCTCTAGGCAGACTACAATATACCTTGACTAGTTTGAGTCGCCGGTAACGGGATTGATGACGCCTGTGATTTTGACGTCGCAGTGGAGGGTATAGCTGGCGCCGACGGCATGGTTAGGGTCGATAGCGACGCGTGCATCAAAGACTCCGTCAGAGATGATGAGATCGGCGTCGGCGTGAACTGTGTTTCCGAGAGTGCACCGGAAGAGTTTTCACCGGGAGACGCGTCAGCGCTGGGACCGCCGACAAGCTGGTTGGTGGCAGCTGCGTCTGGAGTTGCTTCGTCGGCCTCGGGCTTCCCAATCGCTGGAGGCTGAATAAAAACATTTGCAAAGGTAGGAAGTGCAATCAAAAATGTATAACTTAGGTAACATATCGAAGAACCCCCTCGGAAAGAACTATTACGGTGAGGTTGTACCGACTGATACGTGACAAGAAGTGGGTTCCCGCAAATATAGTTTGCGTTTAAAGCAATCATATGTACAATACTTACAGAAAATTGGAACATCTCCACCAATTCATACAGAAAATGAAATTTTGTGTTTTAGGTGTTGAGTAATTGTGAAAGTGTGTTTGCTGTGACGTGAAACGAAATGATTTGTATATTATTTTCATTTCAACATGTGTATTGATGAGCTTTAACTACAACGTAGAAGAAAGATAATTTGTTTTTTCTTCACCCTTCCGACGTGTGCATCAACATATCTAATATTGAATGAAATTCCTCAGCACGTACGATGACAAATCTCGTTCTCAACTTTTCTAATGCGATTTGCAATCTGGTGGAAGAAGTCGACGCTTACTCTGCTAGGTGGGGCGTATTCTCACTGATTTTGGGTCTACAATGTTGTCAGCGTGATAACATATGAACTTAATTTTATTCAAAGATGTGCACGAGAAATTTTGAGCTTTTAGTTCCGTCATATTGCGTTTGAGCTGAAGTAGAGAACACGTACAACTTAACGAAGTCGTTTTAACCGGCACTTCGCGCCGGTCAGGCAAGGGGAAAAATTACGATGAAGGGAACGAGGTTAGGGGGCTTGCGGGAAATGTTTCGTGAACAGGAATAGTGAGCAATGTACATAACATGATGTATAATTATAATAAGCAAGGCGTGGGCGATCTAAATGAAATTTAAAAATTAAACTTCTAAAATAATTTTAATGATTTGTTTTTGGTTACTTTATTAGTTACGTCATTTCACGTCCTCTATTACGTGTCGGAGCACCATTACTACTGTCCGTTGAAATGTATGTTGCATAATTTTTTTGCAGTATTATTTTGATTTTTTCTGTTGGTAGGGAAGCTGTCAAAGTGGTTAGAAAAGTTTCTGTCGAACAGTTCTTGCGCTCTTCTGATTGTTTGTGATTTCGGTTTTGACCGTCCTTTGTTTGTGTTATGGTGGCGAGAATAAATGTGGTTCTTTATGTCTGGTGCCGAAAGGGGTGCTTGGCCATTATTAAGTGAATTCAAAGCCCATTCTATGATATGATTGCGACAAGGTTTACGTGTACGTTCTTCGTATAAGGTGTGTGTGTGTGTGTGTGTGAGTGTGTGTGTGAGTGTGTGTGTGAGTGTGTGTGTGAGTGTGTGTGTGAGTGTGTGTGTGAGTGTGTGTGTGAGTGTGTGTGTGAGTGTGTGTGTGAGTGTGTGTGTGAGTGTGTGTGTGAGTGTGTGTGTGAGTGTGTGAGTGAGTGTGTGTGTGAGTGTGTGTGTGAGTGTGTGTGTGTGCATGTTCTTCCCTTTCCCTCCCCGTATTCTCCCTCCCCTCGCCACCCACACGTCTTTCCTCTCGTCTCCGTCTCCCCTTCTTTCCCCCTCTCCTCTCCATATTCCCCTCCCCTTCCCCCTCCCCCTCCAACTTCTAAACCCATCCTCCACTCGCTTTTCTGGGGTGTACCTTGTTACGTATTACGTTCTTACGTATATTAAAATAAGATTGGAATAATTAGTAATGATATTGATTGTCTGTAATGTATTTTTATATTAAAATAGGTTCCATTGATTTTATAGATAACCAAATTTATTTTAATCATACAAATTTGATCTTATTAGAACATGATTTATTCAGATTATCTGCTGTTCACAACGTTTCGAGCCTCATGTTCCGACTCCATCATCAGGTAAAAACAAGCACTGAAATAAAATAAAAATATAAAAATAACACAGTTAAAGTAATATATACACACACATATAGAACTTATCTACATTGACACATATTACATTGTTAGACAAGCAGAAGGCACATGATCAGGTAGCATACCTCAGTACACATATCAAAGCAACTCATATTGACGCAATACCCAGAATACCCAATACAACTGATGTTGCGTCATAATATCCATAAATAATAAAATCCACACTTTACTTAATAAAAATCATCTCAGAAGTAAGGAAACAGTGAGTAGATACAACTTGTATCTGAAGCCATGACAGAAAGTTTGTTTTGTGTTCTAAATATTAGCACGCGTCCATGCTGTGGACGCCGACAGACTGAAGAGATTAGGGCGAGGGTAGGCTGCAATGGACGACGACAGGACTTCTTCTCCTTCTATCATGCCAGGATTAGGCCTGAGGCCTGTTCCGATCTCACAATCTCTTTCTCGGCCTTTCCACACTTCTTTTGCCATAAGGATTATATTCCATTACTTGTTTTGGAATCCTTTGTGGTGGCATACGAAAGACTTGCTCTTTCCAATTATCTTTATGAAGGATTGCCATTTCGGTTATGGATTGATTCCCTAATTCATTCCTGATTGCTTCATTTCGGATTTTGTTTATTATTATGTTGTTTATTATTGTGTAATCAATTAATGAATGATACCCTCGAGCATTCCACGTTAATTTATGAATATCCTTCTTTTAAAGAAAGTAATTGTTACTTTCAGTTCATTAATAGCTACGAGTTCTGTAAGTTTTCACCTCATTCTGATTTACTTACCTCCTCCATTAATTCTTATGAAATTGGGAATGTGTTTTTTTCCAATTCGAGCATTTAAATCTCCTGCTAACACTGATAATGCCTATGGCCGTATTTTGTATAAAATTTAACAAAAATTTAATTAGTGTTCTTTCATCTTCCATTTCAACAAGTTTACCTTAACCTAGATGGTTTAGGTAAACACGCTCTATTCCCCTCTTCCCCCATCTCCCCTCCCCTCTTCCCCCCACCCACTGTCTTCGTCCCTGGTGGCCTAATCGTATCCTCACAATACCTTCAGTTTGCCAGCGTCCACACCATGGACGCGTGCTAATACACAAAACTGAAACATTCTGTCATGGCTTTAGATCCAAATTGGATCTAGTCATTTGTGGATGTTTCCTTACTTCTGGGATGAGTTTTATTATATAAATTGTAGATTTTATTATTTATGTTCATTATGTCGTCTGTTCGTGCATCAATGGCTTTCATATGAGAACTGAATTATGTGCTACCTGATTTTGTGCCTTCTGCTTGTCTAACATTGTAATATGTGTCAAAGTATGTATGCATATATACATAAACTGTCATTTGCTATTTTTATGTTTTTACATTTTTATATTTTTCAGTGCTTGTTTTTATCTGATGATAGAGATGCAGCATGAAGTCCGAAACGTTGTAAACTGCAGAAAATCTGAATAAATCGTGTTCTAATAAGATTAATCCTGTGTGATTAAAATAACTGTGATTGTCTATAAACTCTGTGGGATCTATTTTAATATATAGCTTGGAATAACTTCGTTTTTAATCTGAACACTGCACTTTTTATACGAATAGATAGGTCAAGTAGAAGACAAATTCAGAAATTGTATGACTTTGATGAATAATTAGAAACACTAACTAGTTATGAAATACGGGATAACAGTTGGTTCTTTTGTTCCCGAGGCGGTTGTCGTTCGCGGGTTCAACACCATGCAGAGGGAGATGTCTAGCGCATGGTGTGACCTTTTAAAGATAATCGACGCCGTGTAACAGAAGTACAAGTAAGGCAGTATATAAATCAATAAAGGTAACTTTCTCGCAAGCAGATAATGAATGACATAAATAGTGCAAAGAAAAGATTTGCGATCGTACGGGCATTATTTCTACGGATAGGAAGTACAAATGTTTAGACATTTGCAACCCATTTGTGTTATCAACAGCACTTTATCACGAAAGTTATTTCATAAATTTCATAAATTAAGGCAAATTAGTAATAGAACATAGTAAAGAAATTTGGTTAGTTACATTTAACAAATTGATGTCTATATCAGTTACTGAAGAAGTTTTTAGAGTGAATTAACGCAATTTTTATAGTGAACTAGAGAAACGTTTCCGGACTTTTTGCTGCCAGCTGAAGATCTACCAAACCCGTGAAAGCAGAGCAACGGACTCGCCATACGATTTGATTTCAAGACAGCAGTGGCGTAATGTTTATTACGGGATGACTTCGTAAGACTTACGCCTCCACAAATAAAGCTTGCCCTTACAAGTATGCCCGTTTTAAAAATCTAAGGTGTTTTAATCTACTTCATAAACTAGCTACTAATTCGAACATTTCAGTGATTTTGTTGTCCAATTGGATAACCATGAATCAAATGTTCAAAAGACAATAAGCTCCATCGTGCAGTCGACGAGGAGTCATAAGGAGGTCCACCTTGCAAAAGGGGAAGTAGAAGATTTTATTTCTTTATTTTGTTTATATTATTATTACTAGTGAGAAACTTCTGTTTACAAGTTTTGATAGGTTTGCATACACATCAAATGGGGGGTGGGGTTGAAAGGCCCCCTGGAGGGGATTGAGCGCGTACCTGAGCGCGGCCGTACCGGGGCCGCGGTCGGTGTCGGTGTCGAGGTCGAGGCCGAGGCCGGGGCCGGGGCAGGGGCAGGACGCAAGTGAGCAAGAGCTCGCCCTTGGGGTTGAGGCGCCACTGGGAGATGGGCAGCGGGTAGACGGCGCGGCCCTCGCGAAGGGACACGCCCACGCGCTGGCCCCCCACGCGCGGCCCCGCGTCGCTATCGGCCTCCCTCGCCGTCGTCCTCTTCGCTCTCACGCCGGCCCTCGCTTTCGCCTTCAACCGAACCTCTTCCGCCGCCGCCGCCGCCGCCGCCGCCGCCGCCGCTACTTCCGTTTCCATGTCTCTCTCCATTTCTGCGCTCGTCGTTGCATTCGTCGCAGACTCTGCTGAAGCCTCCTTCGTTTTCTTCTCGTGTTCTTCGTTCCCAATCGCTGTTGTCTGTGATGTCTCCGGCTGGTGACATGCCAAGTGTAAATGAATGCATTTGTGTTATTTGATTTACAGTAGTATCCATACTTTCCGCCAACATATGCTGGCGGAAGTAATCGATTGATGAATAATAAAGAATTCTATGGAAACATTAATAAAAACAATTTTTAAAACAGTAATAAATTCATAATTGATTCAGAATGAAGCAGTCAAAATCAAGAAAATAATGATAAGAAGTTAATAAAAGTTAACTCGTGGAATGCTAGGTAAAAATAGACAAAGATAGTACGGTGGAAAACTTTATTTACGATAAGAGTTTTTCGAAAAGAGGGTGAAACGTATCTTGAAAAGACAATATTATAATGGGGGAGATTAAAACTATTTACGAGAACTGTTTGAATTGGAAAACAGCGTTCACTAGCCGTTTCATTAACTCCTAATGTGTTTTATCATGTTAGTCATTCATATATGTTAGTTTTATTCATGTTACTAATCAATAGATTTATTTCATCTTATTGATGCGTACTTACTTTAATTTGTACTTGTATTGTAATTTTTAAATATAATTTGACAAGTTCTCGGCATTCTTTTAGCATTCTTTTAGTCTTCTCGGAAATTTTCCTTTTTTGGAAAGGAACCAGACAGTATTTGGGAGATCTTATTCGTTAATGTTGCCACCAAAAAATGTTTTCCGAACGCCGCAAGATCTAAAAACAAATATATTTTGAAAATTGGAACTTTTTCGTTGCACAGACTAAATTTTGTTTTGTTAATCGATGGCCGATGCCTGGTCGCCAACTAGAACATACGTAGTGAAGTGTGAGCTGGATCCTAAATGTATTTGGTTTTCTCGGGGCTCTAAGTTGTTTCCTTTGCGTTGGGTACAAAGAGGCAGTGATTTTCAATTTTTTTGCTGCTGTGACACTCCTCAGGTAACAAATTTTGCACACGCATTCCCTAATTGAAATGAAATTGTTAATAAAAATTAACAACAAACTATTTTTCCCTAAAAGTAAGGCCATCATGTAGACTTTATTATTATACACTTACAGTGTCCAAAATAATTAATGCAAGTGATTTACACTGTTCACTCTTGTAATTAATTAATTTAATTAATGTTTGGCAAAGTAAGAAAAACTATAAAAACGAACATACTGATAGTTTACAAAAGTCAGTGAAATGGATGGACGTGTTTGTCGTCCGTCAAATCTCGGCACTAATTTAGAAATGTCAGTACGCGCATCTCCTCGTGGAAATTTATTCTTGATCTATATTTTTATTGATCACCTGCATGGCGGAACTTTCTTTTTCAAATGCATAAGAAGTGAGAAAAGAAGTCAGAACGAAAGGTCTTCTTACTTAACTCTGGATACTAATTCTTCACAGACCACCATTTGGATAGTGTTGCAAGAATGAATCATGCCACAACAAGGCAGCCGTATTCTATTGCGCCAACTGCCAGAGATCATTTAAAATAACTGCTAATTGACAATGATATGGAAGCAATGCGATAACATGTTATGCAAATATTTTCTCCCCCATTCGTTAAATCAAGGAAGGAACATTCGCGCGCCTCCCCTCTGACACTTTCACGCCTTCCTGGGGAGGCGCGCCTCATAATTTGAATAACACTGCAATAAGGGATAAGAGCTGATGGTTGAATATAATTCACTTCACATTTTTATACGATATTGGGATTTTCAAAGACGACAACAATGAATCAAAATATTCTTATGAGATGTGTGTTCCAAAACTACCAAACGCCTACATTTAGGCGACAACTTTGCCATTCACCGTAGGCCAGTGATGTCAGGGCTGTTGCCATTACTGAGATTTGGTGACACGGTTGGTACAATGAAGTCTCTCGTCTAGGACGTTGACCAGCTCGCCACAATAGAACAGAAATGAAAGAAGCTTAGTAATTTGCACGACTGATACAATTAGTGAGGAGAAAGAAAAATATATGGAATTACTTTATTATTTGTTTTTTACTTGTTTTAAATTTTAGTTTTCTTCATTTATTTTTTACTTTTCATATTTTAACGGAATAAATGTTTTTATATCCTTCGACGAACACAGATTTGAAGGTGGCGATGCAAGTTTTGACAGCGATATTGTTGTCGAAAAACTGAGAGAACGTACTGATCTAATTTTTCATGCCACCAGTTGTGTTGTTAAGCACGTAATGTGCCACGATGGTGCTATACGAGCTACTGACCTTATTATCACCGATCTAGGTGAAATCTTGAGAGACACTAACTCGTTTTCGGGGAAGGGGGAGGGATGAATTGGTGAGGAGAGGTGTCTTAGATTGACTTCTCATCCTCCACTTCTGAAGAAAGGGGTTTGTATCCATGTCGATTCATATGGAATTTGTAGTATACACAAATCAGATTAGTGACAAGTTTTCTCGTTTTATCCCTACGTCTTATTCCACCATTGTTCCTTCGCAATTCACAGAGGCGGGATTTCGAATCTTTTATTGGATAATTATTATAAACATGAAAATATTCGTTTATATTACTTCTTTAATTTAATCGCGCTGCAATTATATACATGATTTTGTTTTATTTATTTAACCGATTATTATTGAATGTTATGAATTAGAGTAGTTGAACATAGAGGTGACGATCCTCATTTCTTTTTGAACGGTCCGAACTGTTATTTCAATGATAAACGCGAACACCGTCACATTACCTTCCCCCGTGAATATTAATAGTAACTAAAAGTTATGTGTAAGGTTTCAAACACGTGATTGTTTTGCTGGCGATGTCGCTGGCGATCCTAGTTCGTGTTGGCGGCCGTGCGCTACCTCTGCTTGGCACGCGGCGTCCACCCGGCCCTCACTTTGCTGCGCTCGCTGCGCGCACGCGCACGCGCTCGCGGCCTCGGCCACCGCGGGCACGCCGCCGCACGGCCTCGGGCACACGCACTTGGCGGCCACGCCCGCCGCCGCGGCTGCGGGCGACAGCGCCATGGCCTCCTCACCCGGGCTCTGCGCTGGAACATCCGGTAGACCAAGCTCAATGCGGACGGTGCTTGCTGTTCAGCAATTGTAATTTACATCATAACGCAAGAAAGTCGACCTGTTCCTGAGGAGACGGAAGAGTTCACCGAGACTGGCAGGGAATTCTGTCGAGTTCTGAAAAGGACCTTTTCCTACGTGATGTACAATATTTTATTAGTCTCTTTTATGGATGTTTTTCGATAATTAAATAATGCCAATGATATGAAATATAGAGTAGTCGTCCCTCGATCACTTGTACTGTTAGCATTGTCACATATTCATTCGTTGTTCTTGTGTTTTTACTTTCTCGTAAACGTACGTATACATGGAGTAATATACGTAGTGTAGAGAAAGTTATGTAATGCTGCTGAAAATCGATTGCGAGATTTGAGCAGAAATGCTTTGTGGGGTCCCCTGATACCAAAAAATGTTGGTTTTTCAAAACGCCCGCCCGTCCGTGCCTGTCTGTTTCTCTGTCTGTACATCACTAGCGACTAAACCATGCGGAAGATTTTTCCAAATTGAAGAAATCCCTGTCTATCTGAATGGAGTCGAAGCATTGAGATTTTGAAGATCATTGTTTAAAATTTGGAGGTACTTTACATGACGCCCGTGGGACATTTTCAAATTTTTGAAAAACTGTTCTAAATTTTTTCTCTATATTGCTTGTAACAATGGAGTAAAAACATATATTTAAAGATAGCAAGGTCCGATTTTCACGATTAACTCTAAACTTTCAAAAATTGCTAAAGTTTTAATTTTTTCGGCGTCTTCCTACAACAACAGAATTGAAGACATATTTTTTCTTGTTCCCCGTAATTAGTTCTTTCGTGAAGGTAATGTTGTTTTTTAAAAAAATAGTAGTTTTCGCTCATTATGGCATCCGATATCTGCAATTTTAAAATATTTCAAAAACATATGATTTTTTCAAAAACCGGGTCCAAACATTTCTTCAAATTCTTGGTAGGGATAGTGGTAAATGCACTCTATAAGGTAACACAAACCCTATACTGCTCTATTCTTTTGTTTTTTCAAAATGTAATTGTTTTGACATCGTCTCTCTCGTCATTTGAACTTAAGCGACGATTTGATCACATGACTGTATTCATATGTATCTGTTCCTTAAATAATGTCAGATAAAGTTTCTTGAAAACTCAAAATTTTTCTGTGAAAATGAGCTCCGGCATTTTCAGAAACGGTTAAATGAATGCCCAGAAATGGTTTCATATTTTTTCTTCAAACTTTTGCACCGGATAGTGCTAATTGCACGTTCATTGTAGAAAAGTTTGTTTTTTCAAACATTACAAAAATTAATTTTTAAAAATATATCTCATCCCGTTAATGTGCACATTTTTAGCGATTTGTAAACACTATTGCATTCGTGAATTACAGTGCTTCAAATGACTTTAATTGACGTTTCGAAAACTCAAAAAGTTTCTATGAAAAAGAGTCTCATATTTTGAAGTTTCTATTTATTGAAATATTCTAATCTTTAACTTCGTTGTCCATAAAAAATGAAACTTTTTGTGATAATATATCGTCATATTTCGCATTTATAGTAACGCTGACACGTCATCTTAAAAGCGCCTCCAAATATTTCAATGACAATTACTATTTATGATTAGGTTTTATACTTCTTTAATATTCTTAAAGTAATACTTCGGTTGTACAATTAGGAAACTGAAAAATTGAGAAAATGTAAAAAGTAAAAGTATTTTGGGCGGCGATAGATGGCAGTTGGCAAGAGGATGATGCGAGACGGTAAAGCTAGCTCACACCAAGGAAATTAGAAAACTTTACTACGAAAAAGTCTGGGCCATTCTGTAGCTAGTTTTGGCTAGTTTTCATTGTAACGAGAATGTCTGGTTTTATCGATGTAGTGGATGTTGAAATGGAAGATAATTAGGAAATAAAGGAACTACGCCCAATGTACGCCCAATGTTAAAAGATGCAACATCTGCAAGTTTTGACGTTTCCATTCAAATTAAAAGATATAAATGTGAATGAATATAGGAAATTTTGTGTAGCGAGATGCGAGAGAAGTTAAAAAGTAACACAGAAAACGTGCCATTCTCTTCCAAAATGAGTAGAAAATACTGTCGTACCGATCTTTAATAGATTGTTTAATTACTATTAATGCAAATCGTTCCAAAAATATCAATTTATAAGTGCTTGTTTTGTATGTGTTGAAAGATAACCCAAATATATTTTTGGCACGGAACCTTTGCTCTATTGTTTGCTGATCGTAGATTGTTTCTCAACTACATGAGGGCGTGGTTTGTGCCACAAGTAAAAGTTATATGCGTTGAGAAACGAGATCTATGACAGGGTAATCATTCCTTAGCCACGACATTTTAAAATAATGTAAAGCTCCTTCGAGGTTCTTCGTGGGCAGTAGTTATGCGGCGAGAAGACGGCGACACTGTAGTCGAGAAAAATTCGTCAAAAAATCTTTCAGTAATGAACACGTTCCTTGCCGTAAAACAGTACAATAATCAGCTGCTTTCCGGTCTGTCTCGTATAAATTATTATAAGAGAACATAAAAGTATTTTATAGACATCTCTAATAAAATAAGTTCTTTCTGCGCGTGCACAGTGAGCATAAAAGTCAATTTTTACTTTCTCGCTGCCGCTTACATAGTTGAGAGAAAGTTATGTAATGCTGCGCAAAAAACGGCGATTTTTTGGCAGAAAAACACTTATTACTTGACCCTAGAAACGAAAAAAGGATAAATCCACTTTCTAAATTTTGAGATAATCCTCTAACACATGGTGTAACGAGAATCAATGTTCTGTGGGTCCTTGATACCGAAAAATTGGATGACGGCAAAACACCTATCCGGCCGGCCGTCATCCGTCGGTGAACAACGCTGGCGGCTAAACCGTTCTGCCGATTTTCCCCAACAATCTAGCAGATGTCACGGCTTCTTGAATTTGGAACCGAAATATTAATTTTGGGGAATACTTTACACGAAGCCTCTGCGACCTTTTCCACATTAAAAAGAGAATCCATCATGAAATGGCTCCAGTGTGAACGACGTTTAAGACAATGCAGTGCAGTTCTCATGTTCGATGAAAACTCTGATTTTTCGAAAATTGCCAAAAATCAAAACTTTTTCTGTGTCTTTTTACAACTTGTTATAAAGATAGATTTTTCTGGATGAAATTTTTTCCTTGAAGATACAATTTAAAATAAGGTCACCTACAAGTTTGCGAAAATTTGAGTACTTTTCTCTTAATTATATGTGAAAGTAAGGTCGAGAAAGTACGTGGTGTTTTAGCACCACTAGTTTGCACTAGTGCTAAGACTGAGACATTGCTCGAGTGTTCAGATAAATCTATGAATGCAACAAAGTAAAACAAAATACTTCCGTCTGATCTCATTAGTTACTGCTGCTTTAACGTATCATTAAGTCATTTGCCGACTTAAAGAAAAGTAAATAGAAAGTCAGTTAAGTTGTTGAAAACGTAGTGTGTGACACGAAGTTAAGGTAATTTTATTTTGCTCGTCGGTTTGCGCCACTCACTTGCTGCCACTGTTTCGTATGGCACCATTTTCTACTCGCAAAATTTAATTACACTTTTACCACTTTTATAATCAATAACATTTCTACTCCCATTGTATAACTCTTTTATTAGATGGCTGCGGCTCGTTGCATAATGATACTCATTTCGATACAGCTTCATTATTACTTACAGAGAAGTTTGCCGTTGCACCGATCGTTGATCGTTGTATGAATCAATGTTTGGTTTTATTGTGTATATTGTTATGCCAAGACATCCTGTGGACAGGTGTCGTTAAACTGCACATGCCCTCTCCTTTACCATACCTGAAGAATATGAGAGTAATGAAGCTCCCTATGGGAACAGAATCAATTGTTTGGCTGATAAGAGATAAGGAAAGATGCAAAACTTTGATGAGAATCCTGTAAAAAACTGAATACTAACAAACTCGAGTACTGGATTTTTTAAGTTCGATTGTGTTTAAACAATGCCACCTGGACACCAAGAAGAACGTTTGCTCGGTGATGTTGGCATAACACTAGCCCTTACGTAGCCTTTCAATCTAAAAGTTTTTCTTTACAAAAAATATCATTAGTTGTATCGGAAAGATGTGCTTAGTTTTGAAACAACCGCGAGCCCCGGTGATAATGAATCACAATATAATTATTTCGATTTTACGCTAAACTAAGAATTCATTCCTTTTCCTGGCAAACAATGATTGTGAACACTGCCTGTGCAACGCGTCATTGCTTCCGCTCTTTGTTGATGAATCTTCTATGTCGTTCTACATCTGCTACTGTTTAAACAATGCCTACCGACGGAGTACCCCAGCGAGGGGGAATGTTCGCAAGCGCCTCGTCGACCGGCAGCGCTGGCGACCGTCCCCATTCGCAGACCGCCGTCCTCGTCGAGGATGAGCCTGAGCGGGCTCCTCGCGCCGACGGCGTCCACCGACACGTGGCTGCCCGCGTGGAAGGTGAAGCGGAGACGGGGGTGGCCCGCGGCGGCGACGGTGGCGCTCTCTGCCACGGTGGCGGGGGAAGGGAAAGCGGTGCCTACCGCGCCCGGCGCCACCTGCAGAGAACGGAAAAGTTCTTTAGGATTCAGGGGAGCTTCGTTCAAAAATGCCTTAAGTATTGCCAAGGCCACCTTCTTCCCATTCCACTTCTTGCCATCTTGCAGGCGCCTCACCGCACACGCCTCAACGAATCTCTGCTCTGAGCCCTATACCCTATTCTTCCTTATTTCCTGTACCCTGTACTGTGATTTAAATAAAGGTCGTGATATGAAAGGAGAGGGGGAGCTTGAGAGCTTCTTTACGACTTAAATTTTTGATATTGTAACACCGATTAGATTAAAATGTCCTCATTTTCTTCCAGCTCGTGACTTTGAAGGAAAATTTCATTTAAATAGAAGTATAGGACTACTGTTTTCGGCAGACCTGAACTACTTAGTCGACTCTGGAGGAGTGTGGCTATCACGTTGGAGTACTTACCCCAAGGTGTGATTTTAAAACCAACAAATGCCTATACTTTTACGGAGGGGTAGAGAGCAAAACTGATTGATGAAGAGTTGGTGGGTGAGAGCTAAAGCAGTTGCAAAGTAAAGGTTAATTTATCCCTCACAATTAACGCTTAATGAGTGTGGTATAATCGTGCTAACAAGTAACCAAGTAACTGTCCCCGAAGTGAAGACAGCGTCACCAAGATGAACGACGGGCAACTAGGTGCCGGTGGGTATGGTCCGGGCACAACCGTGAATCAAAGTGTGGCGCTTGCATGACAGTTTTTGGTATGAGGTTCAATTAAAGCTTTACTAGGGAAGGGTCTCTAAATTAGGTCCATCTCTGGTAGAAGATTGAAAACAACTACTTACATGTCGACATACATGTCTTATTTACATGTCGACTTACTGCCGACTTACATGTCGACTTGTGAGTTTCCCTCTCCAGGTATATCTGCCAATGGGACCTCGCCTCAACTGTGACAAATTAAGCTTCCGGTAGCCCCCCTCCACATATGTGTATGTAAAAGAGGACAACAGGGGGCCGGGATAGCGTAGAAAATATCACAAGCGGTTAGTGGCCCGTTTATGAGGCTAGTGCTCCGACATTCGCCTGCAATTCATTGAAGAAACTACGGAAAACAACCCATCATATCGGCCAGAAGCTAGAGTACTCCTCCATTTAGTGGCTGAATCCGGTCTAGCTATGTAGTTACTGTAAAAAAATCACCACTGTCGGGATTCCAACCCTAGGAACATTACTGTGGCAACCGCCCTGAGTCAACTCAGACCGTCATCAGGTGATTGAGGAGGTAGCGAAGTCAAGAGTCAGACTGCGAGTCTCATTCCCTCTCCCCCCACACACAATGATACCAGTAAGCCGTGCGCGGTGGATACTCACTACCCCCAAGCGTAGCATCAAAATTGCCACAGCAATGTCTCTGACCGTGAGGTCCTAGGGTTTAAGTCCCGACACTGTGGGTTTTCGACACTGGCTACATTTACCGTATATCTATAACCAGGTCGAATTCAAACAAATTCTGGAGGTTTTAGCGTCCGGCTACTCTGATTGGTAAATTTTCGTGGGTTCTACAAACTATACCAGGCTAATGCGAGAATAACCCTTACAAACGAGCCACCAACCGCGTTCGATCTCCTTCCTCTTCCTTGCCTTCTCCTTCACTTTCTCTCCCCCTTTCTCCCTCTTCCTCTCTCTCCCTCCTCTCTCTCTCCCTCCTCTCTCTCTCCCTCCCTCCTCTCTCTCTCTCCCTCCCTCCTCTCTCTCTCTCCCTCCTCTCTCGCTCCCTCCCTCCTCTCTCGCTCCCTCCCTCCTCTCTCGCTCCCTCCCTCCTCTCCCTCCTCTCTCGCTCCCTCCCTCCTCTCCCTTCTCTCTCGCTCCCTCCCTTCTCTCCCTCCTCTCTCGCTCCCTCCCTTCTCTCCCTCCTCTCTCGCTCCCTCACTTCTCTCCCTCCTCTCTCGCTCCCTCCCTTCTCTCCCTCCTCTCTCGCTCCCTCCCTTCTCTCCCTCCTCTCTCGCTCTCGCTCCCTCCCTTCTCTCGCTCCCTTCTCTCCCTCCTCTCTCTCTTTCTCTCTCTCTCTCTCTCTCTCTCTCGCACACACACAAACACGACGTTTCTCTACAAGTTGGGGGAAGAGATGAGAGCTAGCTTGTCCCGGATTGGTTCGGTGTCTCACTGAGGGAGATTCCTGGAGGAGAAAATTCTCCCGCAAGCGGACTTGTAAATTGGCGCAGGATCTACCATCCAGCGGGGAAGGAACACCGCCATATCCCAGGGTAAGATGACATTCACTACACTAACGGGACCGAAGTCCTGGCAGATGACGTGCCCTGCAACGCCTATCAATCCATCAATGGTCAACCGTCACCTGCAGCGCGGCGCCGCCGCCGTCGCCGCCGTCGCCGCGGTCGCCGCTGGGTGCGCGCGGGGTCGCGCGGGGCGCCGGCGCCGGCGCGTGGCGCAAAGCCGCCGCCAGGGCGCGCAGCACGCACACGGGCAGCCGGTGCCTGCGCCGCCGCCGCGTGCGGAGCGCGCGCCTACCACGCAACGACTCCGCTATTTCAGGCTCTTCCCTTCAGAGCCAGAGAGACGGATCTCCAAGAAATACATTTGTTCTCCGGAAGGCAAAATTTTGAAATTCAGACAAATGGCGGAATATTAAAATAGTTTCCCTTATTTCCTAATTCCTTTGATGCGAAAATACAAAATGCATCAAAATAATTTATTGTCCCATAAAACTAGAAAACACACGAAATGGAATTACGTAATTTTGAAATTAAGTTCTTAAATTCCTCAATGGGCAGAATATATTTATATAAAAATAACTTTCGGAATACTGTACTGTTAAATCACCATAATAGCAAGAAAGAGGGTTCAAAAGACGCTGTATGAACGTCAGTCGTCAAAATATTTAACAGTTACCAGTTACCGTCCGTTCAAAACATTAAAAACTAGCTAAAATTGCGTATGTGTACTGTTCCAAGAAATGATACTCATTTATAATATTTTCTCATAACACAGACAAAATATCTTGAATTGATGTGATAAGATGTCCACACTGAAGAAATCAATCCCGTGTGGAAGCTTTCATTTCGTATACACTGTGTAACTGTCTCTTCACCAAAATAAAGTTTTATGATCCGAATATTTCTTTCACCAAGTACGGTTAATGACACCAAGAGCGATAACGGTAATTCACCTGGATGTCGGCGTCTGCTGAGAGATGGGCTGGGCGGGCGGGGCGGGCGGGGCGGGCGGGGCGGGCGATGGCGGCGGGGGCGGGGGCGTGCGCGGGGGCGACGGCTCGATCGCGGCGAGGGTCTCCGTCGCCCTCATCTCCCGACTCGGCACCTCCGGGAGCAGCAGCCCGGACGCGGAGGCCGGCGGCAGCGACGAGAACGAGGCCGACGTCCTGGTCGCCAGCGACGTCGACGACGAGGCTGCCAGCGCCGTCACGGCGGACGACCCCGACGAGGGGGAGGTGCGGCGTGCGGCGAAGAGGTAGGAGCGGTGCGGCGGTGGCGGCGGGGGCGACGGAGGCGGCGCCGGCACCGCCCACATGTAGGGGGGCGGCAAGGGCGGCACGCGTTGGGGCACGTACAGGCGCTCCGCGAGGTCGCTCAAGAGCCACGCCCACGGAGGGCAGGCCGCGGCGCCGCTCGCCCGCGCGGAGGCCGGCACGTGGCGCGGAAAGGGCGAGGGCGGGCGGGAGAGGGACGTCTCGGTCAGCGGGGGCCCGCGGCGGGCGCGGGTGCTGTCCAGCACCTGCGCCACATAATGCTGCTATTAGGAATTATTATAAACTAGTGCAGGACACAGGAACGTGAGGAAGTAGATGGATTGCATGACGAACTAAGACTGACATCTGTTTTCCGAGTTGCAAGGCTTAACAGGGCGGAACACATTAAAAGAATGAAGGAAGAGAAAGACTACTAATTGTACAATGAGGTGAAAGAAGAAGTAGGGAGAGAGACCGAGGGCACAGGGGTTGAAAGAAGTGAACAAGACCTCAATAAGGGTTTAAGAAGATGGTAGAATGCAGCACTGAAAAGAGGTGAGTGGAAGAGATATACCATAGAGGCCCCAGCAGAAATGTAATAGAATGTTCAAAAAGATATCATCCTCTAGATTACGGTGTAAGAAACGTTTCACTGAGGATTTTGGCCCTAGATTTTTAGTTTTTAATGTCCGTAAACGCTGCGTTCAAAAGTTGAAAATCGCGCCATTGGAACCCGGCGCATGAGTAGTAGAACTCTGTTCAGAGTTACATCGTTCGAATTTGTGCCTTGCAAAATCTCTCCATTAATGTTCTTATATCAGAGAATTTTATTTTTCGAATAACTAACTGCTTCGAATAATCCCATAATACATGATAAAGAACACATTGTGTAGAATATTAAACTAGTGTTTGTACAGAATGACACAGACTTTTTCGTACTAGTTAGTTTTCTAAATTCCTTGGTTTGGGCCCTCTTTACTATCTTGCCCTACCCTCATGCCATCTGTCATTTTATCGCCGCCCAAAGTACATTTGTTTCAAACTTTTCTCAATTTTTCGGTATCCTAATTGAAGAATCGAAATATTACTTTCAGAATATTAAAGAATAATAAAACATAGTTCTAAAGGTAAATTTTTGTTGAAACCGGGAGCTGTTTTCAAGAAAATGGCGTTTAAACTTTACTGTAAATACGAAATTGCAAAATTTTTTCTCAGCAATCTTTTATGTTTTAGGAAAACTTCATTGGAAGTCATTTAAAGATATTCCATTCACAAATAAAATGTGTATAAATCGCTGTACATCTGCATACCCTCCAAGGACGTGTGTGACTTACAAGTCACGGCAAACAAGTTCGGGAGTCGTGAGAGTTATTATTTTTTTTTTGTAATTTTTGAAAAACAACAACAAAAGAATACAGCAAAATGAATTTCATATATTCATAAAAATTGCAATTAGCACTTACTTTTACGAAGAGTTTGAAGTAAAAATGTGAAGCCGCTTTTGAGAAATTCTGGTTTTTGTTATTTTTTGACGCCAGTTTTCAGAAAATGGCGTTTATGCGTTTCCGAAAATGCGGTATTTTGAGCTTGTATTCACAGAAAAAAATTTGAGTTTTTATGTGCTATTATTTATGTATTATTTAAAGTACCACTATTGTAAATTGCCACTATTGTAAATATTAACGACGTGAGAAACAAGTCAAAAAATTATATTTTTGTAATTTTTGAAAAACACAAAAGAATAGAGCAATAGGGCGTTTATGTCATGCCATAAAGTATATTTAGCACAATCCCTACTACTGAAATTTATCCCCATGAAATCCCCCATAACTACAGAAATTTAAAAGAATGATGTTAATGAAGCAATTAATTTCGAAAAGAACAAATTTTATTTCAAGGTAAAATCTGTCTTCAATTATGTAGTAGTAGAAAGACGCAGAAAAATTCAAACGTTGCAATTATCGAAAATTCAGAGTTCATAACATGAGACCTACGCCACATTTATAAGTATAATTTACTTTATTCTTTCAAGAAATTTAAAGAAAAAAAATTGGAGGCATTTTCGAGAAAATTTTGAAAATGTACTTGAGGTTTCATGTGAAGTATTAATCAATGACAGTTTTTTAAAGTCTTAGAGATTTGACTCAGGTCAGATTTCAACGGTTTCTTCAATTTGGAAAAAATCCTACTGATAGTTTAGGAGCTTGCATTGCTCACATACACCAAACAGATAGACGTTTTGCCGTCAATCGATTTTTAGGTATCAAGGCCCCACAAAACAAGGATTCTGCCTACACCAAGTTTTAGGAGTTTTTTCTTAACGTAACAATCGATTTATCTAGTTTTTCGTTATCAGGGCCCTGTAATAAGATTTTTTCAGTCGAAAATATGCCGTTTTTTCGCGCAGCGTTACAGAATTTTCTCTCTACTGCGTAAGCGATAACGAGAAAGTTATAAAAATATTGTTTACAATTTTAGATATTTTAGTTAGCTTTTGTTATTAATTTAACGCATTTGGGAATATATGGGGGAAGCGGGCCCAAGTCCTTCGTTTATGGAATATCTCTGTATCAACTGTTGAGCAACGCGTCTAATGCACTTTTCGATACATTGTGCAAGGAGATTTGAAAGTGAATTTGCTCCTGCGTGGCAGAGCTTCTATTATTCTTGATTGTGCCATTTCTGCAAAAATAAATTGTTAAGTCAGTGTGGTTTTGAAAGAACGGAAGGAGGTTTATGTTAGCAATGCAAAGAGCCATTGGTTAACGATGGAAACTGCTCTCAAATTAAATGTTTTGTTAATATAAATACGCTGAAATTTTGTTGGCACACGATATTGTCTGCCTAAGGAACAACGTGTGACCCTTTAGATGCCAAGCGCATGATGATACGGAAGAAATTATGAAACACCGCTATGCGTTCCAAAAGTTATGCGTCCATGGATCGCATCATTTCTCTTTGCTGTCGGAAATACTTTTAGGGTTCCGAAAAAGCATGACAACACACACATCGCTCCATATCATCACGCAGCTTCCCGTTGAAAGGGCTGAAGGGAACTTTGAATCGTTACATTAAGGCGTTTCCACATAATATGTACTTCTATGCAGCGGGTAGCGAGCGGCTGCTCGCCGAAATCCGAGTAGTGTGGATGGATTGCTCGCTACTTACTAAGCGACCAACGTTCGGTGCTCGCCCTACCCACCGCATGTGCGGTATGTCTTTTGAATACACGAAAGGAAGCGATCATCCGCTGCTCGGAGGAGGGCGAGCAGTAGCCCGCTGCTCGGCGGATGCCAAATGTGCGGAGCCGCCTTAATGTAAATAGTAATATGGAATTGTAAATTAAACTTATGATTCGTTTACCAATGCCAAAGCCAATGCTAATATTATTGTAATGTGGGTGAGAAGGCAATTGCTGTCGTCACCTGTGCGGCGTGCGAGTGCATCACAGACACCAGGTCCTCCAGCGTTGCCAGGTTCTGAGCAAGTCGTCGCAGCCCCGTCGCTGTACACAGGGCAACGCGATTTCAGAGGCACAATTTTAGAAACTCTCACGTGTGTTCTATGAACAAATCAACCTTGATATATTAATATTATTTTTTTAATTTTTCGGTGTTTCTGCTCTGATTAATTCTATTTATTCCATTGAAATGCATGACTAATACATAGTCAACAAATAAATGTGTCTTCATGTTGCTGAAATATTAACGAATGTTTAAGCGTCAGACACTAATTTGGGGTATAACAGGCTCTGATACGGCTGTACTGCACATCGTATGAGCACTGTTTTTTACTTGCAGCGAATTTTGGTTCCTGGTGATTCGATTTGGACCGTGTAGACAGGTTTCTTAGGCTTTTGGCTTATCGTTAACTCTTAATTTTCAAACCTAGATTTCGAATCGTTACGCTCTTTGTTTTCGTGGCGCTGAGTCGTTGCAAATAATTATCATTATCAGGGATTAGTCTTTCCAGAACTATCTCACAGAGTGGTAAATTTGGCCGACTTAAACAGGCTTAATTACCTACTGTACTACTGAATGGATTTTTTTGTCACTAGCCAAGGTAAGTTTCCTGCTCAGGCCCTGAGGTCTACAACGATAAGAGCAATACTAAGAAATACTCAGCCAGATGGAAAAGTTGGCCGCTTTACAAGCCCAACCGACTTTGTTGATATAATGAATAAAAGACGGGCAAAACTTGTGTAAATGAACAATTTTCACCTGTCATGAAACACTGTGTTAAAAATGACGATAGTGCGTAGCAGGTGTGTGAATGTGTCTGAGGAAATGATGCTTACCTATGCGTCGGGATGTGGAGGTTCGTGGGGTCGACGGGCGCTGAAACTTATTCATCTTCCGATCCATTTCGGCTCTTTGTCAAGGACAAGAGTTACTCTTTCAGGGCATTAAACTGTCAACAAAAGTGCGAATTGATAAGATGTATTTTCTACTTTCTGACGAAAGGAGGGAATTTTAAAAAGATTAATACAGTTGTTGATTTATGAATTTTATAAATTTTTTCTGGAAGTTTGAATTTTCGTTTTAGCTATTTCGGTAAAGCAAATCAGTTGAATTTGGCACTTTATCGTTTAAATGATGTAAGTGACAATACTTGGACATGTTTTTGACATACAATTGCAGACCAAATTATATTTTATGGATAATTAAGTAAGTGATGTATTTGAAAAAATAAAATAATACTCTGCTTGATATGGGTTTAAAATATAATTTAACAGTTGCACTTCCAATATTATTCCAAAGTGGAATGATTAATATAAAAAAATTACATTTATTAAAATATTCCAGTTTCGAAAGAAAAATGACAGTTGATCAGAACTATATTATTAGGAATTAAATGCTCGGAAGTCATTTAATTGTTTTTGGTATTCTATACAAATACCTTTTAAGAAAACTCCAAATTTGATGGTTTCTCTCCCTGACAAGTGCTCCATTTCCTGTTTTTTTCTATTGTCACCAGACAATTTTTCAAAACTGCATTTTTTGGCATTCTCGTATCTATACTGGAAAGTTTCAAGTAGACAATAGCAAGCGAACACAAAAATATTTTTTCAATAACTTTACTTTTGAAGAATATTTTAAGTTACCTTAATCTTAATAATTTATGTATTAATATTATTATTAATAATAATGATAACAATATTATAAAATATAATTTTCAAACATTTGCGGATCCACAGCACCAGGACAACATTTTATTTCACTTACCCCATGTGTTTCATAGACATATTCCATTCAGTAAAACGAAAACAAGAAAGACGTCAATGTCATAAAAGTTGAATATTCTTTAGAACAGATCTTCAGGAAATTCGGATTTATGCTTCATCCCAAAAAGCATTTGTATTTGTATCACCGGGCAAAATCTGAGAATTTTATTTCGTTTTAAAACTGTCCGTCACTTAATTATTCCAGTTATTACTCTCATTCGACGAGCCATCTCCATGATGAATAAAAGTGCATTTTGCAGAATCATCATAAAAATGAAATTATCGGACATATTGGTTAGGTGGCCAAGATAGGCAAAAATTGAGTTTCATTTATTTCAAACATAAGATTGATCAGTGGTCCCAATATATGAGTTTTGTGCTAACAAAAAGAAGGTCGTAATTTAATGGAGTTCTGCACTAACAAAATATTAATTTTGGAAAATGAACTAGAAAGAATACATGACCATCACATGTCATAGTTTTTAAAAACAAAATATCCCAGAAAATGAAGTTCAGGGTACTGCAAATTGTCGGTTTAGTTTTATTTGCAAAACCAGTTTTTTATTTCACCGATTTACAAATATGAAGTTTATTCGTTCACTTCTATGTTACTTTCTTCAACTAGGATTTAAACACTAAAGGTTCTAACTTTTAGATTTATTTGAAATTAGTCTTTATTTGCAATGTGGTTGTCAATACGTGCTGCGATTTATGTGTGCATTATTATGTGCATCTTTATTTATGTGTGTATTATTATGTGCATCTAGCTGAAAAATAAGAATTCAAATTTTCATTATATCTTTCCAGATTTCTATTAGAGAATGTGAATCTCTCGAAACTCTGGTACTATTTATTATTATTTTTTTTGCCTTTATTCGTACTTTTAAAGTTTGAAAAATATAATTCAGTATCATAAACAAATCGCGCTATCATATTTATTTCATACAAACCGTATTCGTTTCATTAGCTACCATTTTATGAACAATATCGAAACATTGGACTAATGTGTGATAGTTTTAAAAGTGACACTGAGCATCAAATTTAAATAAAGGTCAATGAAATTATATTAGGCCGGCTTGTAAATGAAGTTAAATGTGACAGCCATGAATATGTGTAGAATTCAGAGTTCTCGTCTTGATCCATGAGTGCCACCAATTAAATGGCCTTAATTTGTCTTCCATCTTCGACCAGGCAACACGATGCAACCTCTTGATGTGTTTGTGAGGTAAAATGCGGGACAACTTCACACCTATTCTATTATGATGTACCCACTGATATATAATTATATCAATGTTAGGTTATTTATAATATTTATAATTCAAGAACGACTGGACCAATTTTAATTATCTCTGATTTTTTGGATTGTGTTTGCCCTGAAGAGTAAAATAATTATTAAAATATCGGAAACATTTACTAGATGGAACTGTACAACAAAACTAAATATTCATGACAAATGCAACCAGCAAAACACTCGGCAGAAGGTTTTCAACCTATATCGTTAAATAACTCCTAAACGAAACGTTCTAGAGCATTGAAACAAAAATAAAAAAAAAACAAACGTTCCTCGCACCGTAATCTACAGGATGAGATCTTTTTGAACAATCTATTACATTTTTGCTGGGGGAGTGAGGAGATAGGGGGAGACAGGCAAGACGAAGAGAGAAAAGGTAAATGAAGGGCGAGATATGGAAACTCACATAATTTTAGTCTATAAATATTTTTATCATTTATTCGCTCTGCTGTGCTCATAAATTTGCCCTGTACTAACATGTTGTCATCTTCATTGTTTCCATTTGCTTACGGGTTTCGACGCCCAACGTGCTTTCTTCTTACCTGTCGTATGCGGACGTGCAATCTAAACAGAATTGCGATCACTGGAAGTTCTGTGAATTAAAACCGATCATTTGAATTAATGGCAACTAGCTACAAAGTATCAGCCTATTTTCCAAATAAATAACTTTATATGTATTTACAATTTTGGTTACACATTGCTAATAAATTAGATCATGAAATGATCTAATTTAATTCTCTCGTATACAATAATTATAATTCTTTTCGGGTCAAGAATTAAAATTCATGGTAACTATAATCTTCACGCACATTATTGAATTCTCGGGAGTACTTCGGATCTTCTCTCTTGATGCGGTCTATTTGCTGTTAATGTTAATGTCCCTCGTGCCGTATTTTCTCCTAATGTTAAAATCAGTTTGCAAAACGCCCCCCGGTGTATTATCAAACGCATCCGGAGAGTTAACAGTTTCATAAATATCTTCAAATAAATATTTTCGTGATCGCGACTTTTCCCTAAGCTTTACCACAGATGGATTCCAATTCGGATCAATACAATCCCCCTATTGTAAGTCCCGTTTAGAATACGAAGTGTATTTAGATTTAACTTAACATTCACAAAAATACTATATCTCTAAACTGTTAACAAGTATAACTTTTAAGAATTTCGGAAGTAATCCGTATTACCCACTTCCCTGTAATTGATAATTCTAACCCCTATCTTAATCGAAGGTGCTCGTACTGTCTGATCGATGACTCCGCTATGACAGTTGACATAAGAGAGAGTAAATATTACAAAATTTCTACAAGAGATTTCTCGCACCGCCTCTTCCATGCATTATTTATATACTACACGGGGCTCTGCTTCCCTTTTCACGATGAAAACGTCATGCTCGCGACCATGGAACATAGTTTCTTGTTTACCAGTCGCAATGACACTGTGTATTCTTTGACTTTTTGCATTCTTTACGAATTATTTGAGGGCTATTTACAATGTCGTCATACTGTTTTTGTCTTGATACTCGTTCAAATAAAATCGGGGGTTTCTGGATTATCACAATATGCAGACCATTCTTATTTTGAATAACAGTAATTATAATAAAGAGGTTAGATATACCAGATATTAATTGTCCAGCTATTAATGGTTCCTTTTTATGAGGAGTGTTATAAAGACAACTGAAATTTTCCAAGCAATAATAATGAATATGAAGTAAAAACATATATAAAATGTTGTTTATTTCTGTATAATATTCGTTTAGTTTAAGATTAACTAATTTCAAAAACTACATATACATATTGAAAACACTTTCATTTGGAAGAAGTTTTCATTTAGTAAGAAATTTGAGATTTATACTCGACAAAATTTCGTGAGTTTCGCATTAAACGAAAGGTAGTAGGCCCCAGATGTGTTATTACTTGTTATTACTAACAAGTTTTGTAGTTCAAACGCGTCTAAGTTTCACGCAAAATTACATAATAAACACTCATTTTTTCGGAACATTGAACTTGACTTTATTTAAAGGTCTGTTTCTGATGAACACATTTCATCTAGAAAAATCTCTGTCTTCAGTATTTTAGTAGTAAGAAGATGCCGAAAATATCTTGAACTTTTGAAATTTACAAAAAAAATCAGTTTTCAACGAACATTCTCATTTTGTTGACAGGTGTATGACAGTATAAAAATTGAACTGTAAGTAATGGATTGTGAAGTAATTACCAGTACGTGGCGTGACTTCAAGAAGTCATGATGGCATGGCGGCCAACAGAAATAGTATGTTTAAGAGTAGTGTATTACAAAGAGAAAAATGCATTTGATTTAAATAAAACGGCAAGGCATACCAACCTTATTTGATGAACACAGGATGTATTGAATGTACAATGCGTACTGAGCTTAATATATAAAAAATAAGCGTAGCTTGTGCGAACATATAGTGCGAAAGACGTTTAAGAGAATGGTGCTGGTTTAAATTTAACTTAACATTCTCTCTGCTTCCGCGTCGCGGCCAAATAGTCAGTTGCGCTGACCTTCGCAGTCTCCAGTCAGTCGAGCCTTACCAGTAAAATGAGCTCCGTTTCGTGTTACTCAGACCACGTCGTCATGGCTTCTTGAAGTCACGCCAGTTACTGGTAATCAGTTCAGTCCATTACTTACAGTTCAGTTTTTATAATGTCATACACCGTTCTCATTTGCGACTCGCATGACATTTAAGCTACAATCTGCTCTATGATCATTCACAAGTTTATTTAAATGTTGCGTCATATACATACAGTGTCTGTGTTAAGTTCAATAACTATATGTATTGAAATATTTTCCTTTGAATACTTCAATAGACTGCAACTGCCTACATGATTCACTTATTCGATGTACCTATCTAATGTACGCAATTACAGTTGTCATGTGATAATAAGTCGTCGATATAAGATGTAGTAATAAGAAATTACTATATCTGCGACAATGTTTGGTGCTCTTATTATCACATTCAATGTATGGTGCACTGCCTACGACTGTGTGTGAATGTATGTACGAGCAAGCACATCAGGTAAATAATTATAACGCCTTACTTGTGGGCGGCCATGCATAAATAAATGCACGCCTATTTCGAGGCCGCCATTTTGTCCTTACCCCGGTGTGAGGGTACCCAATCGCCGACGCTAGCCCTCAACAGCATCTAGTGTCAACTCAAAGTGCTACGTCATCCAGGCTACCTGCACGTCGCTCCTAGTGACGTTATCATTCATCTGAACCACGTAACAAGTAATAGAAATAAAAATTTCTGAAATTTTCAACAGATCATCCGTCTTGAACTCTTTAATTGCGAAATCAATTAATGTCAATGTATTCAAGGTATATTTACCATGTTTATTTATTTTATATCAGGGCATTTATCAATCATGTTAATTGTAAACTAATCAATGTTTAATTTTATGTATTCAATTTACCATACACTTATAATTTTCCCGTTAAGGGCAGCACCCGTAAATACCCAATGTAAGGAAGAAATGTTGATGAGACTTCAAAATCATCTGGTCCTTCGAGTAGAGAAAGAATGAATTATCAGGTAAGTGATAAGGGCTTTGCAACAAACAGGTATTTTTCACCTACAGCCCACTGCTCTCATGCATTGCCCCATCACTATCCAACTACGAAATTTAACGAATACAGAAACAATTAAAAACTGAAATACCTCCTATTTACCATCTGCTTTGCTTTCTACAAAGACGGTGTAAATGAGTACTCTGTACTATATTAATACATGGTATTTGAGTGTAAAAATACAATAAAATACAAACACTGCTTGCTACAGTTACGTTTATTTGCATATTCTACATTTGAAATGAAAAGAACCTTAATACGTAAGTGGAATCTCGAATCGGCGTCAATTATTGAATTATTTGCGTCTAAGCTGGATATGATTTCATTGCAACAGATTTTAGGGCGTCTTTCCTCTGAGGAATACCATCTGAGGACTTTTCTCTTTTTCTGTGAGAATCATTATAAGAGAATTGGAACTTCACCGAGAGGTAGTCTGATATGCAAGATAGATGAGCGAGTTGCTACAAAACGAAGATGCGAGTGTTTCGGTATCACGGGTGCTGTTGCGAATGAGTGGTAGGCCAGAGTCTGCTGCCGGGTTGAACCCCTAAAAAGAAGCTGGACGCCCCCTGGCCGAGCGACGTCGGGGCCAGGAGGTACTCGCAGGGCGTCGCCGAGCCACTGCTGCCAGGGCTGCCATTGTCCTTCAAGAAGGACAGGCGCATCTTGAGGGCGGTGACGGCGCGGGTGACGGCGGCGTCGGCCTGGCGGTAGGCGGACTGCGGGCTGGCGGTGCCGCCCCCGCCCCTGCCGCCGTCGACCGGCTCGGGGTGGCCCGGCGTTTCCGCGGACGGCACCGGGTCGTAAGAGACCTTAGAGAGGAGGGTCGAGTTGCCCACAGACAGGTGCGACTGCATCGCGTCGGCTTTGCTCGAGAGGCGCGATGGGGCGGCAGGGTGCGCGTCTGTAGGCGATTCCGGTCGCTTGGGCCGCGGCAGGCGCAGCAAGCCGAAGGGCAGCGGTTTCTGCAGGTACTGCTCCACGTCCGCCTGCTTCTTCGCGTCCGCTTGCCTGCGCTGCTTGGACCGCGATCGCGACCGCGACCGCTTCTTCTTCACAGCGCCGCCAACCTGCGGACGGCGACGACACTTTGAGGGAAACTAAGCGACAGAATTGTTCTTTCGGTGGATTAATAACAAACTTTTATTTTGATGGGTTGGAAGATATAAGAAGAAAACTGACCTGCTGGCGAGGTATCAGACGTAAGTCTTTAATGCAATAAGTGGGGCCCTACGGTGTATTATGCTTCGAAAAATATTTCAATTATTATTAATTGAAATCTTAGACAGTAATTATTAATTGAAATCTTAGACAGTATATATTTCATCAGATCCTATATTATCAGTTTGGTGCTTTCTTGATTATATCCCTGTTTTCCTGTTTTGTACGTTATGTTCCTCTGGCTGAAACTTATTCCTCCAAGTGTTGACACCGCGGCACCTGTCAATTTGGAGAATAACTGCGAACGAAATAGCTGACGGGACAGCAACATTGGCCACAAAGAAAACAAAGAGAGACATACTTTCGTTCGATTCTCAGTGAAAGTAAACAAAGTACTAGAACTCTGATTTTAAACTCACAAAGATCAATAACTCCAAAAAACCATGTGATTTTTTTATCTTGTGGTACTATGCGCTAATAGATAGTTCTTACACACCTTCGGATCGGCCACTACCACTTCTCGTACGGATATTTTCTTTGCAGTGACATACGCAAATCTGTGATAGACGTGACAGAACAGACCTTACCATGTCGCAAATTCTCAATTAATTGAGTGGGTAACAGACGATCAGTGAAGGCTCATCTCGTAGGTTCGAAGGCGATTTTGAATCATTTTATATACACGTATTATACAGTTTCATGAACTCTGTTTTCAGCGAAGAGATCATGTTTAGGCGAAGGTTTCATGTTACAATTGAAGAGCTTTCACAAAGCCCCCTTCAATTGAAGGAGGTAAACAAGATAAACCACACTAGTCTCAGCCACTAGCCTCCGATTATTCATAAATGTTAATATCTCAATGTTGATTAAAATATAGCTTATCTAGTTATTAAGTATGTCTTGTTCATGTTTCTGAAGAGCTTGGTGCAGTGCTTAGAGGAGACACCAGCCTCAGGGACTCTCGAGGTTCTGTTAATATCTCTATTTTGGTCAAAGTGAGGCTTGTCTTTATACAACCCCAATCTATTCATTACATGCACCAGAGACATGTTGATCGATACGCCAGGCTTTCACCAAAAGCGACAAGTTAACAAGTTCTTATAGCAGGAGGCTTGATTTGGGTGAGCCGGCTTTTGTAACTGCCCCAATCCATTCATTATATGAACAAGAGATATATAATACCACAATAAGTGGCACATTCACCCAGAACGAATGAACATGTACGAATACCAGAAGGCGCTTAAGGATAAAGAACGCAATACTAACATACGTCAAACCTGTCAAATAGACATATCAGACTGGATCCGTGAAAGACGAAGACAATGAAATGACCACATAGACAGAATACTGGAAGATAGACTGGTCAAGGTGGCAAGAGATCAAAGACCTGAAGGAATAAGAAGGGTGGGTCGTCCAAGAACCCGATGGAAAGAAACTTTATAAATGAATGATAGTCCGAACAAGGCAGAATTTGAACTCATGAAAGTATTTGCACGAAAGGACAGTTATTTTAAAATATATTTTCTTCATTTAAAAAAGACAGGCTACAGTCTAAAAAAAAAGAAAGAAGAAGAAGAAGAAGAATACCAGGCGGCTTACTTTGGCTGGCGGGGGCTAATTTCGTTACTGCCCGAACCTCTTCAACTGTAAGGAATGTGGAGCGCTCACCGGGGGCGGCTCGGCCAGGTCCGCGGGCGGCAGGGCGGCGGGGCGGCGCTTGCCGGGCGGCGGGCGGGCGCGCGTGGAGGCCCAGCGGTAGTCGGAGCGCCACCCGGGGCGGATGGCCGGGCGCAGCGCGTGGCGGCGGCGCCGCCGCCCCCCTTCGCCCCCCGTGCCTGTCGCCGCCGCCGCCGCCGCCGCTGCCGGCGCCGCGGGCGCGTCGAAGATCCACGTGCTGCCCTCGGCCTCCGGCGTGTGGCTGCCGGAGCCGCTGCCGCTGGCCGGGGAGCGGCGCTTGGAGCGGCGCGACGGCTGGCTGCGGGCCGCCATGATCTTGCGGATGCAGCGCGGCATCGGGGGCTTGCTCATCCGCTTGGCCAGCTGGTCGCGCCACAGGACGTACGGCATGGGGAGGCGGATGGGGGCCGCGGGCTCCTTCTGGGCGGAGAGCGAGTCTTCCTCGCCGGAATGTTGAGAGAGTTTCAGGAAACTGCTTTGTCTCATTTCACGCGACGATGAGGCGTAATGTTCTAACAGACGTACAGCTAAAGGTTGTTGAGGATGTACTGTAATCACCTGACTTTGGTCTGTCTTCTTCTTTAGAGGTTTGTGCTTAGGCTGTTTCACCTTGTTCTTAACAATTCCAGCTAGTTCCTCCTGTTGTCTGCTTGTGACGGAAGGTTCCTGGGAGGAGATTGCGTTCGAAATGTCTGGCGGATAAAAGTCTGGGTACATATCGGGACTATGACATTGTTCCAAGTAATGAGCATCTTGTGATGCATACTGTTGCATGTGTAATCTGTTGGATGCTAAGGAGAGCAATTTATGGACGTTCACAACAGGAGGGGAACGAGTATATTTTGTGTTTTGGTGAACCAAATTGACATTATATTTAATATCTTCGGGAGGCTTATCGTAGATTAATATTTCTGTTGGTGGTGCAGGATTGACTTTATTGATTTTTTCGGCTTCAAATATTTCGACGGGTTGTGGTTCCGACGAATAATCTAAATCATTGTTTAAATTATTAGTTGTTTGGCTTTTAAATCCGATTTTTGTTTTAGAAACTGCTGGTTGTTTTGTTCGCTGAGCTTTCTTTTTGCGGATTTGCTGACTATCTGCTTCTGATTCCTGATGTAATTGATGTGTGTCCTTTGCTGCTGACTGTTGAAATTGCCGTGAAGTAGTCAGTGATGCGTGGTGAAGCGTAGAGTTAGACGACACTGGAGTCAGTCTGGGAGACTTCCTAGAACGTGTTTTCGACAGATCCATACATTGTTGCCTTTTTTCTACTTGTAAATGTCGTTGGCTTCTGTCATTTTCAGGTGGTTGTTTTAAAAATGTTAAGTCGTTAACCGAATTTCGACGAAGGCATTGATTTTTCTGTACAGAATTTGGAAGTGTGAACTGAAAATTAGGTTCTAAATTTGGAGATGCATCTTGAATGTTTTCCACTTCATTTTCCAATGTAAGATCATTGCTTTGTCTTGCAGTTTGGTGTGGAAATTGAACGTTTTGAACTGAATTGTGTAGGGGGTACTGAATGTTATGGTCAGAATTTTGAGAAGGGAATTGCTTGGTTGGCTCTGAGAATATTGAGACCTGTTTGTTTTGCATTAAGTTTATCTTTTGGATCGGGGTATTTTGCTCTAAATTTGGCTGTGAGAAATGAGTGTTTTGTTCTGAATTTTGCTCTTGGAACTGACTATTTCTTATTGAACTTTGTTGTGAGAACTGAGTGTTGTTTAGTGAATACTGACTTGAGATATCTGTGTACTCTGTTCCTTTTTGTTGTGGGAACGGGATCTTATGTGCTGATTTTTGCTGTGGAAGAAAATAATTTTCTGAATCATGCTGCAAACCTAGAGTAGTATTGCTGGGAAAGTCTTGAACATACATTTCATCGTCTGACAAAATCTTTTGAACGCTCGTAGTTCTTGTTTCTACCAGCCACGATATGTCCTCTAAATCCGCATCTGTCTGCATATCGACATCATGCGTCTCGACCGGCGCTATCTCGATGTCAACTATCATCTCCGTGTGCTTCGTGACCGCAGTGTCCTCGTCGTATCGCAAATCAGATTCAGAGATTCGTTCGTCAGACGTCTGAGTTGATAGAGTAGTCTCGTGGTGCTGCGCGACTGAATTCCGGAGTGGACGCCATTCGCTTTGGTTTCTACGCTTCTTGAGCCTTTCTGGATGCTCGGTGTACTGCCGCATTTCCGAGGCTGTGGGACGCGAGACATGCCTAACCTCGGTGACCGGCGAGAGATGGAAGGGGTGCAGGTCTGCGTGCGGGGCCAGGGGGGCGTTTCTGTGGCTACGCCGGGAGGGCTTCTGGTCGCGCCGTCTGCCGGAGGGCGGCTGAGGGTACGACTTCTTTCTTCCGCCCGCAGCAGGTTGCTGAGGGATCTGCGGGTTAGCTGCTCGGGTGGTCCACGGGGGGCGACAACGTGCTGACGCGTGGCTGCCTTGTGCTCCTGAGGCGACAGAAACACAACGATTACAAGATAACGCAAAACTGGTCTCACGCGTGTATCATTTTTAACTTTCCCGCCCTTACGAAGGTGATTAGTAAGAAGAGAAAGTTACACAATAGTGCGCCGGAAAATGGCGAATTTTCGACTGACAAACTCATATTGCGGGGACCTCCGGAAAGCTCCCGAACAGAGCAGCCGATTAAATTTTCCCCCAGCCAGCGACGTTCCGTCAAGAGAACGATCACAGCAATAACATACCTTTGGACCTGGCCTGAGCGGACGATCTGGGCGACGACTGCGCCCGAGGCGATGTCATCGTCACAGGCGTCGCCAGCGTCGTCAGCTGCCGCGCCAGCGCCTGCGCGATCGGCTCCGTCAGTTCCTTATTGGTCAGCCCCTGCGCCAGCAGGATGGAGCTGGGAGTTGCCATATCCTTTCCTGTCTGCAGATCCGTCACCAACACCGTCACCAGCGGCAGTTGTCTCGGCGCGGCCGGTTGCGACGTTGGAGTCGTCGTGGAATGCGGAGTTAATGCCGGCGTCGACATCGTCCTCTTGATCGGCTGCGGCGCTTTGGTCGATGAGGTTGAGGGTCTGGACGGCGATGAATGTTGAGTAATGGGACGGCTTAAAGAACCGCAACTTAGTCGTTGAATTAAATCGAAAGGCCTCGCTGATGAATCCATTTTAGCTTCTGGAGTAGTTTCCACGTCCTAGGATAGAAAAGTAAATTATGAGTGAAGAATACGAGTAAAAAGTATCAGGAGACAACAAATATATTACTACACTTTGCATTACTATATAGAACCATTTTTTCGATGGTCAGTTTTAAAACTTTCCTAAATAAATACCTGTATTTGTGCCTGATAGCACATTCCACTTGTCGCAGATCTTCCATTAGCAAAATATTTTGCAGACACTCTTAAGACAAAAACTAAATATTCCGTTTTATTAAATGAAATGTTTAACTGAAGAAATACGTAAATTTTACAGAAAAAAATGACACGTATTCGAAAATGCAGAACTACTCGTAATATCATCTCTTAAAATCACGAGAAAGCACGTCCGAAAATAAATTTGGAATATTCGTCAATGCAACTAGTTACAAATATTACAGAAATTATCTTCTGCTAGGTGCTTAATGGTGAGAACGATAGTAGGCCATATCAATTTTCAATTAACTGTCTGTCGATATTATTCTTAGAGTAAATTTTAGTTTGATCATATTTTATTTTAGTCAGTTCATTTCTTTTGAAATTGAAGAATTGTGTAAGTTAAATGGGAGAAAACTCAAACATTTCTGTCATAATAGGCCTTCGTCATCACAATCTCAATTTGAGATAATATGAAATAGCTAAGACTGTAAACAGCTTATAGTTCGATGACTCACATGACCAATGCCTGTTTGGTACTGCGTTCTGATTGCTGTTGCTTGAACTGCATTTGGAGATCTCTTGTTTTTTGGAAGCAAGGCACGGCATAGCGTCATTCAAATGAGGATTGAACCACTCTTATTCAAACAGCATCTACTCGTAATATTCTTATTTTAACCCTGTTGACTCTGAGTGACGAGTTCGCTTCATTTTTCAGACTTATTTCTTGATATCTAAACGTTTGTAATATTCTGGAAAAGTGACAGTTTTTGTTGAAACGGATCTTTGTATTGATTTTTTTAATACCGTAATCCGGGTGATATTTAACGTTCATCGAAATACCTCAGTAAAATAAAATGGAACCACTGCATCATTGTTGCATTATGGAAATTCAAATGCGTCAACCGGTATTTGCGGCTGTACAAAATATGTCTTTCTCATGCTACGTTGAAAAACAAAACTTATTGTTACTTTAATATAAAAGATAAATAAAACGTTTTAAAATTTTTATTTTAAAATGGAGTTGAAAGAAATTTACTCTTGGTTCAATAATAACACGTTAAAGTTGGAAATTTTAATTTCAAATCCTGGTTGTCTGTTTATATCCTATTGCTGTGTATGTAGTTTAGGGTACTGCATGCGGTGATTTTTATGAGAAATCGCGTGTATGGTATACATATGGAAATTGATTGCTCTCAGCTGAGCTGACATCGCGTTGATGGTTCATTTTCTAATATTGTAAAAAATTAGTTTTCTGATCCTTCAGAGCTTAAAAACAAAACAATAGCGCTTTCCATTTATTATTTATTATGGTACGAGTGTTTAACTCTTACGGCCATTCCTGGACAGGGGAGCATGTTTTTGAGCGGGAGGTGATAAAGATGCGAATGATGACGGAACAGTAGTGAAGTGGTAGAAGAAGTGGGAGAACCCCAGGAAAACGTTTCTCGAACCCGCTTAGTTCTCTGCAACTTCTCCAAGGATCAACCAATCCTCGTCCGAGAAGCGGAAGGAGAGCAGTCAGCATCGAGAGTCGCCCACCCCCTCCTCCAGACTGCCGAGAGCTCTCGCAGGGGCCCCGGCCACGGACGCTTGCTCGTGTGCGCCCTCAATGGTCTATTCTGACCAGTTTTTTCTCTCGCAAGATTGCAGATTCTAATGCAAATGAGCATCATCGAAAATCACATATTTCTGCGAAATGCATTGTTCCATCCGACAGAGGTGCGAGCGCCACCTGGTTAACGCCTCAAAATGTCTATTCTGTGGGTGCAGTTAAAGGCTAGATTTAATTTTCACGATTAATTTACATTATTCGTCACTCGTCACATAGTCACTAAAAGTGACACAAATAAAGACGAAAGGGGATGTGAGTGAATACGTCGATGGCTTAGTGCACAAAAAATAGTTTATTCACTCACGGACATTTCTGAGTTAATGATTATTGGAAAGGTCTTGTTTGCATGTTCCTAGTGTACAAAGATTGTAAGTCAATATCATGTATCATACATTTTCCCACAAACAAAACCTGTCACTCCGTAAGTAACTGTACTTTTACAAACTTTCAAGTTTGGTTTTCTGGAAACTAGATATTCTAGACGTAAAATATTTGTGCGCGAAGCCTTCGATGTCTGAGTCTAAATTAAGCCCTTATACCGCATGTAAAGAGATAGGCCACACATATCGAATTTCGAATTGGCCAGATTGTTTACTTTCATCACATTTTAAATTAAACTCGCTGTATACTACATTTTAAACAAATAATTATACAAGTAAATTAGTCTGTTAAAAGGGAATGTGTAAAGTGTAACTTTCTTGCATTTTTCACACATTAATTTCATGAGATTCATTTTCCTGGTGGCAGAACGAAGAAAAAATGGTGATCCCATATACAAGTTAGCGAACGCTTGCGAATTGAATGCGAATCATTTCTGTGCTACTCTCCAACCACGCTCGCCAATTTGGTTTGGCATCAACAAGTGGTTTGGCATCAACAAGTGAAAAGAAAGGGGGGAAGGAAAAACATAAGAAAAACTCTCACCCGTAGGTGAAGCAGAGCTTACCTTGGGCGGGTGGGAGGCGTCATCCTTCCGCGTGCTGGGCAGCGCGCAGCTCAGCACCAGCTCTCCGTTGCTGGAGACGTGCCAGTGGCTGATGTGCATAGGCCACGAGTCGTGCCCGTCGCACAGGGACACTGACACGCGCGGGGTCACGCTCGCTGCGTCCTCGGCGCTCTCCTGCTCCGCCGGGCGCTCGTTCCCGCCCCCGCCCCCGCTCGATTCACCCGCCTTCTCCGCCACCCCCGCCGCCGCACTCGTCTTGTCGCCAACCGGTTCCGGCTGCGGGGCTGCTCCAGGTGGCGCTTCGGTTCGCTCCTCTGTTTTCTTTGTCCTAAGGGTACGTATGCCACTTTTTGGTTTCCCCTGTGCCGTCGTATTAGTTTCATTTTGAGCTTTGTTATTTGGGACTTGTCTCGACTTTTCCTTTACTTCCTCTTTCGCTGTCGCTCCTGCATTTTTTTCTTCTCCGGCTTTTGCCTTCACTTCATTCTTCGTTTTCACCTCAATTTCGTCTTTTGTTTTATTCTCCGTATCCACTCTTGCTTTGTTATCTGCGTCCCCTCTTGCTTTTGTCATTATTTCGGCCCCCATTTTTTCTCTCAGTTCGGCTTCTAATTTCTCCCTTGCTTGCGCTTCTAATTTTGCTCTGAGTTCTGCTTCTGCCAATGCCTTTGTTTGGGCTTCCAGCTTTGCCCTCAGTGCGTGTTCGATCTTTGCCTTTACCCTTGCTTCTGCTTTCGCTTTTGCTTTCGCGTTCCACAATACTCTTTCTCTTGCTGCCTTAGCCCTTATACGCTTCTCTCTTATGCTCTCAACGGCTGCTTGGACTTCTTTGTGCGACGAAGCTTTTCCTTTTGTCTTCGTCTCCGCCTCTGCCTGTTACATGTAGCAGTGGCGTAAGTAGAGATACATTTTAAGTTTAATGTAAATATAATTATTGCAAAGTAAATAAATACGTGAGATTCTCAATTAGAAAAAGTTTATTACTAATAGTTTCTTAACAGACATGAACCCTTTCCAGATATTCCTTGAAGACTCACTCCCAACTTTAAACTCAGAGCAGAAGAACGAAAAGTCTGCAAGACGCATCATAAAAGTTCGTTAAGCTTATCTTTGTTTGGGAAACTGGACACTGCAAGGCAGTTAAGTAGTGAGTAAAAAAATCAGTGTTAATGGTTAACGAGAAAGTTAAGAATAATAGGTTCATTTTAAATGCAAGCACAAATTGTATTCGATTCTTAGGAGCATTTGAGTTAGCATTAAGTGTGCAGGACAAGAATTCCCGGGGCCTTCGGTTGCAAATTTCAAGCAGAATTTGCAAAATTTCATGCAAATTTAAAGCAGAATTTGAATACGATATTGCATTGGAACATTTCTTAAGGTGTCGCTTCTTAGTCACGGAATTTAAACACTTCTATTCGTTACCCGGTGGGTTAGTTACCCCACGCGCAAATTTCGTAAAAGGAGAAAAGTCAAAGAAGTCAATTGAAGAAACTACTTGAAACAAATGATGTAGCTTACAAGCGTCAACTGCTAAAACGTAAAAAGATCAAGTACAAAACATCAATGTTAAAAAATATAGGGTTTAATTAATCGGTGTTAAAAACGGTGTGAAAAAAGGTTTGAAAACATTGGTTATATATTTTTTCCAGAACGTTATTGTTATGGGTCATAATTTGTAACCAACTACAAATTCTACCACGAACCGCCATTGGGACGTGTGATGAACAATTTGTTTAACTGTTGTAACTATTGCGAGTGCTCACGACACCGCAGCAACACTGACATTTTTGTTGCCATACTCGTTTTAGCAATGTCTATTGTATACTTCAAGTGAGGATTCATTCGTGTCGCAAACTAGAAATAACATTTGTTTCCCAGAGTTACCAGGTCGGCGAAATCCAGTGTAGCGTCTCGAGAGGAACTCCGCGTCTGTTCGCCATCGGCAGCGTCTTTTCTCTTAGTTGAGACCTTGCGAAACCAGGCAATGAGTCGCTCCGCCTCCTTGCTTGCGCTGCGAGTCTTCCGATCGATTGCTGAATCGATCTTCGGGTTATCTGACCAGAGCAAATTGCCTGCAAGGTCATAAGGAAATCGTTCTACTTTAAAATACGAAAAGAATAATGTTATTAACTATAATTATGCAAATAATAATAATAAAAACAATAATAATGATAATAAACCGAGCGAAGTGGCTCACTGCGTAGCACACTGACTTCACAAATCGGGAGGTCCGGGTTCGATCCCCTTGCCGGCCATCCTGACTGCAGTATTCGTGGCTTCCCTCGCTCGTACAGGCGAATGCTGGGATAGTTCAAAAACGCCACGATCACCTCTCATTACCATTCCATCACCTCATTATTCATAATACAAGACTTAACAACCTTGTCTTACCAAGGGATACAGCAGTAAAGCTGAGCCCCATAATGACTCTCGCCCGGGTAGAATACGACTGGGCCACGAAAGAGAACGTAAAGCGTGGTCAGAAATGGCCGATAAGCAAATAATAATAATAATAATAATAATAATAATAATAAATGATAAAAATCAATTCGGGTAGCCGAAATCGCTAAGGCAGTAGTGTCCTAGCGGTCTCGTACCGAAGGATCATGGGTTCGAGTCCGTATCGGCGTGGTTGTGTTTGTCCTCTGTACGTTTGTGCCGGTCCATTTTATTCTTCATCATTATAATTTCGCATCATCCCCAGGGCTAACAACTCTGTGTTTAAAAAAGGATTCAGCATGGAATTGCTGATCCCCCTGTAAAGTCAGGTACCCATACCTTCGATAAATATGACCAAGTCCCGACGGGTTGCACTTTCGTGTGGTCCCGATCCCGTTAATTGATCTTATTTCATTGATTTGGAGTGATAAGTGTGCTTTGATACAAGACGTCACATCATCGTCATTAAAGACAGAAATATCTTCATATAGAACATTTGAAAAATTGCTCTAAAATTCAGAATAACTATTTATCATTAAAATGACAAATAGTTATTCTGAATTTTCTACCCATTTTGCATTTGCGAAAAATAGGATCTGTTGTTCTAATTTAACCTCTAAAACATTTTGTAAGATCTCGGCTGGCACGGTCAGACTTGTTCTTCGAAAAATATAAAAATTCTGAAGAAATTAACTGCAGAAAATGTACATTAGGCCAAGATTAACTTGGGTAACGCACCACCCCAAATCGACACAGACGAAGAAACTCAAAACACCTTCACAAAACTTCACCAATTACTTCGGAAAGCATAAACAAACTGAAGCCGACCCCAAGAGAAAGTTTGTGAGAAATATGAGAGGTACAAGCATAAAGAGAAATAAAGTGGAAAATACAAACTCTGTGGAGTAACCCCTGTCACTTTCCAAGGGTTAATACTTTTGGTATATTAAAATATTCGCTACCTTTGTTGATCTGTTTAAGTTAAATTATTGGAAAATTTGAAGAATAAATATTTTAATACTTGTGTGTATTGTAACATACAAATCTAAAATACTAATTCTAGATAGGAGATTTTAGATTCTGCTTATATAACATTATTATGTATATATTTTACTACCGTACCCGTGCGAGAACTCTAGCATGTTAAAGCCCGCCTCAATTTTTCCTAAGAGTATCGTGAAACTGAAACATGAGAACATGTGGTCCATTTCCATCATAGTTCCTTTCACAATTGGGTATACCGCACTTGGATAGACTTGCACTTCACGCATAAGAAACAATGTTCATTGGTATCAATAGACATCAATACACTCATCAATACACACATAATAGTACTTATAGTTGTTGCTACGAGAACAAATCTTTCATTAATAATTATGCAAGAAAACCTAATCAGTCAGCGCAGTCCACAGTATTCGCAGAAAGCGTAAATAACATAAGATGGGGCCTTCTAAGCCTGATGTCACGAAGGTGGCCACCAGCAGCAAGGGCTGAAATATAGGTCATGGAGGCTGAAATAATGTCGTATTCCTCTTTGTGTGTAGGTGATATCGAAAAATATCTCATCTTGTAGATTACGAAATGAGAAATGTTTCTTTGAGGCATTTGTTCTCAACATTTTAATTTTTAAAGCCGTAGTTGGACTTCGCTCTGTTTGGAGTTATTACACGATATACCTGTCCGAGCGCAGCGGGTTGCATTTGAAATGAATGTTTAGACGCTTTTTGTAAACAAATCCTTCATATTCTTAAAGTTCAAGTGCAATTCGTCCCCAAAGAAAGATAATTTCACGTCTCCGTGAAGTTATCTTTCAATGGAGACCTTATTTATAAAGAATGGTTGCGTGTGAAAGCCAGAAAAGGTATGTATTCTACTGAAAAAATACACGAGGCGATATATCCCATTAATATTATATTACTCGCGCAACTTTTCTTGGACGTTGGATTGAATAATTGCTGGTAGAATGGGGGTACTTGTTACAAAATCGGCTACTAGATTTTATGAAGCAATGTCAATTTCTGGAGAATCAGTCGTGCCTTCGCAACTTTCTCTGTAGTTTGCGTTCTAACTTTCTCAGGAGTTCGAGGTATCTCCTGTGATGGATCTTCATCAGCTTCGGCCGTTTGTTTAGATTTTTTTGGAGAAAATCACGGACAGACGTTCTTGTCTTCAACAGAAAATTTTGCGCCTGTGAAGCTGTGTTTGGAATGATGCTAGTGCTCCCTGCGAGCTTTATCCTACAACTGTTTATTGTGCCAGAGAGGGGGAAGCAATGTTTTCGTTTAAGAAAAGTTGCGCAAATAATACTAATATTTAATACGCAAGGGCGTTTAGTTACAGTGTGATAACCTCTGCATCAATATCGATTACACTTTGATGCTAGCTTCCTTTAAAGGCCACGAGTACTATAGGCTATGATTTACAACCATAAACCTTAATATATTGTCAAAATAATTGCTTTTCTGGACTTTTTCGCCTAGCATTACATCACAAATTCGAGATTGCATTAATATGCTATAGTTTAGCTGCGGTCCAACAGAGAATGACGACTGGGATCTACGATTGAGTTCATCAATACACAGAATTGCTTATCTGTTGGAATCGTGAGGACTGTTTGTCGATTTTGCCGTCAACTGTTTAATTCGAAACTTGGATACTGAGTTTACTTACGTCTAGGCATGAATGTATATTAAGTGTACGGGAGAGACGTATGAAATGAGTGGAAACGACATTTTGCGCTATGAAATGATTGGAAAGCGACATTTGCACTCAGCAAAATATTGTTTGATATTGTAGTAAAAGGTCAGATTGCGCTCATGTGACCTACAAGAAATAGTTATTGGTTTAGTTGTTATACATTAAGAATGATAAGGACGAAGGAGGGGTTAGGGGGAGAAGCCTGGCCTCCGTGCGCTATACATCTGCTATACACGGCTTGAGCCGCAACATTCAAAACTGCCCGTGCGCGTGTTTTTCAGCTCCCCCGAGAGCGTGATTGTGATGAGGCTGGCACCATGTGCGTAGTTCAACCGAGAGCGCGGTGGTATTGAGGCCGGCGCGTAGTTCCTTAGTTTTCCAGAGACCGCGGTGGGTTTGACGCTGGCGCCGGGCTCGTAGTTCCTTAGCTTACCCGAGAGCTTGATGTTGTTGACGCTGGCGCGGTTTACAAAGTTCCATAGCTTACCCGAGAGCGCGGTGGTATTCAGGTTGACACCAGGCTCGTAGTTCCGTAGCTTACCCGAGAGCTTGATGTTGTTGACGCTGGAGCGGTTCACAAAGTTCCATAGCTTACCCGACAGCGCGGTGGTACTGAGGCCGGCGCGTAGTTCCTTAGCTTTCCAGAGAGCGCGGTCGGGTTGAGGCTTGCGCTTGGCTCGTAGTTCCTTCGCTTACCTGAGAGCGCGGTGGGGTTGAGGACGGCGCGGGCGTGGGTGTCGACGTGCGTGGCGGGGAGGGCGCCGTCGAGGTCGATGTTGAGCTGGATGGGCTTGGCAGCGCCGGCTTGGCGTAGCGTGGCTTCCAGAGCGCGAGCCAGCGTTGACGGGCGCCGGGGCTGCATGGTGACCCGTCGGCGCTGCACGCGTCCAACCCCGCTGCACACGCGTTCATCAGATCGATAGATAGCTAATACGACTCGCTAGTCATAGTGTAGTTGTTAGAGAAACACGTTTGTGGTGAGCATCATTGTAATGTTCTGCTAAACGCATATCTTTAAACTTTTAACTACGACCAACATATTTTTTATTGAATTGTATAATTTATTATACAAGGAATTTTGAAGGAATTTTAACGGATTGCAAGAAAGTTTGAGTTTTTGATTGCAAGAATTGTAACTGATTTTTCTTGATTAGGATGGGGTATGGTACGACCGTGATGTGAAGGTTCAGTAATTTTTTAAATTTGATATCTTGTTGAGTATTATTAGAATGAGAACTTTGTAAGTTTGGATGCTAATGTGACCATCACTTGTTTACGCTCACAAGTTGTAAGTACTGATTAAACATTAAGTAGAATTCTGAACTTAAGTTGTACATACTGAAGATTCTCTCTTTTGGTTGAGTGATGCCATATGACCATTTAACTGATAGAAGAGATTGTAGAATTTTGTCCTCTAAAATGAATTAGGAAGAAATGAGACTATGGTGCAAAGTGCTTTGACGCTCAAAGAATAGGGCTGTACTGTATTTTTCATGAAGTCGCTGTCCTTTTACACATCGTTGTCCAATGGACACTTTCGGAAATGTTGGAAACACGAGGAGTCTTACTTATACGTATAAAACAGTTGTAAAATGAAGTTTGGTGCATCTGTCTCCCGCCGAAAATTCTCGTTTTGAGAACACCTTGCTACTCAATGCTGCATAATTCAAATACTCTACTTTGTGACGCAATGGAGCTTGCTGCAGCTGTGCCGCGTTGAGTGTTTTTCCTGCATCGTCTGGGTGAGTTAAGTTAAATCTCTTCCTCTTAGGGTAACCATCGTGCTGAGAGTCGCTTCTGATCGTAGTATTTTATAAAGAGGCATTTACTAACTTATACAAACTTTTAGAGTCAATTTACTTTTAAACATAATTGTAGACTGTTAAGAATTGCTCTAACATTGTTAAGCTAACAAAAGGTTATTAAAACCAAATGCTTTATGCCCCTGGTACCGAGATGAGATCCATCGTTAGATTTAAATAGTGAAGGAGATTTTGACTGCCTTTAGTTCTTCGCAGAGCCTCGCGGACGGCTTGGTTGTCGTCAAGGACTCCCCGATACATTTACGGCCGGCTTTTCAATAAAATCTTTAGTAGGTAGAATTGCTTTCAAGGGATGCCAAAGGAGAAGGGGGGATTACGAATGTTCTAAATGTGAAATGTATATTTTCAATAAACAGTGGCAAAATTTTCAAGGTTTTGAAAACAACCAAAAAATGGTCATATTTGTTTCATATTTTTAACTAAAATTGAATTAGTTTTAAGGTGCTTATGGTAATGCTTGCATTTTTGTAACATTTATAAGTTATAAGCATCCGGTCACTATTTACTTCCCGACTCTACAGCTCGCGAATTCATCAGCCACTACCAATCAACATGTCTCACCTGCAATGCTATGCGTGGCGTGGTTCGCTCACCTGGGCGCGAGCGAGTGCGAGGACGTGGACGAGGGCGCGGGCGCTGGCGCGGGCAAGTGCGTGGACGCGAGGGAGCTGCGCGAGTCGGTCGCGGGCAGGAACGACAGCTGCGACGCGCTCTGCTGGGGCGGGGGCGGCGCGTGGAGTGAGTGCGGGGGCAGAGCCGCCACCAGCGACGGGTAGCGCGCCGCCGCGAGCGAGTAAGCGAGGTCGGCGAACAGCCAGGGCAGGCAGCCCCCGTTCGACAGGCGCAAGCGCACCGGTGTCTGCGCCGGGGCCTGCACCTGGGCTTGGACCTCCGCCTGGACATGCACCTTGGGCTTGGCCTGGGTCTGGGCTTGGGCTTGGGCTTGGGCTTGGGCGAGGGTTTGGGCGGGCGCGGGGAAGCCGCGCCAGTCCCGCTTGCTCATGAAGACATCATGAGGTTGCGGCCAACACCAATGGGATTCCACAGTTGACAGCCAAGGAAACTCTGGAGCTGAAACAGGTCAACTGGAGAGGTATTATTGGCACTGGATCGATTAACCATGTTCCAATATGGAGTAAATTACTTCCTCTAAATCGTGTAATCAGAAGCAACGGCTTGTAGGATCTGTAAATCTGTAGGATGCAGTAAATCTTCTAAATGGGACAGCCGACTTTACATTCCCTCCGAAAGGAGGACTACGAAGAATTTATTCACCATTAAAATCCGTGGCTTCTATCGGGTTTGAACCCGCAAACTTAGAACCTTACACACTAACCGTGATACCATCGAAGCCCAAATTTTAAAGATGTAGAAAAGCCACAAGCATTTTGACATTCCGTTCGTACGGTCCTATGTGCGCGGACAGAGTTGACGATGTTCTTTTGTGAAGAACTTGTTCAATGAGTACAATGTTCCTCCGATTGCACAAATATTATCTTCATCATCAGATACTAAAATAAGATTGCAACGTGTTTATCGGTTAACCTGTTTGTAAGAGAATTCCGGAGATTTGCAGGAGAAGCAATTACGTATGACAACGTATTGCTAATTATTTTGTAAACAGCTGGTGATCTTTGAAAGACAAAGCTATCACCTAAGGATTAAGAAAGGCTATAATGCTAAAAGGTTGTAAATGATAAACAAAGATACAGATAAAAAACTTCGCTGGAGTCCATCATTGACCCCCGTTCTTTTGTTTTGTGACATAAATACTTACAGCATCTGATAAAATTTTGTTTTCGTATGAGTTATATTTTTTATCACATGGGAAGATAAAGTCCTGTAGACTCGTGCACTACTCCAAAAAGTGAAAAAAATAGTGCAAGATATTTGCGAAGCATTTGATCTCACCTTCATATACTGCTCAGACGAAGATGAAAATTCAGGTTATTTCGCGAATGTATATTCCCGCCTGATAAATGGCATGACATTATGAAGAAATACATTTTATAACTCCCTGACGTTTACAAAAACGAATTGTGCGAATAATGCGCAAATCATAACCACGTGATTCCTGTAAACCTCTCATAATTAATCTAGTAATTTTACCATTACCTTGTCTCTTGATTTACAAATCAGTGTTTTTTAAACATTACTAAGAAAAATAAAATTGTGCAAATATATTATCAGCAAACGTCGATGTCTATAACTGTAACACTCGACGTAGTAATCATGTTCGTCAGGTGGCAGTAAGAACAGCTCACCACAAAAATACTCTGCATCGACTTGATACATCTAAGAGCGTCGCGTGGGTAAGTTTCTTTTCCAACCCGCGACCCTTCGCCACGAGCCAACTACGGTCCTACACATTTGGCGACCTCGTCTATTGGGGCCGGCCTTGTTTCAACTTTATACCGCTTCCATTTCCCTTTATTAGACATACCGAAGTCCAGGGGTCTCCAGGAATTAGGCAGCGTCGTTCCCGAAGGCCACGTGTTCGTGGTTATGTACGTGCTGTCACATCCTGACTCTCGACGTTTAACCTTAGCGTCTTTCGATTTTCTCCAAGTCACTAGATGTGTCAACACATTATTAGCCGATGAGATGGGTTTCAAACACTCATTGCAAAACTCTGAGAGAACATAAGAGCGGAACAAATATATCTATTAAAACACTAATTATATTAGACATGCTCATATTTACTAAACAATAAAAACTATGTACAGTACGTGCATTATTCGAATGAGTGTAGCATATACGTTTGTTGTTCCAAAAATAATTGTTTTTTGTTTATTTAAGTAGTTAATCCAATTTTGCCCACCAAGACCATATAATATTGTCAAATTATCAGTCATTCAATTTACATCCTCGTATTTATTTGTAAGTCAGGAAACGTTTATTATTTGTTTTTGTATTGTATATTCTGTTCTAAAAAGCTTACCTGATGGCGAATCTCTACTCATTTCTCCACAAGGTATTTAAAAAATTCAAGCCATTTTAAGGTGATATAATCACTGTTTTACGTTTTTCATTTCTAGTCTATTGTACGGTTAGATGTTTAATTTCTGAGGACTACATTTCCTCACTTATTTATCTCACATCTCTTTCACCTGATGAAGAAAATTTACCAACACAGTACATATAGTTTGTATGCATCATTTGAAAGGTGATGTAGAAAGCGAAATTTCATATTCATGCTGTTGAATACCGCCCAAGGTGACCAATGCGTATCATGAAATCAGCTGAAAAACGTTTACTGCACATGAACTCGTTCATAGTTGTAAATTGTATTAGGTTATTCTGAAACATTCGCAGCTATACGCAAGTGGATTTCAGAAACTTGAGAAGAATGAAACTCTTATACTCACAAACGAATGAGCCACAGGATTACTAGCTAACATTGTATATTCCGTCTTTTTATACTTGCGACCATCCGTTATCTTTTTTTGCCTTTTCTCGATTTCGCTCTTGGTTCTTGATTGATGATACATCGCTGGAAATCGCTGTTGAGATGAAAATGACTGACATATTGTATAGTCGGCCACGATAGGCCAAAACATAAGTTCTTTTGTTTCTTAACACCTTTGTTTTGGGTTTTTACATACGAAAATAAGGCATGTTTGTAGAATCGATATGAAACAAAAGAATCATTCTACAAAAAAACGTCGTCTCTATTGCAGATATATCGGATTACATTACCGTCTTACGGTGCCTTACGTAAAGGTGATAAGGCTCTGTTATTTCTAAGAGACTCAGAGGATGCAGCACGTAAATCATAATTTCCAAAATTTGGATTTAGTGTGATACAAATGCATTCCAATGGAAATACACTTCATAAACTCACATGGAAATGGAAATACTCGGACACTCTTTGAAACATTAAGTGTAGCGTCGAAAATGCCTTGGCCCAAGAGGTTGATGGGGCTGAACATCCCTGCTGGCTGACAGCGCTATCTGACGTTTATTTTCGAAACTACTTTATATAGATTAAACTGTGAAGATTTAATTTATTTTATTGGAGAGCGTATAAAATGCTGTAACGTCCATTGAGAGATAAATAGTAGTAGTACAGAGGAAAAAGACTTCTTTTTGTATCTGTAAGTAGTTCTTTTTACATATCCTGTTTGCCTTGATATTACTTTTATTTCTATTATACATAAATAAATAAAATAGTAATTCCGTGCATAGATTCCCGTATGCTATTGATATATAATGTGAATAAAGATGATGGAACCGTTGATGTTCGGCAATTACAATAATTCTTAATGTGACAAGGTTTTGAATTTGCAATGTCTACGCTGAAGTAGGTAACGTGATTTTGATGATGAATCATTGGTTCTGATGATGAATATGTCTGAGATCCCTTGCCTTAATGTGAGAGGCCTTAGTTATGAGGGTATTGAGATTTTGTAGCTGTAGAGTAAAAAAAAAGTTTGTGCATCCCCCGACAAAAATAGCTGTTTAAGTTTAAATTTTGAATATACTTTTGCCCCACAACAACTGAACTTATCCTGATGAATGGGTAACTGATTGGAAATTGGAAATGAATTCGAGTTGCTAGAATTCTTTCTTGATGCGTGATTCCCTTTCTGATGCATCTTCTCTTGTCTTCCTGTTGATGGTGATTTTTTTATTTTACGAGCGCATATTCATAGTCAGTTTTGGCGCTCTACGAGATAAGTCATTTTATTTTTAACAGCGCAATATATTAAAGTTGCTTTTAATTCTTGATTCCTCCTCTCGATCTTTCCTATGCATCGCGCACGCGGGCTGTGTTTGGATCGCGTTCTGAACACTTTTGCCTAAAAAATCTGTCAACCGTGTTTAGCCAGTAACAGTGGCCAGGTATTTCTTAGGGATATACATACTCATCAGATAGGGCTTATTATTATTAATATTATTATTCGGTGTTAATTTATCTAAGAAGTTGGCTTTGCATTACTACAGGTCTCAAAGCATTCAGAAGAATACTGAGGCTATCTCATGTTGCTTGACGATGTTATCTACGATACCTGCAACCGTATTGTGTGCGAGAAAACATATTCAAATTGTTTCCTTTCACAGCATTGATAAAAATGATGAACGGATGCAGGCAATGCCAAAGCGTTATCTGCGAATGCATCAAATGTCAATGCTACTGAAATAAATGCAAAATTGTTCTAACATTGTGAGAATCGGCGAATTGAGGGGTCTAGTTTCAAAACACAACTTTTCCACCTTTGGAGAAAAATGAGATATTGGTTTCAATAAGGATCCGTTGCAGTTATGCGTCGTTCTGTAAAATGATTTGTAAGAAAACGCGATTTTTGTCCCTCCAGAAGGCTTCATAATAATGTGTTAATATCAGAACGTGATCTTTCCAAAATCTTCATTTCGTTGCCAAGTACGAGCTTTGCAATCCAGAAAATGTATCATTCTATAGAAAGCTAACTGGACTAAGCATTGATCAAGCATATACTGAAAATGATTAGTATTGTGAAAGTCAGCAGTTAGGAGTTGCTGATCTTCATATTTGATGAAAAATTTCACATGATATATTGTAATAGAAAATAAATAATTAACACACTTATAAAAATATTTAATGAAAACATGTTTGATTTCACGGAAAAAAGTTTTCACCAAAAATACAAAAAAATATTTAAACTGAATTTCTAAATGACACTTTTTCAACTTTTTAGCTCAACTTCATAATGACTAGATATTCCGGAATTATCTTATTCTATTGTTTTTACTTTCACTAGCCAAGGGCATTAATCCCAAACATTTAGCAGCAGAATGTTTTAAACAAATAACTGACATTTTCTTATTTTTCTTAAAACAGACTGGAATGAAAAAGTCTCATTTTGAAACTACACATTAATTGTTATCGGCCAACATTTAATTTTTACATGTGTTGATTGTTCCACGTGAGTTGAGGACTTTTTTGTTTAGTTTTTAAATTTCAAAAATTGTAATGTTTTGGTGTTCTCTCGGGCCAAGGCATTTTCGATGCGAAATTTTGTTTCCAAGAGTGTACATATTTAAGAAAAACAAAATCCGTTTTAAATATCAATGCTACATTTTCTTATATTATTGGACTGCACTAATTCTATCAGAAATTCGCTTTTCTTCCTCAAAAATTTGTTAAGGCGCAATCGATCATGATGTGATATATTTTTTACTTTTCATAACCACAGTTAATCTGTGTGTAGAGGGGACCTTTCCTCACTTGAAAAGTGAGCCTTTTCATCCATAGTTAGTGCACACTCTTATTAAGTCTTCCATATCTCTCTTGGATGCTCAAAACGAGGTGGTTTGTAATACATGCAGGTCAATTGATATTAATGTACATTCAGGCCTCTGTAAATTGTAGGTCATGATCATGGTTTCAGTCGAGTTCTGTAACCGCCAGTGAAAAAAAGACTTCTGAATCAAAACTCTGTTCATACCAGGGAATGGCAAATTTAAACGTGAAAGAATAAACAAAACGCTTAATTTACTTATTTGTTATATTTTATAAATACGTTTTGTACAAGCCGGTTCAGCCTATAAAATCAAGATGTTCATATTTTCAATTACAAACGTAGTTGTAAGTTTGTTTTAAAGCAAGTTGTACGTAATACTGAAAATTATATATTAGAGTACTTTTGTAGTTTTTAATAATAAAGTATAATTAATTATTTTAAATTAATGTACATTTTAGTTTAAAATAGCTTCAAAATTATATAATTACTCTATGGTACAACGTATTCTCAATGTGTAAATGAAGCAATTTTTGATGTAAGTTTACAATTCTTTCGACTTCGAGTTCTGAAAGTTGAACTTTTTACTTAGGTTTGGTATCACAGCGATCTAGCATGTGTTCAATTGTCAGATTTTTACCTGGTCCCCAAACAAACATTACAGTTGAAATTTTGAAAAAAATCTAAAATTCCAATTTTTAAGAGATACTTTATTTACCTACGATATTTTACAAAAAGTAACTACACTGTTAAGTGTAAAAGCACAGAAAAATTATGTTAATCATTATATTCCTTCTTTGAGAAAATACTGTCTGAAAATCGAATTTCGTTCATTCGCGTTCCATAGATTTGGTAGCAAATATTTACCAAATAAAAACATAGAAGGTATATAAATAATATTTTGATTTCTAGGACAGAGTTTATTAAATCCAATGCGTTTTATTCTAGAATGATAGAGCAACCCAGAACTGAGTAATTTAGAAAAGAGTATATGTACAAACGCGAAATATTGTGCACGATGTACAACAAAAATGGCCGCCATTTGTAATCTAAGTACAATAAAAAGATTTAAGGTGTTTTTGAACAGCCAATACATAAGGAAATTTATGAACAAAATATTAATTTTTTTCGACATAGTCGAACGACCAATTTCTTAAATTCTGTACCACTTAAAATGGAGATCTAAGATCATTTTAAACTCGTGAAACGACTTTTTGGATAGTACCTGATTACTGGAACGTTTATGTATCCGAGAAATATTGTTATGTGGAGGTTATACGAGAAAAAAAATACTTGTCAACCAGTAATACTTTATTCCCAGATGTTCAAGAATGGCGACGACTTTGCCGTATATTTCTACTGAACTTCATTTTATTTCAAAGTCATCTGTACTACTGATATTTGATATGCTTGGTAATTGTTTTCGTGCAAACTTTGCAGTGTATACAAAGGAAATATGACGATAATAAAAAAAACGAAAATGTTGCTGGATAGAAAATTACCCCAATTATGCATCAAGCAGATCAAGGCAAAAATGTATAATTTTGTAATTTTGTATATTTTATAACGAAGTAATCAGTCGCAGAAACAACTCAAATCACAGATTCAGGCAATATAAATCAGAAGCTGTGCTTGACTCATAAATTCCAGTATTTGGACCACGAAAGGAGGCATTATTTAATAGTTTTCGCTTGTAATCTAGAAAATTAAGGATTCTGTTTGAACCCTAATACATTTTTAGATTTTAAGTCTTCTGAGTACACACACTCCAAAGAGCGGAGGACGGCTGAAGCAGAAACGTGCAAAATCTATGTATGATTGAATTGGCTCTTTGATTTTCTGTAACTAATTATATGAGCGTTAATTATTTCTGTTTGTTTTAAATGGCTTAGCAGTACGTATGCAAACAGGGTCTGAATGATATGAAATATAGCTCAGGGTCTGACTGAGAGAAGTTCATTTTCGAAATGTTTCTGATTTCCCTTCCAGACTAAAGAATTACTATGTGGAGATAGTCCAGCGTGATATATTTAATACAAAAAAATATGGAAAAATAGCGGGAGAACACAAATGCTTTATTTTCTGCATAACATCTTTCTTTTCTTAAGCTTCCAATTATGTAGTGCTACAATAGTGAAACTGCACTAGCGTGCGAAGTGCATTAGCGAATTGCCTGCTAAATGATGGACAATTCATGCCTCGCTCTCCGAAATATACTGGCGCAGCTTGTGGTCCTTGCGAGGCCCGGCCGTGTAGGTGGACGACGGGGCGATCCTGGCTTTGACGCAGGACAGGGGCGACAGCAGCGCGGTGCGCATCCTCCGCAGGAGCGGCCACTGCCTGAGCGCGGGGGCGAATCGGCGTTGGAGCGGCGGTGCCGGTGCCGGTGCCGGCGACGGCGGCGGTGGCGGCGGCGACGCGTCGTACCTCCCGTACAGGGCTCGCCCCTCTGTACACCCCGCACTTTGGCCTGGAATGCTCCGCGTCTCGTGCCTTTCGTCCGCATAGCGCACGTCGTCGGGCTCTCGGAAGCGCTGCTGCTGCTGGTCTCGCGCGAAGGTCTCCTCGGAGATGTCCGAAGGTCGCGCGGACGTCGAATAGCGACGCGTTGGGGTGACGCGCAAGCGCCGAGAGTCGACCGAAGGAGACCTGTGGCTGCGACGCGAAGCTGCCGACGGCGTTCGGTTGAGGCGCGCTCGCTTCGCTGACGGTGGCGCGTACCTCTGGCGCTGATCGGCGGATGCAAGCTTCTGTGCGCCGCGCGAGTCCGCTGTGACGGGCGTGCGGCCGCGGCGCGGGGTGCCCGTGGGAGGCCGGGACGCGCTGCTCGGGAGGCGCTGAAGGGGCTCGGGAGGCGATCGGTCGCGAGGCGAACCCGCTGTTGCAAGCCGCTGGTCGCTTCGAGGGCCATCCTCCCGTCTGCCGTCCCTTGACCGAAGTGTTGCAGCTTCCGGAATGCATGGCACCTTTCTGCAATCTGTTGGTGATATCTTTGGTAGTTGCTGCCTTCTATGCGTGGATGGCACCTGTTCCACTACTGGACGACTGCTCTGTTCGCGACCTTTCGTCGTATCAGTGGGATCTTCTTCGCTCTCGACGGACTTTCGACACGTTTTGGTCACAACAGATGTCGTTTTGACTTGAGGTGCCTTGCTGGGCGAGGGTTGAGCGTGGTTTGTCTTCCGCGCTCCGGTTGCAGGCTGAGCCAGAGATGAACCGCTCGAAAGACAAGAGCTCTGGATGCTTTCTGCAGAGTCCACAGCAGGCTGCTGGACTGCCTTTGCCCGCCTTGTCTTTCGCAATTTTCGTATCGGAGACGTGGCCGTTGTCGTCGTCAAAATTCTCTTTTTGCGAGCTTCGCGCGTTTTCTTCGCCCCCACAAGTTCATTTGTTGGAGACTCATCTTGACGTCGAGCATCTCGCCTTGCCCGCCTCTTCGATACAGCAGGCGGCGTCTTCTTTTCAGGGACCGCCGACGTGTCTGCGGGCGTATGCTTATGACTCCGGCGCTTTGAAGTGCCATCAGGCTGAAGTTTGTGCGCGAGTCGCGAGCGAGGTCCCAGTTTGGAGCGGGAGTGTTGCGTGATGCCCGTGAGTGAGCGCACCACTCGCCGCTTATCGACGTTTAATCCCTTGCGAAGGTGTAATTTGGCAATGCCTGGAGCAATGCTGATATGCCTCTTTCCACCCAATGACAGGTTCGGAGCGCACCGTTTGACTGCTGAAGTGTGCTGTTGAATTCTCGTTGGGCTAAATTGCGACTTTCTCTGAGCTCGGCGTGTTGTGTGGGACGTAAGTAGGGGTGACTCTTTTACATATTCATTTGGTCGTTGGTCCTGCCTCTTCTCCCGAATATCAGATGTAACTGAAATATCTTGTAAACGTATTGATGGAGATGTCTGTATTTCCTTTGAGTGTTTGCTGTTTGATATTTTTTGGTAAACTTTTGATAACTCTTGTTTACCTGAACGTTCGGGTGTTACGTGTTCTTCGCCAACAATTAAATTGTCATCTAGTTTGTGGTCATGAGTCACGTGAGTTCCGTTTGGTTGTCGGCATAATGATACAAAACGCGGGTCAACTGTAAAATTACTCTGGACATCCCACTTCTTGTCGCAAAGAAATTGTCGAATTCGCAACATACCAATGTTCAGCTCATGTCGAGTCTTCATATTGCTATCTGTTAAATGAGTTTTTGCTGGAAGAGTACTCTTGTCTTTTGCAACTAATAAGTCATCTTGTCCACTTATCTTGGAGCGGCGTGGAATGTCTTTGACTAAAACAGAAGATATGTTAACGTAAACTTCGTGTTTATTATTGAAACAATCAAATCCGTGTTTTCTTTCATTTCACTTCTCAGTTTATTACAGACGAAGAATTTTCAGTCCAAAATATAAAATAATTTAAATGCACTCTAATGTTATGTAATGTAATTGTTATTTTTGCTCTGAATTTAAATGCGCTTGAAGTTGACACACTGATTTGCGACAGAAAATATTACTCATAGAAGTATGAGTTACGCTCTTTTGGAGTAAGGTGAAATAGTTTCAAATTACAACTCACAGAAGTAACGTTTCAATTAAATGTTTCTGTAGGTCACTTGGCATTATTTCTGTAACCATCTGTCAAAGTTTAATTTTACTGAACATTGAGTAAAAAATTATCAGTAATGTTATATAAATGAAAATATAATTTCTCGATCTCAAATTATTTGCCAATTATCTGTTCTTCAAGCAGTAGGAAATGAAAGATGTTGATTAAAGACAATGTTTGCCAATTTTACCATTCCATGAAAGGTATTAAATGAAAAGCAAACGTGACCCACATTGACCTTTAACAGAAGCAGGCATTTAGAACTTTAAAAAAGAAACCATGAAAATATAATATTATAATCGAGACAGTGAAAAAAATAATAAAATAGCAAATCTATATTTAGATCTCAGCAACAATAAATGTTCCTTAGGATGGAAATATTAATCTGTAGAGCATTTAGATAAACAGTACAATTTCGATCATATTTTAATGCGTATATTTACTATGGTTGCTTTGACTAATAATTTTCATGTATTAATTTTGATAAAAATCCCTACCACTGATGGAACAAAACTACTGTTATTGTGTTTTTCTACCAATGGGCACAAGTGAAGCACGTAAATGTATTTAACATGATATACACACCTTGATAGCTAGGAGTGATTGGAGTGGAAGGCGACGGCAATGGGGCAGTATTTATAAATTTTGTATCTGGGGTGGACGTCGGCATGGATGCCGTCTGAGGCATCGGTGGTGCAGTCGGGTGTGACGTCGGAGCGGGCATCGGATTGACAGAGGGCGTCTCTGTGTGTGTTGCGGCGGGCGTCGGCATCACTGGTGACGTCGGCGGTGATGCCTTCGGTGTCTGCGCGGCTGCGGTTTGCGCTGTTGCTGTCGACATCGCTGGGAACGGCACTGGCAGCGCCACTGCGGTAGGAATTGAGGCGAACGGGATGAAGGCGGCGCCTGGCAATTGTTGCGCTAGTGTTGGCGAAGACAGTGACGGCAGAATGGGGATATGCGACAGAGCCGAATACGGTGAAGGAGTTGACGCTATCGACGACATTAATGTCGGTGTCGATGGACTGGATGTTGATAGTGACATCCCCGATGGCGCAAGCATTTGACCTCGCATTATCAGTCCTGGGAGGCACTGAAAAATGAAATTATTAAAATGAGTATAAGATTAAAGGGAGAATAACAGACTTTTGAAGAAGTGTATCACGACGGTTGAATATGATAGTCTAAATTTGTGAAAACATGCTCAGAAGTTAAAATAAAAGTGATTTTAATGTGTTACGATCATTTTTATCTGAAAATTGGTCTTCACTTAATCACACTGGTCAACACGTTTTGCCACAGGCAACATTCTCTTGGATCCTGTAGTTTTTTTAAATTATAAATACTGTCTTGATTTCAAAGTTTTGCTCAGATGTATAATTTGGGAGATATTATTAATATTTGTATTAATTTTTGCAATTATTTTCATTAATATTCTATTGTCTGTTTATATTAAAAATATACATAATAGATGTAGGTAGTTTACGGATCTGTTAATTTTTTTGTATTTTGCTTTTGGTGAGGGCCAGAGTCTTGTCAGAACTTGTGGTAGTCATCCATATTAATTTTGTGGGGATTTTCTTTAGTTTTTGAACTTCCCTACATCACTATGTTGGGATTTAATGTTCTCAATTTTTCAGCTTGTAACTTAAGTATCTCAAGTGAATCATAAGCTTCACTTAAGTATCTCAAGTGAATCATAAGCTTCACTTAAGTATCTCAAGTGAATAGTAAGCTTCACTTAAGTATCTCAAGTGAATCGTAAGCTTCAGCTGTTCTAATTGTGAAGGTCTTCCAATACCACCTTACCCAGTATTTATTGGAGACATAGACAATTGAAGTTCTGCAATGTATTAGAATTCCTACAAGTATCATTAAAACTAGCGCGTTCCAAGTTTTGGCGTTTCCATGACCAGAGCTTTACTAGATGACAAATGCTCCATTAAAGCTTGTTATTACGTGCGTTTATTCTAGCGTTTAGCTGCTAGCGTTTATTCAGTGGAGAGAAAGTCATGGAACGCTTCGCAAAAAAATAGCGATTTTTTGGCAGAAGACTTTTTACTGGGCCCTGGTTACCAAAAAGTGTATGAATCCAGTTGCTAAATTTAGAAAACAAATTTTCTATCACGTGGTGTTGCCAGAATCCAAATTTTTTGGGTCCTTGGTACATAAAAATCAAATGACAAAATGTCTGTCCGTCCGTCTGTGAACAACGCTAGCGGCTAAACCGTTCAGCCTATTTTCTCCAAAATAGATATTCCCCTATCATTCTGGCTGATATCCGGCCCCTTAAAGCCCCTGGGACTATTTTTCAAAATTTTAAAAAATGCACCATCGTTTGCGATTAAATTTTTTTGTTTGATAGTGTGAAGATTGTTTAAAAGAATACTGCAGGTCTCATGTTTGTTAAAAACTCTAATTTCTCAAACATTGAAAAAAAGTCAAATTTTTTGCGGCGTCTTCCTACAAGTATAATTATGAAGGTCGTGTGTTTCTCCTTATTGAAAACTGTTCCTTAAAGATATATATCGAAATAAGTTCATGTACAATTTTTCGAAAAAATTGAGTACTTGTTGTGTAATTTGCGTGCTGTTTTAGCACCACCGTAAGTGTTAGATATCTAATGCATTCCTTGAGTGATTTTAGGCACAAAGTATTGAAGTAATAACCAGCTACAACTCCAAAGAGCAGCAGAGGTTCGAGAAGCACCCCAACTATCAGGTGCTTCACTTGTTGGATAACAGGAAAAAAACAGACGATTATTAAGAAGCACATCGATAGATATTACTATGAAATTCAGTTGAGTTTCCTTAGGGTAACCGGGAGAGGTGGCTTAGGGCATCAACTGATGTCATTGCAGTGCCTCTACCTGGGAGATTCTCGACGCTGGTTAGATAGCTAGGTCTAATTGTGGCTAGATTTAGCCTCGTGATTGTGGTGGGATGAATGGATAATTCCGAATTGTCATCTCCACATGTTTTTATTCTTATTTGTCCGGTAAAGCTAAGTTTCAGTCATATGGTACTTTTCAGTCAATATGTTGCCCCAGCCTTAGTGATAGGGGAAAGTGCCTTGGTTACTCCGCTGCGCCGATGTACCTCGAAGTGCCGCGGGGTCGCGCCGAACTGCGAGTGCTGCGAGAGCGAGCAGCTGAGCACGATCTGACCGTGGCCCGACACGTGCCACTGCGAGATCCTGAAAGCGGTGAGAGCACAAGTTAGTTTCAGCACCGGCGGCAGTGGGAACAGTTTATTTAAGTGTGTCTCGGCGGTCTACTCCGTGGACGCAATCGCTTATTTCCCTCACAAGACAGACGCGAGAGTTGTAAGATTTCTACGAGAGAGCCGAAAAGAGGGCGAGACTCGTGACTAGGGGCGGATTGTAATGAAATGTCATTTTTTCTCTTCACTTTAGAAAAATGCTGTTTAGTATAGATATTCATTTTATGTTATGTCAAAACGACCCATTTTTATACGTATTTTTTGCCTTGTTCGTCCATTTCCCCGAATATGTAATTTTTAACCTTCGGACGAAATTTTTGTCTGATTTTATCGCTTTGAATATCATTTTAATGGCATTTACTTTAAACAATATTTACGAGGTGCAACAAATATTCATCATAGATTTCCTGAGTAGCCTTAGATTTCTTCGCTCATATATTGTAATGTCAGTAGTTGCGAGTACTACGTAGGTTCCTGAGACGTTTATAAGCGCCATTGTCAGTTAGGCCGATTTCGCTATAAAGACAGTGATTTTCTTTCAAAGAACCGTCGAAACCAAAAGTTTGCCAGCAGAAAGGAAGAAGCTTCAATTACATCAGTATCTCATCCAACAGCTTGAGCTGTTCATCTGAAGTGATTTTGATCAATTTTTCACTTAGTTTTTCTTTGTTTTTTAGGGCATTTTAAGAGCACTTTATTGATCATTTTTGTCAATGTTTTACGTCATCAAAATCCGCTCCCTGTTCATGACAGTAAGTGAGGGTGGACTTCCTAAATGACCTCGACCACCAACATTTATACTGCCTAGTACAGATTTAGATAGGGAAAGATTAAAATTTTAAGGAGCAAGTGTGACAAACTTGTTACAATAATATTGAAATATTGAACAAAAGTGATACGAATAAATATTAAAATAAAATATTTGAAATTAATGACAAAACAGTTTATTATGCATATGGACTAAAATAAATATTGTTCAATTAATCATCGTAAGTCGCTATCCGGCGGGGCTCCGAAACTTGTACTCGTACATTAGTCCCAGTGGCGTAACGTTCGGACCGCAAGTTCCGCATTGCGGACAAACCCAGGTACAAGAGGGACCGTTTTTAGGGGTTAGTTTTATTATTTAACGTACTTACACTACTTGTGTTAACTTAACACATTTATAAAGGCGTCCGGATAAATGTTTTGCGGGCGGGCTAGCATTTATTTCTTTGCACTACTGAGTAGTCCACTCCAGGATACGCCAATATTCGCGGTAATAAGGCATTTTGATATATATGTAAATTATTTCACGACATTCCTTCTAATTAAGTGATTAATTTTTAATAACAAAAATAGAGTAACTGTAAGCTACATAGTTATAAGCACATGTGACTACCACTCGTAACTTACTTTTAATCTGATATATTTTTGGTGTCATTTATAGTTTTAAAGACATTTGATTATTGATATTATATTATTTTAAGTATTGTTTTTTATTTTTTTTTATTTTTTCAATCAAGATTGTAAATTTAGTCTTGTCCATTCATTTCATCATGCATTATGCTTTTTTCACAATTATTGCTCATTATTTGAGATGTAGATTTATAAATTGAATTACGTGTTCGTGCATTAAATAAATACAGTTCCTTATGTACTAAGCATTTTTGTTTATAACTTTCTTAGCCCTGAGATATGCTATTCGGGGATATGAATAATTTGCAAACCACTTATATTATGTTTCACTTGTTGAAATCGATTATATAAATTACAATTATTGTTGTATTGCCGCCTCCGTCGTCGTCGTTGTTGTTGATATCGTTGTCGTTGTCACTGCTTTTGCCGTTACTGTTGTTGTGGTAGTTGTTACCTGAGGGGCCAGGAGTCCCGGCCGTCGCAGAGGGAGACCGCCACGCGAGGGCCCACCCCGCGGTGCAGCGCCTCCTTCGAGTCCGCGCGCCCTTTCGCCTTCGCCTCCTTCCCCTCCGCCTCCGTCTGCGTCTCGGTAGTCGCCTTCGCCTTCGACACTTTCGGTTTTGCTGCGTATGTTGCACCTTCCTCATTTACTTTGCAGTTGCCAATGGGGATTTTCGAATCTTCCGCCGTCTCAATTTTTATTGCTGATTCGCCCATCGCATTTATTATCCTTTTATTTTCAGATGTAGTTTTTACAGGCGGTTTTGCTTTTAATTCCGTTTTTAATTTTGTTTCATCATGTTTCTTGGCGTTCATCTCTTTTGTACATGGAACTTCTTCCGTTTCCTTCGACACAGTTTCACTCTTAGTTGGTTTAGAATTGTTCAACTGGACCGTCTCATTTTTGTCTGTTTTAGTTCTAACCTTTTTTTTAGCAACCCCTTGAACTTTTACTTTCGCCTTCGTTTCTGTCTTTTGAGGTTTTTCAAAGGGAGTTTCCGATTCCTGTAATAATAGGAAGTTGTAATTATTAAAGAATTAATTAGTGCAAAAATACTATATATCAACGTATTACTATGTAAATTGTATGTAATTTAGATCAGCATTTGAAAGTAAGGAAGAAGAGATGGTCCTTAATAAAAAATATATTTTTAATGTCAATGAAGCGGAGTTAGTTTAATTATACACGTCGTCACATTATTATAATTATTTTGTTTTTCTTACTTTGAATACCAAAATTGAGAGGTACTTTCAAGAAGTTATCCAAAGCATCCAAACGATTTAGTCGCTACCGAAAGCCTCGCTTGATCTTATTCTCTTCAACATGCATAATTGCCAGCGTAATGATTCGCATAAATACACCCTCGATAATACATTTGATAAAATTAATTTCTTTCTAATTCATAGACATATTTTGTGAACATACACAGTGCTGGGTTTTGAGATATCAAAGTCTCCGAAGAAGACATTTCCTGTGGATTCTCCCCCCCCCCAACTTCCACCCAAGTCATGGTCGTGCAAGCGGAAGCTCTTGGACCCCGTTCCTCACCTGGGGAGCCGCGGCCTTGGCGGCGGCGCCGAGCTCCGCGGCGCGCTTGCTGCGCGGGCCGGTTTTGGCGTGGGCGTGGGCGTGGTCGAGGCGAGCGGGCGACGGCCGCTGGCGGCGGCGCGAGCGGACCATCTCCTCGACGCTCTCCGCTCCGCTCTGAGTCAACCACGAGCTATCTTCCTTGAGGATGTGGCCTGCGGACATGTGCGTTGCAAGGGGTGGGTGGGTGTGCAAGTGCTTTTATACCTGGAGATGGCGGTCTCTCCCCTCTGCTGGATGATGAGGTCGGGCTCCGACCTATATCTCGGCTTGCGGAGGATGTACCTCTCCAGATATCTCTCCCAGCGGGGCACCGCTCCTCACGAGCCAAGCTCTCGTCTCCCGACATGTGTTGCAGTGTAGTGCGTGTAAGTAACGTTTCTAATTAAGGAGATGTAGACAGAAAAGGGAAGAGGAAGGAAAGATCGCGCTAGCTCCATTATCCAACTGCTCCGGCCTTCGACTGGTATTGGGTGGACAAACTACAAGAGACTACGGATCAGAGCTGGTGGACGCAGAAATTTGCGTTTGAACAGAGCCTGAATTCGATCTAGCTATTTAGCTATTAAAATAGGTCATCGGAACTCTAACCTAGGACCTCCTAGAGTCATTGGCAATGATGGCACTCGAGTAAACGCAGACGGTCGTCACAAGGGGGTAGACGACTTAAAAGCGTACACTAGAATTTATCAATATCTCGAATTAAGAAAAACAAGTTGTACCTATTGAGAACAATGCACTAAATGACATGCCATTGTGGCTATTTCCATTAAATCTTACAATTTTACAAGAATTGAAGATGTACATTTTTATAATTTTATATTTAGTCTATCCGAAGATTAAACAATATTAACTCCGCTGCTTCCTACTTCATGATCACGTTCGTTGATTGGTGTTGAATCTAATGTCAGCAGCTCATTTCCCCGGTGGAAACGATAGGTAGGTGCTCGCTCTGGAAGTGCCACGTTCACATAATGTAAAAGCAAATTGCGATATTAGGACAATGTAAAATACAAACAGGAAGTCATAGTAGTTATTCTAGGGAACTCCAGGTCTTTTCCCTGGCTTTGCGTGGTGCAGATGCCGTCCTCTAAATAAAACTCTTGAAACGGCGCTGCGAAACAAGCCTGACGAACAAAGTACAACTCTGAAATTAGCGGAAAGTTTTTCTGAACTTAAATTTATGTGTACAGCTGAAAAAGAGAAATATATGAAACGAAAATTAACTATTACTGTTTCCTGATGCTTTTACGTTTTCACTATGGGGCAGGGTAAATGGGAGCCGCGGGCAGCGCCTTTGTGAGAAGAACTGCACAAGCACCGGCAGTGGAATTTGCATTAATATGGGTAAGGTAGCAGAAATTGACAGCTCAACGTCATATTTGTGTCTGTCACTTTATTACTAGTTTCAACGATAATTTGAATATATTCACATTTAACTTCCCTATTATACAGTTGACCGTATTAGGATCTCATTATTGGCATTTGAAATTTGATGTTTTAGAGACAACGTGAATGACATAGACCACATGAAGTATTTAAAAATACAATATGACCAGCACAAGGCACCATTTTTTGTCTAAACGTTTGACAAATTTTCTTATGTGAGGTATACATAAATTTGTATTTATATTCTGTATGCCATATGGTATATAACATCATTAAGAAATAAATTTGACAGATAATAGGCTCCAGTTTGGCTACGATAATGTTCATATCTCAGTGCAACATTTTTGAACGATGATGGCGGGCAGTTGGATGATTTATTTAAACCAACTATTTGTTCTTGTCAACCCTCCGCGATGACTGAGTAAGTCTCTCGCCACCTTCAGAGTCGGCCAGTCCCTGTGGCTGCCCCTCGTAGGTTACTCGCGCTCTCGCTTGTGTCGTAGTCGTCCACAATTTTGTCATGTCAACTCCATCTTTTCCATTCCATTCAGATGGAAAGCGACTCTCGGGACACTTAATTCAACAGTGTTATTAAAGGGGTAACAGACGGTCACACCATCTTTCACTTCCTGTTCTTTTCTCTCCAGGGTCTTTTAGTTACGTCTGCGCGCATCCCCCCCAAACACATACATATTGGTTTTGCGAACCTCATCGATGACGTCATACACTCGTCCTTCTTGCGTCTACCCGCGTCCGTGTCACTAAAGAGATCTTGAGTCTTCTCCACGACAGTACTCATAGAGAGCTTGCTGAGTTCTTTCTTTTGAAGAGAGAACTACTCATGTTTTATCATGTTTTGTCACCTATGTGTTGTCACCTATCATGTTTTGCTCGGCTTTCTCATTAGCCTTTTCAACTCGTGAATCTGGTCTGATTCGTTCTCGTTGCATGTCTTAGAAAACGTGACGCGAGGTTTCCCGACTTATCCGACTATATCCATGAACACGTCTTCGTGCGTTAGTTGTTGTAAATTGCCATACCTGGGGGAATCGCCACATTGTGTCTCCAGATAGAATTCTGGACGTTGCACATCATGTCACCCGCTAGGATTTTGGACGTCACATATAATGTCGTCTGCGGTGCTCCCTGCGTTGGATATCCTTTCTACTGGCGAGGGCTGCTTGTATCGCATGTGCGTTTCTTAATACCGTTCTTCCTCAGTCACAATGGGTTGTAGCATGCTCATTCGCTGACGTCGAATGATCAAGATTTTGTTGTCTGCAAGGTGCAGTTTGATTTCTGCGATATGCATTGTCGATGATTTGAATATTGCATTGACGAGTTTTGATGTCGGAAACGTCCTTTACGTGTCATGTGGTATCGTAACTTCATTCCCTGTGGGACCACATATAAGAGTTCGACGGGGACCGTGAATCTCCCTGTCAGGTTTCCTAGATTCCGGAGGTACTCACGTCGACATCTTTAAGGAGGAGGCAGTTAGGAGAGGGGTTGGGGCACCCTGCAACCCGGCTTTTAGCCCGGGTAGCCGCTAGTTGGCACTTGGCGTCGTATCAGTGCCAAATACTCATGTGTTATTGTGGAGGGATACGTCCCAGCGCATTGTAAGTGGCGCTGCATTTAACTCCGGTGCTTTCCTGGAAAGCTGGTAGCTCTGAGCCCCAGAAGGGGCCCATCCAGGCTTAATTGGAGAGGTTCCCCTGAAGGGTAACTGTGTTCCGGCGGGATCTGGATTCGTCCCCAAAAGTGTTCTTGTGCGCCTGTGGGACTGTAGAGAAGGGTTAACGCCTAGGTGCTATCATGGGGAGCAGTCTCCATGGTAGACCAAGGAAGTGTGGATATAGTCAAAACGTTTTACCGACTTTACGATTTTGATTCTTAACGTTATAAAAAGTAAACAGATGGACATTGGTCTTTTATTCAGTATCTTCCTCCGCCGGCAAAGTAATGTCAGATGGTGTATCAGTGAAGTTTCATATAGTGTCTAATTAGAGTTTTTAGATAATAAATGGCTTTCATGCTCGATCCTAAATTTTCTGAGGGCGCGAGCTGCCATTTCAAGTCTAGTTGAGAGTATAGTCCATGAATTGAAATAAACAACTAGTAGTGTGAACAAGAGTGCAAATATCTTAATTAAAGGGTAATTAAAACTGTGTTTTTAGTATATGTATTCAAAAGTAGCAAATTTCATTCAAGACGCATCATTTCTTTTACAGGAAATGCCAAGATAATTTCATTGCAAATAGCGCATTCTTTAGTTGGCCACCTACATAGACGACCATTTTCTCTGCAACCATATGTGATCGTTTAAACAAAATTTCAGAGCATGCACAAAAATTGCTTTCAAACTGTTCTCGCTCTTGTGCGGGAATGAATCAATGGCAAGTGCCCACGTTTAAGTTGAAAGTGCGGCTGGGATTGCGTACCGAGGATCTGCTGTCGGACGGAGGAGTTGGAGCGCGCGCTGGAGGACGAGAGGCTGCCCTTGGAGCAGGCGGCGAGGCGCTTGAGCTTGCGCAGCGCCCTGCGCGGGCTGCGCGCGATCTTCTGCGCGCGCGCCGTCAGCCCCGAGCGCTGCTGGTCGGGCCACGGCCGCCGCGCAGCCGGCGCCTCCGGGGCCGCCTCCGCCCTGCCGCACACACGGAACACTCTCCTCCAGACTCTCCTCGACGCACGTTTTCGCTTTATCGCTCTCAGAGCGGGTTTGCACGCTTCCTTTTGACGGCGCCGGCTCCCGCAGAGTGAGTCCTGCGAGTGCTCTCGGCTTTCCGAGTGACGTCGCCCAAGTGTCAGACATTGGTACGAGCACTACAGCCTTCGACGTGGCGTCACTAGTTTTAGCTGGCGTCACTAGCCACTAGATGGCAAATTTTAGCCAAACATCGTACATCGGTACTTCGATATGTCACCGAAAGGTTATCGATGTTGATGAAAACATCAACAAAAACATAGATGGTTAAAGTATCGATGAAACATTTCGAAGTAAAAATGACCTGTTTCTAATAAGGTGCATAACTCGTCGTTAGTTTAAAGTATATTGTACTTCAAATTTAACTATCATCTTAATTTTCTAATTGTATTAATATGTAGTCAAGGTTCAAATTACAGTTTAACGATATTACCATCTACAAAATAATAAAAAATGTAACCACACTGGTGAAAGGTTGCGAAGAGCAAAAGGTCTCCTGCCACCTGGAGATCGACAACAGTGACACTTGTCAATGGCTGTTGATTGTAAGCAATTCACAAATGAAATAGACGCTGGGAATTTTATTTCTATCGTAAGAATTCGACACTTCGATGACGATGAGAACATCTATGTTTCCGTTCAAATGTATCAATCTGAAGAAAACATCAATGACCAAACATAGACGTTATAATATCGATGTTTCTGCTCGAAAACATCGATGTGTAAGAACCTTGCCATCCGTAGACGTCACTCGAACAGTCAAGGGCACTCGCTTCCATTCGACGAGCGACTTCGCAGTTTTCGCAAATGCGCGTTTGCGTGTTGTAGCTTCTGAAATCCAGGAAGTAACTCTGCGCATGCGCGCGCGCGTTCGCTTAAATGTGTTGTCAAAAGCCGACGCATGTAAAAACATTGGCGTAAATAATGACCATATCGGTTGACGCGACCGAAACCAAAATTATCAGACATAGCATGGGCGCGGTGAGTGAATATGTGGACGCTTCATGAACAGTGACGGCGATATTATGGTTTTTATAAACAGCTTATGCCTGACGATAACGCTAGACGTTCATTGGATGTTGCTACAGTATACAATAATTGGATTTTTCTAACCATGTAAATATGAACATGAATGCCTGGTGTTGAAATGTCACCGCAAAATCTTGATGCAGTGTTACTCCATGGAGCCTTTCCGAACGGCGCACATATACGAAATTAAGTAGGAACAGGAGCGTAAGGCGGTTGCTGTTCGTATTCACATTCATCGTTGAGCGAGTTCAATTTGAATGAACAACTTGGCACCGTGATTTACATTACGATTACTTTTCATTGCGAATGGAACTACGTGAACCTTCTACTTAATCGCTGTTAGTTTCCTCATTATGCATTATGCATTATTACCTGTGCAATTCGGAACTACACAATTCTGAACAGAAGGAATATTACGATAATTATTTGTGACTGAGTGTCGTTTGAAACGGGTAGCAATTATTGGGGCAATTAAACGGGTAACTATTACGCGTAGAATACTGCGAATAATTTCCTACTACTTCTTCACTCATCTTGTGAAACATTCTCTGCCGCTGAAAAGGTGCGTGGAATTCAAAATTATAATTTATGAAGATTATATATATATATATATATATATATATATATATATATATATATATTGCCTCTTTCAAGCCAAGACATTTTTGTGCTTCAAATTCTTGAAACGTGTTTTGTGGGGGAATTCTGGTACAATGTAGAAAATTCCGAAAAACGAGCCGTTTCCTACCAATATAAAGGCATGTCGACTGACACCGAATATTGGACCGGGAAAGGTCAAACCGTAAGTAATGGACCATGGGTCGGCAACCTTTTTGTAACTGCGGGCTACAATATCAAACATACAATAGTTCCCAACTCTTTATTGTACCGATTTAAAACATGAAGTTACAATTAAATAATTTTACTAGTGCTATGTCAAAATGAGCTTGGGATTATTGTACAATAAAATAGGCTAAGCTAGTAGAGGTTCTTGTATGCTTACAGATAAAACTGACACAGGGAAACTGTGTGAGAATGACTTTTTCGTATATTTCACTGTTTTTAAAAATAGAGTTGTAGAATGCCAAAAAATCATGATTTATTTTTCAGAAGAACAGCGGAGGCCCTTCCGGTCGTATGTGATGCCTTCGCGGGCCACAGGTTTCAGAACCCAGCTCTAACTTTTACACTCTTGGACACACGTAGGTTACCTGTCAAACCGTTCAATTATATGCCAGAGTATACAACTAAAAACGAAATGTAAGGGGTTTAAAATGGTTCCAGAGTTTGATTGATTTATGTTTCGTGATCTCTTTCAAGAAATTGACTTCTGTAATTAAATCATTATTTTTTTCCAATTAAAAAAATATCATATTGATTGCAGATTTTACGCGTTTATCTTAGTATTGTAATTATTTATTGCGTCGACATATAATTAACACGAGAGCAAATTCATAATCATCAGCACAATTGAAGTGTATATGGTGTAATGAACCAACAGTTCATTACATTACACAAAAAAAGGAAGAAAATATTTTGTCAATTCTACAATCCTAGATGTAGGTTACCATTGTGTTTCGCTACACCATTCAATTAAGAAATTACTCACTCCAAAGCGGGTGCAAATCTTGCTGGCGAGTGCGACGGCGTCTCTGGCGGTGTGAGAAACAGCGATTCCGACCGCGATTGACAGGGCAGCTGTGACGAAGAAGACTGTAACGATAGCGCTGGCGACTGCTTCTGCAACGGTAATGATTGTTCCGAAGGCCGATGCTCGGAAAAGGACTGGAGCGAGCGCTGCGGCGATGGCTGAAGCGAATATTGCTCCGTGCGCTCTGGCGAGAGCTGTGGCGAGCGCTGCACCGACTGCTGCGGAGAGAGCAACGGCGACTTTTGCGGCGTGCGCGCTTGCGACGTGTGAGACGAACTCGCTGGTGTAGGCGGTGGAGAAGGCGATGGTGCGTATGGTGGTGGCTGCTGCAGCGAAAGCTGTGACGAGTTCTGTGGTGTAGGCTGTGGAGATTGCCGATGCGAGTGCGGGGGCAAATTTTGCGCTGAATGCCCTGACGACTGTTGCGGCAAACGCTGCGGATATCGCAGTGGCAACCGCTGCGCCGACTGACGCGGCGAGGTCTGTGGCGAACGCTGAGGCGACTGCGGTGGCGATTGCAGCCGCTGCGCCGAAGGCCGCGGCGACCGCGTAGGCAAATTTCGCGCCAAACTCCTCCGCGGCTGTCGAGGCGAACACGGCGGCGAGCGCGGCGGAGACGGCGGCGGCGACAGCTGCGGCCAGAGCTCCAGTAAATCCTCTGGCGAGCGCCGCGACGCCCTGTGCGGCGAGGGCTCGAGCCACGGCGCCGAGCGCTGCTGTAATCTCTTGAGCGTCCACGAGGGTGAGGCTTCGGGCGTCTCCCAGGACACGGCGGGCGCGAGCGGCGAGGAGGCGGCGCAGGTGAACGCTGGCTGCTCGCAGGGCAGCGAGTTCGGGTAGAGCGGCAGGCGGCGCGCGATGAGCACGCGCTCCTGGATGAGGCGAGAGCTCACCCAGGGCAGCGGCCAGAGCGTGCGGGGCGGCGACGCCGCGCGCGGAAGCGTGTGCACCGCCAGCGAGTCTCCCGATTGGGGCGTCTGCCGGCGACACGCATGCGCTGCGCAAGTCACACACGCAGACGGACCGTCAGGGACTACCTGCGAATGCCCATCAGGGAGTATGGCCTAAATCGAAACTCAGTTGAATCAACACTATGAAGGAAGAGGGACCGCTGCGAATACTCCCGAACTACGAACTCTACACGCTACAGATAGTCACTGGGAGTTGGAAATGCAGCGCACATTTATCAATATATTTGTACTTTTATATATAAATGCGTACACGCATGCATATTTACAGCCTTAAGGAAGATTCAATGTCGGGACAAGTGTGCGGAACGATATCGGTGCCTATGCGACGCGGAGTCTGTTTGTGCGACGCGGAGTCTGTCTGTGCGACGCGGAGTCTGTCTGTGCGACGCGGAGTCTGTCTGTGCGACGCGGAGTCTGTCTGTGCGACGCGGAGTCTGTCTGTGCGACGCGGAGTCTGTCTGTGCGACGCGGAGTCTGTCTGTGCGACGCGGAGTCTGTCTGTGCGACGCGGAGTCTGTCTGTGCGACGCGGAGTCTGTCTGTGCGACGCGGAGTCTGTCTGTGCGACGCGGAGTCTGTCTGTGCGACGCGGAGTCTGTCTGTGCGACGCGGAGTCTGTCTGTGCGACGCGGAGTCTGTCTGTGCGACGCGGAGTCTGTCTGTGCGACGCGGAGTCTGTCTGTGCGACGCGGAGTCTGTCTGTGCGACGCGGAGTCTGTCTGTGCGACGCGGAGTCTGTCTGTGCGACGCGGAGTCTGTCTGTGCGACGCGGAGTCTGTCTGTGCGACGCGGAGTCTGTCTGTGCGACGCGGAGTCTGTCTGTGCGACGCGGAGTCTGTCTGTGCGACGCGGAGTCTGTCTGTGCGACGCGGAGTCTGTCTGTGCGACGCGGAGTCTGTCTGTGCGACGCGGAGTCTGTCTGTGCGACGCGGAGTCTGTCTGTGCGACGCGGAGTCTGTCTGTGCGACGCGGAGTCTGTCTGTGCGACGCGGAGTCTGTCTGTGCGACGCGGAGTCTGTCTGTGCGACGCGGAGTCTGTCTGTGCGACGCGGAGTCTGTCTGTGCGACGCGGAGTCTGTCTGTGCGACGCGGAGTCTGTCTGTGCGACGCGGAGTCTGTCTGTGCGACGCGGAGTCTGTCTGTGCGACGCGGAGTCTGTCTGTGCGACGCGGAGTCTGTCTGTGCGACGCGGAGTCTGTCTGTGCGACGCGGAGTCTGTCTGTGCGACGCGGAGTCTGTCTGTGCGACGCGGAGTCTGTCTGTGCGACGCGGAGTCTGTCTGTGCGACGCGGAGTCTGTCTGTGCGACGCGGAGTCTGTCTGTGCGACGCGGAGTCTGTCTGTGCGACGCGGAGTCTGTCTGTGCGACGCGGAGTCTGTCTGTGCGACGCGGAGTCTGTCTGTGCGACGCGGAGTCTGTCTGTGCGACGCGGAGTCTGTCTGTGCGACGCGGAGTCTGTCTGTGCGACGCGGAGTCTGTCTGTGCGACGCGGAGTCTGTCTGTGCGACGCGGAGTCTGTCTGTGCGACGCGGAGTCTGTCTGTGCGACGCGGAGTCTGTCTGTGCGACGCGGAGTCTGTCTGTGCGACGCGGAGTCTGTCTGTGCGACGCGGAGTCTGTCTGTGCGACGCGGAGTCTGTCTGTGCGACGCGGAGTCTGTCTGTGCGACGCGGAGTCTGTCTATGCGACGCGGAGTCTGTCTATGCGACGCGGAGTCTGTCTATGCGACGCGGAGTCTGTCTATGCGACGCGGAGTCTGTCTATGCGACGCGGAGTCTGTCTATGCGACGCGGAGTCTGTCTATGCGACGCGGAGTCTGTCTATGCGACGCGGAGTCTGTCTATGCGACGCGGAGTCTGTCTATGCGACGCGGAGTCTGTCTATGCGACGCGGAGTCTGTCTATGCGACGCGGAGTCTGTCTATGCGACGCGGAGTCTGTCTATGCGACGCGGAGTCTGTCTATGCGACGCGGAGTCTGTCTATGCGAATACATTGTTGGCTTCTTTATCTATTCGCCTAGTTGTTACAGCTACGTCGATGTACCACGAAAATGTAAGAATGTAAATCTGACTTGTAAAGTTATGTTTCCTTGACTTGAGGAATGCCTTAAATATTTTATACATCATTTTTGTCCATTCGTTGTATTTGTGTAATTTTGATATTTGTTAGTTCATTTTTGACATTAAAATGGGTTTATTTTCAGCAAAATAATAATTTGTAATTATTTTTATTTATATTGTAAAATTGCTATATTTTCATTCCGATTTTTTGGAAGATTAGAAGTTTGATTAGAGGGCAAATTATGTTTTTTATGAACGAAAATTTTATTGTCAATCTCTGAAATACTTCTAAGATGCGAGATTTTTCATTATTTCATGCGAATAAATTTGTTTCAGGACGTTCGCGAAATCTGTTATTGGTGAGTATGTTTGAACCTGCTAGCTAGAGTAGTTAATTCTATGTAAAATCACTATCGAATATCAATGAAAAATTCTATATACTCTATATCAAATCTCTTATGTATTGAAAGTTTGAAAAAACACTAAAATAATTGTATATTGTACGAATGAAATACCATCGAATTCGAATGAAGTTTTGTGAAGTACGAATGCTTTAATGGGCCGCGGAGAATGTGGTTTCTAAGATTGGTATTCTCAGCCAAGATCTGTGAGTGATTATTTTGACACTTACTTCTGCCAATTCAAATCAAAGAACGCGAGAACACTGTCGGTGAGTAACCATATAGATTCGATTCACATTCATTTCTAGAACATCTACTAATTTTCGCTATGGCTGTGGCTTTTGCTATTATTTTGCCATTTCGCCAACCAAAGAATTCTAGCATGGGAATAGTTAATTATGTTTTTGAATTAAAATTAAGTTTACTTCAAAACATCCATTGAAAGAAACAATTGTACATCAATTACGCTTTGATTAAAAGCTATGTATTGCGACGTTAATTAGATGCTTTATAAAATGAATAACATGCTCTCGTCGATGTTAAGTGATTGAGGAGTCTCTGTTTACCTTTAATATTCATGGATTCACGTGAAATTTCTCTATCGTATAATTCATTTTAATTTATCACATACTTTCTAATACGTGTATGTAATGTTATTCTCGTGGAGCTGATGTCAGAGCAAACTAAATTACAAGTTGAAACTACACTCGTTTTACTCACTGTGCTAAAGGATGTTATCGCATTAGAAGTTAGAGTGAGTGCTCAAGACGTACCTACCGTTGCGTGTGTGCGACTGGCGTCGTGTCGTTTTTTCGGAAGAAGGAGTTTTGTTGAGGTTTTTCTTTCCTGCCTTGCGCCCCATATCTGCACGTCTCTTTGGATGGATTCACGTGGCTCTACGTACAAAAACACACGGCCTGTAAACGAAATATAAAATGGTAAATGCCTTAGTTGCGAAATCACATTTATCATAAATTTTAAGTAGAGTTTTAAACGAGGGTTTTCGTACTAATTTTCACCAATATATTATCTTTGAATGTTTCAGTATCTTCAGGAAATAGTAATAGAAAAATAAATTTCAGGAATAGTTGAATGTGATGATTGGCTATACAAAATAAGAAAAGACAGATAGTTTTAAAATACATTTTTATACTACAAATTTAAACGTGTAAAAACACCATCTTCAACATACGTACGAAGTTATTGAGAAATTTCAACGTTTTAACTCCTAACTGGTTACTATCAATGACTCCCATTTTGTTTGGATGACTAGCTCCGATGTAGAGTGAAGTTGTTCTGGATTTCTCATCAAAATTCAGAAGCTCAAGGATGTAAAGAAGACAGTCCGCTTTGTGTCGAGTTGACTGAAGGCTTTAGTTAAAACATTTTTAGAATTACATCATGCGTAGATTTTAACCTAATGAAACAAACTAAATGATAAAACTAAACATCATGTACTGTGATATGGCGAATGTAGCATTTTTGTCTAGATTTTTGATGCAGAGTAAAATGTAATCTAAGGCCTAAGTATCAGACTACCATGTTGATTGAATTCGAAAGAAGCACGTTTTTTACAGACGCTGTTGGTAAGACCAATGAAAAATAGCAAACGCGACTATTTTGGTTTATATTGGTGACAATGCAGGTTTATATTATATTTTTTTATTTTCTATTTATTTGACGTCAAAAACGGTTGAAAACAGTACTGGGAGAAGTGAATTCTGTACTAGTTTTCATAATTCTGTCAATCCTACCCTAAGTCATATACTAGTTGAATTTCGAATACAGAAAGTATCGAACATTTTTTTCAAGGATTGTTAACAAAATATTCGCTCCGATGTAATAAAATCTATTTTCAAGTGTAAATCAGCTATAAATTTGGGCTCTTATCCTCATCATGTCCTTCGTGAAATAATATTTCATAGCACGATAATTTGAATAACTATACTTCCCACTGAATCCTAGAAGACGTACACAGATAATAAAGTTAAGTTTATGTCCATAAGCAAAACAACTGGCCATCTCAATATTTACTCAAAGGAACAGGAAAACTGGTCGAAAAACCTGATTGACATGAGGGTCATTGATCTAAAAGCTGCGGTACATTACTGGTTACAGATTGTTTAAAATTATACTGCCCAAATGGTAAATAATACATTAAATATAATTGTTAAAATGAATGTTGCTTTCCTTTTGATGCTTGGTAGTCACTAATTGTATAGAAAAAGTTATGCAGCAGAAAAGATTTTACTTCGGACTTAAACCTTTGGGTCGAATTTACGCTTTAATGTCATCCGGAAAAGTGTTGTAAAATAATGTACATATATTGTGTGTTTTAAATAAATTATCTTTAAAATATCGGTGATATTTGTTTTACATTGTTCGAAGATGTCCTGCCAATTCTAATACATTTTAATGGCGGTCTTATTGAAGGCCATTTTCTGGATGAATTACAGTGCAAAGCCAGTGGTATTTTACTCAACTTAAACATTGCCTGGCCAAGGAAACTGACAAAACCATTGTGTTTTCCTTTGGTTCTGCGCGACTTCTAAGTAGACAATCACGGAAGGTTTTCTAAGAATAGTATAAACCCGGTAATACTTTATTTACATTACAAATAAGTATTTTATTTTTTATTTTTCTTCCATTCCGAATTTTGTTCGGATTATCCGAAATTTCGGATTTGATGGGTTCGGATTTGGGAGGTTTTTCTGTACATGAAGGGCATCATTATATTATCCATATGGCCTTAGTATTTCGCCATAAAACATCCTTGTGTTAGTGCCTACCAAAGAACTTGTAATTTATCAGCACCACTGAGGATGTACCAAAATTAAAATGGTTTTCAAAGTGATTTATTCTAAAAATTGTGCAACTGCAGTGTTTTTAAAAATTATACATAGTAATTATGTCTTTTTCGCAATGAGGTTCGAAGTTTGACTCACCTAAGTGAATGTAAATAAATTCGAATATGAATAGCGAGTAAATTCGTGAAGGATTCTTTCCTGTAAGTGTCTTTTGATTACAGTCTTCACAAAATTTTCTAAAAGATTAATAATACATATTGTTATTGTTTTTATTTGTGATATAGGTAGCTTCATCTATCAGAGTTATCATTTAAGAGCATTTGCCAAATGTAGTTATTGTTTCACGACATATCTTTTCCAATTTATTCACCTTGATAAAATGCAATATTCTTTAATCAACCACAATGAAAATGGCTCACTAAATTATTCTGTGTTAGGAAAGACAATTCAGTCCCATAATATTTACAAATAATAGGTTATACATAGGACTTCAATTTTTATGTTTTAAGAAAATGTGTACTTACATTAATGAAACAATCCATCAATTAATAATTGTTCCTCCCGCTTCTTTCCATTTTTTTTCTCTTCAGCACATATTTTACATTTTAATAAATTCCATTACTTTAGGTGTTTCTGTAATAAAATGATAAAATGTTTTAAATAAATAAAATAAACTATTTTCATTGGATGATTATTATTGGAGTAGTACTTACATTCCTCGGAGAGGAAGTGAATACATATATGTGATTGTCTGAAAGCCCATGATTCTGGAAATAATGTTTGCTGTTGTAACCGCAAATTGTTTCTACTAGAAAATATAATGAATTTTTTGTATTACGCGATTACATTAAAAATTCTTCAGATATGCTGATAGTATAAGTTGAGAAAAATGCAAGATAACTCTTTTTATCATGGTTATCGGAGAATCCTTGGAATGCAGAGATAATAGTTTTCACGCAGTTGAAAACGGAGACTCGTTGCTTCCATGTATTTGCAATGTTTTTGTCAGATTAATCCTCTAAATAATACAACCCACATATGTATTACTTAATTATTTCTGTTCTCGTCGTTTCACAGCCAGACATTTTCTTCACAATCAATACTGTATTTAGTAAAATCGGAGTGTAGGTAAAATCGACAGGCATGTTGTATAGTTGGCCAAGAAGGGCGAAAACAAGAAGTCTTCTGTCTCATAAGAGCAAATATTTTGCAGTGTTCCCAACATTAGTTTAGTAAATCACGGACATTTTATGAAAATTTATTCAACAATAAAATATCACGGATGTCATACAATTGGCCTTTCATGAAATTACGCCACGGGACAATTTGCATCATATGACGCTGTTTGTATATCAAGCCCGCAGAAAACGACAATCGTAGAACATATATTTTAAAATGAATTACTTCTGATAAGTAATCCATTCTTGTATCATACACATTTATATCATTTTCTCTTTTCTCCATTATGGCGTGAAAATAATGTAAAAAAGTTACTTGAATATATACTTATTCAGTTGCGTATAATTTCGTGTTGAAAGTAAAAATTCTCATTCCTGTAGCAATTAAAGATCTGAAGGTTTTTACGTACTAGAGTATTCTCATTAGGAGGGTAAATACATTAAAAAACAAAAGCAATTTTCTAGTGTTGAATAAAAAATGAGAGTATTTTTGAATAAAGGTGTAAAAAGATAAGAGATTTATAGTAAATATTGGAATTTTTACACAATTTTAATATAAAAATTGAAATACTTCAAAATGGAAATATTTTAAAATGGAAATAATTTAAAATGGAAATAATTTAAAATGGAAATAATTTAAAATGGAAATAATTTAAAATGGAAATAATTTAAAATGGAAATAATTTAAAATGGAAATAATTTAAAATGGAAATAAGTTAAAATGGAAATAAGTTAAAATGGAAATAAGTTAAAATGGAAATAATTTAAAATGGAAATAATTTAAAATGGAAATAATTTAAAATGAAAATAATTTAAAATGGAAATAATTTAAAATGGAAATAATTTAAAATGGAAATAATTTAAAATGGAAATAATTTAAAATGGAAATAATTTAAAATGGAAATAATTTAAAATGGAAATAATTTAAAATGGAAATAATTTAAAATGGAAATAATTGATAGAGTTGTGGAGGGCTATCGAATGAAACTCGCACTTCTAAATAACACAATAAGGTCTTTTATTGACCGATATGAAAAAATACAATGAAACGATCAGTGCTTAACGACGCGTAAACAACAAGTACGGTCGCGGTGGTGATATTAATGTATATAAACAGGAAGAAGTGGCGGAGCCACTATCGCTATCTTCTTACGATGCAGGTCGCACCATCTAGTGGTATCTTCGCTAACACTTCCCCTCGAACTGCAATGTAAGATCCGTTCCCAGAACGTGAAAATGTTCCAAACCAAGCATCTTCATACATTTCTTATGGTTTATGCCAGAGAGACCCTTTGTCAATATGTCTGCGGTCATCCTTTCGGACGGAACGTGCTGAACTTGAACCAATTTCCTTCCAACAGCATCTCGAACAAAATGGTGTCTCAGCTCTACATGCTTTGTACGAGCATGGAACACCGGATTCTCAGCCAACAGCTTTGCACCATTGTTGTCGTTCTTTATGATTACCTTAGTCAGATCTACTCCAAAATCCTTCATCAGCTTCTTCATATACAATGCCTCTTTCGTAGCGTCTGAGAGTGCCATGTATTCGGCCTCGGTAGACGATAAGGCCACTGTTTGCTGCTTCTTGGACTCCCAACTTACGGCCCCCCCACCGACCATAAAAACGTAGCCTGTGTATGATTTACGGTCGACAACGCAGTTGCCCCAATCAGCATCAGTGTACATTTCCGGAGGTCCTCTTGATCGATGATAAACGAGTCCAATATCTCTAGTCCCTTTCAAATAACGAAGCACCCTTTTGGCGGCCTTCCAATGCGAATCCCCGTGGCACTCGTTGAACTGACTCAAGTGACTCACAGCGTGCGCTATGTCCGGCCTCGTTCCTACAGACAAGTACATCAAAGCCCCTACTAAACTTCTATAAGGAGCATCCGACTGACAATGACTCTCTTCTCTCACGAGTTTGACGGCAGGATCCAAGGGAGTAGAAACAGGGTTGCAATCGATCATATTAAACCTTTCAAGTAGGTCGATATATTTTGTCTGACAAACTGCCATGTGGTTCTTGCCTCTGGAGAATTGCAGCCCCAAACAATATCTGAGGTCACCCAGGTCCTTAACATCGAATTTCGTCCCAAGTCGTTTGATGATTTGATCGATTTCGGTATCACTCGAAGACATCACCAAGATATCATCGACGTATACGATCACGTAGCATGTACGATCATCCTGTCCGACGCGATAAACACAAGGATCTGCCTCCGAAGGCGTCGCCCCAAGTGCACGAAGTTCCTCATTTAGCCGTTTATGCCACGCTCGCCCAGCTTGTAATCCGTAGATGGCTTTGTTGAGATGGCATACTGCATCGAACTTACGAAGACGACTCAACATCTTCTCGGCTTCTCTTCTCACGAATTGATTTTCCTTCTCAGTCTCGACGATGAGCTCCAAGATCTCTTTCAAATGGTCAGGCATCTCCATATAGATGTCCTCTTCGACGTTCCCGTTCAGGTATGCTGTTGTGATGTCAAGCTGCCTGATCTTCAAGTCCTTCTCGACAGCTACAGCTACGGCAGCTCGTACCGAACTCAACCTTGCCACAGGGGCAAATGTGTCGTGGAAATCGATCCCAGGAACCTGTGAGAACCCACGCGCCACGACGCGTGCCTTTCGTTTTTCGATGCTCCCGTCAGGTTTATATTTGTTGCGCAGAACGAATCTGCTTCCAATGACCTTCGAATGCTTAGGTCGCCTCACCAACTCCCAAGTGTTATTCTTGATCAGCGACCTGACCTCAGACGCCATGGCTTCCTTCCAAGCCATAGAATGCGGACCTGAAACAGCTTTGGTCAAGGAAATCTCGGCCGTGCAAGCGGACTCAGCCTCTTCAATCTTGTCTTCGACGTACCCTTTTCGTGGTCTTCCGGGTTTTCCTGTCCGGATAATAGGGGGACGTCCACGTTTTCGACGCTGTGCCGGTTCTACATGCTCTTCGATTTCATCTTCATCGTTTTCAGCACGTCCTGGGAATCCTCTGAATCCACCTTCATCCTCAGAATCAACGGGTGTCATGAAAGGGGATTCTGCAGGCGTCTCGAAATCGTCGTTTTCTCTGTTGGGCTGTTCCGAGATATCTTCAGTGTTGATCTCAACATCAATCCACTCCTGGCCATGATGTTCGTTCGACCGATCAAGTTCTTGGGAAGCTGTTTCCGGTGCCTTAACGCTGTCTTCCAGAAACTTCACATCTCTGGTCACTTCAACGGTTCGAGAGCTAGGCAGCCATACTCTGTACGCCTTGGATTCTTCAGAGTACCCGATGAATATTCCTTCTTGACTTCGTACCTGGAACTTTCCCTTCGTCGGATTTTTGTTCAAGCAAAATACACGACATCCGAACACCTTGAAGTGCTTGACCGATGGTACCTTACCGAGCCAGGCTTCATACGGGGTTCGGCCCTTTAACTTTTTCGTTGGACATCGATTCCGTATGTGATTTGCTGTAGAAATCGCCTCAGCCCAAAACGATTGCTTCAAACCGGACTGGAACATGAGACAACGGGCCGTTTCCACCAAGGATCTATTTTTCCTTTCCGCTATCCCGTTCTGTTCCGGTGTGTATGAAGTCGTCAATCGGCGCTGAATCCCCTCTGCCTTCAGAAAGTCATCGAATTCTTTATTGACATATTCCCGACCATTGTCGGATTGAATACTCTTAATTTTTACGCCGTGTTGCTTTTCTACGAATGTCTTGAAACGTTTAAACTCTTCGAGAGCTTGTCCCTTCGATTTCAGAAATCTCACCTCTGTCCAACGTGTGTGATCGTCGATAAACGTGATGAAATACGTAGATCCTCCGTTTGACTGGGTGCGCATCGGGCCACAAATGTCGGTGTGTATTAATTCTAATTTGGTCGTGGTTCTGGTCGATTCTTTTGGAAATGGAAGCCTGGTCATCTTCCCCTGAAGACAAACTTCGCAGTTCTTATCTTCAGGCACGTGTTCGAAGTCCATTCCTCGAACTGCTCCGTTTTTCGATGCGCTAAGAAGGTCATGGTAATTGACGTGGCCCATTCGTTGATGCCAAACCTGGGCTGAACTCGATGCCCTAGGAGCTTCTCTATCCTCACCAACAGGTTTTACGGAATTGCAGTCCTCCGATGGTTCGCCCTTCACGAAATATAGATTGTCAACTCGATTGGCGATCAGCTTCGTTGCGCCTTCTGTATCTGTTACCATAGCCTTCTCCTTCTCGAAAATTACTCTGTAACCGCTGTCCGTGATTTTCGATACCGACAACAAGTTCATCCTAAGTTCTGGTACATGGAGTGCGTTATTCAGGGTCACGTTACATTTTTCATCGTCTTGCCAGGTCACGATTTCAGCAATACCTTTGCCCTTTATGTCGGTCGATGCGTTGTTGGCTAACCTCAATCCGCTAGTTTCTCGTTCCTGAATCCTTTTAAAAACATTAACGTCTTTACAAAGGTGCGAAGTGCACCCGCTGTCTAGGCACCAAACATCTCTTGCATTTCCGCTCACAGCTTGACAACTCTCGGTATCTTCTTCGACTGCTAAGAAAGAGAGATTCGACTTCTTTTTACCTCCTGTCTGTTTGTCATTTGGGCAATCTGCGGCTTTGTGACCTTTCTCGTGGCACTTGTAGCATTTGTATTTAAACGACCCTTCCTTTTTATATTCTTCTTTGTCCTTCTTGTTTTCCTTCGGTTTCTTCATCTTCTTCTTGTTGACGTACATAGCCCCTTGCGATGAACTTGAAGTTGCTCCGTTTTTCCTGGCCTCGTACTCTTCGATGATTTTGGTGCGTAGATTTTCAGGCGTAGGCAGTTCATCTCGACTCTCGATAGCGACTCTGAAATTTTCATAGCTAGATGGTAAACTATATAACATCATTATCGCCAATTGATCCGGATTAATATTCACGTCCATATCTGCTAACTTGTCAACTGAATCAAAGAAACCCTGAAGGTGCTCACGAACATCTGCCCCCTCACTCATTTTGTGTAAAGTGAGACTTTTGAGTAGGGTTGCCTTTCGCGCAGGCCCTTTAGATTGAAATGTATTTTCTAATTTTTGCCATAACTCACGTGATGTCGTGCAGTTCTTTACCAAATTCAGTTGACTTGCGCTAATTGACAGGATCAGGTCTGATGAAGCCTTTTCATCCTTTGTTTTCCACTCTCTAATGGCGTTAGCGTTGTCGTTTCCCGGTTCTGGCTTCACTGCAACGCCACTCACATAGTCCCACGCATCGTTCTTCACGAGCAACGCCCGCATCTGCAGCTTCCAAGTGTCATAGTTGTCGCGTCCGAGCGCCTCGATACGAATAACACTGTTCGAACTCATCGTGTCGCACTGTCACTTTAGTGCTCGCCAAAATTGTTTACTTCAATAAAATATGGCCGCCGACGCGAAGGAATCGGGTGATTTTCGAATCACGACCGATGTCACGCTTTTGTCAACGAATGACTCAGCTTGTCTGTTCACACAAGTAATGCACCACTTTTGTTCACGCTAGTCGTGCCGTATTTTTGCAATTTGGCACTTGTTGCATACTCAATGCTTGCGACTTGGTCGTTTCTATTTGGCAATCACTATCGAACAAAGAAGTCCTTTTTGTCGTGGAATAGCCCGTTTATACGGCTGGGCCCATAACCTGATAGAGTTGTGGAGGGCTATCGAATGAAACTCGCACTTCTAAATAACACAATAAGGTCTTTTATTGACCGATATGAAAAAATACAATGAAACGATCAGTGCTTAACGACGCGTAAACAACAAGTACGGTCGCGGTGGTGATATTAATGTATATAAACAGGAAGAAGTGGCGGAGCCACTATCGCTATCTTCTTACGATGCAGGTCGCACCATCTAGTGGTATCTTCGCTAACAATAATTTAAAATGGAAATAATTTAAAATGGAAATAATTTAAAATGGAAATAATTTAAAATGGAAATAATTTAAAATGGAAATAATTTAAAATGGAAATAATTTAAAATGGAAATAATTTAAAATGGAAATAATTTAAAATGGAAATAATTTAAAATGGAAATAATTTAAAATGGAAATAATTTAAAATGGAAATAATTTAAAATGGAAATAATTTAAAATGGAAATAATTTAAAATGGAAATAATTTAAAATGGAAATAATTTAAAATGGAAATATTTCAAAATGTTTCCGCGGCTTTGAGATTACTTCCTCCCTCATTGTAGATAAACAAATGGAACTAAGCTGACTTAATACTAAACTTTTCGTTCTTTTCAGTAAAAATAAATTTACGTTTTGCATTATAATCATACAATGGACACATTGAAGCAAAGTTGCCGAAAAAGGTGTAAGTTGCGGCGGGGCGGCGTTGCGATAACTGTACTTCATTTGAACGGTCCGGAAGGACAGCTTTGCGGAGTTGAACGGTGTCGCGTTTGAACGGTGTCGCGTTTGAACGGTGTCGCGTTTGAACGGTGTCGCGTTTGAACGGTGTCGCGTTTGAACGGTGTCGCGTTTGAACGGTGTCGCGTTTGAACGGTGTCGCGTTTGAACGGTGTCGCGTTTTGAACGGTGTCGCGTTTTGGACGGTGTCGCGTTTTGAACGGTGTCGCGTTTTGAACGGTGTCGCGTTTTGAACGGTGTCGCGTTTTGAACGGTGTCGCGTTTTGAACGGTGTCGCGTTTTGAACGGTGTCGCGTTTTGAACGGTGTCGCGTTTTGAACGGTGTCGCGTTTTGAACGGTGTCGCGTTTTGAACGGTGTCGCGTTTTGAACGGTGTCGCGTTTTGAACGGTGTCGCGTTTTGAACGGTGTCGCGTTTTGAACGGTGTCGCGTTTTGAACGGTGTCGCGATAGAGCGGTGGCGCGACCGAATGGTATTTCGGTTGTACGATATTTCGGTTGGATGGCATTTCGATTGGATGGTAAATCGGTTTCGGTTGAACGGTGTTTCGGTTGAACGGTGTTTCGGTTGAACGGTGTTTCGGTTGAACGGTATTTCGGTTGAACGGTGTTTCGGTTGAACGGTATTTCGGTTTGACTGTGTTGCTGATGGTGCCGAGTGAATGATGTTATAGTTAAACGGTGTTGCGGTTGAACGGTGTTGTGGTGCGATGGTGGCGCGATTATGGTTAGACGAAGTTGAGCTTGCGGTTGGACGGTGTCGCGTTTGAACGGTGTTTGTGGTTGAACAATGCTGCGGTCGAATGGTATTTCGATCGAATGGTGTTTCGGTATCGCATGTATTACTGATGAACATTGTCGAGTAAAATTGTGCACTCATTTGAACGGTGTCGCGGTTGTGGTTAGACTGTGTAGCAGTTGCTGTTGAATGATAGTGCAATTGAAAGTTGTTGCGGTGGTAGAGTTGAACCACAGTTTACTACAGGAGTTGCAAAACTTGTAATGAGAGGGGATTTCATCCGACTTTAGAGTTTTTGCGCCACTAATACTCCCGCTTGGCCAGCAATAGTTGTCTTTAAGCTACAAGCAAGGCAATCTAGAACCTGTGGCACTACAGAATTTCACAGATTTTCATGTATAGATTTCTTTTTATATTTGTCTCGAATGGCTATTTGAACTTGTCACTTTCTGTCTCCAGCTGCCATCTATCGCCTTCCAAAGTACATTTATAAAAATTGTTAATTTTTAGCTTGCCAATAGTATATTGGAAATAATATTTTAAGAACAATAAATTTTTAGGAAAATGGCATTTGGGCGCTAGTGTAAATATTCAAATTTGAACCTTTTTTCACAGAAAACTATTGAACTTTCCGAAAACTATTGAACTTTCCGAAAACTATTGAACTTTCCGAAAACTGTATTTATTATTTCAAGTACTTATAGCCCAAAATGCATGAGTGTTTACAAATAGCTGGAAATATGCGTATTAAAGGCGTGACACATCTTAAAAAAATATTTGTTAATTTGTGAAAACACAAAAGAATACAGAAAAGTTAATTCTATATCATTTTAAGCAGTGTAATTATCCCTAGATGATGGGAAAATTTGAACAAAAAAATTGGAGCAGTTTTTTAGGGGATTGCTATTGTGCGTTTCTTAATATTGTGAAGTTTTGAGTTCATTTTCACGGTACACTGTTGAGTTTTCGGGTAACAATATCTGACATCATTTAATGCACATGTACTCATCAATTCATTAATGAATTTGCAGCTTTGGTACATACAAACGACGCGATAGACAAGTAAAAAATAGAAGAATATCGTTTATGACATCTGAATGAGTGAATATCAAGGAAAAGTTTAAAGAAAATTTTGAGACCTTTGAGAAAATCTTGATTTTAAGATTCTTTTAAGTTCCACATATTGCACACAATATTGCGCGAAAACTACAAACATTTTCAAAAAATATACGTGGCATTAATGTAAGAACTCATAATCTAAAACCAGATTTCATTTGAAGGAAAAATCTTTCTTTAAATTTGTAGTTGCAAGACAACACCGAAAAAATTCATATTTTTGGAATTTACAAAAATTTAGAGTTAACCGCGAAAATATGCCCTACATCAATTTTATAAGTGTATGTTAATCTGTTCTTACAAGAAATTTAAAGAAAAAATTCAAGCCTTTTTTGAGAAAATTATGAAAATGTCCGAAGGGCTTCATGTAAAGTACCCCCAAATGTTTTCCAAAATATCATATTTTTCACTCGAGCCAGATGGACAGGGGTTTCTTCAATTTTGAAAAAAATACGCATGGTTTAAGCGCTAGCAGTGTTCTCAAATACCAGAGAGATGGTTTGAAAAAACACTTTTTCTGTATCAGGGAACCCAAAACGTATATTTTCTTTGAAATCTCGAAATCGATTTTTCCCAGAATTACGTAAATTTTCCTATACTACGATTATTACTCCGTGTTTACACGTATGTGTAAGGGAAAGTAATAACAGGCACTACACCTGACCACGTGATATATCAGTGACGTCAACCTTCGGGTTGGAGTGTTGGTCGCTGTGGAGTGTGTTATATTTGCCTCCGTTTTTTCCAAAAAGTGTTAAGTATTAACAATGGTTTGTACTCGTATCTCGTTTCTAGATGTTAATGTTGAATAAGGTGTGTGATTTATTAATCAGTGCTTACTATCGTTTACGATTTAAGCATCATTTATAAAATTGTGCCTCACCTTACTTTTCAGAGATGCCTCGAAGTTGCAGTGCTCTAGGCTGCATAAACAATTATACATTACGGCGGTTGCAATGTTAATACGTTTGGTTTTCCAAAAGATCCAGTGAAAAGGAAACCGTGGGTGTCTTCGATTATTAGGAGTGTATCTATAATTACTCAAAATTCAGCTGTATGCGTAGAACTTTTCAACTCACCATGTCATTACTTTAGATCGTATGAAACGAGATAATGCATCATAATTGATCCCAGAAAACGACAGTTATTGACTGATGATGCACACCCAATATTTTTTCCAAATTAAGCATCTTACTTTACAAGAGTACTTCAACTAAACGAAAGCCTCCTGCTAAACGAATGGCTGAGATATAACATCGAAAAGGATTAAGTGTAGAACATGGTGTGAGAAAAATAGCATTCCAACTTTAGAGGATTTTATTGAATATTTGAAAACCAAAGATTTAGAAAGGGTTTTTTATTGTGTAGTGACAGTTTTTCGTATTTTAATGTAAATTCGGCTGGAATGTGTCCAACAATTTCAAGTGGCTTTAAAATTTTTGAAGATCTTTCAACAGAGGTGAAAACAAAGGTGACAAAAGGAAAATTCTGAATGATCTATTTGTGTCAGATGAGCAACGACGTATTTGCTATTGACTCAGTAAATTCACGCTGCAGCTTGTGCCATTAAAGTATAAAAAATATAGTGCATAGAATTTCTAATGTTTTAGAAACATTTGGTTTAACAATTATAGAAAAGTGATTAATGATAAATATCTCAACAAAACATTAACAAGAATGAGTAAACAAGACAGGAAACTAATTACATATAATTAGAACGTTATTTTCAGAGCTTTTTACAACTGAAAACGCATTCATGTGGGCTCTACATTGGAGATTGTGGTTCATGTAATTGATTATTATATATTAGGATAGGTCTAATATTAAAGTAACATTTCATTTATTGCTAAGCAATTGTATTTTATGTAAATATTTCATTACAACGTTATAAAAACAATGCAACAAAACGTTCTAAGTCTAATAGACCTTTTTATATACATATGTTTATACAATTATTATGTAGCTTAAAATTGCAAGATTTAAAAGTAGGCTACTTTAAGAAAGCGAAAGTGGATATACTTGTACATAAGAATAATCCACGCTTGGAAAATCAGATTGCGTAATAAACTTGTTTTTTTGACATTTGTACCATTGAACAATTGATTAATTCGAGTTTACTGGTTGTTTTTGTTCTAATAGCCAATGAAATTCTGAAAATTTGCTATCATATACGTTCTTCGTGACGACTCCTACTCTAACGATGACGTCACAATTTGAGGCGCTATGCCTCCATCTGTAGACTGCCTTGCTACAAGTTACATTAGGGGATGCGTATTAATTCATAATTTTTAATGCTAAAAATTTAAATCACTGAAAACAGTACGTAGGCATGTGCATGACATCTGAAATGTAGCTCTGTATACATAATAAAACACCCATTCCAAGTTTATAAGAAAATATAAATTTATTGTGCAAAGATTCAAGCAAAACTGCAGGGGAAACCTTATTGAGATGGGGCTGGTACACTCAGAATGTACAATGATTGTAAAAAACTAAATATAATTTGAATGATAGGAAATTAAAAATGATAAAATAAATTAAATTGAGATTTACATGGTATTTATTAGCTGGCACATGACCTTCCCTAACATCCAAAATGACAATCGCCAAAATACAAAAAATACATGAAACCATGCAGAATGTAAGCAAACTATTGGAGTCAGCTGATCACAATTGCACCTTAAAGTAGCAACATTCAGTTGAATTCATCAGAATAGTTTTGTTAACGCTTTGCTTTCTGGATCTACAGAAAACATAAAGAATAATAAATATGGCGAATTATTTTTATTGTAGCTACATTTTTAGCACTACAGGTATTTCGTTCTGTTGTTGGCATTTTTAATCGTGAATCAATGTGTGCAGGAAGCAAGTGTCAACACAATTTGACAAAGCCTAGCAAGCTAAGAGCAGATAAATAATATGCAATCGATTCAACTTGTTGCATCAAAATTCTATCATGCTATCACATACCATCAAGCAAACCACGTGTAAACAGCATGAAATATGTATTGAAATGCATGCCTCACCTCACCTAACTGGTGTTGCTTCTTGCTGTGGTTCAACGGTGTTACAGTTGACTGCAAGTTTGGTCGATGTCACTTCAAGCGTGTTGGATCCCATTCAGTCCAATATTTTCATTCATCATTTTCCACATATTTGTGTATCAAACCATTCCTTATGATATTGTAAAGAATATTGCATGCCCTGTCGGTATTTGCTGCGCGGATTGCGTCATCTACCAGCACCCCACCGAACTGGGCGGTTCCGAGCTATTCACGAGTCTCGTAGCTGCCGGCGGCCGCGAGTCAGTCGGAAGTAAGCAGCCCCGAGTCAGTCAGTGTATGTAGTCAGTGTATGTAGTCAGTGTATGTAGTTAGTGAATAAGCAGTCAGCCGGTGCAGAAGGTGAACAGGAGCCGGAAGTCGGAAGCTGAGCTGTGAAGTGTGCATCGCGGTGAACAGCAGTGCAGTGGACCCTGGTCAGCGCAGTGAATTGTGGTCTGCGCAGTGAATTGTGGTCTGCGCAGTGAATTGAGGTCTGCGCAGTGAATTGTGGTCTGCGCAGTGAATTGTGGTCTGCGTAGTGGACCGTGGACACTGCATCGGACTGTGTGATAGTGTAGAAGAAGGGAACAGTGTAAATAAATAATCAAGAGAACGGAGTCGTGTGTAAGGAAAATAATCAAGTGAAGAACACAAGGACTGTGTAACCTATCTGTAAATAAATCAAGTATTTTAGTGTAGCATTGTTTACAAATAAACATTTTTTGTTTAAAATATTACCTGTGCGAGTATGTTTTAATTCCCCACGGAGAAACGTTACAATATGAAACTCGCGCAGCTTTAGCACAGCACTTACTTTTACATTAGCCCATTGTTCACGCTGTTCTGTTATCTTCTTGTGTTACACTTCCACACTTTATCATTACTCGCTCTATTCGCTCTCCATAAAAAGTTATTTATTACAAAGCTGTCATTTTGTAAAAATAACTAAAACGAAAATAAAACAAGAGAACATTTTGAAGTTTATTTTAAAACGAGAAAATATTTTTGACGTAATTAACATTTATTACAGGGAGTTCTTTGCAAATGCAAACGAAGTAATGGAGGAAAACATCTTCAGGATATTTAGTATTAGTATTTCCATCTCTCCCCGAAAACGCCCTGTATATTTTCGGTGTCATCTGAAGAATATTCTCAACATGGTGAATGCCAGGATGAAACCATCAAGGTTTTGAATCACTTACAAAGAACAGCTTCCAAGGGCGTTTGTAGAAGGATTTTGCTCAATAGATTATGGTAGAAAATTGGGATTTTCGTTTGAAACTGTAGACTAAGGCGACTTCAGTAGCAATAATCCTTCACAGTGACATCAACATTATTACATTATCCACCTTCAAGTAACATATTGAGGAAGACAAAATGTAAAATGACAAAGCCACTTTTAACTCACATATGTTGGACTGATTTTTCACGACATGTAAGTTCATAAGATGCCAAATACAATTGAGAAAATAACGTAAGTGGATTGTTGAAATCTTGAGGTTGCTTTGGAATTCCATTAGGCGATATATGAATTGAACTTTACATACTAGGTAATGGAAACTTCATTATCTTTTAGATATGCCAAACTTAAGATTACTATAGCAATGGGTGGGCGAATTCATCAAATCTCCCTTTCCAGTCAACTTCTTGTACGTTATTTCATAAGAATTAATTTCAATTGTTATTGCTAAAAAATGAAGTTTTGTCTTTTATATATTGTTACAAGGACATATCAAAATATATTAACATATTTTAAATAGAAACAATGAATAACTTCAGAAAGGTTCTCGTTGTGAAAATGTGTGCTTGTTATTGTCACAAGCTGAAATCGTTTCTGTTCGACAGTTTGTGACGTTTTATGAAGAAATCTTCATTTAATGTGTTTGAAGCTTATAGTGAAATGGCCATTACCAATATTTGCACAGATCAACGGTGCGCTCGAAGACTTGCGAGCTCTTATGTCACGTAAGGCAGCCAAATAATCCTTGTCATTTCACTGCACCTTTGTGATTCACTCAATGATCAGCAGATGTGCATTTATATTTCGCGCATTATTGCGAAAAAGCGGATAAATAACTCCGTTTGTGCAGAGTCGCCTTCAATTGTATCTCTGAATAAGCATCTACACGTTCCAACGCACCCTCAAGAAGCACTTCCGGAAACTATTTGGAGATTCCCGCAGCCAAAACCTGCGAAAACATTTTCTCCAGGAGCTTGATCGTCGGCACAAGCGACGGCGTTTCCGACGTCTTGAACGTCGGCGCCAGCAGAGGCTCCTCCTTCTGCGCGTGCGCGCAGAGCGGCGGCGCGCGCGCGGGCGGCTCCAGCCACGACGTGGTGCGCGACCACACGGGCGACGCCGGGATCCGGGGCGGCGCGCCCGCGACCGTCGGAAGGGCCGGCTGCGGATGGCGCGACGGCGAAATTTTCCTTTTCTGCGGATTCGGCGTCAGCGACCTCTTTTTCCAGTTCTTCGTCAGCAGTTTCCTCGTCGGCGATTTCGTTGCTTTCGGCGTTGACGTTGGATGCAGTGTCGCCGACGTCGGAACTAATGATGGCAGCGGTGGTGGGAGCAGAGGCAATTCCGATACGAGTGTTGAGGTCAGTGGTGCTACAGACGTTGAAGAAATAGGTGAGACTTGAGTTGATTGCTGAGGCGAGGTTTCTTCTGGTATCGTTCCCAGAGACCGACTGTTGACGAGAAAGTCGAAACCGGTGGCTTTTGGGGAATCGTTGTAGGGAGCTGGGGCCAAAAGAGCTGCGAGAGGCTGTAAAGTACGTTGGAGAGGATTAGTAAAGAGACGGAACAAAATATTTTAGTCACGTAATTTTGTCACATGGGCTAAGTATTGTAGCAATAAATTGTTCGACGAGATTCTGACAAAAATGCACTTTGTTTAAAGTCTAAGGGATCCTGATATCGAAAAACTCATATTCAGTAAAGCTTATCTGTCCGGCTCATTGTTTTTAGATGCAACTTTACCCGTAATCTGTAAATTGAAATTATTCCAAAATATTAGTTCTGCTAAAAATACACGGGAAATTTCAGAATTTTTCTGAGGTGTTTCAATGTTTCAGAAAACTTTCTTCTTAAATGCAATTTCCCTTATTAAATACATTGATATATTAAGTATAACAATGGCGAAAACCATGCCTTAATAAATATGTTTTCGTAAATAATTTTGAGTCTAATGTTGAAAATATTTTGTGTATAACTTTTAAATCTCTAGCATTTCACGTCATGAAGACCTACAAATATTTTTTTGCAACGAAATCTTTTGAAAATTTCTCAGATGTCAAGTTCACAATATTATTTTATTTACACTAATATTAGAACAGCAACACAAGAGCAAATTGGCTACAAACATCTCAAATTCCTAGTTAAAGCAATCACCCGTCCCGAATTGCGAGAGAACGCGCAACGTGTGACGAACACAACTCATGTGTAAATGGGTTAAGGCAATCTTGGGATAGAATGTTGATGTTTTTATTTTAAATTTAATTAATGAAGATAAGTGAACCTTTCCTTTTTTATGGTTTTGTCCTTTCATACCACTTGGCGAAAATTTTGCTGTTCAGTATTTATAAACTATGCCTTCATACCCATACATAGTTGAAATTTCAATTTCTCGTTTGTTTTAGAATATGTCCCCGTTACTATTTATATAGAGATTCGTATAACGAATTAACGCTGATAGAACATAATGTAAAAGAAAAGCAGGTTGGCGCGGGTGACACAAAAATTGCCACTTTGTGGTGTAGGAAGGATGAAATAATCATATGGGAATGTAGTAAATGAGATGATGTAATCTAATCGTTAATTATGTTTCTAGTAAAGACCTCAGCGAACATGACTTACGTAGCTGATGACAAGTACGTGACAACGACAACGACAACGTATTTGTTTCATTATTCTTCACGACCATTAATTTGATTACAACGAGGCAGATTCACAAGTATTGTCGGGTTGTGAATGTAATTAACATGTAATTAAGTGTGTAGACATTTTGAAATAAATGCCAAACTCAAGGAAAACACACATTACTACAATCATCACCATCATCATCATCATCATTCACATCTTAGGGATATCGTGAAGTCCACAGTTGGCTGATATGCTGCACATCGTTGCTAAGAACATAGGCTACATAAGTGAGTTTTTAATTGATGCGATCCTGATGAGGGAATATTCAAAGCACACAGCTAATTTACCTTACGATTTTCATTACAGTAACAAATTGACTACCAGTGAACAGACTTCATTAAATATTATTAGCTTTAACCGTAGATAATAAAAAACTACAACCCCAATCTTCCCTTCACATCCGATTAAAAGGAAAGAATGGTTGCGCCTCTGAATACGAGATTTTGTATGACCCGTACGAAACATGACAGGGGAATATCCAAAAGACATGAGAGAACATAACAGAAGTTTCCAAAATATCTCAGTTTGGAGTCATATGAAATATAATTATTCCTTCTTTAATTTCTCGCATACTATCTACGTACGATGTTTTGCCTGAATATCACTTATTGTGTGTCCTTGATAGAGAAAAATCGATTGGATGGTGTTAAGAAATTTTAATAAATATCGAAGAATAGTTATCGACGTTACACATGTAATTTTGTCTCTGAAATTTAGGCAACTCGTCATTTTCCTGTGTTCGGCAGGTTCACGAAATCTCTGCGTCTGGTGACCTACCGAACACTACGATCTGGAGGGTGTAAGGAGGCAAAAAATGTTACATGTGTAACTTCTATCTAAGCAAATTCTCTCCACATACTCTTTGCCAAAAAGTTATGTTTGATAGATCTTCCTACCGTATTAGTTCTTAACATTTATTCTGAGTGGTGATTGATTAATTGATTGACGATTCCGGGCACGACAACTGATAAGGATATAAGTCCATACGTTTAGTGCATGTTTTATCGCGGTAGGTGGTGGTAATCTCCACCCGCTGGATGGTGAGATCCGGCGCCGACACGGCGTCGTCTAGCGTGGTTTTCCCCAACCAGATATCTCCCACAAGTGGGGTATTGTCCTAGTCGGGACAATCTCTAAGCTCACAACCTGTCTCCCGGCATACGTGGTAGTGTCGTGCATGCGTCGTGTGTGTACGTAAGGGTGGAGAATAGGACAAGAAAGAGGAAGGAAAGACCGTGCGCGGTCCATAGCTCATATATTAGGGTACTGCTCCGGCATTCGCCTGGTATTATTCGGAGAAACCACCGAACTATCGATCAGAGCAGTTGACAGCTAGAATTTTCCTCCAGACAGCGACTGAACGCGACCTAGCTCTCCGCTAGTATGGAAAATTTTGTCACCACTGGGGTTGGAACCTAGATCCTCCCGGTCAGAGGCACTGCACTTCCGACCGCTGATGCCCTGATCCCCCTCTACCGGTCTCAGTGGTGATCGCGTGGCCGGATTTGAGCAAGAGCCGTACCTCGGGGCTGGCTTTAGGCGCAGTGGCGGCGCCTGCGGACTGCGGCGAGTGGTCGAGCACCAGCTGTCCGTCGGGCGTGAGACGCCACTTGGTGGCGTCGCCGAAGAGGCGATCGGCGCCGCAGGAGGCCATTGGGCACTGGCTGCCAGCGGCCGTCAGTCCAGCGGGTGACTGGAGGCCCGGCGGCGGCCCTGCCGTCACCTCCAGCTCCACCCCCTCCTTCGCCCCCGCCTGCGCTTGCTCCGAGCCCGCTCCACCTACCGTGCTTTTCTCCGCCTCCTTCGCCTCTTCCAGCCCCTGCTTCTCGGCCGCCGACTCGGCCTTGACCGCCGCCAGCGCCGCGTCCAGCTTGGCTAGGGCCTCCTTCTTGGACGCCGCCGCCGCCACCAGCTCGTCCTTGTTGGCGGCCACGTGCGCCCACGCCTCCGCCGCCACCGCCGCCGCCGCCGCCTCCACGCGCGCCGTCAACCCCGCCTTCCCGCGCGCCCGCGCGCGCGCCTTGGCCACGGCCACGGCCTTGCGCCTGAGCTGCAGGTCCACCTTGGCCTGCAGGCGCGCGCGCACCTCCTCCTTGGCGCGCTGCACCGCCTCGGCCCGCGCCCGCGCCACGGCCTGCGCCTTGTCCTTCTCCGCCTTCGCCCGCGCCTGCTCCTCCGCCAGCCGCCGCGCCGCCACCTCCGCCCGCACCTTCTCCAGCAGCTCGGCGTAGTCGCGCGACCGCGACTCCGAGCGCGGCTTCGCCTTCTCCTTCTCCTTCGGCTTCGGTTCCACGCTCGTCTTGGACTTCTTGCAGGCCTTCAAGCACATCTTCGCCTTCTCCGGCCTTCTTTTTACTTCTTTATCTGATTTCGACTTTGCTGGTTTCTTCTCCTTATCCTTTTTCTTCTCTTTGGGCTTAGCTTTGATTGTTTTGCTGTCCTTTTTCTTTAACGTCTTTCCTTTTTTCTTGGTTTTTGTTTTGTCTTTCACGCGTTCCGTTGAGAGCTCTTCTCTCAATGGCGATTCCTCGCGTGGCTCGGTTTTTACCTTTATTTTAGTTGAAGATTTATTTTTTAATCGAACTGGAGGGTCCTCTGCAGGAAAGAGTTTTATTGTTGATTCTGATTTTGCCTTCTTTGTGCCTGATGTTACTCTGTGAATTCCTTTTAGTTCTTCTGTGTTTTTTGTCATCGTACCGCTGAACAGTGCATTTTCATCTCGGATTAAACTCGTCTTGGCATTCAAATCTTCGTTTTCCAACATTTCCAGCTAAAAAAGTGTGAACGATAAGTTGAAATTCTTTATAGTGGGATAATTATTGGGTAGATGGATATTTGATGGTTTCCCGACTTGCAATGGAACTCGTTAAATAGTGTCTATACATAAATGTATAAATGAAGTTAATAATTTTATTCAAAATTACAAATAAAATTGAATTGCATTATAAACTACATAATCTCTTTTACATTTTTCATTAAATATAAGTATACTTAGAGCATTATATAAAAAAGTAACTGTACAACATGCTTGTAATAATTTGATTTAATTTGCTCCAATGCAAATAAAAGTGTTAATACAGCTTCATTATATTTTCCTCTGTTGAAATATAATTTGTAAATACAATATTTTCAATGAAAATTAATGTGTATTTCAACATGCGAGGTATCATCATACTTTTCAGATTGTTTTGGGCATTGTCCCTTCATTTATTTCAATATTTGCTCATTAGTAATTATTTTTTATTTTCTCCAGAAACGTATTTCAAATAATGCTTTAAAGTACGTTGTTATGTTTTCATAAATTCGATACTCATGAAAAGAATTATAAATAGGGCATGGACAAATTTGTTATCGGCCTAGAGGGCGACAGCTTAGATAAATCGCACGTCATAAGCGTTATGTTTTACAACGATAGTTGCGAGGTTGCCGAACAATTAATCCTTTTGGATATAAAAGATTTGGTAAGAATAACAGCGCAGTATTCAGACGGTAACAAACTTTATCAATTACCTGAGCTCGTCTCTTGTACTTTTTCTTCTTTCTGAGCAGCAATTTCTAAATAAAAACAAAAACTGCATAAGAGATAGCATATTCAAGCGTTTACAGCAAATAATATAAAGATCAAAAGTGGGATCGACTGGACACTACTGCTACGAAGGTATTTGCGATTGCTACCCCCAAACAATTAAAGTGGCCGTGGATAAGGTCACGTCTCCAATTCTCCAATCCAGGAAGAGTGGAGGGGGTAACGCCCGCGCACGCACATACATAAGTGCACAATACTACAGGGAAAGATAATATTAGTATTTAGTAAAACCCTAAAATGCTTTTTAATTTATTTTTCGAAAAACACTAATTTACGAAATTAAAAAACTAAAACATACAAACAACTAAAAAAATTAACATTCACAATTTTAAATTAAAATAAAATTGGATGTCTTAGGTTTGTCATCCATCTATTTACCTGCAAACCACTGTTTATCAACAGTGTTGTTACAACTTTTTATCCAACACAAGTGTCAATGTAGGTGATCCCTCTACGTGTCACCCACCTTCCGAATTCCGAAGTCTCTGAGGCGACGTTTACACGCGAGGTGATCGTCGCTGTCGCTCGGCGATGTGCCTCGCCTGTCATTCTCGCTGGAGCTCGAAGTGTATTCCGACACCGTCTCATCGGATGCACTTTCGTCGACGTGTCTTCGTGACTCTGATGCGAATGATTTAGGCCACACCACCCGACCTAAAAATTCAGGTATGTGAACAAAACGTAGAAGAAGATAGAGTATAAAATAAATCGATAATTCTGAATTGAAAAGCCTTTATGGCAGGGCTGTTCAAATGTAAGATTTCGCGCCCGAATGCCCGCGAGTGCGCGCTGCACAGGCTCGTGTGCCACCCTCCTTTCACCGGGCTCTACTACTTTACCACCTCACTTTCCGACAATGCAACGCGAGCACCGCCTCCCTCAGTCGGCTTCCCTGCGCCTCGACGTTTGCTCCCTGTTAAGCGCTGCTCCGGGCCGCATAATTAGTATTCTTTGCCTTCATTCGGAACCAGAAGAAAGTAACCGTCCTCGACTGATTTACGTGTGAAAATGGCCAATTCATATAAAATTCACAAGTGTAGATAAGAAATAACCTAGGATATGTTTTGATATTGTATTTTCTTCGATCAGCAAACAAAAACCATAGTCTAATAAAACGTATGCCAATTCTTTGTTCTTCCCATAATATACCTCTATAAATCTTTGTTAGGCTAGAAACGCATGTAACAAGTCAAATAAAATGATCAAGGAAATTGTCTACTCGTTTTAATAATTTTTCACAACTTTTTTTACTAATCGCCCCCACTCATTTGTACAATAAACTTCCAGATGGTATTCAGATATGGGCTTTGTCCTATTAAAATAATTTTATATGACTTTTTGAAAGAAATTTTTGATTAGGATTTTATTTTTATTATGTATTTTTATTTATTATTGTAATTTAGTTTTATGCAGGGCATTCGCTTTACATCTATATTTTTTATGTTGCAGTATAAGTTATAATATTTATTACATTTTATAATTCGAAATTGTAATAAATGTTTCCATGTATTTACCTGTATTTGTATGTTATATGTTAAATAATTGTTTTCTTTGGAATTTCCTTCATTTGATTTATTTCATTGTTTTTAATTTACTGCTGGACACATGACTTATTTTTACCGATTTAATTTAATATTTGTTGTATATGATTAGAAGGTACTGCTTTTTTATTTTACTATTAGAAACATTATTTTATTGTTTTACTTATATTAATGCTTTTACTCTAATATTGTTTTCATTAATAGTATTTAGATATTGATCATGGGGTTAAACACGTTTTTACTTATTTATATTTAAACACTTACTTACACTTATCTAAGTCTAATTATAAAAAAGGTAGATTGTTTTATTTTTTTAAAATTTTTATTTATACGTGTTCAATCATTACAATTTTTTAGGGCTTTGAATAAAAACTTATTACATAATGTTTTGGCAAGATGGCAACAATTTACATACCAGGTATATCATTTTTATTTCTTGTTGAATAATTTTCATTTTTCAATATATTATTTTTGAAATTAAATAATGCACTGAAAATATAAGATTTGGAAAATGTGTATGTGTGTGGTACTGTGTGAATTTAAGAGGGGTGGAAAATATCTTTCGGAAAACATGATTTAATGTGGGGAGAATTGTAATGTAAACCTAGTGAGAGCGTAGGCTTCCGCGGCCGGAGTCAGTATTTACTAGGCTGTCCGGGTGACGCCCTGAGGCAATACGCTCTGAGGAAGGTCGCAGAATGGCGACCGAAACGTCGGCACCTTCGCCATGGACGCGGCGTCACCCGGACAGCCTAGTAAATAATGTAAACCTAGTTCGTAATGTAGAGAAGGGGGAACACAAAGTAAAGTTTAAAAAGTTTATCCTTTTGAAGATTGGTATTTTTAATATTGTCTATTTGAAGCTCACGGGGTATTTTTGTTTGTTGGAAATAAACCATTCAGGTTTTAGTAATTTTCTTAAAAAAATGTTTTTTATTGTTTGTATTTTATGTATGTGTGTTGTAGAAGCATTGCAACAAATGAGGCAAGCATATGTTGGGGTGGACTAATTATTGACTTATGTAATAACATGCTACGGTCAACGCGTAATTTTGGGTGATGATTTAATAAAAGATATAACTTTGAAAGTTTGTGTGAAGTCGACGTGGATATGTTTTGGTTACGTTGTTTCCATGTCAATAATGTATCTACATATAAACCTAAATATTTAACTGAAAAATTATTTTCCATCCAGAATACAATGTGTTCTTTATTATTAATGGAGGGGGGTTTATTGGTCTGCAAAGTCTAAAGATTTTTGCTTGCGTTTTAGAAGGGTAATTAATTAGATCGCTGGTGAGGTGGACACCTTTTATTATTATGATAAATAAAAGAAGTTGTCTGGTATCAATAATTTTATTAGGCTTATAATCGTTTCGTTCGCGTAGCGATCATCCTCAGAGATTGCAGCTGCCGGGTCGAAAACAAAGCTCTGCCTTTGTTTTGCAGAACTTTGTTTTCGGTCCGGAAGCTGCAAGCTCTGAAGATGATCGCTACGCGATCGAAACGATTATAAACCTAATAAAATTATTGATACCTGGCAACTTCCTTTATTTATCATATTAGAAGGGTGAACCAGAATTCTCTAATTTTGTACCCATATCACATATTTTTGAAAAGCTGTTTGTAAAGTATTTCTAACAATTTCTATATTTCTGTGATTTGAGAATAAAGAAATGTAATCAGCATAAAGGGCAAGGGTAGTGAAAGGAGAAGAAGGGATATCAAGACGTAAATATTTTAAAAAGCGAAGGAGAGAGTGAGGATCCTTGAGGTATCCCTGATACTATTGGTCGTTGTGAAGAAAGAGATGTATACATTTTAACAGCAAAAATACTGTCAGTTAGAAGGGTTTTTAATATGTTGAATAGATGTAATGGTGTACCAATATCTTGTAGCATGTAGAGAAGACCTAGATGAAAAACTTCATCAAATGCTTTAGAAATGTCAAGAAACATACCAATCTTGTGTTCTTTAACAAATTAAATAAATCCACAAGTGCAAAAAAATTATCAAACAAATTATTCATGCCAAAATGAATGTAGAATGCCAACTCTGAAATGCAATTAATTTTGCCACCATGAACGAACAATTAGTGAAATGAACTGTAAATTCCGATCTCTGTAATTAGTGTAACATTGGTGATGTTTCACGATATAACCTGATACAACTCAAACACCAAAATTTTTTCAAAATAAACTAGTAAGTCGATATCACAGATGCCTAACCCATACATCAAGGACAACAGCACAGTCATATCACAGCTTCAAGGTTGACAACATCACCCCGCGTTGCTAGACATTAGAACTCTTATGGTAATTCAGCAATTGGAATTCTAGGTTATGGAGGGCTTTTACGGAAATGACAAGATTTTGTCATAATTTTCGTTGGAATATTTTGGTTTGCTGATCGAAGAAACTATAATATCGAAACATAACAAAAGTCAGCTCTCGGCCTAGACCCCGTGTATTTTATTTGAATCTCCCGCGCTCGGCCATTTACAGACGTCAACCAACATCGGGCCGAAATTTTCTCCTGGATCCGCATGAAGGCAAGGAACAATAATATGCGTCCGGACCAAGCCAAGAGGGCCGTCCATTAGACCAGACCTGGCTTAGGGCACGAATAATTCAATTTCATTATTGCTTAATATGAGTTACAACACTTTTTTGTTTCAAAATTGTGCAATTATAAAATACAGTATAAATATGTAATATTTTTTTATACTGCTTCATAAAATGAAATTTGCAACCTTTTGTGTATTGTGAAGTGTTTGACAGTGTGAATTATGTATAAATAAATGTTCACAATTTAAATTCATAAAAATATTATTTTCACCTGAAAATAACTTATATTAGTATGTTTATTGTTTCGCAAGTCTACCGTTTTTGACACATAAATCTTTTGGTGCGAGATCACGTTGTTGCTTAAGTTGTTCAATTTGTGTCTGTGTAAATCCATAATAAATTTTTGGGCGAAATGCAATGAATGACAAGCATGTTTGTTGGAGAGCCATCAGCGTTACTTTACCAAATACATAATTTTTAAAAAATCTTTCTCAAACGGAAGCAACGCATTAATTTTAATATTGCAATCTTACTACGATTAATGAAAGGTAGTTATAAGTGGATTAACTCGCAATCTTGTAACTCCTGTTTCAAATTGTGGTCTCAAAAATCCTATCATAGAAAAGCCTTATAAAATGTACATACTCGCAAATTACTACAGTCTCACTCCCAAAGAAACGCGCATTGGATAACACGCTGACTTCACAAATATTTCACCCAAATGATGATTTTACCTGGAAGTAGGTCTCTCGTCCCGCGTAGGATGTCCAAGCGCTTGTGCCTGCCAGCCGATCTACGCGCCATGTGCACTCGACGGGCAGTCGCCATTTTGTTTCTCTTCTGGTGACGCTTCCTCCAGCGATGACGAAGTGTGCTCTTGCACCTGCTAGAAGCCCTTTTGAGAGGAAACGAGTGGAAGTAACATGACGTAGCTCAGGCATTATTTACCAAAATCATTAGAGAGAAAAGGGGTTAATTCTTATAGTTTAAAATAGAAGTAATTAAATTTGTTTTACCTAAAAGAATTTCTGCTGAAATTTTAAATGAGTTCTATTACATACTAGCCTTGAGTACTTGTAGTTTTTTCCCCTTTTCAGGTCAGTACTTTTGTATGTCCCATGCGTGAATCAAATAAAATATAGACAATGACAATCTCATAATAAGATGCAACTGACCTATCGCAGAGCCAAAGACACTAAATCCTGAATTGTGAATAACAGGTATTACTATATAGTATTTTTATCCTAAATTGATTTTTCGAACTCCTTCCTTTGAAGGGGTGAAATGAAGGGGTTCTGTTTTTTATATAATTAATTCCGCAACAATACGGGCGGGTCAGGTCTGGGCGGGACCGGGGAAGACAGTTGGAGCAAACAGGACGGGTGGAGTTGTAAAGGAAATGAATTCCATTTATTTTTCCTGCCATTGCTGTATTTTACATTACTTCTGTCCAATACACATTTGCGATAAATAACCGAGCATCGCCGAATTACTTCAGCTAGTGTAATTGTATCAATGAATCTACAGAATTTATTCTAGATATAATTTTAAAATGCCGAGAAATGTTTATTTGTTCCGAGATAGTGACATCAAGAGAAAGCAAATTGTAATGTAGTGAATTACATCACCCTCAACCTGCACAACGGTTTGGAGTTGGAACAACTCAATAGGGGGATCCGCAGTAATCTCACATTTTTGAAATTGGTTAAGGATACAGTAGCATGCCAGTGTCATTACGGTACCCTGAGAAAACGAAAGTGTGTGCGGTCAACGGCGGCGAGTCACATAATAATTGAAAAATAATTGAAGATACATTTTAAGTAGAACATTATTAAGCAAAATATTAAAATAATAAAGTTTGTGTTGAAATATTTTCAGTTATTGAAGAAAGACATGGCACAAACATTTTCTGGTCTTGCGTCTGCATAAATCGTGTATGCGGGTCCACAGATGAAGTCCATTTTTCAAGAACTAGTTTAACACTGTATTGCTCCATATGTACAGCTGTTATCTACATGAGGAGATACTACGATAAGATTGCAACATATTTAAGGGCAGGTCATTCTGTAAGAAATTGCACAACGCGATTTCGAGAAGCTACAACAACGATTTCGATGCAATAACTTCAGAGTTTGAAGAAAGCTTCTAGTAATACATTTTTTAAACTTATGAAACAATAACCCCCTCTCTAAACAAAGAGGAATAATAACGAGATCTGTCGTTGTCTCATCTCACCACCTGCGGTACGCAACTGTTAATGGACTGTAATACCGGCTTAGGTGGCTATGGGCATTAATTCGTCTTTACCATGCCTCTGACCAGGAGGTCCTAGGGTTTGAGTACCGACGTTGGCAGATTTTCGACTCTAGCTACATATAGAGGTAGGTCGAATTCAAGAACTGTCTGGAGAATTCTAGCAGACGGCTGCTCTGATCTGACGTTTCATGTGGTTCAAGTCCAAGTGAATGCCGCAGTAGTACCCTAATAAATAGACTACTGACTGCGCGTGATCTTTCCTTCCTCTTCCTTGTCATATTCTCACTTCTTACTTATACACACACTTACTTGCTGTACTCCACCACACATGCCAGGAGACTAGTCGGGAGCATAGAGCTTGTCCTGCGTGGGGCGGTGCCCCGCTGGTGGGTGTTACCTGGTCGAGGAAAATCTCGCAATCCGAAGTGTAGGTCTCGCACTAAACACATCCCGCGATAAAGTCTGCACGACATAACTACCTTAGCAATTGACGCGCCCGGATACACTAATTGGTCAATCAACAGACCGCAGTGCGAATGGTCGTGCGTACCGCTTGGGAGGTTTCGCTGGCTTGCGCGTGGACGTGCGGCTCCGCGATCTTCTGGGCGACCTGCGGGGCGAGCGCGCGGCTGAGCGCGTGGGTGAACGCGTGGGCGAGCGCGTTTGGGACCTCGAGCGCGATCTCGTGCGCACCCTCTTCGTCGACCGGCTGGTCGATCGCTTGGACGACCTCTTGGGCACCTGGCGCCTCTCCGAGCTCCTTGACGTCGCGCCCGACCTGCGGCACAAGTCGGGTTGACAAGCGCGGCCGAGGGCGGTCAATAGTGGGGCCAAAGGGGGCTGAGTGATGACGAGATTTTGGGAGCTTCCAGTGCACCGCTCTAAAATTTTAAAGTTTAAATTTATTGCATCTCAGCCGCAGCATGGTACATGAAATGTCTTGCACGTAATGCAAATGGAGTGTGGGCGCTAGCGTTCAGAAATAATGTGTGCATTATCTCAAGCATTGCAAACCTTACAAGCTGAAGTTGTTACAACCAGTAGCTATCAGGCGGTGGGTAAAAGTTCATCCGATATTCGTGGTGGACCCACGTGTTCGGTAATCTGTTGACTGGCGTAACGTTCGCTGCGGCGCTGACCTGTTGGGCGTGGGCGTGGGCGTGGGCGCGGGCGGCCGGGTGGCGTCCTCGTCGTCGTCGCAGGGCGAGGGCGGCGGCGTGGGCGGCGGCGTGCGCGCGCGGCGCCACACGGACGAGGGCGGCGCCAGCAGCGTGAGCAGCGAGCGCAGCAGCGAGGTGGTGGCGCTGGGGTAGGAGAGCAGCGGCGAGTGCGAGAGCGCGTAGGCGAGCGTGGGCGTGAGGTTGGGGTTGCGCGCCACCTGCACGATCTGCTCCAGCAGCCCCTGGGGCATCCACGCCAGCGACGGCGGGCGCGGCTCCTCGTGGCTGGCGGCGGTGGCAGACGTCTGTCTGGCGGAGAAGTTTGGGGGCGGGCCGGACGCGGCGTCTTCGCGCGCCTTCTCGACAGGCGTTCGGCCTCTTGGCGACGGATCTTCCGCTGGGCGAACCGGGCGCTTGGACGCTGTGCACATGTCCCATTCACTCATTAGATTACACTACATGATGTGAGCTGAGCGAAGTCTAAGAGTGGGATGTCGTGTGCGAGGGTAGTCTGAGTTCAAGTCCGATTTGTGGCTAATTTGCAAATTAGCTTGTTAGTGCACTGGCTGAGTTTAGGTTAGAACCAGAAATGCCGATGTTTCTGCAGTGTCTCAGACCAATAGGTCCTACGGTTCGAGCATCGACGCTGGTGGATTTTCAACACTAGCTATTAACTGGGTCTAAATTCAGGGCCGCCGTCTGGAGGAGAATTGTAGTGGCTGGCTGCTCTTATCGGTATTGTAAGTAGTTTATCCGTTAAAAACCAGGCGAATGTAGGGACATTATCCTTAAAAAATGGGCCTCATACCATCTTTCCCTCCTCTCCCCTGTGCTACTATCTCTCTTACACACACACAAACACACACACACACAAACACACACACACACACACACACACTAAGCACTACATTACCACCCATATCGGGAGACCAACAGGAAGCTTGTAGCTTATCTCGGCTAGAGCGGTGACCCTCCGTGTGGAGGTACCTAGAGAGAATATTCACAACAAGCCGATATGGTCGGCAACGAATCTGCGGGGGAGGGGCGAACACCCCTCCTCCCGCGACGAAACATCCACTACACTAAGGAGCAGTTGTCGTGCCCGGGCACGTCAATTAATCAATCTCGCTCAATCATGGATATATAAAGTATGTTAAATGGCGGAGTGGAAGCCTGTGTTCGCGCGCAGTATTTTGACCTCAAAACGGATTGTAAATTACGCGTTCAACAGACTCAAGGTGGTTTTATCGCTAAAGGAGGAGGTTGGAGTCTCGTTCTTCCTCAACTGAGGTATGTAATGAGGTTAGGTCAGGTTTAGGTGCTATAGTGTACATAGACATTTATGTCTGTCACTCTATATCTCCACACAATGTCCCTCACCAGCCTTATAGAAGAATTTTCTTAACGATGGGATAAAGTGACAGTACTCTGAAGTGGCTAAATGTCTTAATTCAATCACATTCAATAAAAGAAAACAGCCACGAATGTGAATGGAAAGAAAATTGATTTTTCAGGGGACGTTCAAATACCTTTTCCGGAAGTTTCACAGCAAATGGCTCATCCACTTTTGTGGTGAAGAGGGTGGTTTATTTATAATTATAACACCCCGACTATCAAAACTTGGTACAATGCTCTCATAACTCAAATGTGTTTTAATGATCGTTTTATATTTCACTAATGTTATGCTTTTCAATGCATGCCTTGATCTACAACTAAAAGCTTTACTAAATTTTCTAGAGAGTTGTTTCCTTTACAAGCATTCATTTTTCAAATAAATATTTTAAATACTAAATCTCGATAGAACATCTCTATGATGTTAAAAGAATAAATGGGATGAGTATTAAAAATGTTCTGTAAAGGTACAAAAATATATGTAATTTCACGAGATTTATGTAGCACTTTGACCAAAGGGGTGGAATTGTTAATTCCATTACACTGGGACACAATTTAATGATATCAACAACAACAACAATAATAATAATAATCTTTTATTCATTTTCACATAAGTTAACGAATTTAGCAGATGCACCTAAATGAGAAATTACTTCGCTTGAATGCAGTTCAAGCAAGCTTGTAATGAAAACGAAATCTGAGATATGGTAAAAAGCAACAATTTATAAACAGTATTACAAAACAGAATCCTATCATGCTTAAAATAATTATATAAAACATATGTTAATACAAAGAAAAGAAAATTATCAAAAACAATATCCAAATTTAAAGAATATATAATACACAATACAATACACAAACCTACAATTATAATACAATACACAAAAATTATAATACAATACACAAAATTCAATACCACATACATTTAAACAATATACAAATTTAAAGAAAGAAATTAACAGGGGTAGGAAATATTTCTTTTAATTAATTGTGGTAAATATATAAAATTTTGTTGTTTCCTTGTGTCAGTGGAAGTTTCCTGGAACAAAAAGAAAATTTCATTAGTGTTTCGTTTAGTTAACTTATAATTAGTATTCTATTTTTAATTGAATATTTCTCATAATGTTCTCATTTAACACAATATATATTTCAATGATTATCTAAGAAATAATAACAAACTGTAAAATATAATATGATTATCATTCACTTACTTCTCAGCTGTAATTTGATGAAGGGCATCGTGCCAAACTTGTTTTACATGAGCACGATCAAATTGACTTCCAACATGAGTTTTGTAATACCTCTTGCAATCATTCCACACAATTTCTATTGGATTGTAGTGGCAATGATAGGGTGGTAGTCACAACACAGTATGTCCAGCAGCATTAATAATATTGTCCACGCGGTACCTACAAATATTTTACTGGCATGAAAATATTCTACTTCACAAAAACTGTTCTGAATATTCTCAACAGTGTCATGCTTCTTCTTATTAGAACGCTTTTAACTCAATATGAAATGTGTTAGAAGTCAGTATATCATTGTAGAACATTCATAAATATAAATTTAGAAAATCAGTAACATACTTATAATTAAATTTGCTGACCACTATCTGCGGTTGTAGATTATTTATTATAAGTGGGCAAAGCATTCAGAGAAAATACATATCGTTTCTCTGGCTTGTTTGATGAAGCTAAAGCAAACAGTTCCTGGTGAAGTGCATCAGCCCTAAATGGAATGTTGTGGTTTTCCAGGAAGTTTTTGTTGCAGCTTTGTCCACTTTCTTGTAGGTAATCTCTCCAACTGTAAGCATAGAAAATACAAAATTATTTCCTTAATTTCCTTTTTGGAAAATAAGTCACATCATCTTTGTTGTTTTGCATTTTGTAATTACAGAAATGAGAATATTACTATTATATTGTTTCTTACAGAGTACAGCGCAATTGATATTCAACTATTACTTACATGAGCACTGTGATAAGAAGTATTATCTAGCACAATAACAGACGGTTCATCAAGTTTTGGAAGTAGAGTATTTGCCGTCCATTCCTCAAACATCTCTCCATTCATTGTTCCATTGTACTCTTCAGTACTATTTTGCGATGGAAACACTAGTTCTGCATCACCCACAAACCCCTTCTTACCTCCTGCATCTAAAACTATATAACGTTGTCCTTCACTCAGATTCTTTCTCACACAACTGGAAATACTTGAGTCTTGCCAAGTCTTGGTAGCATAACCTAACAAAAAAAGTTGTACAAATATACATATCAATTATGTGAAAAGTGCTTAATAAAGTACACACATATTATAGATCTACAGCTTACTTTAAAACTGTATTTTTGCTCAGATTCAGCACTTCCACTCTGAGCATAAGAACAGATCCTGCTTTGTCTTCCTTGTTGCATTTCTTCTAATTTCCTCGCAACGGATATAATATCTTCTTGTCGCTGGCGTGAACAAGGAGGATGCACTTTGCGCCCACTCTGGCTTCTCATTGTTCACTATCGTGTACTATTGTACAAAAAAGCACGAAATATCACGAAAAGCTCTCAAACAAAGGTCGCCAGTCTCCACACAGCACAGATGCCGGAAACACGTGCAACGTCACGAGTACGCATCTCACATTCAAGACTCGATTTTAAAACAAACATAATACTTATCACATGAAAACAAAATTCAATATAATTTTTATAAAAAAAGAGAATTTTTACATTAGAGCACAAAGCTCTGTACTTCCTAATTTCAATTATTTCTCGTGGCGCACTATATTTTCGTCGGACGAGGACATCACAGCAGGGAGCGTCGTATCTGTTTACAAGTTAGCCAACTGCAAACGAACGGAGGAAGAAGTCTATTAAGTTCAAGGACACAACGACCACAGAATCGTCAGTTGTGTTGCCAGCACTAGCTGTCAAATCATCCCATCGTTAAGAAAATTCTTCTATAGAAACTTTCCTCTAGCGGTCTGATTACCCTTTCTCACATCTGCTATTCCTTGTCACCATAACATACTTCTCCCTCCAGAGCCACATCGTGTTGGCTAATATCAACTTCGTTCTGTTTATGTCCCAAGTAAGCTTCGAGTCTATTTCTACTTAGGACTTCACTCATTTTGCATAATGTGCGAATTAGAAACATTTGGACATTATCTGCAAAACGTAGTTATCTATTTTTGTGAATTACTCTTCGCACATAAATGTTTTTAGAAATTTACCATTTTAAAAATATGATTGAACAAACGAATGATTTAATAAATTGGTGAACGAGCAAATAAACGGAAATAGATCTTCCACTCTGCCAGCTGAGGTAGGGGAAGCAGTAAAATATGATAAACATGTAAAGAAAGAGATTGTGTGTATATTTGGAACTATGTGTATTGGTTGTTTGTGATACAATGGTCCACAAAAAGACAGTATCCCATCTCTGTAATATGATATTGCCAGTTCCATACCAAACACAATCAAAGCTAAGTGTCAAAATTGCTAAGATGCGTAAAAATGGCTAAGTGCGAAACAAAATCACAGACTGTGTCAAAAATGGAAAGAGAATTTACTTTAATTATTGAAGAAGTTGAGTGTCTTCTCTAAACGCAGCGAAGGTGTCAACGATTTTAATGTGATAGTGTTTTTTTTGTTGAATGGGAATTTCGTCGAAGTCAGAATGTTCTGTTTCACTGTGAATTATATAAAAACATTGTTGTACTATATAGTTTTATGAAGTGTACTAGCACAATTTCTTTCTTTCACTGTTGTAATAGAGGCACTGCATCTACGAAAAGGTATTTAACAAATTTCTAATCGCTAATACATTCTAGGCATTATGTTAAACTAGCAAAACCAGTAATACTGCAATTTTCATTTGCTCAATATTCTAAGTGAAATCACAGAAGTTTATTTATTTATTTATTTATTTATTTACGTCAAAACAGTTAAAAACTGTATGTGACGTGCTATGGGGAGAAGTAAATTTGAAGTTAAATTTATTGTTGTATTTATTCTTCCGCTATTATGATTGTTTTAGTGTAGTTCCCTTGCTTTCTCAACACTTTCACTTCGTCGGCGAGCAGACTAATCTGATCTCACCTCTCGTGCTTTGCTGAGTCGTTTGCAGAGCACTTTCGAAAGCGTGGCCTGCGCGTGCACGTCAGCGTTCGAAGCAAGTACGGAGGGCGCTGCCGTTCATACTCTAGACGTACCCTTGTGCTTGCTTGAATGGCTGCTTGTCTGTGATTTCTCTTTCGTATGATTTTTGACTGACTTTGGTCCCATCTCGGTGATCAGCTAACGCGATCCTTCTTTGCGGCCATCAACGTTTAGAATCTGAGAACATAAAAATGAATCACATTTTGGTATGGATTTACCTACCTGAGAAGGGGTTTAAAGATTTTACGATCGCAATTTTGGTTTAGTTTAGAAAATTCAAGTATTTATACAAAGCAATTCACTTCACTTACATAAAATCTCCAACAGTGAGGAACTACAACACAAAGACACTCTCCTTTGACAGTTTTCTTATGTATTTATAATTACTTCGCATTTATTTTGTACGTAGTTACTTTCAAAAATATTATGCATATTTATTGCGAAACTTTCCTTACTGAACGAGTCTTTTCAAGTCAAATCGAACACCTTTTTGACTTAAGGTGTTCAAAATTGATTGAAACTTTTTAAATGAATTCTGAGGGTAACTTAAAAAGACTTAAATGTTTTTGTTAAAATTTAACTTAATTATTTTGGAAAATATGCTACATAAAATTTTCCGAAAAACCGCGCGTACCAACAAATGAAAATGCTTATTTCTCCAGCTACATTATCGTACAGAACTGAGTTAGTCTCAAATAAAACCTCAAACACTTTCTTTAAGATTATTTATAGTTGGACTTAATTTTTAAATATTAATAATTCATTAAATCTCAATTAATTATATAAAAAATTTCAGTTTTCCAAACTTCGCCAAAATAAAATTTAATTTAGTAAATTAGTATTATATCATCAGTTTAATGAACTACAAATGTAGAAAATTTCAAATTTGGATATTTACAAATAACGGAAATTAACTAGTAGTGCTACAAAAGCACATACTTTCTCGTGTTATTGGAAACAGCTTCCATAATATTGAAATACTGCATTTTCTGCGCTACTAACAACTCAGCCATTATTTCAAAACGTCCATTTCAGTTACAAGTTACACTTCAGTTACAATGAACATTTTGCTTTTCAACCAAGCCAGAGCGTCCATGGTTTCTCGACAGAGAGAAGATGATGCAAATAAAACAAGAGCTACTAAAATGCTTCTCAATTGCCAATTCGCGGCATTGTTGCGAAATGGCTATTAAGCTTTGCGGATTGCTTAAAAAGAAATACAGCAATACATTGAGAATACACATTGAGTAAAAAGTAAAAAAGCGAGAATGAAAAATAGAATAAATATTGACATTTTCAGCAGGAAATTATAATTAAAATTAAATTAATTATTTTTTCATAACATTCATTCAATTATTCTCGTGGCTCGTAGCTCGTGTGAATGTTGTATATATTTCATTAATTTCAAGCAGAAATTTTGCAAAACTATTCGTATTTTCAAAAAAAATGTATATGGTGTTTTTAAAGAGTTTATCTTGTAGAACAGATTTCTCTGAGGGAAAAACTCTTTATCTTCAATTTTGTAGTTTTGAATTTTTTTTGCTGTTTTCGAAAACAACGAACAATACCCGAAAATGTGTCTGGCGCTTTATTTATTATTGTTCCTTATTACATATACGAAGAAAATTTAAAGAAAACAAATATTTCATTTTTACGTACAAATGTTTAGTATGAGAATACTCTGTGCACACAAAACCAATGCCCAAAACTGCATATTTTGGGTGTCATATTCATAACTTCAAGAAAAAATATGTTTTCAAGTGTGACATCTCTTAGTTTTCTTGGCAGTTTGGTGTGTCAGTTGCTGATAGTATTAAATCAACAATGGAAAAGCAAGAAGAGAAACAAAAAATAGAAGTGGACTAGCAACGTATAACCAGCAGGGGTGTCGACACACCCCACGTCAATGGTTTTTAAAATATAGAAGCAGAATTAATGGACTAATAAGTTGCAAATCTACATATATTCAAGTGGAGGAATGAAAGACTAACTAAATACGAGCAAATACAATACGAAATAAGCGTATACTATTTTAAGGAAAGCAGGTGGAGTGTATTAAGAAATTGTTTCAACTCTAAACTATGATACCCTCTTTTAAAATCAATCTTTACTCTAGTTGAGCAAGAAATGTTTTAAACAAATGGAGCAATTTTTGAGAAAATTTCGAGTGCTTTCATTGTCATATCATATTTGATGAAAATCTTTTGACAGTTTTGGTACTTGCTTGCGTTGTTCACTGACAGGTCTATAGACGGTCAGACAGACGGTTTACCGAAAACCACGATTTCAGTATCAGTGGTTCACAAAATTTGAATTACGACTACAGTACTGGTTTGAAAATGTGATTTACCTTAAGAGCAAGAAATATCCTTTTTTGTATATGATGGGACCGCAAAGCGAATATTTTTCGAACAATAACATTTTCGCTGCGGTTTTACATAACCATTCCTGCACTTCGAAATAGTACACGAGAAAATAAAACTATTATCCTAAGGAATTGTTTGTGTTACGTAATTTTCTATTTACTTGGCATTTACTGATAGAGCTACCATACTTTTCAGCATGTACGAGTATTTGACAGAGTTTGGGAAGTGTCTTTCCTACACACATTACCTACCCTAATTTCCATTAATTACGTTTACTATTCGATACTATATTTTATACCTTCGAATTTTATACCTTCATTAAAAATCACAAAAACACGATTTTCACAAAAACGGCTTCAAATTTTTCTTAATCTTTTAATAACAATATGGCTAAATACACTCTGTAAGATGACATAAACGTCACATTTCTCTATCCTTTTGTTTTTTCAAAAACAACCTGAATATAATTGTTTTGAGGTATCTCTCACGTCATTAATATGTACATTAGCGGCAATTTGTTCACATTATTGTATGTGTGTGTACATGTGCAATAATGTCATATAAAGTTTCGCAAGATCTCAACAATTTTCTGTTAAAATGAACCCAAAATTCCGCGTTTTCAGAAACGCTCAAACGCCGTAGTAAATTTTGCTGTTTTTTTTTACCTAAAAAATTACACGAATGTATTTTTTACATATCTCACGCTGTTAATATGCACATTTCAAGCGATTTGTGATCTTTATTGCATTTGATAGTTAAAGTACCTCAAATGACTTCAAATTAAGTTTTTCGAAAAATTGTCTGTGAAAATGAGCTTCAAATTTCGCATTTACAGAAACTTTATGTGACATTTTCTTAAAAACAACTTCAACTTTCTCAATAAAACTGTCCATTCATGACAAAGTTTTACTGTTCTTTAAAATTCTTAAATTAATATTTCGGTTCTACTTTTAGGAAACCGAAAAATTGAGAAAATGTCAAAAAATGTACTTTTGGCGGCGATAGATGGCAGCTCACAAGAGAATGGGGCAAGACTGTGAAGTCAGTCCTCACTAAGGAAATGAGAAAAGTTTACAACGGAAAGTGTGCCACTCTGTAGCACCACTAGTTTTCTAACCTTACCAGCTCTTCGAAATCTGAAGAAGTGTGTGTTTGTTCCGTTCACTGGTGAAAGAAGTTCCATTTCTGCACCTTTGTCCGGGTATCGTAGACCAAAAAATCACACCATGTTATTGGAGGCAAGGAATCTGTCAATAAAATGATATAAATCACGAAGCTTTCTATGTTACTGAACACGCATCAAAATACTTTGGATTTGTGATCTAAAATTAATTTCTAAATACGCAATTACAATGGCACATACAACTTGGAAACAATTTCATGAAAGGTTATTGTCAATTTCTTTTAAAAGATATTTTGATCTGCATGGGAGCCCTCGGAATCAAATTTTTATCAAGTCATTGAATTTAGTTATTTAAGGTAGAAGCTCAATTAGTAACTGTTTATTGTACGCGTATTATAAATATATAAGTTTATTTAGAATTTCATGAAAATTTATCTGTGGGAACATAATTTTGAAAAAAAATGTTTCAAAGCATTACTACTTCTCACATAACTATTCTTTTAGTGTATTTTTTTTTACTTTACCTTAAATTATCACAGTTATAAATTCAAGTATATCCAATTCCTTGAATGTATGCATTACTGACAACAAAAATACGGTTATCGAGTTTTTTAAACGTTGTTTGGTCGTAATTCAAAGAGAGGCTTCAAAACATTTTGTTCCATGTTTATTTTTTCACTGAACCTAGTATAGGTGTGTGCATTTGGAACATCAAATTGTTATGGTTCCGCGTTACTATATTAATAATTAGTTTAGTTTACCTGGGTTGCGAGTAATAATCGTTGTTCATCCGAACATTTTATTTTAGTTCTTATAATGTAAGTGCAGAAACTCGACAATGCGACATAAAATGTGTATATTATGATGCACGCGTCAATCCATGGCTTGTATTTCTTTCTTCTGAAATCGGACTTCGTGGCAGAACAACTTCAAAATTGGTGAAATTTCTGCAGAGGTGAAATTGGCAGACATATTACCAAACCGGCCAGAATAGGCGAAAACTAATTTTCTTTTGTTTAAAAAATACACTTTTGGTAGTGATACCAACATCTAAGATAGTAAAGTACGTAAATTATACGATCTTCTACAGTTAAGCAACTGTATACAATCAAGTATTACAAATTACATTAGAACATTGAAAGTATGTGAATGTTGAAGGCAAGATTTCGTGCAGTATTGAGAAAGTCTCTTTCAAAATACAAAAGGCATTTTGATAATATCCGTGATTTATCAATTGAAAATAAATGTATATTTGCATCTTTTTAGAAGAGATTAAAGAGAAACTAGTGGTGCTATAGAATGGCACAGACTATCCCATATTAGTTTTCTATTCCTTTGGTTTCGGATAACTATTCGAACTTGCCACATACTCTTGCCTGCTGCCATCTATCCCCACCCAAAGAACTTTTTTAAAAAAAAATAATTTTTCGATATCCTAATAGTAGAACGAAAATATTATTTCAAGAATATTAAGAAAGGTAAAACCTCGTCCTAAATGGCAATATTCTTTGAAATATTGGTAGCAATTTTTAAGAAAAACGAAGGCGGGCGGGCAGGCAGGCGGGCAGGCAGGCGGGCAGTCTGTCCGACAGTCCATCTGGCTGTCTTTCCGTCTAATCGTCTGTCTGACAGAGACGGACGGACGGACGGACGGACGGACGGACGGACTTACAGACGTTTTGAAAAAAACTTCTTTTTCTGTATCAGGGGACCCCAAAACGTACATTTCCGAGAAAGTAAAAATTGCATTTTCTGCGCCACTAAAACCTTAGCTGTTATTGAAAACACCGAATTCAAACAAAGCGCCTCTCGCATTCATTTCGGTAGTCAGGTGGAGCAATCATTTCTTACTTTTTGACAAATGAAAAAAGGGAATACATTTGAATGTGAGTTACTTACAGTAGCGAACTATTTAATCCAAACTCTCTCTCCTTTAGAACATTTTATTTTCACACTTGGAAACATACCAATCGTAAACTTTTTTGTACTTATTAATGTATATGTTCTTCTTTATTGTTACGTACTAAAGTTAAACACTGTTATCTGAATTCTTCATCACGAAATCAGACACGGATAAGTGACTTAAGAAGGTTTATTTATGTACTTTTTGTGGCTTTTGTTCGTTTTTAAAATAAAACAAAAGCTTTCTTTGACACGGTGCGAGGACCTGTTTCCTGGGACCAACACTTTATTCTTTTCAACTAGTAGTACGGTTATTCTCTCCAATATTTTTAATTTATTAATCAGTTTTCATAATTCGTCCCAACAATAAAGATAGCGCAACAATGAGTCGTTGGAATTTCGTAACATTATAGTCTTACCAAATAATGAAGATATTTCGATAATTCTCTCTGTTCGGATTAATTTGTTCTTTACTGTAATTTCCTTTTACGCGTGTCTTCCTATATTTCTTTACAATATTTGTTACCATTAAACATTGGGACTTCTTGCTTTGAAAGGTTAAAAAAATTCAAGCATCCATGCTCTTAAAATAGCCAAAAGGTAGAAGTTATAAGTAAGCCAGAATATTTAGCTTCGTCAAAAAGATAATTTATTTCTCCCTCAAAAGTTATAATGATTATGAATTGTTTAAAACCAAGGAAAGACACAGGATGTGATACAATTATAAAACAGTTAAATAAATATTACAGGAAATGGTTGAGATTTTGAAAAAAATTATACGCCATTATTTAAAGTTAATATATTCATAAATATAATGTGAACAAATGGCAGATATTGTAAATATTAACGTCGTGAGAAACAATTCAAAAACATTTTTGTAATTTGCGAAAAAACAAAAAATAGAGCATTATGGCGTTTGTGTCATGTCATAGAGTACATTTAGCACAATCCTTACCAACAGTTTAAAGAAAACATTTGAAACGGTTTTTGAGAAAATCTGGTTTTTGTAATTTTTTAAAAAAATTACATATTACAGGCAATATTGCGCAAAACTTCTAAAATTTTCAAAAAAATGTACATGATCTTAATGAAAGAACAACGTATGGACAAAAAAATTCCATTTCAAGGAATAAACTCTAACTTCAATTTTGTAGTTGTAGGAGGACCCCGAAAAATTCAAAATATTGAAATTTTTGCTATGAAAGAAACTGTGAAAATTTTCTGGAAGTTTCCTCAAAGTTTCGCTTCCATAAATGATAAAATGAACGATATGTAATGGTGTGGGTATCTGCTTGTAAGAGTTGTTTATTATTTTCAAGAAGTATCCACAACTTTTTTACTTGAAGAAAAAAAAATATTAATAATATGAACATATAAATTTGTGGAGATGTTTTGATATAAACAATCTTAATATTCATCGAAGTCTTGAGTTCAAATTTTTTGACACTACTTGTAACGATGTATAATAATTTTTCTTTTCCATATAAGCACGTATACACGGACTAATACACGTTATACCGAAAAATAATTTTTTTTTTCAAAACGCAGTCCGTCTATCCGTCTGTCGGGTGTATTTAAACACTACTAGCGCCTAAACCAGGAGTACGACCTTTTCCAAAATGAAGAAACTCCTGTCCATCTGGATCGAGTCGAAGCTTTGAGATTTTGAAAAACATTCATTCAAAGTTGAGGGTAATTTACATGAAGCCCTCTGGACATTTTCAAAGTTTTTTTAAAAAAACGCCTCAATTTTTTTCTTTTAATTTCTTGTAAGATTAGAATAACATACACTTATAAAGGTGGCATAGGTCGGATTTTCATCGTTAACTCTAAATTTTCATAAATTCCAAAAGATTGAAATTTTTTCCGTTGCTTTAAAAAAAAACCTAAAAATATTTTTTTTTCAAAAACGACTCCATTTTTTTCTTTCAACTTTTAGTATAGATAGCACCAAATTCACTCGAAAAGATTACATAAACGCTATATTGCTAAATTTATTTGTTTTTTTTCAACATTTAAAAAATGTAATTTTTTGACTTCTTTCTCACGTAGTTAATATTTACAGTAGCGGCAATTGCTTTATGTTGATGTATTTATGAGTACATGTGCTTTAAACAATATCAGATAAAGTTTCCAGAAAACGCATTTTTAGAAACGTTCAAACGCCACTTTAGCAAAGACAGCTCCAAATTTTTCTTCAAACGTTTCTAACAAATAGTGCTAATTGCACTGTTTAAGAGACATATAATTAATTTTCATGATTTTCTTTTGTTTTTCACAAATTACACAAATGTAATTTATTCGAAATATCTCCCATGCCTTGAATATGCACATATCCAGCAAATTGTAAACACTATTGCATTTGTGACTAAAATTGCTTGAAATTACTTTATATGCATTTTTCGAAACTTAATAGTTTTCTGTGAAAAGAGGTTCGAATTTCGAATATAGATATGCGCTTAAGCGCCATTTTCTTAAAGACAGTTCCAAATTTTTCGATGAAAAATGACATTTAGGGCGAGATTTTACTATTTTTATTATTATTACAATAATATTTCTGTTCCACTATTATGAAGCAGAAAAATTAAGTAAAATTTAAAAGAAATTGTACTTTGGGGGCGATAGATAGCAGCTGGCAAGAGTATGTGGCAAGTCCAAATAGCTATCAGAGACCAAAAGAAATGGAAAACTAATACGGAATGATCAGTGCTATTCTGTAGCACTTCTAGTTATAAATTTATACCGGCTTGCAATAAATATCAAAACGTTAATTAAACATGTTGAATAATTGCTTTCTCCTAATTATTGATGTTTAGGTCTACTTGAGTTTATTTCTATTACAACTATTTTAAAGAATCGAAATGATTTTCTGATCAATAAGCATTTTTGAAAATATCAAAATCCTATTAAATAGTAAGAGGAAAACAAACTACATTTATGAGACAGGAAAATCGAAAGAGAAAATAAACTGGAACCACCATGTAAAGTCATAAATTTTCAATTTAAAGCTCCAGTCACACGTGCTTAACGATGTATTTTATTGATTGAAACAATATTTTTTACATTGATCGGAACTTAAAAATAGACTTCTGAACATAAATGAAGCAAACTTCTTGCGAAGGCTTGCATAGATATTATTTCAGGGGGAATGAACATGGAATAGAAATATTTGTTTTTTCTTGCGGTTAGAAAGGAGTAGATATCATCGTGGCTTCATGCCACGCAAATGCTAAGACTAGTTGCGAAACGTCACTCTCGGCGAACGCAACCGACTGATTGGCCTACGCTGATGGATCCACCGCGAGCATATGATTCGCGTCCTCGCTGGGTGGCTGCACGAAAGTGCTTCACGCTCGACCGAGCTTCCGGGTGCGGTGCTGGTGATCGGGTGTTGTTTCTTGCTGGAGTGGAGCGTCCGGCGCGGGTGTTTCCGAATCGTCTCCTTTCACTGAGTCCTGGTGCACCGACCTGGCGCGGCGCGCTAACGCCAGCTTGCTCTCCGGGATGGCGGGCAGTTTGGACGGGATGCTGAACGTTCTGCGCCGGTTGCAGGGCGGGGACGGGCTGTTTCGGTGGATGCTTGTTTGGTGAACGGGGGTTCCGCGCGCTGCTGGGTCCTTGGCGTCGGTTTCTTTCGGATTTTCGACACCCTCCGAAAGCATTTCCAGTCGTCTGTTAGGACTGTATGTGGATCGGGGCTGGCTTCTGGTTGTATGCTCTTTTCGTTTATATCTTCCGGGAAATCGGCGTGCCGGTTGTTGATTATTATAGGATGCGTTAGGTACATGTTGTTGCTGCTGTTGCTGTTGTTGCTGAGAGTTCTGCGAGCCGTCACTCTTAGCACCGTTCAGTTCTTTTGTGACGAACTGTTGCAAAATCGTACACACGTCCTCTAAATTTTGGGAACTAATACCAGGCTGAAGCATTTGGATATATTGTTCTAAATAATGCAGCCTGTCTGGGACTGTAGATGAATCAGATCCTTCGGAACGTTGTTGTACGGGCATTTGTATATTTTCAACTTGGGATATCAGTTCCAGAGAAAGCTTCTCATCTGAATCTAGTATTTGAGGCTGCTCATTAATTTGTTTCTCGACTGCTTCAGTCCGTTCATTCTGTTGAGATTCTATCTTGTCTGTTCTTTGTCGTTTCTTACCTCGAGCATGTAATTTAACGTCTTGTTGCAAGAGGTTTGCAGCCTGCTGAATGCTCTGCTCTATAACTTCTTTAATCCACTTTTCACCGGAAGTTGATTGTTGTTGGTTATTTTCGCTTTGTGTTGGCAGTTGAGCATATTGCAGAATGGGACACATCTGTACGTCAGATTGATCAGCAAATGTGTGCTGATAGATAGGTAGTTCCCATTGTTTCTGGATGTGCTCTTCGATAGATTCGGGAGATGACTGCCCCTGTAGTGTGAAGAAAAAATAGAGCTATTGCACATTGGTGTCCTATTCATATCAACAAAACCATTTAAGAAATTATGTAGAATAAGATAATCTAATTTATTGGGGAAAGAAGATATTTCAATTTTTTAATCTGAAAAATCCAATGCAAAAAAGGTGTTTCGTTCTGTAATTAAATTGCAAATGTTAAATATTCAATTCAGTAATCATCATTCGTTTTTTTACCCCTGCTGAAAACTTCTTAACATTAGATGAGATGTTATTTTTTGAGATCCTTTTAACAACAACAAAATTCATTTTAGAGTAAAGAAATGAACTGTTGTTGTATACATATGTCTTAGAAAAGTATGAATAATAGATTTTCAGTTTGTATCGTTAAGACTAATATCGTGCTCCATCCTAACCCTGGTCTTTTCATTAAGGAGTTTTCTGGAGGATTTCCTAAAAATATAAAAAAGAAAACTATTATAAGGTAATAATGTAATATGTGGAATTTCAAATTTATTTTTGGTAGAAAATTAATCGAAGACAACATCCTCAAAAAATTAAAAACGGGTATATTTAATAATTTAATAGGTTTTCGAAAGCACGTAATATGAGACATGGAAAGTTCAAGGTCTGAAAGTAGGTTCCCCATTTTTTTCGGCGAAAGGGTACCTAGATGCTGTACTCCACTTCACATAACTTCACTCTCCGCCCTTTCTACCCCGCCCTACTCTTTCCTCCGCCCACCCCTGCACTACCCCTCATGGGTTTCCGTTTCTCGCAGCACTGCCCGCCTCACCTCACTTCGCCTTGCCTTGTCACAACCGAGCCTCGCTTGCATGGCGAACCCTCAAAGTGTAAAGCAGCGATTCCCAACCTTTTTATTTCATCGACCCCTCTTAAAGAAATTATTTGCTTCATCGAACTCCCTGCATTTGCTATTAAATACACTCTACAGCATCCATAATCATGACGCAAAGAATTGAACACTAATTACAGTTAACAATTTCGTACATCGATATTTTTGTAAATATCTTCATTTTTCAATAATGGAAGACACTTTCGCTTTGAGTAGATGACTTTCTAATCTTCATTGAAACGCAATGGCTACATAGTGTAGAGGTTTTTTTAAGAACTGGCTTTTTTTTATTTGTCAAATGCGGATTGTAAACGCGGAGAGTGTTTTCTTTCGCGATAGTGTCATTGTCAATGCATAGAAATAATTTCTTCAGTTTTCTAACCATCTTAATTCCTAAGGACGAACAAGGAAAACGAACCCAAAGAGAGGGTGCTATTTATAATTGACGTACGATTGATTGCTTTATCTCAGAAATTAATTCCATTAAAATTTTTGTAATCAATGAGATCTTGATTATCCTTATCGGCTATTGACCCCCAATCGACCCCTTCATCATCATTAACTCCCTTTCAAAGTTTTATCGACCCTCACGGTGTCTATGCCGACCACGCTTGGAACCCCTGGTGTAAAGCATTACAGGGTTGCTTAAACAAGCTTTTGTAAAAAAGGGGGATAGCACTTTAAGCAACGAACCTTGTCTGTTATTTTTTGACTACTCAAAAATAATTCGACCCAAATTTTGTTAACATGACTCCATGGGTTTCATAGTTATGCGAGAACATCGAGTTTTTTAAATGAAGATTATGATGAATATCTGGGAAACGCTGGATAATCGGATAGGGTGATAATTCCTTTTTAGTATTTTCGTCTTTATGATGTTCTAAACTGAGCAAAAATTTTTTATCCAAATCTATGCTAATGACGTTTGATAAATTATGTTCATGCTACGGAAGTATATGTAAATCGTACGTGTGGTGATGACGGAGGAGAGCCACATGTCCCTGCCGACTGTCCTATATTCGGCGTAAACTGCATCATCGACGACATCGGGGTCAGAGATGGCGTCATCAGCGTCGCCGACGGCATAAGCAGCGTCGGCATCATCAGTGTTGACGTTGACGAAATGGTGGGTGAAATCGGGGGGCTGTTCTTCGGAAATGAGCTTAGCGATGGCGCAGAAAGTGGTTTCTGTGTTGACGCTTCTGCAGGTGCTTCTACTGTATGCATTGAGTATGGTGAAGACATAAATGTCAATTGAAGTGTTGGTTGTTGTACTAGTGCCATTGGTACTAGTTGCGGGACTGGTGGTAAAGAGGTGGAACTCATCTGGAGCGGCATGCAAACTGCCGATTCGTTAACTAGAGATTTCTTGCTCTCTGCGTCGGAAACTAATGAAGACTGAAACAAACATCAGACACCTCCAATTACATAACATTTCACGAAATAGTAGTGATAGTTTTACTGAATTTAAACGAGGAAAATTAGTAAGCTTTGACCATAATAATAATAATAATGTAGACAATGATATTAAGGTACGTCATTGAGTTGCTGTTTTCAGCAAATCTGTTTACTCTTACAAAATAATAAGGAGAATCTATCGTAACATAAAGTGAGATATTTCAAATACATAAAGTGAGTAATTTCTGGTGTATAGAGAATTTCCCCCATAATATATATTAGCCGATCAATCTACTTGCACTCCACTCAAGACAAAGGCCATTTTTTTGTATTATTGTCATTTCGAATAGAGAAAAAATCGTTAATAATAATTGCTTAGGCGTGATTACCATTAAACCCTTTGAAATGTAAACAACAAATGACAACAGTTCAAAATTGTTTGGAACTACCGCCACAAAACCTCCTTGTTCACAGTCACTTTTACTAAATAAAATCAATTTTACAAAATTTGATTTTTAAATACGATCATGTGGAAATATTTCAAAATATTAGTAATTATTGCGAAATACTGATAGAAAAAGAGTCAATTTTCAATCAATGCTTTAGCAAGACTTTCTGAAAATTGCAACGACCAAACTACATTTTCAAAAAATGGCCATGCTGAAAATGTTCACGTGTAAAAATATTTGTTTTTAAAGGTATTCCTAAGGTTTCATTTTATTCAAAATATTATGCTGTCGTAAAATAGTGAAAGGATTAAAAAATGTTCGGGTTTTTATAAAACATTGTTATTCCATTATACGTACATATAGCAGGAAAGAAAACTAAACCGTTGTGTTAATTGATACGGTCTATGAATATTATATTCTGCAACTTTTTCTCCTCTATTTCATTTAGAGACAATTGTTCAAGAGTCAAAACGACAGGGAAGTTATGAGGCTAATAACAGTTTGTTGATATTGTACTACGGCCACGAATTGTTTGGAATGTCATAGAAGATTCATAGATGAATCGCATTATTACCAGTGAATCTCTCGCAAGGTCAATTTTACACAAGAAGTGGTTTTATCATAAAATATATATTTGGAATATATTAGAAAATAAACATGGTATGCTGTTTCGAGCAATTTAAGAGAGATTTACCCGGATTCTTTAGACGTTGACTACTTGCAATATAACTATTATTTTGGCCATTTGCGATCACATTCCAAACAAAATCTACGGATTAGGACAGGGATGTTTTGGCAGTTGTTGCTTACGACAGTTGTGTTCGTGGCATGTCGGGCATGTTACTCACTCGTGAATCTCCTCCTCACTTTCATTTTTCCATAATCTCTTACCTGAGGTGTAACTGTGTAAACGGATTGCGCAACGTATTGAAAATACCTGAGAACCTTGTGGAGGTCCTCCAACTTGGTACCCTAGAGGCAACTTGCAGTCAAGCACGATTTCCCCATTGGGTGCCAGCAGCCACTTGGAGACATCGAAGCACCAAAGGTTTCGTCCATCGGTGAGCGAGAGCGAAATGCGGGAATCAGGACTCTGTTGCGAATCCACCTGCACCTCCGCATTTTCTCTCAAATCGGTTTCAGTTTCTTTCTGAACGATTCTTCTCGACGACGATTCTTCCCCGTGAACCGTCATTTGAGCGTCGTTTCTTTTAGCAGCGGAGTGTTTGTTTGCATTGCCATGTTTCGGGCTTACGCTCTCTTTCCTTTGGCCTTCCACTTGTGTATTCTCATTCGCTCCAATTTCGTTTCCATCCTGGTTGATCCCTTGGGCCTCTTCTTTTTTGTTGGCGTCGTGCGCCTTCCGTGTCTTTTTCTTCCTCGCCGCGTCCTCGTTTTGGTCCTCCCCGGGCCGCTCCTCGTCGAGGCTGGACTCCTTGCTGGAACAGCCCCCGCCGTCCGCGCCGCCCGCGCCGCCGCCGCCGCCACCGCTGCCATGCCCTTCGTGCTCGCTCCACCAGCCGCCGTCCAGGTCCTCCTGCGAGGCGGCGGCGGCGGCGGCGATGGCGGCCATGCGGGCACGCCCCCTGGCCAGCGCCCGCGCCCGCGCCCTCGCCCTCGCCCTGGCGCGCGCCCTGGCGGCCGCTTCGGCGCGCTCCACCGCCGCCTCCTTGGCCTTGGCGGCGGCGTCCTCGCGCGCGCGCACGATCGCCTCCAGGCGCGCCTGCGCCCACGGGATGGCTGGTTGTAGGTGGTAGCGTCATTAGCTCTTAGAGCATGTCATTAGAGCATGTCGACGGTTGTGAACGAAAAAGGGAACATCCCCATGTGTGCCGCCTCCCCGTCCCAATATATTGACGTAAAATATATTTTACTCGTAGTGACTTCTCAGCCTACAGGTATCTAAAATGACATTGAAAGCCACAACATTTTTAACATTTTGAATAAATAAATTTTTAAAATGTCACAATTAAGTTATGTGCTATACATTTTGCGTAAGTTACCTTAATCGAAAGGATCTTGTTTACAAGGGCAATATGAAAGCAGTTGAATGATGCTACTTGTTCTCGTATGGACTGAATTATGAAAGGGAATTATGAGAGAGAGAGAGATGAGAAGGAAGAGTCAAGTTAACTTATAGTTAATTAGTAAATACGTAAAATTGAATCAATAAAATTTTGTAAATACTAAAATCAGGTAGGTACCCTTTGAGTCCCACTGTAGCTATATGACTATGTCACTTCGTCTGATAATACTGTTTGAATAGAATTTTAAACAATAACCGCCATGTCTATTGGCTTCTGTGACTTACATGAATCATTTAACAAGTAAATCATAAGGTATATATTTGCTCTGTGGATTTCTGAAGTTATTTTCTCTTTGGTGCGCGTTCAAATGTTATTCACGACACTGCAGGGTCCAATTTGTTGTTGAAGTTCTCAGCAATGGTGAATTTCTAAGATAAATTTATCTTCCATTTTGAAAAATAGAGTTTGTTTATAATATAGGGCATCACAATATTTGGATTTATGTGAAACCTTGGGAGATATTTCAATTAAAAATGAGTTATTGCCATATGGCTACAACAGACACGTAGTGCATACATTACTTACAAATGCAGGTTTATTTTTATAAATCATAATGGCGTTAAGGCCATTGATATAAACCTAATTTCAAACACACATTATTTTTTATTATAATAAAAAAGTGAGTAAACGTGTTAATAAATGGCAAATGAACACCAAAACCAGGTTTCTTCTTTGATATAGCAAAGAGTAACACATCAGTAATGTATTCCCCTGAAGAAAAAAAGCGGTCTTTACTATATTGTTAATATTGTATACTACAATATTGTTGAATTCTGTTCAGAAGTCGCATGAAAATAATGCATGAAACTGGTTCCAATGATCTCGGGCGGCAAAAGTCTTTCAGGCCAAAGGCCTTCCCATCATTAGAACCCTTGGTGCATCACTAAAACGTGACGCGTACCTGGGCGTCGGCGTGCAACCGCTCGCGCTGCTTGGCGCGCGCCCTGGCGGCGGCGTCCGCCCTGGCGCGCGCCACGGCCTCCGCCCTGGCCTGCGCGCGCGCCTCGGCGGCCGCCTTGGCGCGCTCCGTGCTGCGCGCGCACGCCTCCGCCCGCTCCTTGGCGCGCTCCTCCGCCCGCGCGCGCCGCTCCGCCTCGCGCAGCTGCTCCAGCGCGCGCGCCAGCGTCTGCGTCTTGGCCAGCGCCCGTTCGCGCGCGCGCGACTGCACCCGCGCACGCTCGTACGCGTCGGCCCGCGCGCGCGCCTCCGCCGCCGCGCGCAGCCGCGCCGTCTCCACCCGCGCGCGCAGGCGACGCTCCCGCGCCGCCGGGTCCGACGCCGTCCCCGGGCCTGCGCCCGCGCCCGCGCCCGCGCCCGTGCCCGCCGTCTTCTTCGCTGTGCACAGGATTAGCTCAAGGATCCGTACCGCTCCCACCCGCTCCGTCACACTCCATCACGCTCCGTCTAATATATTTTTTTTTTTAGGAAAAACTGAACCTGCCACTCTTCATAAACGTCTACACAGTATCTGGGGTCTTTTTTGTAACGGGAGCTTCTGGACACCCTGAATGTGTGTGAGGTGTTGTGAGAGTGGGGTATAAGAAGGTGTTTGGGAATGGGGTAAGGGAGGAGTGGGGTACGTTGGGATGATAGTACGGGTGGAAGGTGGGTGTTGTTCCGCTGCCAACATTTTAGATTGAAGGCATTGCTAGAAAGAGAATCCAGTAAATGAATAAAAATATTTTCTCAGAGGTGCATAAACTTAAACCTTTTTTTTATATTTCATTTTTATCGACGTTCTTTATTAACTATTTTATGCTGGTTGATTTGTGCAGTATTTTACATGAATAACAATTTTCATAAACAGATTTTAAAATCTGCACTATTTACTGAATAAATTATCGATATTTTCATGCGTTGCTAGAAATGAGATTTTATTTTTCTACAGCAGCTGTGATCACCGGACAAAAATTGTCAAAAAATGAAACAAACATATTTCCCTGAACATGTAGGATAATATTAACGGAATATGTTTGTTATAAACTATGAAAGCAATCGTGAAGTATTAATAATAAACCGAATAGTAAATTACTGTGTGTGAAACCCAATACTAGACTTACCTTTCTTCTTCCTGATGTCTTTTTTCTCCTTGTCGTACTCTTTCTTCTCTTCTACGGGCTCTTCCTTCGCTTCTTTTTCGGTGTTAACTTCTGCATCCACACGAGTTAGCTCACGGACTTCTGTCTCCGCCTCATCGATTTCCTTTTTCTGCTTTGTGTTTGCAGTCGTGGAATCCGACGATGTTTGCAACTCAGTATCTGCATCTATCAAGTCCACCGTCTTCGAATTCGCCTGAACGTTTTCAGTTCCATTCGCCAGAGAGTTGTCTGTGTCCTCACCGTTCGATTGGTCATCGTCGTCCTCACAATCGTCCCAAAGCTCGCGGTCTATTTCCATCTCCAACACGTCCGAGTCTGATTCTTTCATCTGCTTTTCCGCAGTTTTTATCACTACTCTGCTTCTCTTTCTTGCCATAGTTTTCTCTTTTTTACTCTTATTTTCTATCTCCTCCGCATTCGCAATGGCTGCCGCCAACTCTTCCAACTTTTTCCTGAATTTTGCCAACGCCTTGGCTCTCGTCTTCGTCTTGAGCTTGAGCCTGGCTTCCGACTGCTTCAGCTGCTCTCTAGCCGTCTTAGACTTCATAGCGAACTTCTCCTTCAGCGCCGCCTGCTCCCTCGCCTTCGCCACCGCCTCCACCTTCGCCCGCGCCTCCGTTTCCGCCAACGCCTCCGCCTCCGCCTTTTTCATCGCGTCCTTCAGCACCCTCTCCAGCACAGACTTCTGCGCCTTCGCCTTGGCTCTCGCCCGGGCCTTCGGTGGAGTCCGTGGCGCCTCCCAACTCCCTGCTTCCGCTGATTCATTCTCCGATTCCTGCGATGGGCAGAAATAACACGATTCTTTAGAGCAGTACCCAGCGGAATTCTAAATAGGAGCCGCTTTCCGCGGTAGTATTGATACTAGTGATTCCAGGCGCGCCAACGGCTAAGGTTATTAGTCCCGTAAGTGAAGTGCATGTTTTCGTTCGGATCTTTCCCCGTTGAATGGCGTGTTCCTGCACCGACCTACCGACGGCAAGCGCGGTTTTCCCCAATCATGAATCTCTCATCTGCGGGATCCCAGCCGTGACAAGCCCTAAACACCCGTCCAGTTCCCCAGCATGTATGGTAGTTTAGTGCGTGTCAGTGCGTAAGTATGGGGTGAGGATAGAACAAGAAAGAGTAAGGAAAGATCGCGGGCGGGGCGTGGACAGTTTGTTAGAGTACTGCTCCGACATTCGGGTATTGATGGGAGAAACCACATTAAACCTACCGATCGGATCAGCTGGCCACTAGAATTCTCCTCCAGACTGCGATTGAACTCGACCTCGCTGACAAAGCTAGTGTCAAAAATCCTGCCAGCGTCGGAACTCGAACCTAGGACATTTCGGTCAGTGACACTGCAGTGACATCAGTTGATAAGCGCTATGGTTCGAATTGCGCATTCTCACTATGGGTCCTTGCTTCTTGATTGTCTTATCCCCACTCTTCTTACCCTTTTGCATTTGCACTCGAGTAGCTTGCGCGTGGCTTTCAAGGTTAGTGAAAGTGCAAAATGCTGGGTAGGCCTGATTTAACTAGATAGAAGAAAGGAAATATAGGAGAAAACTTAATAGAAGCCGAGTACCTTTGGATATAAAGACAAAATATTAACATTGACATGAGGAATACAGTGAGAGCCATTCAGGTTCCAGCGCTTCGCGGACTCGGCAACGGCGTTAGACGCTTGAACTTATGCAGTTTTCATAAGACTGTGGCTGATGGCTCAGAAATTTCTCATACAGATCTGTCCTGCCGTGGACTCCTGATGAGAGCCAACAATAACCAAGTCTCGCTCGAGGAAGCGAAAATGGGACACTTAATAGAGAAAAAGTGTATAAATTTAATTTTCGTATCATCCATTTTCTCGGAATTCTTGAACGGTTACTCATTTATTTCATCCAGCGTTATTTTATTGATTGGGTGTGATCCATTTTCGAAAAAATTTGGATCTTCAAAGAACCTATTAATTCAGCTACAATTGTAGAGCAGTCTGAGAATCCCGGATACGTCTAAATCGTTCATGCTGGGAGTACGAGTATTGTGTGAAGTTGTGAATAAATATAAACGCTATCTCATTCGAATAAATTATGATGTGATAAATTTTGTTTTATCACTACTAACGAAATAATATATTGTTTCTGTGTCATGAACTGCTTGAGCGTTAAAATTATAATACTTCGATTCCGGCAATTTATAATCGATGTATGTCATATCTGGATTTGCAAATGTATACTCTATTTAGCGTAGTCAAACAATTATTTTGTAATGTACACATCATGAGTTCATTTAAATTATTGAAATAATTGAAAAATACTCGTATGTATAAAAATAAAGTAGTCTTTGAGACGCATACATACCGGCGGATGTAGAAAGCATGTTAACCACATTGGAGGCACGGGAACCTGAATATAGAAAGATAAAAAAATAATTTATTATTTTAATTATTCAAATAAATTTTCAGAAAATTGAACAAAAATAGAATTAAAAAAATAAAGGGAACAAGGAATATTATCTTATTTTTTAAAATTGCGTAAAAGAAATTGCACATTTATAGCATTTTGTCGGTATTCAGTCTCTTACATTTTTGATAAACGATTTGTAAAAAGTTTCACCTTATTACGTTGTTACAATATTCAACTATTCGTTTGTGATTTCTCTGTGTCATATCGCGCCTCGAATGGACAGCGTTTCGTAACGTCTGTCCCTGTTCGTAACAATGGTACCCCGGGGCTGCCCCGGGGCGGACCGCTCAGGTACATTTGATACATACATATTCCGTATGATGAAGTTTTGTGACTGGACATTTTAAGTGTATTGACGCCAATAAAATTCATATTGATTCCTCTATACATGGCGCACGCTATGCATGATACTTTCCATGTGCGGGCAAAATGTTACTACCTGTATAGGTTTCCTTGTGTCTATTCGTCGACTGATAACTTTGTAAAGAGCGATTGAAACTCGTATGTTCAATTCAATTCTAAAATATGTCTTCATCTGAAAATGTATATAAATTATTATTAAGATATTAATGAAGGGAAAACAGGACACCTGCGAGAAGACCTGCCGCGAAAACGCTATTACACATGAAGCGACCGGAATTTGTACCCGTTTCCAACGTTGGAAAGCGAACAGTCCGACATCCACACCACGTGCCTTCCTTGCAAAACTAGTATAGTGTACCACTCGAGATTTTCCACACATCAGTGTTTAAAATCTTTCATGATTCCAATAAATATTCCAACTGACATTTGAAAAATTCCACAAAACTAGGAAACAGCATTTTTTCGGACGACTGTATTTAGAAAGTCACGCTACTGGAATTGTGCCACCGTCACCAGCATAAATGAATTGCAACATACAGTCGTTTGGGGTGTCTTTAGACAATGGAGGGTGGCTTTGCGCTTTAATAAATGTTTGTTAAATTAAATGTTGGCGTTTGTATTTTCAATTGCTTTAACCATTAGTCGATTAGTCTGTTAATTAGTCAGCATCAGCTAATGGTTAAAGCAACTGCAAATACAAACTCCAATATTTAATTTAACAAACATTTATTAAAGCGCAAAGCCACCCTCCATTGTCTAAAGTCACCCCAAACGACTGTATAGACCACATGTGCGTTCTTCGGCCTACCTCCCGGCCGTAGGCGTCCACCACGGTCGTGGGCGCGGGACCCGGCCGCGGAGCCTTCAACGCGCTGGAGTAGGAGCTGCAGGGGCGGGCGGTGGGGTTGACGGGCGACCGGGGGGGCATGTGGGGCCAGGGCACGGGGCCTTCCTTCGCGGTCTGCATCGCCGCGCTGGCCGCTTCCCCCTCGTGCGAGGCGGCTTTCGGCCAAAAGAACTGCTCTGCATGCAATACGAAAGCGACGTTTCAGAACCATTAAGTGTATTTAGAATTTAGTTCCGCGATAGGTTAACAAACGTAATTTATTCTCGAAAACAATCCCACAACAACAACAAAAACCATGAACATACATTCACAAGTATGCTTAACAATGAATCATAAATGGGTGGACCTCTATTTGGCTCACTGCGGTGTGTTTCCGTTGAGAATGAGATGCAATATCCATTTCTAGCAGCCCTAAAGCAGGCTATAAGAATTAAAAAATACTATTCGGGGGCGTTTTCTTGAAACAAAAGGGGTGGACCGTATATAGGGTTTTACTTGCTTTTCTTCACCCATTTTATAGTACAAATTATAAAATAATATCTTACTACTCAAATCAATCTCATGAGCAGTAATTTTTTGATTACTTCGTTGAGAACCCACTAAAATAGTTGGTCTCGCTTTCTTTGAGATGTATTGAAACCCCATTTATCGAAAGCACTAGACGTTTCGTAGTCTGGCGAGAGCAAGGGTGTGAATGTGGCGTTATAGATAGCAAAAGGAGATGGCGAAATTTTCAAATTCGAAGAATAAAGAATAATAATTGTTATGAAGGCGAAGGCTGGCGATATATATATATATATATATATATATATATATATATATATATATATATATATATATATATATTGTGGCGTCACCGATTAATTAAATATAATTTTATTATGACGTCGCCAATAACAAATCAATAATTCCTGCAGCTGGGAATAGCTCGCGCTGCGGCACAGAAGTAGGCCAAGAGGGGAGGCTCTTGCAGCGAAGGTTCTTTCGTCATGCCGCCCACCCCCCGACCGCGCATCGGGCCAGCCCCGAACGCACCCAGCCCCCCCCTGTCTTCAGAGGCGGAATGTTTATTAGCCCCCCATAAAAATACTTGCTGCCCCTTCGCCGGCCTTCTCCTGGGACAAAAGAACGCCCCCGCGTCCGTTCTCCCGCCGCGCGACCAGGGAACGCCGGGCCCCGATGGGTTGGGCCGGGTGTCCATTAGGCGCGGAAGACACATTTACGACGCGTCATAATCGAAACCCCTTTCTCGGCCTCAGCCATCCCCTTCCGAACAAAGCCTGACGAAAGTGACACGCGCCCGGGAAGACACCAGAATCCTCGAAAGGGCTGCGTACAAATAAATACAGTAGGCTGTCGTTTAGCACATGCCGGACGAGATGGTCCGTGAAATGCGCTTTTACAAGCTCACGTGTCCGGACAGCTGCGAGCAGCTTCTGGAACAACTAACAAAGGGAGGAGCGAGCGAGAGAAAGAATCCAGTATTAGACTGAGAACATCGACGGAAAAATACGGGAAAGTTGCCACATGATTGGCTAATCAAAATTCTGCGACGCAGCCACCCTTAGCCAATGGGAAGCTTCACCAGGGGGGAAGGGATAACCCAGAGCTAGGAACATTTTGGGGAAGGGGAAAGGGAATTTCTCATAAAACGTGATGCACAGTAGAAATCAGGGACAGACACTTAAAGATTTTTAGAACTAAGGCACTTAAGTATTTTTTGAGAGACTAGACTGGGAGACGAGAGCACGGGGGGACTTGAGCACTAGAGCACTTGAGAGGACTTCTCAAGCTTACTTCACTTACTTCTGAGAGACTTCGGTCACGTCAGTCACTTCAACTACTTCAGTTACTTACGATCGGGACGCGAGTTTGGGAAAGACTTTCCCAGAATCGGAATAATTAGGACAAGACTGCGGACTTGTCGCGGAGAAAATTCGGGCGGAAGACTACTTGATCCCGCGCTGTTTCCGCATCGGCCCAGTAGCCTTTGCCGCCTCACGCGCCGAGCCCAGTGACTGCTCACCGCGTTACATCAACGCCCGTGGCCATTCAACCCGCTGAGCCTGTTCGATTTGGCGACCTGCAGAGAGACGCGCCGCTGAAGTTCAACGACCTGGTACAGCCGACGCCTCCGCCCGAGGCCGCCACCCCGGCCCGCACTTGGGACGGCCTACGCCTCCGCCCGTGGCCGCCACCCCGGCCTGCCCGTGAGGACAGCACAACCACTGGTGAAAGAACTATGAGACGAATCCGTCTCGCCGAACGACCGTAACGACGAGAAATTATAAGTGGCCGCGCTCAGGCCCTGCAAACTTCAAGTGATGAATAGCACGCTTCATCAAAAAGTATGCATGATGTGTTAACTGTAAAAGAATTAGCAACTAGTAATTAGGACAATCAGTCCACAAAGTAAATTTAATTGAAAATTGCGTCGCCCATTGCGACATATAAGTTCCCTGGCAGCTTTTGGTGCCAGGAATAAATTATTATTTTTCACAAATGACTCTGTGCTGATTCATTGACCTCCCAACTCTTCCATCCAGTTATATTTCAGGAGCTGAACCTGGCGCCCTCCCCCGAGCAGTCTTATGATTATTACAATATATATATATATATATATATATATATATATATATATATATATATATATATATACATGTACACGATGTCGAGCTTTATCTGACTCATTCGTTCGTATTCAATTCAAAAATAAATGATTATGCATTACGTATTTAAGGCTGGTATTTAAGAATGGTTGGATTTCCTGCTATTTGCTACCACGTCATCCATATAAATCATTTACAGATTTAATCAATATAAAACATTTAAAATATAATTTCAAAAACATATTTAACTCTCTGTTTGTTGTGAAAAGTGATTATATTATTCCAGTGTATTGTTGCATTTCATCGCGCGCTTTCCGTGGCCCATTTGTTAGGGGAACTGCTCCGGCATTCTCCTGGTGCTGACCGGAAAAACCCATGGAAAACTCCCGATCAGAGTAGCAGGACGCTAGAGTTCTTCTCCAGCGGCTGAATCCGGCCTTTGTAGCTGGCGTCGAAAATTCTGGCATCGTCGGGATTCGAACTCTAGGAGCAAAGCGCAGGGACACCATCCGATGCCGTGACCCTTTTATTTGGTACCTGGCAGGTGCAGGGGCTCCGTCCACGTGACGGTGCCGCCGTCGCGGTCGTAGGCCCCGTGCGGGCGCAGCATGTGGCTGCGCGAGCGGTGCTGCTGCGCCCGGTGCAGGCTGGGCGTCTGCGTGAGCGGGCGCTTGGGGCGCAGCAGCTTGCGTCGGCGGCGCGTGGGCCGGTGCCACAGCGTGCTGCTCCCACGCACACACGCGCGCGCCACGCACATTAAGCTCCAGAGCGCAAAATTAACTAGGGAACATTCAACAACACGTGCTTTCTTCGCGGCATTTTTAGCTTTTGCTATTTTTCGAAAAATTCAACGAAAGCGAGACCTGCGTCAGTATTTTAAGCGTCACATGCCTCCAACCTTGCAGGTTAAATATGTACCTGAAACAATGATTGTGATACCTTCTTACAATCAAATCTAAATACCCAGGGGCTGGTGCACTAGTATAGAAAGGCGACGGGAGGTTAGTTTTACTACTCAAATGTGTACCTATCTTTATTATAATTCGAATCTGTAATTAATTAAAAAAACAACAGTTTGGTGACTTACGTCTTTTTTTTCACAGTTACTCATTTAATTACTTTCACAAGATCCTGGAGAGAGTAGAAATGCTATAAAGAATTAAATCTTAGATACGCATACAGAGATGTCTACGTAAAAATGTATTAAACGCAGTGTTCTCTTCATGTGGAATTGTTTTCTCAGAACAGTGCAGCTCTCGAAGCTATTACAAAAAAATGTTGAAAATCATACGTTAACGTTTTCTCGTAAAGTGACTTTTTACCGAGTGTGTCGACCATATTTACTTGAGATGTGTGAGAATGCTAAAATAATATCTTAAATCCACGGTGTGTTTGCGCTGCAACTCTTCGTAATCAATTCTTCATTCTCAACTTCCTCGCAAATGAGTATTGTCAATATTCACGAAGATCGGAATTATATTTATCAAACAAAGTTACACCACTTATAACTCAAGAACGACTGGGCCATTTTTAATTATCTATGATTTGTCGATCTCATCTCCGTTAGAAATAGCAGAATAACTATTAAAATATCTGAAGAAATCACAAAAAGAAAAAGAAATATTCATGCCAAATGCAACCCGTTACACGCGGCAAGATTTTTGAGTATGTATCGTCAAATAAACTCGCACATAAAGCGTTGTAGGGCATTAAAAATTAAGATTATAAAGCCGAAGGCCTCAAAGAAGCGTTTATTACTCCGTAATCTACTTGATTATATCTTGGACATTCTATTACATTTTTGCTGGTTTTCATTTTAATGCAATTTCCATTCAAACTGCGATTCACACGAGGTTCATAATTGTTTGCCGAAGCCTTGTAATACGGGGTGGCGTCGAGCAGAACAGGACGAGCTGGGGAACGTGTTAGAGTGACTGGTCGTAATAGCGCTGATAGAACGGAAAGATGGCGGTGGGGTGGCGCCATTGCACAGCGCCGATGGTTGAACTGAGGATAGTGTAAGACTATTATAGGTGCATCGGCTCGAAAATTGTTGAATTCTATCGCAGGTGCGCTAACGTGAGTAACGAACGAGAAAGAAAGGATCTTACTCTTATGAGTAAGTATATTGAGCTATTATGAGTAAAATATATTGTCAAATAAATTTAATCAGCCTCTAAATCCGTCTGTTAGAACCAATTATACATAAAAATATTTATTCTGTAAGCATGATATGTAAGCACATTACAGACACAAGCTATGGACAAAGTTAGTTTTTGTTTTATAGTGATATCCTTGTATCTGTATATCCCGCAACACACGACAAGCTTTTTGACTGTCGTTAAATCTGATTGCGTATTTTCAAACAGCTGCGTCATAATCAAGAGCGAGTTGTATCATGTGTCTATATCTACCACATCGAGTATTGAAGAGAACTTCTTAGCCTTGATTTTCGTTTTGAAAAAGAAAATTATTATAACTATTCTTATTGCTATTATTATTACTGCTATTATCAATATTTTATTGTTGTTATTGTCATTGTTGTTGTCATCTTAGTTATTTTGTTGTCGACGCCTACGTCATGGCCGTTGTCTTTCTTACTGCGGCGGCGACGCGAACCGGAGGGAATTGCTGGGCAGGGCGGCGAACTCGGAAATGTAGGAGGAGGCGGAGGCGGCGGGCGAGGCCAGCAGCGCCTGCGCGTCGCGGGGGCTCGGGCCGGCAGCGGCTGCGGCTGCGACTGCGGCGGCCGTGGGCAGGACGGCCTCGCGCAGGCCGGCCGTCATCCAGGGCAGCGGGCAGCCGGGGCTGGGCCCGCGCGGGCGGTGCAGGGGCGGCGTGGGCGGCGGCAGCGAGCTCGGCGGGGTGGGCGTGGCCGCGGGCGGGGTGGGCGGCAAGGGCACGCCCATGGGCGCGGGCGGGGCGACGGGCGCCGGCACCATGGTTGGCACCGGGGTGTGCACCCGTGCCGCGCTCCCTTGGTGGAACACGCTGCCCCGGAAGATGCGCGCCGAGTGCGACCCCATGGCGGATCCTACGCGCCCAGCCGCTGCAATGCACGCACAAGCGGCTTGAGGCCCTTTCCCACTCTACAGTTTTCGTGCAGTCCAGATTGCACGATTTCTGCGTGAAAACCTGTGTGCGTGTACGATTTAGTTCGTACAGAAAACATACAGTTTTCGTCTTGCACCAGAATCGTTCACTAACGAATTTGTGTACCCGACGCGACGGTAAGCGTCCATTTTGATTTTGTGGTTAGGTTAGGCGCGATTCGTGAGATTATGTGTATTGGCGTGGCGAATTCGTGTTCTTGGATGTTCTCATGAGTTTCTTCTACTCCCTTTTGGAAATGTAATGTAACTGAATCTCACTTCTGCAAGACTTTCTTGATTCGAGTCAAAACGTTTTTCTGTACATCCGCTAAAGCCTTGGCAGCCGTTACCATACTTGTAGCGACAACGATGACGGATTTTCGAGATTTTTTCTCCCCACTTTTTGTTAGGTAACGATTCTTTGAAAATAATAAGCTGATGGAAGTCACACTCTATCTTTCGACACCCAACTCTCTAGATCATAGCGCCCGACCGGACGAATCTTAGAAGACTGAGATAGTTTCAAAAGAACAATAATGAGGGCAATAAATGTTTCGATAAAGGAAGTGTCTTGTGCGCTGATGATCAGTAAAAAAGTGAAATACAAAGTGTAGATAAAACAAAGAAAATGTTACGTTGTGTATTCTTATTTTTCTACAGTACAGTAACTTTTCAATAGTGTTTTAACGTAGTAAGATTTCAAAACTTACACCGACATGCCTTTTTAAATGTTTAAGTTTTTTCTTTCTGAAAAGGATTGTATTGAAAGTTAAGTACATTAATTTATGAAGTTTAAAAAATGGGTGTCTTCTAAAACACACCTCCGTGGCAGGGTAAACGAGTACGAGAAATCTAAACCAATCTCTCGTGAACTTCTGCACGGCAATACTCCTGACGTTTCACGTTTCATTTACGTGTAACATAATCCGTCATTTGCACGAAAACAGGATCTGTTAACACACAAATAGAAGAGGATACTGGATTGACCTCTTAAGCACGAAATATCACATGATGTGAACTTTACTTACTTACCAGGAGACAGAAATTTGTGGGGAATTCAACCCATTTGTTAAAATATGTATATATTCTCACACTTTGAAATTGATTTAACAAACTCATGGAGTTTTTTCTTTTGCCAAATATCATTGTTAGAATTCTAACAGAACTAATAGTTTGAAACTTGAGAGACTCGGCGATTCAGTATTTACGTTCTGGCACACGTATTTGTTTATAGAATGAAAGACAAAGCCATCTGTATATAACTTGGCGGTTATAAATCGCATTGCAAGACGCATTGAAACACTACATTACATTTAGTGATTGCTACATCATAAATGCTCCAGAACATTACTCATCTAACCTCAAGTACAACTTTATTTGTTCACCAGAATTCTTCTTTATATCACATCCAAACAAACAAGGGACGAAATAGGACCTCCAAGTTTCTTATATTGTTTGGTTTCTTGCTGAAGATAAGGACTTTCGTCACGGAGTACGAAGAAATAATAATTACTGTGATCCACTATAATATATAGTGGATATAGTAAATATAGCTTGCTCACGACTTGTCATTAGCCTGTGAAACGAAGTTACATTTCGCAAAATGCTTTAGATGTAAAATTGACAGACACATTGATTTGTTGGGCAAGATAGGCCAACATTTAACTTCATTTGTTTTAAAAATATATACTTTTCAGTGTGTCCAACGTAGACAGAAATCGTTGTCAACACACAGCCTTCGTTGTAATAATTAATAGTGCCAACTCCACGAAAATTTGTGTAGTAAAATAAACCATAAACAGTTTCATGCAAGTTGAACAAGTCTAAGCATTTATCACAATTATGAGGTTCTTTATTCTTACATCATTTACAAGCAATGTTGATAAAAGGGATTACTTAATGTTAATACATTTTATATATATTCAGAATTTCATTCAATTTGTTGTGATTTAGTAAAATAATCATATAATTTATCTGCAGTCCTTTTGCATGTTTGAAAACAACTAATTTTACTGCTGGAACATATTCACCTACTAATAATTCTTGAAAGTATACATCATTGACTATAAACCTCCTTGCAAAAATTAAATTTAGGATTATTTATTAGAAATTCTAGGATTTACAAGAACAAAAAAAAGGAGTTGAAAGGAAATGTTTGTTTGCTACCAAAATCCTTACAACATTAAAAAGCCCTAGGATGAAGTGGCATGCGAAAGACTTTCATGCTCCGTGGTCTCCAGACGAGAAAGATTCAGCGAAGTTCATGACATAGTTGCGGGAAGGGTCGGGGGAAGCATGGATGGGGAAGCATTTAGGGATATTTATTGAATTATAAATCCCTACAAGAATCTATTCATTTAACATAAGACGTTTAAAAAACAGTATGCGACATAAGAACAAAGAAGTGCTAATTGAACCTCATCAATTCGTATTTAAACAAAAAGATAAACAAATTTTATTAGTTATTTAAATTTATATTAAAAGCAGAATCTAGGCGCGAAATTGCGAAATACAGTAAAACATTTCATAATGACTAACTCACTTTGTAGATTACTGATAAGAAATCGTTGTGGGGGACAAGAAAACCTGGTTTAAAGGCCCTTGATCTTACAGCTTTCGAGATATACATGACGGTGTAGCAGTAGCGTTATGTTTTTTGCGAGTTCTATGTACGCGAGATAATTCAAATGTGCCAACATGGAGCTATGCACGCATGGACTTGGCATTATATCCGCGCAACGTTTCTTGATCGATGGACTGAAGAAATGTGGATAGAGTGGGGATTACATATTAAATGGGGATAGAGTGGTTAGTTACAAAGTTGGTCACTAGACAATTTGAAGTAATCCCAGTCTCTGGGAAATCGAAGTCAAACCTACCACTGGCGTGGCCATGATAGGAGATAATTCAACACGATTTGTGTTCTATATATTCAAAAATATTTCATTACAGCTCAATTAATCTTTGTTCTCATACATCTTTCGTAGAGCTGTTCTATCTTCAGATTCGTATTTAAAATTGCCCTTCACATTTTGTACTCAATCGAAGGTTACATCAAAACTTTGTTTTCTTTTTTCCAGTCCACGTGCATTCACAACTTCATCGATAATTTTGTGTTCACCGCTACAATACGTTCTCTGGACTTTCTCAGGAGTTTGAGGTGCCTCTTTAAAGGACCTGTACCTTACTCAGCCACTTATTGAGGTATTATCGAGAAAAAAATACGAAGAGAAGTTCTCATTTTTTAAACCACCTAGCTTCTGTTTCGCGCCAACGTAGTTTCTAGTTTGGAATGTTGCCATCTGTGCTTACTGCGAGCTTTTGCCTTCAACTGTTTATTTGCTCTGCGGAGAGGCAATGTAGGCATCACGCTTTTATTACCAACCTCTTGCCATGTTCCGCCAGAGAAGCCTCTCCGCCATATTGGTGTGCCCAAAAACACGTCAGTCGAACCAACACCTTCTCCGTCGAGTTGGTCAAACACGACAATAAGTGAGTAGTACCCATTTTCAACATATTTTAATGATCTTCGGAATATTGAACAGTATTATAATTTAAACGGAGAAATTTTTTTACAAATTGTGTGCTATAAAGTATTTTGAGGGCGTAAAAACCAAAATAACTTCAAATTTAAAACGTCAAGATTACATTACTAAATTCTTCTCTCTTTGAGAATTCTCACATGATCTCTCACAAAGAATTTGCAAATAAAAGATTGACATTGCTAACATTCTGGAGGCGGGTGTAATGACTGGCTACCATACCAACTATAAGATATAAAAAAACATATTGTCTTACTGTACTGTTTCTTTTTTTATTTCCCCATTTCCTTATATGAACATGAAGTACCCTATTTGAATTCAAAAGTGCAGGATCCTAAAGGTTGATGTTTGTAGATGAACCAATAATACAATTGATGCAAAACTTTTGGGTTTCTGTGGAGAAGTCGTGAAAATTAATATGTTATCGTTTTAAAGACATCTTCAGTGAATAATTATTCCATCACAATATACTTCACTTATGTATGGTAGAAAAGCTGCTAAAATTGTTGCAAGTGGGTGTTTTCACAAACGTATCTATCATAAAGATATTCTGTCAAAATAGTCTTCTTAAAAATGAACCGACCATAACTTTCTGTATGTACTAAGCTTCCAGTTATCTTTTCGCTTAACCCTAATCCACTGTACTCCTTTCTTTGATATAAAGAGGAAAATCACGAAAATTAATCAATATCTTGAAATTTTACTATGTTCTCCAAACCATATAAAGTACATGTAGGAGAACTAATTCACGCCTTCCCCGAACATTTTTTACACCAATATGTCATGCAAGTAACCAAGATGAACTGATACGAAAGCTTGATAATCGGATCAAGGCTTTTAAATATTAAAAACTATGACAAATTACACATAGCCAGACTTATTTTTTATAATAATATGTAGCGTGTTGTAATATCGCATGAGTTTTATGTAATTGGTTTCTCTTACACTTTGAAAAAAGTTTTCTCCGAGTATTATGTGTAGAGAAGACTGATGAAAAACGTTTTTTTCAAAGGGTTCTTAGCCCCAATGCATAACGAAACATGTGATTTGTACAATTTAAATTCCTAACGTATTTTAGCTTCATATTTTAACAGTTAAAAGTGTTTTCCAACGAAATATTTCTGAAATGTTTTCGATTTCGGAGATATATTATTATACTAAAGGTTTTTGGGAGTTGTTATTTTTATTTCTTTGTAATGAGTGGTATCGTGATGAGTTCGTAATGAACACGGCAAAACGTAAAGTTTTAGAAGTGTACTAAAACTTTGGGTCCATGCCTTTATTATTATTTTATTAATTTTGGTATCGTTTGTACTAATTTTTCATGCATGTTTGTTGGTTTTATTGGTGTGAGACCAAATATTTTTGAATTTATGCACCATGTCTTGCTTGTTTTCAGTTACCTTTTTTGTTTGATTTTCTTCAAACTATTGTGAATAAATTCTTAGTCGAATTTTGTTTCAACTATTTTCAAACCAGAGTAACAAATTTACCAGTTTTTGTTACAAATAAGACGAGATTCTCTTGGCTTTGACATGAGGCTCTGTTAGCCATGAAGATTCCATTAGAGAAAATTATGATATTTAACCAAAAATATTTTTAAAAAATGCACCCCAAACAAATAATTCTGTTCTTAACTGCAGTGAATTCTGCAATTCTAGTTATTAATTGCAGTTTATCCGCAGTTACTATTTTGCCGACATATAGCACATAACCGATCCCTTTAAGATTGTTAAGTTCGGTAATTACTCAGCCGTGGGGCGTTCAATATGTCATAATACCTTCTTCTTATAAGAAAACAAAGTGATTTGTTTGAAATCCCTACTTTAATGGATCCAGAAAAAGAAAAAAATACTAGAGATCTGCAACAGCAAAACTGCTTCTGTCGAATGTGAGGAAAATGGGCTACAGGAGCAGCAAATTTCTGCTTCTGAGAATGTGGAATTTAGCATCAGGAATGTTTTCAAGACAGCGTGCAAATCTATGAATACTTTTACGGAAATTACTAGAAAGAGAGAGACATTCTGAAGACCCGTAACTTGCAATCTATAAACATGCCTATGGATGGTCTACCCAAGTTAACCGTAGTAAATATCTTCTAAAAGGTTTGATGTATCGAGTAGGTTTGCACTAAGTTATTGTAAATGATGGAGAAATTACGTATTTCATTTTGTTCTTTGACCTACGCGTCCTTGATTTTATTAGAAGCCAACTTTCTAAAGTTGACGACTAGATGAATGCAATGACGTAAGTATTATTAATATTCGAAAAGAAACTAGAAACAAGTCTTACAATTGCTTACGTAGAAAAACGGATTTAAATAGTAAATAGAATTTGCATTTCAAAATCAATTGATTAATGAAAATCGTGTGTCATTGTTTTTCCAATATTCTTGGGTATCTAACAAAACCAATATATATGTTATGAAACCAAAAATATAAATTGCTTCTATCATAGTACACGATTTTTTTTGTGTTGAGAGCTATCCTTAGAAGAGGCTATTTTGAAAATATTGTGATAGAAATTTTTAAATTTTGTTCAACAATAAAACTTTGTTTCAACTTTTAAGTATTTAAATTCATCTAAAACTGAAGAGACGGTTTGTAGTTATGAGTAAAATATCATTGTTGACTGTTGAAATGAAAGAAATACTTCTTATTAAATTACAGGAAATTTATTAACACAAAGCTGATAACATTCTCTCTCTCACTTTACATCTCTCTTGCCTTCTTAATCGCGTTTTCTTAACTGTGGTCTACTTACATTTTCTATAAAAATATGATGTTACAAGTGTGGACATCCTGTATAGTAAATAAAACCTTACTGTTAGAAATCTTTTGCCTCTTGGCAGACACGCAGTTTCGTTCAGCAGTTGGTATATTATTGTAAAGAATGTTTGTTTCGAGGAGTAAATAGACGCAGTTCTTAGAATTTTTATCTGATTTGCCTTTTTCTTACAATTCTGTTTTTATTTCTCGTCTATCATTCTCCAAGTAATTGCAAGTGTACAATAAATATATCGTATAAGAGTAAATATGTAACATTAGAAAAGTATTGCGGTAGCTGATTATTGCCTTCGGTTCTGTTGGATCTTAACAAATCCATATTTGACCAAATGTGATATGTACAATTTTTGCTGTAATTGGTTTACCATTCAATACTGTTCCACTCTCTTCCTAAGTGTGTTACATTTTGATTTCTGCAGAACACCGTGCATTTCTTTCGCCGTGTCGACTTTTAGAAAAATCGGAGATGATAATGCCTCACGGCATTACTGGTCACGAAATCGCACTCGTATGGAAGCGTGTTCACTGACAACAGATGTGAATTTGTAAATGCATAAATTGTAAGGTACAAGGACCGGATACTTCTTTTGGTTGACATTATAAAATGTTGTTCCTGTGAAACCTATTCATAAAATGGTTCCATGTCCGAGAAATGTCTTCGTCTTTGTCTGAGTTTGATACTATGTTAATAGCTGTCAAATCGTAGATAACGCTCGTAGTAAAAGCTGATAGCATACTGTGGGGCTTATTGCGTGCCTGTATAATGAGGCTCAAAATTATGTTTCCTCCATTATGTTGCACTAGATGTTCTTGAGGATAACAGAACTCCAGGCGGTCAGCAACAGGTGTGTTTTTAATTCATGGACGTAGCTTCGAAACCATGTCTGGAAATTAAATAGAACTATCTTGAAGTTCAATAAAAGTAAATATGTAAACTGATAGATATTTGTAAGCAATTAAGATTAAGTAAAAAGGTTTTTTAACTAACCTTTAGAGGTGCTTTTAAGAATCTCTCGTAAGTCTCAATTATATGAAACTCATCTTGGAGAAATATCGGAAATGCAGGGATGTGAGCGATGTAGGTCATGAGACCCAGGCACCTGAAAAAGTAATATTGTAAAAATATAGAAATTAATCAATTTTAACCTTTCTCTCACACTATACTTCATGCCTGCTCTCTCTCTCTCTCTCTCTCTCTCTCTCAACAATCTCCATCACTGTTTCATTTTATCTCTCTCTGAATTCTTTTAAAACCCATGTGAACGTAAATACATCGGTCACTTATGAAGAGCGGAGGGCATAAAAAAACGAACAAACTAGCTTAGCGTGGCGCCCAGTATTTTTGTTAAAAGTTTTATTTTTGATGTGCAAGTTTATAATAAAAATAAATTTGAAATAAATTACTGTTGCCCGACTCGACTATTTTTGAACAAAGCAAGTTACGTGAACATATTTCTATTAAAATAAATTCTTGTTTGATTACAAAATTAGGTTTAATTATCTTCAGGTTGAAGATACAAGTCGTAGGAATTCATTTCAAGCCAGAAAGAGAATGTAGTAAGTAATTCATGGCGTTTAACAAATGTACTCGTAAGTGCACATAAACTATTATAACACGTGTTTCTGGAATTCTCCAAAATATTTTGCAGGCAACGGTACACGGATTGTGCCAATCTATTTGTCGAATCGCGAGAAATCTAATTGATCACCTCTGCACGTACCGCAAGTCACCTCTGGCATTTTTTTCTTTGCTTGCAGCTCGTTCACTTTGCAGGAGCTTAAAAGGCACGTTTTAGAAAAAAACTCGAAATATTCCGAATGAATGTGTTCCCCCAGGAAACTTAGAAACGTCAAAAACACCTAATTGGTCTTGATTGTAGACCAGGATTGTAGCTGTGACGGACAGATGAACGCAGGTTACTCGATTGAAAGATGGAACACAATCTTATTAAACAGCAAATTCTAGTTTTTGAAATACGTGTTATTAAATTCATTTACTTCATATTTCATGATGTCAATTCTGTAATCATTTGCGTTCACAATTGGGCCCTTTCCTTCCCACCCATCCCACCCACTCGTTGTCCCTCCTTCCGATCAATCTCCCTCTCATTATTTCAACCTACCTCTTCTCCCTCCAACCTACTCCTTGCCGTCTATCTCTCCTTTCTCCCCTCTATCCCTACACTATCCCCTGTACTCCTCCCCCCCTCTATCCCTCCATCCACCCTTTTCACCCTCATCCCTCCATTTTACCCCTCCTACCTTCCGTCTACATCTCCTCTCTCCAATCTACTCGTCTTCCTGCCCATCCACGCAATCACATTCCTTCTAGACGCCGCAGACGTGTACGCGATCGCACTCCTTCCAGACTCACGAACACACATTGATCATCCAGCTGGAAGGTTAGAGCGAGTCTCGGCAGGGCAGGTACCGCGATGGCCTGCCGGTCTCTAGAAGAGAGATTCCCCGCAAATCCAGGTCCGGTCGGCGCCGCATTTCGCGTTCCAGAGGGGAAGAAACACCATGATATAATACGCACTACACTTACGGGAATACAAAATAAAGCAGTTTACACCTGGCAAAAACAAAATAGTAATTTAATTATACTTAAATCTAGGACCCTCAATGTATATTACGTTAAGACATTGCCGGTCCCGATGATATTTTGTACCTCTGGCAGCATGTGGGCGCAGGAGACGGCGTCGTGGCGCGAGAGCGCGCAGTTGAGCTGCAGTTGGCCGCCCTGCGAGAGGCGCCACTCGGCGATGTTGAAGGACCAGTGGTTCTCGCCGTCGCTCAGCGAGAGGGCGATGGTGGGTTTGGAGGCGGACTCCTCGGCAGCAGACGCCCCTACCGCGAACGCCCCCGCCGGCCGCGACTGCACCGAGATCGCCACGACGTTGGGCGGAGGCTCCTGCTGCTTCGCCTCGGCCTTCGCCTTCGTCTCCACTTCCTCCTCCGTCTTCACCTCCAACTCCCCTTGCGCCTTCGCCTCCGCTTGCCCCGACTCCGCCTGCACTTGCGCCCTCGCCCGCGCCTCGGCCTCCGACTTGCTGCGCTGCATCTTGGTCATCTCCAACTGGCCAATAAAGCACACGCCATTACAAATACCACGGTTGAGCTAATTTTCAGATGTTTGAGTTGGAGTTGATAAGAAAATACTTTTCTGTGCACATTAAAATTATTTGTTTGTGATCCAGTATTATAAACGACATTTTCGTTTCAAGAAATCATAAAATTCATATAAATGACATTTTTAGGCACAAATTATGATGTATTTGCCGTTTATGGCCCGGTTAATTGCGTCATCACACATTCAGCCAATCGCAGAGAGAGAGAGAGAGAGAGAGAGAGAGAGAGAGAGAGAATCGAGGAGAGGTAGCGGTAAATCGAAAAACCTACCACCCATTCTTTCGCTCAGATGCCAAATACCCTTGACGTGACTTAGCTTACGTTCACAAATACCCCTTGATGACTCAACGAAGTTCTTTCCAAAAATTAACTTTGATTTTATTATATAAGTACAAAGTTGATATACAAAAAATAACGTTTACAACTTCTTTATCATGTTGCTTTATTGCATTCGTACAAATTCTACAACTAGCGACGATAGGCGCTCGTTTTTAAAACGTGTACTCGTGCAATAAAGCATAACGTTATAAACAAGTTGCATAATATTTTATTCTATAACTGCTGCATTGAAAATTCACGAAGACTGTTAAGTAAAAGGGACGACTATAACTTTCTGATGTATTAAAATATCGATGAAATGAATGCTTCCAATGTCAATTTACACTCAGATACGTGTATATTAAATGAATGCGATTACATTAGAATGACAATTGTTCTTTACTATGTCGCGGCTAATAATTCTGGGAAACCTTCACGTGATCATTACTAATAATGTCGAGAAGCCGCAATTCACTTTCTCGAGCAAGCAGCATTGTCTCTTATGGACAAAACTTGACTTAAGATGCCTGTATTATTTAGAATTATCTTTCGCAAAATGATATCCTTGGCTAGTCTTGAATTTTCAGATTGGGTTAAAGTTTCTGCTTGAAGGTGCGTTATCAATTTGCTGTTTATATTCCCCATTCTGAATCCATCGAATGAAATGACAGCAAGCCTTTGTCATATAATGTCTTACGTTAACTTTATGGTTATTTTGCTATGACGTTAGATTAGGAAACGGTTTTGATTACGACACGGTGTGTTAGTTACAATATGATTGGTTAGGATTACGACGCGCATGGTTTGGGTTACAATACGGTTGGTTAGGGTTACTGTACGGTTGGTTAGGGTTACTGTACGGTTGGTTAGGGTTGCTGTACGGTTGGTTAGGGTTGCTGTACGGTTGGTTAGGGTTGCTGTACGGTTGGTTAGGGGTGCTGTACGGTTGGTTAAGATTATGATACTGTTGATTAGGGTTCCAATTTGGCTTACGACACGATGTGTTAGGGTTTCTGTACGGAGGTTAGAGTTGCGCTGCGTTTCGCGTTGTTTAGGTTCGCGTTACGGTTACTTTACGGTTACCTTACGATTACGTTAGGTTAGGTTTCGGTTGGTTTTTGGTTATATTACATACTTTTGCGTTAACTATTGCTCCGTGATTGCGTTACGATTGCATAGCTGCTGTTTTACACCTGCATTACGACCACACCTGCGCCTTCTCCTTGGCGAAGGCCTCGGCGCGGGCCCTGGCCACGCACTCGGCGCGGCGCCGGGCCTCCTCGACGGCGCGCAGCTCGGGCTCGGCCAGCGTGCGGTTGGCGGCCTCGGCGCGCTGCTTGCTGATCCAGCGCGCCGCCGCCATGAAGCGCTCGCGCTCGCGCTGGCGCGCCGCCTCGTCCTCCGCCGCCGCCGCCTCCAGCCGCTCCTTCTCGCGCGCCAGCCGCGCCGCCTCCACGCGCGCCTGCGCCAGCGCGCGCGCCTCGGCCACGGCCGCCGCCTTCTCGCGGCGCTCCGCGTCCTGGCGCGCGCGCTGCGCCGCCGCCGCCGCCTTGGCGCGCGCCTCGGCCTCCGCCAGCTCCCGCGCCAGGCGCGCCGCCTCCGCCGCCGCCGCCGTGTCCGACGACGCGCCCGAAGACGTGCGCGTCGCTATCGTTTGCAGTCTCGTCACCGCCGAGCGCGGTTTCGCCTGCGTGGGTCGCGGTTTCGGCTGAGCGCTGCTCCACAGCTTCGCGTGCTGGGGCCGAGGTTTTACCTTCTTGGCAATGTTCATCTTCTTATGCAAGTTCGCTTTTCTCTCGTTGCCTATACGCACCCACACCTCTCTCTCCATTTCCGTTAGTTGTTTCGTGTCTTGTGTTGGGTTGTTGTCTGCCGTGGTCTCCCCCTCTTTCCCCTCCTGCGTTGTCGCCACCTCTTCCCCTATTGCCTTCTGCGTCTCAGTCTCCAATTCGAGATCTGTTGATATCTTCCCTGCAGTTTCTGCTTCATCTTTTGTTTTAGTGTTTATCGTCACCTTCTGCACTCCATCCGCCTGTTTGGATATCGCAATGCAGGGCACGCACATGGCTTCAATTTCCTCCCAGCCGTCGTCGTCTTCTTCTAGGAGGGGCTTGGTGTCCTCCGGAGGCGCCGCCTCTTCGTCCAAGCACACCCAGGCGCTGCCCTCGGGGCGGCGAGGGCCCTGGGCGGCGGGGGCTGGGCGGCGGGGGGCAGCCAAGGCGGCGTTGTGGTGGGTGTCCCTCCTGGCCTTGGCGCGTGCCTTGGCCTCGGCCCGCAGGCGGGCCAGCTCCTTGGCGTCGGCGCGCGCCTTGGCGGCCGCCTCGGCCTTGGCCTTGGCCACGGCCTCGCGCACGCTGGCGGCGGCGCGCGCCTTGCGCTGCTCCTCGGCGCGCGCACGCGCCGCCTCCTCGCCGCGCACCTGGTGGGGGCGAAGCCGCGCCTTAGTGCTAGCAGACCGCCGAGCGCGCTCGGGTGCCGTTCCGCGTCAAGACGGCTCCACACATTCGCGTGCCACTGCTCGCCCAATCCCGTACAGCTGATGTGTTCGATGAATATTAGCTCTCTTCGATGTGACCTAAACCGAGACGCGATATATCGAATGTTTGGCGCTCGGCGAATTGGAAGCAACCCGGCCACACTACTCGGGATTCGGGAGCGGTTTCCCTGAATTCGCCGAATGACGCATGTGTGGAGCCGCCTTAAGATACAGTGTTAATCAACGATATGTGACACGTGTGCGCAGGCGTAGAGTGGCGTCGACGCTGCTAAATGACGCGCGTCAAACGTCAGAAACGGCCCGAGTCACACGGGCGTTTGACGCGCGTCAAACCAACGCCCGTGTGCCTCATTCCGTAAGCGTAACTGACCTTGGCCATGACCTTCGCGCGCGCCGCCTGCGCCGCCTTGCGCTTCTCCTCCACGAGCGCTCGCGCGCGCGCCGTGGCCAGCGCCTGCACCTCCGCCAGCGTCTGCGCCGCGGCCTCCGCCTGCGCCTGCTTGCGCGCCTCCTCCTCCGCGCGCAGCTTCGCCAGCAGCTTCTTCGCCTTGGCTTGCGCCATCGCGTGCGCCATCGCCTCCGCCTTGATCTTCGCGTCGCTCATCGCTTTGATGGCCGACTTGGCCAGGCTCTTCATCCGCAGCCGGGCTTCGGCGTCGAGGATTCCTTTGCGCAGCACCTGCGCTTCCGACTCCGCCTTCGCGCACGCACAACTCTGGCAGCGCGTTTCAAATGCAGTGGATGGCGTGCTTTGTAATTACTAAGGGGTGGATTTTAATCTCCTAAAACGCTGCCAAAAAATGTATTATAAAATGCTATAAAAATGTTTTTAAAATGCTACAAAAGCGAAGAAAAATTGCATAAAAAACATGATCGCAACCACTTCAGATGATCAACTCAAGCTTTTGGATATGTTAATCTAATAGAGGCTTCTTCCTTTCCTTCAAGTGAACTCAGCTTGCTGTTTCGTTTGGAATCGTCACCTTTATACATCGTTTTTCCAACAATGGAGTAAGAAGTAAACATCGTTTTTCCAACTGAAGTAAGAACTAACCCAATAATTATAGTTGTGAAACCTGTATTTTTTCAAGTCTATGAAATTACCCCATTTGACGGTGCTGAGAGAATGTTTAAAATTTACTTTTATTTATTTACGTTAAACTTTTACTCATCTTTCAACTATTTATAGTTAAAATGACGGGAAGGGATTCTGGAATTCAAGAAAACGTGCGCAGATAATCTTTTCCCCCCTACGTCACATACAGTTTTTACTGTTTTTTGACTGAATAAATCTAAATCTTTCAATTATTTATAGTTAAAATGATGGAAAGGGATTGAAGGGATCAAGAAAACGTGTGCAGATGATCTTCTCCCCTACACGTCACATACAGTATTTACTGTTTTTTGACTAATAAATCTAAATCTGATCATTGTGCAAATATTATGATTATTGATATTAAGTACGAAATGTAATAGGGGTTAATAATTTTGATGGTTGCTGATTAGAAGTCTAGGAACATTTACTTACCAGCCAAGGTAAATAGCATGTCATCCAAAGAGGAGGCAAGAGTATCTGAAAATCAAAAGTAGTATGTTGGTGTTTGATTTTTGATATATGTATGATATTGAACCTGTTCACTAAGTGAAATTAAAAATAATTTTAAGTTCAATTGTGTGATCAGTACAAAACTTTTTGAAAGTGTGTTTTATTTATAGAATATAGTTGTGTTACCTAAAACTTTAGGTAGCAGAAATTTCAAGAACATAGGAATCACATGACTCAAATTCTATTAATTAGATTCCATTCTAATCTAATTTCAAAGCCTTGTTGAGGCGACAAAAATCATTTATGTAGAAATAACTGTTTTAAAAGAGACCAAAAATAGTAAAGAATTTGATATAACAAGTCGTGTAGGCGGATGAGTACACTTATTCCAAGAAATGTTATTTGTTTATCTGCTTTTATAAGATGATGGTATTACAAAAATTATTAAACCTATAGCACAAGGCTGATATTACAAATAAGACTTGTTGGCCATAAGACTTGGCTCTCCCTTCAATTTACGAATTTTAACCACGCGTATTATTTGTTTATCGGCATAGTAACAACGCCTTCCTCCTTAATATATGATGGCGATAAATACTCGCGCAACACCGGGTGAAGTGAAGTTACTCTAAGACGGGATCAGTTTCACAGAAGTGGAAACAAAGGACTGTGATGTCGGATGCTGGTATAGAAAGAGGTAGTGTCGAAGTCATTTGCGAGTAAGCCAACTGCAAACCGACTTCAGACAATGACCATCGGACCCCAGTTTGCGTGACCATATTAGCGAAAATTTTAAAAGCAGCCAGAAACCAAAATTATCATCTTGTTACAAGTCATCGAAACACATTTATGAAGCATTTATTTTAAATATTGCATCTTGTACATCTTCATTGTGTTATCTTTGGTTGGTTACCATTGAAAATCGTCACTTAATGCTACTTTCAAAAATGTTTCTCAGCACTTTTCGGTCTATATGAAATATAGCGGCCAGCGTCTGATCTGGCTATTCAAAAAAGTGCCCGTGTCTGCGTCACGATCCACGTGACCACAGCTAGTGCTGCGCCGAACGACTAAAATCGGTGCGCCGGCGTAGCCTACCTTTTTGTCATGGAATCAGAAACTTCGTTACAACTTAAATTTCAGCTATTCGAGCTCCCGAGTGGATGATAACGGCTCCCCGCCCCCCCCCACACACACTCTTTCCATCTCGTGTCTTTGAAGTGCCACCGTGATAAAATCGGAGTAAAGTTGTACGTAGGGAAGGGCACCTCTTGGCTGGCGGCGTCCACGACGGCGTCCTTGGTGACGTCGCGGCGCCGCAGCGGCACGTCGCTGCCCACGCACGCGTCCGTCCACTGGGGGGCGCAGTGCACCTCGCTGTTGCACGCGCACGGGTGGCTGCAGCGGCAGCCGCTCCCGCTAGCTTTCTCTTGCTCTCTTGCTAAAAAGCTGTTCCCGTTGCTGAGGATGTTACTCCCTGCGGACACCGTGAATCAGGCTTGAACGTTTCGAAAGATGGTATGAAAATTACTGAAAGTTGTTGTACGTAAATATATATTTGTAGTTGCTCAACTGGCCGGGAGACCTATTTTAGGCCCGATGTGGGTGGCGTTTGTGTCCCTAGCTGTGTAGGTAGCTACATCGAATTCATCTACTGATTGAAAAAGAATTCTAGCGGCCGGCTGCTTTGATGGGTATTCTTTTCATAATTTCTCTGATCAATACCAAGCATATTAACAAACGGTCCAAGAACGTCACACAAACTTTCCCTCTTTATTCTTGTCATTTCAGCTCCCCTTACACAGGCACACATACACCCATGCACACACACACGCACGCGCACACGCATGCGCACACACACACGCGCGCGCACACTCACACACACACACACACACACACACACACACACACACACACACGCGCGTGCGCGTACTATACTTCCACACATTACGCGAGACCAGACGGAAGCTTATAGCTGGCCCCTATGGCGGATATATAGGCAGGAGGGGAAAGCTTCACAAGCCAACGTTGAGGTCAGCAGTGGATCTCACTTCTAGGCGCTCAGGAACACCGATAGCTGACGGAATATATGCACTTCACTCAAGGGACTAACGACAATAGCAGTTAACACGCCTATCATTCAATCGTGTCCGAAGAATCTCGTGTTCGGAGGTGTGGTCTAAAAAAGGTAGCATGTTTCTCTACCTAACATATCTCAGGGAAAGCTGTACAGTCGTTTACGAGGAAGAGAGAGTGCACTGCAATTCTAACGGCTGTCTGGTGGGCACAGGTCTGACGTAATACGCACCCCCAAATCCGTCAAATCACAAATTCTCGATTTATGTCATTTATAGGGGAGAAAAAGTATATTATTTCGTCAACACATAGAGAAATTATCGATGCTTCGACTAACTTTAATCGCAACCTTCTGGTATTTATACTACGAGAATAGAAATCGTTACAAAACTACTGTGTAAAAACGAACTGTTTCTCAGTTAAATTAGAAAACAAATTATTCGTTTTATTTAGAAAAAGAAGCAGGTGTTTTTTTCGTACCAAATGAGTGATCTGCTAAGGTGGCACGAGGCATCAATTGAAGGCTGAGCAGTGCTTCGATAGTTTTGCGAGTTTTCTTCTTCTTCGATGAACACCGAGCAAATGACGAAGCAGTCCACTATCAAACAAGCCACGGACCGCGCGGCCTTCTGTTTTCCTCGCCCTGTTCTTACTTACTTAATTACACTCACACACTTGCACACTTACTCACATTTACATGCACAACACTATCACACAAGTCGGGAGACAAGCCGGGAGCATAGAGGTGGCTGTGCCCCGCTAGTGGAGGAGTTCGTGAGGAATCCCGCAAGCCGCCGTGTAGTACGCCACCGGATCTCGACAACCAACTGGGTAAATACCCACCAGCTCCCGAGATGAAACATACACCACGCTTACGAAACTAGTTACATTAGCAGCTGAAGCATCCGGAAACACTAATCAATCAATCGCGCGAAATGTTTCATCTACGTACATTAACGAAGGCAAGACTTGTGGCTACCTGAGAGCGACGAGAGGCAGGGCAATATGAAGTCGTCGTCCACGTTGTCGTCGGCGACGTCGTCGTCGTTGTCGTCGTCGTTGTCCAGGTCCTGCAGGCAGCCCAGCAGGTCGGGCGCGTGGCGCTCGCCCAGGCGCGGGGAGGCCGGCTCAGACTGCGGCGACCACCCGCGCTGTTCGCGCCGCTTCCACCACTTGCTGCGCATGCGCACACGGCCAGGCGTGGGCCCACGCGCGCTCCACCCCTTGTGCTTCGAATAAAACATTTAGGAAACCCGGAATGGCCTGTCGTGCCAATGATAATGTAAGGAACATTTTCTCAGAAACTGTTTAATTTACAGGTTTGAAATTTTGTATGAGTGTAGATATATTATATATAAGTATTTTAACGAAGTCGTTTAAAAATATTATTCGTTTTTTAAATATAAATTTTTGGCCATTGTAATAGGTTTTGTTCTTAAAAATACTAACATTTGTAATCATATTGTCTAAAGTATTTAACATTTTATAAATTGGCCTCGTTAAAGTATATAAAAAGTGTATTTCATGCTCTGTTAAAATTTAAGCATCTTCCTATTAGTAGTTTTTGAGAAAATATTCCCTAAAGATGAAAATTGTCAACTTACGGGAAATAGCTCCTAAAATTTTCAGTGCATTCCTGGTCCGTATGCTGGGCAAACACGAACTCCGATATTTTGACGCTACTGAACCCTCAATTGTTACCAGAAATGGTGTGTTCAACACTAGGAAGCAAATTATAAACTAGTTCTTACAACGAAAGCAGAAAAATATTTTAAAATATATTTTCATCATTTTTGTTCAGTCTGGCTCCTCTTTAAGTCCTTTGTACACTTGACCAGCTGCGACGCTATCATCCAATCCGGAACTTGAACGTCATTACAGTGACGTCAATTGAAGCTTCCGATTGGATGACATCGTCACAGCTGACCAAGTATCAAACAACGCCATGTTTTAATCGAAGAGTAGGTGCTCGAAGTGGTTCCGTGTTTGATCGAATTTGCATACTGGAAAACACGGCTATTTAAGAAGGCTTAATAGAAAGTTTTTGCAAGTCGTGAATTTGAAAAACATTACACGACAATTCCGGTATTCGACTGCGCATGTACCGGCATCCAATGTAAAAATTGCGATAGACGGGTTCCGTCATGGTTCCGTCATCCTGGTTTTGTCGTTTTCGTCCAATGAGTTAATGGCTGGCACTTCACCACGTTCAAACATGCAAACATCGCAAAATACTATATGTACGAGTAGAATAGCAATAAAACACGACTGCTACTTGCACGACATTACTTGCGTGTCCATAGAGTGCTTGCACTGGTAGATGAAATCATCGGGCGAAACTGTTATTTCAGCATAATCACGAATGCACGGCATGGTAAAATTGCAGGTCAGTTTTGAATTGCCTGCCGCCAGGTCCTTTTCAGGACCGGAAATATGGAAATTACTGTATGCAAAGACCACGAAGTAGTATAGATGACCGAGTACGTTCTACAGAAACGCAGCAATATATAAATCCATGCCAGGCCGTCAGGCCAGAGCACGTCCTCATCAAGGCTACACGAGCCGCCCCATGGCGACTGGGTTCATTATTCGCCCATAGGTGAACTAGGAAGTTCGGAACTGTACCTCCGTGACTAGCGCAAGCTGCGGGCAAGGGTTTGAGCAGCAACGCGACATGGACACAGGTCAATTCGGAAGGGCCCTCTCCCTCGCCAGTGAATAAGGGAGAGGTGAGCTCCCGCATATAACCACGACATCATTTAAAGTCACCGTACACTCCTTTCCTGACCATTTAAAGCAGAACCGCGCGGTGCAACCGGTAGAGGCAGTCAGACAGCTAGCGAATCCTTGTGCTGTACTTTTTGACTCGACATCATACACAAAATATAGGAAGCTAAAGAGGATTTAGGAATTAATTTTGCTGCTATTGTGAATGTTCCTTACAGTTTAAAGCCAACGCAATTCCCCTGATGACCGACTTAGGTAGTTCAGAGCATCAAATATTGTCCGTGCAATGCCTCTGAGCGGGAGATCCTAGAGAGTGAGCGCTGACTGTGCTAGCTCGACTTTAGACGCTGTCTGGAGGAGAATTCTAGTGGACGGCTACTAGAATACTGTTTTTTCAGATTGATAGTTTTCCGTGTTTTTTCCGATCAACATCAGGCGAATATCGGAGCCGGACCCTATTAAACGGGCCATGGAGCTGACACCACTTTCCTTTCCGTTATTTATCCTATTATCACCTTACACCGAAAAAAGAACCGTTGGAGTATGCCAAATCCATGATATTGTTACAAGGAAACTTGTTACAGTATCATGGATCCGGTATACTCCAACGGTTCTTTTTTTTTCGGTGTACGTACACTTACTCTTCCGTGTGTTTCACAACCACACATGCCAGGAGACCGTCTGGAGCTTGTCCTGGCTGGGACGGTGCCCCGCTGTTGGGAGATACCTAGTTGGGGAAAATCCCGCTAGCCGACGGTAGGTCGGCGCCGGATCTCACCATCCAGTGGAAGAAGATAAGCGTGACCTCACACGATAAAAACATGCACTACACTTGAGGGACTAAGCAGTTGCCTCAACAGTTGACGTGCTCGGAATCTCTAATCAATCAGTCTCCCTCACGAGTGCCTTACCGCGCCTGCAAGGGCGACGCGAAGCGGACCACCGGCCTGATATTATCCGCCAGGGACGCACTGGAGATAATCTTCTCCGGTTCAGAGTGCAGCCGCTGAATTGACAGGTAGGCCGACGTCAGAGACGACGAAGGCCATACCTGCTGCGGGAACACGTCGCTCTTGAAGATTTGCACCGTCTGCGCGTCCTTTTTGCTCGACTTCTTGGGTTTGAACAGGCCGCACTCCGATTCTGCGACCGGGCACAATAAGTTTCGTGGATGTGAAAAACAAATAACAAGAATGTTAACGTCTGTTAATATCAACTGTTGTGGACTCAGAAAATGCGTATTGCAAAAAAGCCTATTGCATAAATACAAAAATGTGAAGCAATATAATATATATAATATATAGTATAATATATAGTTACAAACAACAAAGTGGGGTTAGTTACACCATTTATAACTCAAGAACGGCTGGACCAATTTTAATTATCTATGATTTCTTGGATTCTTCTCCTCCTCCAATAGCAGAATAACTATTAAAATATCGAAAAAATCACGAAAATAAGAAGAAACTATATATTCATTATACAAGCAACCCGCAACACACACCAAGCTTTTTTACTATATATTGTAAATTACTCCAAAACATTCTAGGACATTAAACACTTAAAGTTTGAGGATGTAGGCCTCAAAGATACGTTTCTCACAACGTAATATCCATAAGATCTTGAACATTTTATTACATTTTTGCTGGTCCCGCTCTTCTCGATGCTACTTGCTCAGAGACATGCAGAATCTGCAACTAAATGTGTACGCGAGGAATAGACAGAGATATAGAGAGAGAGACGAAGAGAGGGGGAGAGACGAAGAGAGGGGGAGAGACTAACCGTTATGCCATCGAAAATACGGGAATATATTTTTAAAATTCCTGATCTCCCACATCATTTGTTTCTCTATTGAAATATGAGCTACGCAACATAAACACACGCAATTGGGTATTACTTGTGAATCTCTTCGGGATTATTTCCAGGGGCGAGTACAGAAATTGGACAATCTTGACAAAATATACCCAGTTTGTTACTCTTCTGCCAAACCGAACTATTTTAATAATAATGACTGAGGAGGTCCTACAAACAAGTTTCAAGCGGTGTACTATATTATTTATTTATTCAACTTCAAGTGTTTTCGGAAGCTAAAAGTTTGCAGATAGATTACATATGATCCCATCCTCTAAAAATACACAGGTTTCACCCGAGATTCCGCGGCCGATTATTCAGTTTTGAAGACATACCATATTCACTGAAGCTGAGAGTGTTTCTGGACCACGCATTCTTGAAGTTTCCTGTCTTCTGCCCCATTTTATTCGCCGCACTTTATCCTTTTCAGTTAGTATTTCTTAACTACTCCATTGCCTTTTGAAAAAAGACGTTTCTGCAGCTCCTCTCTGAAAAAAACACCATGAAGAAATGCCATGGAAATCACACATATTTACATCTTCTGTACAGTAATTGTCATACTTTGCGTTCTTCCCTGATACTTTGAAAGAATTTGACAAGTAATTAAAAGTTGAACACGTAATAAATCATTATTTGGATAATAAATGATCAGCCATCTGGGAAAAATGTGCAGCAATAATAAGAGAAGGAACTCAGAAGTACAATTTATTTTAAATTGAATGATCCTGCCTTTAAATGCTTACAATTTGTCAAGTGCTACTTTCTAGTATGTTGTATATATATTGCCTTTTGTCTATTAACTTGTTTTTTATCTGTGTAGAATTTTGTTTTGTGATTTTATGATTTTTTAAAAATTTCTTCTATTGATATTATTTACTAGTTTAATGATTTTTTCTTTGGAAAACAATATTTTAATAGCAATAAAATTCATTTATTTAGCAATCAGTAGAAAAGTACACGTGCAATTAAAAATGAATTAGGGCGAAACTATTACTATAATGAATAATTTTTTCAATTAGTTGATTAAAATCAAACGCAATGAAATATGCTGGTCATCATATTAATGATCATGCGGTGATTTTTGGACCGTTTTTTTACTTTGTCAAGAGGAAAAATTGTACTTGGAGGAGTAGAAACACAAAAGTCACAATTGGAAATCTAGAACATTGGTGAACTTCATGGTTACGTCACTATGACTGTACGCAACTCTAGTTGTTAATATTATTATTGTTATTATGATTGTTTTTATTATTATATGTATCATATAATACTTACATGTAGCACAAACTTTAGACAACTTGAGTATGCATGTACATATTATTTCCTCTGCGTTCAAGTTCGAAATGTATTTGATTCATGTTTTCATCTTTTGCTTACTCCACCCTGTTGCAAGCACATTATCCTTTCCGTGTTTGGAATAAAATATCGGATACCCTATTTCGTCATTATAACCAGTAGATCACAGATGTATTGAGAATAGAGATCGTCGTTTAAGACATTATGAAAAGCTTTGCGGAAAAATCCTGTAATAATTATGTTGTACATACATTGTGAATATAGGTGTATTTCTGATCAATCTTCTGAACTAAGAAATCGATGTGATACTTAATAGTCATTTTACACCTATACATCGTAAATATTTTGGAATGAGGTTATACTTCTTCATAATTAACTTTAGTTGCTTCATTGCTTTCCAAGTGTCGCAAAGCATACAACTAAGGTGTAGTTTTAATACTTATTTTCACCCATTATTTGTCTTCTGTGTGATGAATTAGCATTGGCTTAAGAAATTGTATCAGATGTTGTGAAATGGGCTAAGATAAAATTAATATACATGTAGTACACTTGGCCAAGAGAGGCGAAAACAATATTTCTTTGTTTTAAAAATATAAATTCCGCAGTGTTCCCAACATTGGATAAAAGAGATATCTGGATTTAAGAACCCTTTGTTAAAAATTTAATTGAATAATGATACTGATTGCGTTTTTCAGTTTCTTCTACTAAGTGTGGGAGAAATTTTGCGAAAAATTGTATAGTATTCATTTCAAATCGCGACTATTATTACCATTCATTCGTCATAAACTGTCGAGATATTTACAACTTTTTATAAACATACAAACAGTACTATGTGACATGAGTATTATGTTTATAAATATGTGAAACTATTTGTTCCAAATGTGACTGACCAGAAGATGCGAATCGTAACAAGTCATACTGGAAATAGTTTTCTTGGAATTATACAATTTGAAAGATGTAATTGCAAATTGTTCTACTTATTTACATATAACACCCTAACGTTTTCAGCGTAATTGAAAGTAATTGTAAGAATATACGAACTATTCTGGACACGTGCGAATATTACGCACTATTTACATTGTCGCCTACTACATAATCACGTAATAAAGTGAAAGTATTGTAAATAGCGATTATAAGAGGTGATTATTCAACAAAAACGTTTTCTGTGGGATCCCGATATCGAAAAGTGGATAAATCTCATTTCTTTAGGTTTCAAATTGATACCCCTTAATCTAATACCTCTTTATGTAGACAGAATCCACGTTTTGTGGGTTATTGATACCGAAAAATATATTTACACTCCAGTTGATCTATCCGTCCGTCCGTCCACCCTCTCGTCAGCCCTTCCATCCGTCCGTTCGTCCTCGGTCTGTCGGTGGGTCGGTCTGTCGGTGGGTCGGTCTGTCGGTGGGTCGGTCTGTCGGTGGGTCGGTCTGTCGGTGGGTCGGTCTGTCGGTGGGTCGGTCTGTCGGTGGGTCGGTCTGTCGGTGGGTCGGTCTGTCGGTGGGTCGCTCTGTCGGTGGGTCGGTCTGTCGGTGGGTCGGTCTGTCGGTGGGTCGGTCTGTCGGTGGGTCGGTCTGTCGGTGGGTCGGTCTGTCGGTGGGTCGGTCTGTCGGTGGGTCGGTCTGTCGGTGGGTCGGTCTGTCGGTGGGTCGGTCTGTCGGTGGGTCGGTCTGTCGGTGGGTCGGTCTGTCGGTGGGTCGGTCTGTCGGTGGGTCGGTCTGTCGGTGGGTCGGTCTGTCGGTGGGTCGGTCTGTCGGTGGGTCGGTCTGTCGGTGGGTCGGTCTGTCGGTGGGTCGGTCTGTCGGTGGGTCGGTCTGTCGGTGGGTCGGTCTGTCGGTGGGTCGGTCTGTCGGTGGGTCGGTCTGTCGGTGGGTCGGTCTGTCGGTGGGTCGGTCTGTCGGTGGGTCGGTCTGTCGGTGGGTCGGTCTGTCGGTCTGTCTATCTCTCTCTCGATCGGATTGTCTATCTCTCTATCTCTCTCTGTCTATCTCTCTATCTCTCTCTGTCTATCTCTCTATCTCTCTCTGTCTATCTCTCTATCTCTCTCTGTCTATCTCTCTATCTCTCTCTGTCTATCTCTCTATCTCTCTCTGTCTATCTCTCTATCTCTCTCTGTCTATCTCTCTATCTCTCTCTGTCTATCTCTCTACCTTTCTCTCTGTCTATCTCTCTATCTTTCTCTCTCTGTCTATATCTCTATCTTTCTCTCTGTGTCTATCTATCTATCTGTGTCTATCTATCTATCTGTGTCTATCTATCTCTCTGTGTCTATCTATCTCTCTGTGTCTATCTATCTATCTATCTATCTATCTATCTCTCCTGTCTATCTATCTATCTATCTATCTATCTATCTATCTATCTATCTATCTATCTATCTATCTATCTCTCTCTCCTGTCTATCTATCTATCTCTCCTGTCTATCTATCTATCTATCTATCTATCTATCTGTCTAAGTGCCTCTCTGTTTCTGTCTCTCACTGTCTACCTTGTCTGTCTCTGTCTTCATCTGTCTGTCTCTGTCTTCATCTGTCTGTCTCTGTCTCTGTCTGTCTCTGTCTCTGTCTCTGTATGTGTCTACCTCTGTATCTGTGTCTCTTGAGTGACTCTTGTCTGCCTGTCTGACTCAGTCTGTCTGACTCAGTCTGTCTGCTTATCTCTGTCTGCTTATCTGTCTGCGTATCTCTGTCTGCTTGTCTCTGTCTGCTTGTCTCTGTCGCCGCGCGCCGGAAAACGGCGAATTTTAGGCAGCAAAGCTCTTATTACCGCTGCCTGGTTACGGAAAGATGGATATTCTGTTGCTAAGTATAGAAAACATTCCTCTAAAATATGGTGTTGTCAGAATCCATGATTTGTGGGTCCTTGATAAGAAAAATCAGTTGACGGAAAATGTCCGTCTGAGGTCAATGGTAGTGCCTAAACCGTTCAGCTGATTTTCTTCAAAATTGATATTCCCCAATCGATCTGAATGAACTCAAGGGTTTGGGAGTTTTAAATGGATATTTTGATTGTTGAGGGTACTTGACATACAGATTAAAAATCATTTTCAAAATTTTATAAAAAATGCCTCAATTTTTTTTGAGATAAAGATTGTTTTCCTCAACGAAATCTGTTCCTTGAAGACGGGTATTTAAAAAGATTCATGTTCACTGTTTGGAAAATAAGAGTTATTTTCCTCCAATTTGGCGCAAAATACAGACAATTAAACATGTAAACAACTGTAAAATATTTTTGTCGAAAGCCGCTCAATTTTTTTTCTTTAAATATTTTCACGGATAGAAGAAGGAATGTTCAAAAGAATGGCGCGGGTCTCATTTTCGTTAAACTCTCTGAATGTTCGAAAATTGCAAATTTAGAAATAAAGCGAGAAATTATGTGCTGTTGTATTACGGCTAGTTTGCGAAGGAATCTTTTTAATGATAGACAACCATTACCTTTCCTTGGCATAGATTCATTGTGAATTTGTATTCTTGTAAAAATGTGTTTAGGAGTACGTGCATAGGCGATACTACGGCAGACTGATACTTTGCTATACTTTTGAGATGCACAAATAAACAAATACATTTATATATTCCGAAGAAGTATAAAAACTAAGTTTATCATGCAAGGTTTATTTACATCAATAACAGAATTACATTCTATAATTCGATTAAACGACTTATTTCACTAATAAGGTATTATAAATCGCTTTATAAGTAATAAACGAATTTGAATGTGTAACAGAAATGTGAAGGGTACTGGGTAACATTATGAAGTAAACATCTAGTTTCTAACTAATATTTATGCATATGACAGGAAATCACATTTAGTCTTTTTTACAAGTACTATGATTTTACTGAAGTAGTAATGCAATGACAGCAAAGCGGAGAAATTGTTAATCATGGAAATACTGTACAACTGAAATTAATTTTATTGCATTCCCATTTTTGTTCAAATATTATTTTTAGTGTTGAAATATTGATGAAATTGTAATTAAATTGCAAGAATGTTTTAGATACATCTTGGTTATAAAATAGGTTAAGGTATTGGATCTTCATGACCTTTTATAATGTTCTGGCGTTTCCAGGAATAATTTTCTTTGCTCTGCGTATTAGCTGTTCTATAATTATTGTATTGCTAAATGTCTACTAGTTATAAACTTATTTCAATTTTATTACTTTTTTTAATTTTCAAGGATCACTTTATAGTGGAAGTAATTTCTTGTTAACATTTCAGAAGTAATTGACACGTTCGACCAATTATCATCACCTGATACATAACATCACTTTGCATTTTGTGAAAATTGAACTGCATATGCTAATGTCTGCGAATTACTCTTTGCCATTTTGTGCGTCAGATTTTGGAAGGCAATAATGTTTCTTGGAGTCGTCACACTCGCGTGTGATCTCGTCAAAGGAAGGTTCAGAGGGCAGGGATTTCCCGAATTGAAAGTGTGAGAATTGGTCTGCTTGACAGGGAGCAAATTTGGTGAGAAATCGTGCAATTGTTTAAATGTGCCGGGTGTTGGGTAGTGAAGACCGCTCAACGCGAATGGCCTAGTGTGTTCAGCGTTGTTTAATTTAATGGATGGGAACTGATTCTTGAATGTGTTGCTCGTCGTGTCATCAATGTTACCACCAGCGCTACTTGTGAGATGTCGTAAGTTGTTCATTTGGCATGAATTTTGCATGCCGAAGTTGTTGCATTCTCTAGCCTGATGGGGATATTTCAAACTAGGTGACGGACGACTTACAGGATTGGATAACTGAGCTTCACTGAGCGTAGAATACTGTCCAACGTTTTTGACGTCAATAGGTGGGAAAGATTGCTTCTCGAACTTGTAGCTCATCCTTTCAATATTCCCGCAGTTGCTTCGCGGTGTCGGTTGTAAATTTTTCATTTCGTCAATAATTGGCAGCTTTAAATTACTGGAGGGGATATGGAACTGTGTATGTAAGTTTTCATTTGGCATTTGCTGAATATTGTCTAATTTGCTTCGCTCTGTTCGTGCTGTTTGTTGGCCACCGAACGTGGCTGACGACTGGTGAAGACAGTTTTTATCAGTTCCAAATGTTGATTTTTGGCTATAAGTGATAGCGTTAGGAAGTTGCGGGTTCTGTGTATTGCTGTTTGTTGATAAATGTGAGAAATTGACAAACGTTGAAAGATTGTCAAACGTGATATGTGGCGATCGTTGATTAATATCCAAAAATTTGTTCGTTGGCTGTTGATTATGAAATTGACTTGACGTTAACGGTTGCACATTTCTGGAGAACGTTACATTTTCTGGCGGATTTTCTGTATTTTCTTGGGTCAGTTTGGCCCACTCTGAAACCTTGGACTGCTGCACTTGCGCAAATGGAAACTGAGCTTCTTGCTCACTTGAATTTGGGAGATTTGGATTATCGCTATACACAGGAAACAATAGTTCACTTGTCTGTTGTTCGACTTCTGCAGTGATCTGCTTTCTTTCTTTCTCTGGTACTGGGGCGTCTGTCATTGTTCCTATGGGTTAGAAAATAAGATTGATTAAAATATATTATTAATTATATATAATATATAAATATATAATAAAATGTGTGTGTGCATGTGTGTATGTGCGCGCGAGCTTATGTGTACACACACATGTTTATCATCCAGACATAAAAAATAATTGTATATTAAGGAATGGGATGTGACATCAATGAATATATTTTTTATTTGGTAAAACGCAACTGAAAAAATATGTACAAAAGGAGTTGCAAAACTCTTGTTACGAGGAAATTGAAATACCTTCTCCCTCAGACACGAATTCATTCAATATGATTGCAGAGAGAATAATTGTGAGGATCGCATAAGGATAACAGTGTAATAACATTTATAATTTTTTTTTATTTTTTGTATTATACCATGAGTAAATGTATATTTCAATAAAACAAATTTTCTTTACAACTCAAAAGTAATGGTAAACTGAATAATTCATAATTAAATTCTTAAACACATGGATGATCTGTGTACATGACTACATTTTAATATAATATAATATGATATAATATAATATAATTATAATATAATATAATATAATATAATATAATATAATATAATATAATATAATATAATATAATATAATATAATATAATATAATATAATATAATATAATATAATATAATATAATATAATATAATATAATATAATATAATATATAATAATTTGTATTATAAATTTCCAATGCACACAGAAATTGCAAGGAAACTTTGCAATTTCCAACCATTTCAGGGTCTTTTCATTAGCTACATAGAAACTCGAATAAAATTACGATTTTGACTGAAAAAGTTCAAATATTTAATTCTCTTATTCTTCTACTGCGCTGGCACTGCTTACGGCACAGCTGACGTCATGCGGTAGCAAATCTCCAGAAGAGAGCGCGTTCTTTGCTAGAATTTTGTTGCATTATGAAACAGCCAAATTGTTTGATAATCTTGGAAAGTAAAGAACTGTTGTACTGTGTGCTACTATAAGGCAGGCCTGCACAACGCCTGCTTCCGCCGGCGTTCTGCATTTCAAAGGGGTGGGGGCTGGCAGATTTTCGGGGAGAGGAGCATTGCATAGTGAGGACGACACGGCGCGGAAAATGAATGCCCGGGGAATAATGCAGTGATCCATGTTGTGAAATTATTTGCTCACTTATTTACTCGCAAATGGTTTATGTTGCGTATTTTTAGTTACTGTGGCTAAAATCACTGTTTGTGTACCTGTTTATATTCCTGCTACGTATTGACATACAAATGTATTGGGTTGATAATGTACCATGCAAATGTTCATTTTTTTAATTTTTTTTAGATTATGCTCAATGGGATTCTTAAACAATATTTTGAAGCAGTTTTTTTATAAAAATCATTTTTTATTTACAAATTACAAAAAAATACAATTTTATCATTTATTTTTCAACAAGAGTGTAATAGTTTCACAAAGTTAGAAAAACGAGATACCAACATGCAAACCTCTCTTACGATATGTTGCGGACAACCGTAAGATTATTATGTGTCTTGTTAAATAGAATGCAAAGCGCTTAATCTTTTTTAAACGATATCGTAAACGATTATGAATAAATAGTGTTCGTTAATCTGTTAGAAATATATTATGTACTCTAGTCAGAAATTAGAGCAAAAAGCAATCATGATTTTTTAGGCTTGAATGGAACCGTCTTACTCAATTATACGTGGTTAATGAAAAAAATACTCCATTTCTTTCATCAACGAACAAAAATAATTTAATAACACAAGTTTGTGTAAATCACAACACTTGATTTATGACTACATCATAGCAGGCGTATTTCATTATCCTATAAGCAATTATAATACTTAGTATCCAAATCAAATATGTATGTCTTTTTCTTAAAGTTCATATTTAATATCTAACGACGTCTGCCAACAAAAAAATCAATATTCAATTCATTCAATATTCAAAAAGGCAATATAACTTACTCTATGTAAGAGTTTGTCATGTTATTGCCGATTACTCTTAATGCTCGATTACTTCAATAAGTGCTACGTTTCGAATTGCGCATTCTCATTCGTAGTTCCTATTCCTAGAATGAATCTCATCCCCACTCTTCCTGCACTAACCGCATTTGCGCTAGAATGACTTGCACGCGGCTCTCAAAGTCAGTGAAAATGCAAAACACTGGGCAGACCTACTTTAATGTATCATTGCAGTATACGGGATAGCTGTTTTGTTAAAATATTTAAGTTGTTGCAGAGTTATACTAGAGAATTTTTTTCTTGTTCTTTAGCAGTGTGTGCACTCCTTTTTGAGAAACTATTTTGTGTGATTCTGTTCAGCAGCATAATTGCTGCAGTAATCACTAGTATAATATAATAGAGTAATAATGTAATATATTATAATATATAAACACATTATATCAATTTATATGTAATTTACGTAATTGCTACACTATCACTTACATGTGTAAACACAATTCAATTTATAGTGGGATTATAGAATTTCCTCTAAGCGATTTTCTTCGCGGTATTAATGGCGCAGAAATGTATACCTTGCGTGTTGAGTGGGGGCACCGAGGGTGGGATCGCCATTGTCTGTGGAGACTGCGGAGGGGCCGGCGCCGCTGGAGTCTGCGGCGCAACTGGCACAGTTGCCAATGCCACTTGCGGGGGTGGTGGCGGTGAACGCGGCGCCGCCGTCGTCGCGGGCTGCGGCGTTGTCACGGCCAGCAACAACGCTGGATTCGCAGACGGCGTTAGCATTGATGTCGACGTCGACGGAAATGCTGCTAATACTGGCGGTGCAATGACAATGGGGGAGGTGATATATCTGCTTGTGAATTTCGGAGCTAATGTCTGTCCTACGCGGTTGCTGACGGCTCTGATGCGATCGGATGCGCCATTCACCGTAAAACTCACTGGTTGCTGGAAAATAAGATAATTTAAGTGGGCTAAGCGTAGTTATGGCATCTGCACAAGAGAAAATCACTACAGGAAATGCGATTTGAATGTTTGATGATTTTATACAATGTTGGTAGGTGTCCAGTATTTCCTTCCAGGAATAATAGATCAACGGTACAAAAAACAGAGGAAAATTGTTCTTAACCTATCCTTGATTATTTTTCTCTGATGTTACTGACATTCCTTACGGTCGCATCCTTGCGATCGCAAAAAAATTGCAGAGGTCGTTCCATCCCCATCAATTCCGACGAAAAGTGATACTCCAACAGCAGATAGTTCTTGTATTATTGATAACAGTTTCTAATGTTATTTAATATTGCAAATTCTACGCACCTAATACTTGTCTTGAAGGTGGCCAATCATGGTTGTTACATGTGTCATATTCACTCCTCCGAATGTGTGCGTGTCTTGTGCAAAACACACCATGGAAGCGGATACTTAATCGAATCAAATTAGTGTTTGCAATTTACATGCTGTAGAAACTATTGATCACGACCGTCAAATGAATGAGCGAATGACCTGATGGATTTCGCGCACGCGGAGATCTCCGCAAATTCTATAGGGGTTCTCTGAGACGGCAATCACGAAATAGCAAACTTCACAACAATGCTGTTTAGAATAGGCGATACGAATTGTTTGTTAGTTTCTAAAAACACTTTTACAAAGAATATTCCGTTGTCCAAAGCATGTGACTGTTCGATTGATTAACTGTTGATCCCGGGCACGTCAATGCTAAGGTCATTAGTCCCATATGTGTGATGTATGTTTTATAGCGCGAGAGGTGGCGGTGCTCTTACCGCGCTGGCTGGCAAGATCCAGAGCCGACCTACGTCGGCTTGCGAGTTTCTCCCCAACCAGCTATCTTCCATCTTCGGGGAACTGCACCAGCCGGGAAAAGCTCAATTCTCCTGACCGGTCTCCCGACATGTGTGGTAGTGTAGTGCATGTTAGTGTGTGTGTGTGTGTGTGTGTGTGTGTGTGTGTGTGTGTGTGTAAGGGGTGACGTTGGGCCAGGAAGAGGAAGGACAGATTGCGCTTGGTCCGTGACCCATTTGTAGGGTACGACTCCTGCATTCGCCTGGTGTTGATCGGAGAAACCTTGAATTTTCCTCCAGAGCGCTGGTGAATTCCATCTAGTTGTGTAACTAGTTTCGATAATCTTGCCACCGTCGGGACGAGAACCCTAGGTCATTCTGGTCAGAGACACTGCAGTGAGTTGATGTCTAGAGCCACGTTTTCTGGTGCCACGGTTCGAAGTCTTGTGAAACTATGACCCGTCTCCGGGATCAACTGAATCAACAGATAAGTCTACTATCTGGGGGGCGGGTTCAAGGGCAAGTTTAGGGGCTAGATATGCACTTAAAAGAAGGAATATTTACACTATTTTATTGGAAAATTCATTGGATCCACGAACAAATGATCGTTAATGAAGTGGATAAATGGTCGTTAATGAAGATATAGAGAGTTAATAGAGGTGGTCGTGACATGGGTTGTGTTGTTTGTGGTAGGTTTCCCTGTATTTGTCAAGACAACACCTCTATGAAAAAAAATGTCAGGTGCTGAAAAGAAACGTATTCGTTCGTATTAACCCATTAAGTGACATGGTCCTCAATTGGGACCTCAAATCTTTTTCATTAATTAATTTGAGAATTTTATTTCTTCAACAGATAGACATTCTAAATGAAATATAAAAGCCCCAACATTGACTGCGGTTACGGACGCGACAATGGGTGAACTGTATGCGCAAAAAATTAACTTGGGTGTTAATGGGTTAAACTGTTTTCCTGAAATTTTGGAATTTTTTTTCGATATGTGGATTTGGGACGACGCGGTTCGATGGTATAATGGTAGCGTGTCGCGCTGTAGTTCCCAAGTTTTGCAAGTTCAAACCCGATCCTAGCTATGGATGTTTAAGGGCGAAAAAACCCATCGTACGACTTCTTTCGGAGGAGAAGTAAAGCCTGCTGTCCTATGATGATGATTTACTGCATGTAAAAATCCCTAAGCCTCAAATTAGCTTTTGTGATAAACTTATAATCCCCTGTTTTATTGCCCGAGTGATTCCTTCTTTCTCCGCTAGAAAGTGAAGGCAGCGTAGCGAAATTTGCATGATCAGATTGAAGAGCGTGCCTAATGGCCCGAAATAAGGCATGAACTAACTCACTAAAATGTATCCTTTATTGTTCCCTGACGGTGTATGAAGCTGGGTGGCTGCGGGGCTCACCTTCCCGGCGCTGGGGGTGGGGGTGGGCGTGGGCGTGGCGGTGGCGGCGGCGGTGTTCAGGTGCGAGATGGAGCAGCTGAGCACGAGCTGGCCCTCGTCCGACACGTGCCACTGCGAGATGTCCAGCGGCCAGTGGTCGCGCCCGTCGCACAGCGACAGCGCGATGTGCGGTGACTCTCCGCTCTCCCTCTCCACCCCGTCCTGCGTGATCCGGTCTCCTCCCGCCGCCGTCTTCGCCTTCGCCGCTGGATTCGCCTCCGCGCTCGCCTGTTGCTCTTTCCACTTCCCGCTCGCGCCGCTGCCTCTCGTCTTCCCCGGCGGCTGAGCTGTTCCTAGAGAGATGCACTTCCCGGATTCGGTGTAAAATTTCTCGTCGGTTCCCTCGTGATCCGGTTCTTCCATTATCGCCATCAAGCATGAGAGAGGGTACGGTTTTGTTCTGATGAAATTCATCGCTCTCTCGTGGAATTTTGCCTTCGCCTCGGAGTCAGCTTTCGCTTTTCGTTCCGCCTCTGCGTCCGCCTTCGCCTGCGCCTCCGCCCTCGCCTGCGCGCGCGCCTTCGCGAGGGCCCCCGCCTTCTGCAGCGCGAGCATGGCCTTCGCGATCGCTTCGTCCGCCTTCGCGTCGTCGTTCTTCGCGTTTGATTCTTCCCCTTCTTTGGGTTTGCCTGTCCTTCTCGGTGCCACCTTCAAAACACCACTTGGTTTTGCCTTTTCCTTTCCCTTCAGCTCGACTTTTCCCTTCGGAGAAACAATTACGGTCTTCAGTTTTGACTCAGGCTTAGTCTTTGCGTCGTCTTTTGCCTTTGAATCGGTTTTCGGTTTAGGTTCTTCCTTTTGTTTTACTTCGTCTTTGGGCTTGGTCTTTACATCTGCTCTCACCTTCAGTTCATCCTTGGACCTTTCTTCGATTTTCATCTTCAGTTCGTCCTTGGACTTCACTTCGATCTTTGCCTTCCCTTCTTCTTTCGACTTCGTGTCCGCCTTGGTATTTTGTTCGTTAGCCTCTGCCAATTTCACTTTGCTGTTTGACCGCGCCCTGGCGAGTACCTTCGCCTTCGCCTGAACCTTCGCCTGCGCGTTGGCCAACGCCTGCGCCTTGGCCTTGAGCACGGCCTCTGCCGCCTTCCTTAGCACGTGCGGCTCCACGCTTTCGGCCGCCTCCTTCGCACGTGCTTCCAGCCTCTTCTTGGCCTCCGCCTTCTCCTTCGCCCTCTGGGACAACCTTCGAATCGCCTCGGCCTCCTCCTTCGCTCTTTTCAGCGCCTCCGCCTTTGCCAGGACTTCGGCCCTCGCCTTCGCCATCGCCTCTGCCTTGAGCCTCGCGGCTGCCTCTAGATTCGCCTTCGCCCTCGCCAACACCTGCGCCTTCAGCTTCGCCTGCGCGCGCTCCCTCGCCTTCGCCTCTCTTTGGGCCTTTGTCGTTGGGGACACGGCCTTCACTTTCGCCGCGAAAGTCACCTTACGTTTAGCAGTTGCCGCCTCTCGTCTTTTCTCCCTCGGCCTTTCGTTCTGCTGGACGTCTGGCGTGATTTTTGTGTTATTCTCAGCCTCATGTTTTGCATTTTCATGTCGCTCTTGTGGCGACTTTGTTGCTGCTTTTTCGCCTTGTGAAGCTTCTTCTTCGAATGTTGTTACATGTCTTATTTCATCTCCTTTTGTTATTGGTTCGATCTCGGACGTAATATGCTCATTTTCCTCTTTCACATCCGCTTCTATTGACATTTCTTCTTCTGTCTCGGCATCGGTCTCTTCTCCAATTTCATATATTTTATCAGCGTCATGTTCCCCTCTCATTGCTTTTACTCTTTTTTCGGCGTCTGCCTGCTCCTTTGCTTTTGCTATTACCTTTGCCATGGCTTTAACTTTCATTTTCATTCTTGCTTTCATCTTTGCTCTTGCTCTTCTCCTGCACCTCTCCTTGTTATCGGTGTCCGCCTTGGTCTAAAATTATAGGAAATACAACATTAATAGTTAATACTTAAGTTTTTCTAAACATGTATTTTATTAATACTAATGATTACACTCTAGGTCGACAATAATTACATCACTTTAATTAAAATTCATGATATACATATCATTCATTCAAAACATGATATAAATCAAATTATTTTTATTAACATTCACTGAGATGCCAAATTAATTTTATATTTAACCAAAGAACTTTTAGTTACATAAGATCAGCTAATTTTTATATATTTAATTTTTGATACTTAAAAGTACATTGGAAAGAACCATATTTTCTCTAGCTTTACTCGCTTTCAAAATCAGTATAAATAATTCCTCCTTGTCGCTAAGGCTTTTTTGTGAGCGCTTTTATACGAACATTTTTGCACAATTTTTAATGGATTATAGTTCAAAAGAGCTAGTGAGATAGATTTTGCAGCAAATATTTATATAGGATTTTATATGAATCACTTCGTTTATTTTAAGGAATCAAACAGTAGGCAAAGGTGGTTCGAACCCAAATAGATCGTAGAAGAACTAATTATCCTCACCGACCCTACCCGATCATTCTTTGTAATAGTTCGGTGGTGATGCAGTATTGATAGTGGTGCAAAAGGGATAGCGCTGTAGTGACAGTCTGCTGTTTTGTTGTTGTTGTTGTTGTTGTTGTTAGTGGTGGTGGTGGTGGTGGTGGTGAGGGGGGCGGTAAACTCTTTTGGTTTCTCTATGGAGGTATATTGGAGTATCCCATTTCGGGTCCCAAGAAAAGTGCGCATATAACATGCAATTTGGAGTTGATGAAGTGTATTAAATTAAACGCGAACGAATCCATTAGACTATCAATTATAGTAGCCAACAAAAACGTTTTTGAACATTACCTTCATTTTATCAGACAAATATTATAAATTTTAGGCTGAGAAAAACGACTACAACAACAAAAGATTTTTAAACTCTTGTTTATATGATATTCAACAGTTTAAGAGAAAATAACACATTTTAATAATGTACGCCAACAACGTACACTTGAATATTTTTAACTGGCAGTTACATATAAGAAGTTCTAAATTGTTGAAAAAATACCCAGTTGTTGGTTTCGAAAAGGATTATTTGGTGGCTTCATGAGATCGACGTATTTTCGCTTCCCTCTAGTAAGTTCCGGAACATCTATACCTATAGTCCAGCAGTTATCCTCAATCATTGCTTTGCTCCAACGGCACTGCTATCTTTGTTCCATTAAATAAATGGCCTGATGGAATCTTTCTCAATTTTCATCACTGACCACTCCACAACGAGGAGGAAAATCTGATAAGTGGAAGTGGAGAAAATGGATTTTAAGGGACATGTTGCATACGAGTTCATGGTATTTTTGCAAACGCCACAACGTGTAGTTATAATCTCTTTTGTTATCTAAAATACATAAATAACTCTCTTCAAAGCTTTTCAAGGGTCATTTTCGTTCACCTTGAAAACTCTGTCAAACTTGGGATCTTTTGTATCTCTTAATATTGAAAAATTTTCTCTAACTACCTAAATGTCAGTTCATCTTGGTTTACAGCTTTTACAACATTTTTAATAAGCTTTACATCTGATGCCTTGCTTTATATGTAGGGGTGGAAGATGAAAATATCTAGGATCTCCGAGAAGTCAGCATTGTTCTTGCTAGAATTAAGATTACTTGCAGGTCAGTCTGCTTGAATATAAGTAATGTCATGTCTCTAACTTTCTACATACGTAAAAAACAGTATCTAGTATACCTCAGTTGTAATCCTAGGCAGACTTTTAGATAACAAGAATTGTCACATAGAGAGCTCATGACTTGTCTGGTCCCCTTCCTTCATATGAAAATAATGTTGATAGGCAGTCTGCACAAGATATGTGAGATTGCGTTTCTGTGAAGAAATGCTATTTCCCTACAGATGTAACAAAAATAGTCACTGAATTTTCACATTTACATAGCATTTTGATTTAACAAATTATACATTTCAAAAGCACTCCAAAACCAGAAATCATCAACTAATTTTGGCAGAAACAATGATTTTTTGTGTAGTTGATAAGTTGTGTAACAGTAACAGTTTAACGGTAATTGTGTTTATAACCGACAAACAGCCAGATAACGTTATGGTTCGTCAGTTGAGAGGGGGTGGCAGCTCACAAAAGCAAAATATTCCCCAAAGTGAAAATGTAAACACTAAAAACTGACATGTCTCTGAATGTCCAAAACAATAGCTAATTGATACTTTTTATGATTTTTGTATTTTCAGCCCAAAACATTTTCATTGTTGGGCAGCTTTATTATTAATCCGAATGGAAGAACACCTTGAACATGTTGATATCGTAGAGCGAGGAGCTGTCCGGGGCGTCGGCCCACAGGGACTCGTCGCTGCCGATGGCGGCGTCGGCGGTGGCGACGCAGGCGTCCACCGACGTCCACGTCGAAGTCGACGTCGTGGTCGTGGTCGTGCCCTTGTCCCTGTCCCTGCGTCTGACGTCGGGGTCGCCCGCCGGTCGCCGCTTGCGACGGCCGCTGCACACGCGCCGCGCGCGCTCCGCCGGCGCTTTGCCTCCTTTCCTCTTGGCTTTGCCCTCTGCAATTCATTGAGCGAGTGATCATTGATGAGTGTTTTCAGGCTCGTCTCTTGCTAATAAACGTGATTAATAGCACTATGTATAGTGACTGTTTTTTTATCGTGGGAGGTAGCGGTTATCTTCCCTCGCGATATGACGAGTTCCGGTGTCGACATACACAGCGAATTGCGAGGGTTTTCTCCAGCCAGGCACCCGGCGGAGCAACCCCGCCCCGACGGAGGACTAGCTCTAAGCTCCAGACTGATTTCCCGTCATTTCAGGTAGTGTAGGATATGTGAGTGTGTGTGTGAGTGTGTGTGTGAGTGTGTGTGTGAGTGTGTGTGTGAGTGTGATTGTGAGTGTGATTGTGAGTGTGATTGTGAGTGTGATTGTGAGTGTGAGTGTGAGTGTGAGTGTGAGTGTGAGTGTGAGTGTGAGTGTGAGTGTGAGTGTGAGTGTGATTGTGAGTGTGATTGTGAGTGTGATTGTGAGTGTGATTGTGAGTGTGATTGTGAGTGTGATTGTGAGTGTGATTGTGAGTGTGATTGTGAGTGTGATTGTGAGTGTGATTGTGAGTGTGATTGTGAGTGTGATTGTGAGTGTGATTGTGAGTGTGATTGTGAGTGTGATTGTGAGTGTGATTGTGAGTGTGATTGTGAGTGTGATTGTGAGTGTGATTGTGAGTGTGATTGTGAGTGTGATTGTGAGTGTGATTGTGAGTGTGATTGTGAGTGTGATTGTGAGTGTGATTGTGAGTGTGATTGTGAGTGTGATTGTGAGTGTGATTGTGAGTGTGATTGTGAGTGTGATTGTGAGTGTGATTGTGAGTGTGATTGTGAGTGTGATTGTGAGTGTGATTGTGAGTGTGATTGTGTGTGTGTGTGTGTGTAACTAATGGGTGAGGTTAGGGCAAGCAAGAGAAAGGAAAGATCACGCGTGGTTCGTGTTTGTTAAGGTGCTACTCCTGCATTCGTGTGATGTTAATGGGAGCATCCGCGGAAAACTGCCGATCAGAGCAACCGGGCTCTAGAATTCTCCTCCAGACAGCGGTTGAATTCTTTAGCAGTAAAGCAATTAAACTAGCAACAAGCTAGTGTTGAAAATCCTGTCATCTTCGGAACTCTAACCCTGGAACTACGCGGTTAGGGGAGCTGCAGTGGCATGATGAATGAATGAATGAATGATCTGAGCCTTTTAAGACGGTTTGCCCTCTGTGGACGAACGAGCAATCTGAAGATGAATTTGGGGGAATTTATTGGGGTTAGTCAAAAGTCGCAACATGTGGGGATAAGCAACGGACACTAACTAGTTTGTTCTATGTCTTTATTTAAGTAAAAAGTTACAAGTTTAAATTTCACTAGTTTTATTATTACTTTCTTGCTACGGAGTAGAGAGAAATTTATGTAATATTGCACGAAAAATGGCGAATTTACAGAATCATTATTAACCCCTTTGTTAGTTTTGTTTTTGACACTTATCGCATGTTTACAAAACACTGAAAATTGTTGTCATGCATTATCGCTTCTTGAAACCTCTGACCTTCTCTTACAGCCATGCCTATGGGTATAAACGTTGCCACTTTACTTCAGTATATGTTGATTCAGAAAACAATTATGCATTCTGAATAATGTAGTGAATATTTCAATAATTCTTACATAAAAAGAACGTGCTGACTTTGAACGGAACGCAAGTACAGAAAATGTTGCATTACATGTTCAAAGTATATAATTGCGCTTGCCTCACCAAAACCAAAAACATTGTAGCACTAACTTTCTGAACAAGTATGTAATAAATACAATTTACCTTAAATTATTTTGAAATTTATTCGGAGTTCTGCCAATGACCCCGCGTTGGTGTTATTCATCTGCCGAAATGGCATTGATATTAGTGATTAAATAAGTATTCCATAAGTAATTATGGAATAACTTTCACTATTATTACTTTCAGATAGGCAACTGATCTTTTTTACGTCATTGTATCTCTTAAAACTATAAAATGTCAGGTAGATAGCACAAATGTCTTGCAAAACACATTTTAGTAAGTGCCCAAGAAGTAAAAAAAAGTGTTATGGAAAAAAGCGCCTACGCATTACTTGAAGTACTACCAAGGCTGGACTTTCGAAAACTCGGAATAGTCGTTACGGGATCAGTTGCTCGGAAAATCGAACGGGGCTGATCAATTACTTATCCATGTAAAAATGGTGAATGTCGTCTAATGCTAGGGCTCAGTAGACATTTTCATAGGTCTGCTCTAAAAACGCGCTGTATTGAAACAAATTTCTAATTCGGACTCGAGTTCTACTAAAGTCTGAACTAAAAGTATTTACTACATTTTGAACCACCAGTGATTAACGCAACAATGGTCTGATACTACATCCGTTACATTTGTAGTTTTCCGACCGAGCGCATGTGCGTTCTGATTTGGACGAGGATGCTCGTAATATTTTATTTTGCTGTGAATTTTTGTTGGATTCTTTTACATCTCACAACCCACATATCCTGCTCTCAGAAATATCAATTCTTGTTAAATACACAACTCCCAGACGGGTTTGGATCAATTTGTGCGTCCAGGTTTGAGCATCCCTCAGGCTGCTTTGGTTCTTGGAGTTCCCTAATTTCCAATATTTAAACAGGGAAGAAGCTGGGTTAGGCGAACCCTTCGCTAGTAGCATACAGCTCCGAGGTTGGTCAAGAAAATGAATACCGGTGTCGGCACGAGACCTTCCTCAGATCCCGATCAGCCGTGGATCCCCACCAAGGCTAGAATCCAAGGCCGGAAACGTTCAGGAGGTACCATCCGGACAAATTCAAGTGGTCTGAGATCTCCTCCCGTATCATCTCTGCGCCTATATTGACACAAAAGACATGGGTTAGCAGAGAAAACCGGGAGGACATTTTCAATCCACCTCCGGAATCCTCCGAGTACGATGTGAGATATTAGAAACGAATGTCCTACTGGATAATCTCTAGACTCTAACAGATACAATGCTCAGGGTGACATTGCGCTTGTGCAGGGCACAAAACAACATGACATCAAACGCGCAATAAGATCTAAACAGGACCTTGTGATATATATATATATATATATATATATATATATATATATATATATATATATATATATATATATATAGAAACGCGGAAGCGTTTCCATACGTAATTAAAGACAAGAAGTACAGGAGTATAATTACTATTCATTTTGAACTACGCGGCATAGCGGCAGGTGCGAAGACAAACGGTGGGGGGAAGAGTGGACGTTACCTCCGCCGGGGCCGAGCGAGAGAGGGGGGGATTTCGGCCGTTAGGAGTCGAGGCGACGGTTGGAGACAGTTGCGAGGGGACGCCGAGTGGAGACGGCCGTAGAGGACAGTTGCTGAGAGCGAGTAGAAGAAAGTGGCCGGAAAAGACGGTTAGCTGTAAACAGAGCAGGACATTACCAGTGACGAGAGACGTTCAACAGTGTTAGATTTGTATAATCGCTGATTAGAAGCCGGTAATTTATAGAACAGTGCCTAGTGTAATGAACGCCGGTACGAAGTGCGATCACGCGCATAGCGGTTGCGAGAGGGAAGCCGAACAGAACCGAGGAGGGGCGCAGTAATATAATTCGAGTACATGGTATGAACGCAATGGACATCTACGAGATGCTGTGATTGCGCGTGTGGGAGCGAATGCGGAAACATCCGAGGTTGCGGCCGAGGAATTCTCGTCGCCGCCTCTGCAGACCAGCGAGGCACGTGTCTGCGGCATCAACCGCCCGGGGACGCCGAGCCGCGGTGAAGGTCAACGGTCGCCGTCGCCGTGGGCGAGCAGCCACAACAGTCGAATTATTACTGGGGCCCCAGGTAAGATAATATTGTATGGTAACTAGAATCTTGGTACCAAGTCATCGAGGTTTTATGTATGTAATCAGGTGTATTAGACGTTGATTCATGAATAAATTATATTTGTGTTTATACTAATTTACTATTTTGATTTACCAATGTATTATCGAATCCCTCAGAAGACCCAATCACGAGCAAGACACCCGTCCTTCATAACCTTTAGATTTTCAGTGGAAAGTACCGACAATCAGGTTCGTCACAGCTGGCGCCCGAACAGTTTGGACTCGTGTATTTAAGAAATGTGGCTCTGAGGAATTTGATGAAACATTGGGAAATACCGTGTGTGTACTTGAATTGAAAATATGAATATTACTGTATGATAAAATGATTGTGCAACAAGGTAAATGGGAGAGTAATTTGGAGGCAGTAAGAGAATTCATTATTTAGAGGGAAGAAAACACCAGTATGTGTACTGACAATATATATGTGAAAATTTGAGAAAGTATAAGGATTACTTGGTAATTACAAAATTTTAATTAGTAGTGGGCAGGTAAATGGAATTATTTGGAAAAGTGACCAGTATAAATTTATTACTATAGTTACTGGGCTTATGAAAACAATTAGTGCACATATTGTAAGTGATAAAGAGCAGTATAATTTCCAAGATTTTATAAGGCAGGTTAGTGATAATTTGATTGTTTGTGTTATTCATGGCATGGCAACCAAAGAATTTGTGTAATAGAAATAAATTTTGTATAACAATAGAGGTACTGGATATTGTTGTACAAGTTGTACACATTCTGTAATGCATTGGTCATTGGTTGGTTATGGGAAATGTTAAAATTTATTGGAAATGATATTACTTATGAAGTATTTTTAGTAGCATTGTAAATCTGCATCTGGAATATTCATGCATTAGTGCTGAGGGAATTTTATGGAGAAGGCATTACATTTAATTGTGTGTGATTGTTGCACATATAATATAGCAATAATTGTGATGCGAATTAATCCAAAAGCAAATAGTGGACTTAAATAAATTTGGGGTCACGATAGTGATACTTTTAAGGAGTTCATTAGCAGTGTATATTTATTTAGGTGGTAGTGGTATTATATTGGGAAGGATATTTTATGTAGTGGTATGTGATTGGGAATTTATGTGACTACAAAATTAGTGTTATTGTACCTTTTGTGGTGAGTGAGAATTCGTTATTCATGATTCAGTATCTGAGGTAATAGTGCATTAAAGCAGTCGTGAAGAGCAGTGATTGCAGGGATTGGCATAGTCAATTAAGAGGGTAACTGTTGCATTGCTGTCAAAAGAGGCAAATGGAAAGATCGTGTGAACATTTTGGTGCAACGGGGATCGAACGGGAGGTTCAAGGCAACGAAATGGAGGCGCAAAACGTAGTGTTGGACCTGGATGAAAAGGTGGGACAAGTAAGGGAGTCAGATGATGGAATTGGGAGTAGCACATTATCGGAAAGCAGGGATAGTGCAATTGGAAGCCAACTGGATGATACGTCGGGGGATTGTTTTGATGGAAAGGTGAAAATCACGTCAACACCGATGATCCAGGCAGCAGGAAATCCAAATCGGGGGGGGGTGTGGAGAAGATAGCCATCCAGATTTAAGGCAGATGATGATGAAGATGTGGGAAGATCAGAAAAAGTCGGCAGAAGAACAGAAGTCGGCAGAAGAACAGAAGAGGATTGCAGAAGAACAGAGCAGGAAACTAGATGAACAGAAAAGATTCGCGGAGGAGCAGAATAGGAAGTTGACCGAAGAACTGAATGGGAAATTGGATGAACAGAGTGGGAAGATATTAGAAGAACAGAAGAGAATGAGGGAAGAATTGAACGGGAAATTGGAAGAACAGAATCGAAGATGGGAAGAACAGAACCGAAAATTGGAAGAACAAATAAATTGACCAGGAGTGGGACGTCTAAAATTGCGGACCGACTGGAGGCTCGAGACCAATTATTGACCAATGGATTTGTGAAACAGAAAAAGGAAATAGAGTCTATAGTAATCAGACTGGGTGGAGAATTGGAATTTCAACCACACCATCAAGTGGATGCTAGGGTTGCTGCAGAGGATAAAAGTGAGGGAATGACAAACCAACTCCAAGAAGAAATCAAGATAGAGGATGGCAAAATGGTGGAGGTCCAAATCGAGGCCGAGGACGATGTTTGCAGAGTGGAAGTGAAAACGGAAGAAGTGGAGCAAATAATAGAAGTAGAAATCGAGAAGAATATACAAGAGTACGAAGAGAAGGTATCAGTACAAGCTGAGTTTGAACAGGAAGAAGAGTGGAAAATGTCACCGAGTGTCAAGAGTGGGGTGACACCAGTTATGCCTCCAAAGTCAATGAAATCTCCGGGAGACAGTAAGGAAAACCCTCATGCATTTATGCGAGCAGCAGAACGGCATTCAGCAGTAATTAACATATTGGAAGGATACAAGATCCAGTCCTCATACCTAATTTTAGAGGGGAACGCCAGGATGTGGGCGGAAACTTTTGATGTATTTCCTAAATTTTTGAAGGAATCTGAAGACAAAATTTTCGTTCGAGATTGGAGCGAAGAAACCCAAAGAAACGTCAAGATCAACCTGAGGAATAGTCATTACAACTACGTCATGGGAAGTCTTAGAGAATACGTAACGAAGAGCATTAGGGAGCCAAAAACATCATTTGTTCCTAGGAACTACCAAGGAATTATTTGCGTATTAACGCGACAGTGCCCCGTCACCGCGCAGAGCTTACTGCGCAGAGCAAATCATGCCGATTTAGGAAGGTGTCAGAAAGTACTGGAAGAGCATGACCGTACATTCGCAGGCACTCCAAAGAAGAGAAATGGAAGCAAGGTAAACATGTCAAGAATGGAGCGAAGCCAGGGGCGAGGGAATGGCGATGGCACGGTCAGTCAGTGAGATCAACGCAGAAGAGGTCGTAGCTGGAAATGGGACGATACTTACCAAGATGTGTTCAACACACTGGAAGCAATGTCCTACAATAGGTGTTTAGGAAACCACCGTCGTCAAAATGGGGCCAAATCGCCGTACAAGAGACAAGACGTGGTGGGACATTACAAGCTTCCAATCGGAAACCTGATCCAATAAGTGAGGACTACAGTGAAGTGTAGATAAAGTGCATTACTAGTATTAGACAAAACAATCATGTATATATCTGATTTTAGGATAACAAGTGTATATAATGTATCATTTAGTGTATAAGATGGTGTTACTTTCGGCAGAGACGACAGTGGTAGAGTGAATTTTTCTTCGGCAAGAAAAATCCGAAAAGGGGAGGAGGGGGTGATGAAATGCGGAAGCGTTTCCATACGTAATTAAAGACAAGAAGTACAGGAGTATAATTACTATTCATTTTGAACTGCGCGGCATAGCGGCAGGTGCGAAGACAAACGGTGGGGGGAAGAGTGGACGTTACCTCCGCCGGGGCCGAGCGAGAGAGGGGGGGATTTCGGCCGTTAGGAGTCGAGGCGACGGTTGGAGACAGTTGCGAGGGGGACGCCGAGTGGAGACGGCCGTAGAGGACAGTTGCTGAGAGCGAATAGAAGAAAGTGGCCGGAAAAGACGGTTAACTGTAAACAGAGCAGGACATTACCAGTGACGAGAGACGTTCAACAGTGTTAGATTTGTATAATCGCTGATTAGAAGCCGGTAATTTATAGAACAGTGCCTAGTGTAATGAACGCCGGTACGAAGTGCGATCACGCGCATAGCGGTTGCGAGAGGGAAGCCGAACAGAACCGAGGAGGGGCGCAGTAATATAATTCGAGTACATGGTATGAACGCAATGGACATCTTCGAGATGCTGTGATTGCGCGTGTGGGAGCGAATGCGGAAACATCCGAGGTCGCGGCCGAGGAATTCTCGTCGCCGCCTCTGCAGACCAGCGAGGCACGTGTCTGCGGCATCAACCGCCCGGGGACGCCGAGCCGCGGTGAAGGTCAACGGTCGCCGTCGCCGTGGGCGAGCAGCCACAACAGTCGAATTATTACTGGGGCCCCAGGTATGATAATATTGTATGGTAACTAGAATCTTGGTACCAAGTCATCGAGGTTTTATGTATGTAATCAGGTGTATTAGACGTTGATTCATGAATAAATTGTATTTGTGTTTATACTAATTTACTATTTTGATTTACCAATGTATTATCGAATCCCTCAGAAGACCCATTCACGAGCAAGACACCCGTCCTTCATAACCTTTAGATTTGCAGTGGAAAGTACCGACAATCAGGTTCGTCACAATATATATATCATATAAATATATATGATATAATTCGCCTGCCCGGACTCCCACGTTGAAAGTGTTTCCGGCGAATGAAAGAAGAGAAATCGCTAACCAATATGCTATCTTTTACGCTTTTTATCTACGATAAGTTGTCCTCCTCGCTACGCGCTGACCTCCGACCTGTCAGCCAGCTACCTCCCCTCTTGTAAACGGGGCGTTTGCTTGCAATTCGAGTCGTTACCTGCTCCCCTGCGAGAATTACTGCGCGCGTCGTCGTCGTAGTCGTCCGCGGCGTGCTGGCGCTCGTCCTCAGAGTCGGACGCGTCCTTGCAGGGGTTGCCCGCGCCTGCGCTGTGGCGCAGCGCGCAGTGTTCGTAGATGCGCGCCGCGTGCACGCGCAGCGCCGCCGCCAGAGCGCGCAGCACGGAGCTGGGCGCGCAGCGCCGCCGCCTGGCGCTCGCCCGCCGCCCCAAGCTGCGCAGCACATCGCTATGTCCGCGCTCAGCTTGTAAGCAACCTATTATGTCTCTTTTACCAGACACCCAACCAATTACGTCACTTTACCAGGACATCCAACCTATTGCGCCTCTTTACCATGACATCCTACTTTTTGCGTCTCTTTACCCGGATATCCAACCTATTACGTCTGTTCATCCCGCTATCTAATCTATGATGTGTCTTCACCACAGCTAAAAGTATATTACGTCTTCACCACAGATAAAATATATCTTTGCCAGGCATCCAACCTATTACATCTGATAACCCTTTCATTAAATCTATTTCTTTTCACAATGTCATCCGATCTATTAAGTATCTTTACCCACACACAAACATATTACCTCTCATCAAGTCAATATCTAACATATCGTTTCTTTTCTCGACCATGAAATCTGTTACGTCTCGTTACTCGGCATCCTATCTGTTACATATTTTCATTCTGCAACCCAAGCCATCTCCACCAGATCATCCCACCAGACCATCCTCGCGTGCATTCTTGGCTATTCGGAATGAGCCGCGTCTCGGTCAATTGTACTGTTTCGGCCATCTTGCTGTGGCCTTCTTCAGAGCTATACTGCTGATCAGCAGAGCTATACTACTGCGTCAGTACAATTGACCCAGACGCGGCTCATCCCGAATAGCCAAGAATGCATTGACTCCGACCGCGGAACCCATATAACCTGTATCCTCTATTCACCAGATAGTGGCCCATGTAGTTACCCCCAGCTGAGGTCGTTCTCTAAACTGCCTCTGGCTCTGCACTTTTACTCATCCCCGCCCGAGATTATTTACCAAACACTTTGCTCTTTCCCAGCATGTATCCACTCCAGTATTTGCACTTAGATGGCAGAACCTTCTGAGATTCCGGGGAAGGCTTCAGATGATAAGATGAGAAAGCATAAATATGATGTATGGTCGCTGGAAGAGCTCATCATGTCACAGGTAAACATCCAAACCCATATCGTGCATCGTGCAACGGCACATGGTACTCAGCCAAGATAACCACAACGGAGAATTGAACATCAGCTGCAAACATTCCAATAGCTTTAAGCTCATATAATGCGCTTTAACCTTGAAGTCCAAACTCACACGAGGAGTGCGATTCGAGACCTTAGTCACGCCCGGCTTTACGATTTTCTGAATTGCGCGCCAACTGAATTGCGATACCGCGCTTGGGCGTGAGCGTGGGCGTTACCCCGTCCTGCTCCTGAGGGCGACGGGTTTCTTGCGCGGCCTGTGTGCGTAGACGCTCTCGCTGCTGGGGCTGCCCTCGGCGCTGGGCGCGCAGGTAGACCGCAGCACCGCCAACAGGTCCTCCAAGCTGGTGGGGTTGCGCCACAAGCAGTGCAAGCCAGGATCTGCACATAAATCCGTTATATTTACATTGTATAATATTATTTCTAAAATGTACCTATCGATTTTCCAAACAGACCTTTCCCCCACTTCCATTCCATCATTGGAACACTGTTCCCCTCTCCGCCGCGCCGGGCGCTTCCTTTTCTCTGCTATTCAGTTCGGAGTTCTGTGCTGTCACAGAGCAATGAGTTGGCAAGCTCTGGTTTAATCTTTTACTTTCCATGTACTATGTGTAGAGAAAGTATTACTATGTTGCGTTAAATATCGCCTCGTAAAAAATGTATTTGACCGCCGCTAATTTTTGAGAACATATTTTGTTTAAGGCAAATATCTCAATCTTCACTTTTGTACTTTTTAAATGTTAACTTTTTGCAATTTTCGATAATACGGACAGTTCGCCCAAAATGGAACTAGCACCATATTTTTTTACCGTCCTTCTTTACATGCGAGGACAAACTTTAAAGAAAATATTGGTGTCGTTTAAGAGAAGAAATGGATTAATTTATTTTAAAAATGCCTGAATTTCATGCAGAATTACCCCATGTTGTACCCGAAAACTACCCCTATTTTTGAAAATTTGTACATGTCATTATTTTAACTTTTATCTTTAAGGAGCAGATTTCAATCTCTATAGTAAATGTTGGTGTTGTGGGAAGACAGGATAAAAATGTGCACATTTGCAATTTTGTGAATCCAGTGGTATCAACGAACATGATATGTATCATTCTCTTAAGTGCTCTTTACGCTATCCAGCAAAAAGTTTTATTAAAAATTCGGAGGGATTTTTGAAAAAAAATTGAAAATGTTTTTGCCGTTTCATATAAAGTTAAATCAAAATATCGGTTTGGAACTTTCAAAGCTGCGAGGTCGTTAAAAACTATCTGGGAATATCAATTTTGGAGAAAATGGACAGAACGGTTTAGCTTCTGGCGTTGATCACGAGGGACGGACAGACAAAAACACATAATTTTGCCATCAATCGGTTTTTCGATATCAAGGATCCACAAAACATGAATTCTGGCTACACTATGCTCTAGAGATTTTTTCTAAATTTAGAAGCTGGATTTATCCACTTTTCGTTACCAGGGCCCATCAGTCAGTGATTTTTCAGCACCCGATTACAATACTTTCTCTTCTTACATTTTCGTTAGGTTGAGAGAGTAAACGTGATATGAAAAATACGTTTATCAATATCGTACGTAACGTATCAATAACGTAATAAAAATACGTTACAAATATCAGTAATTTCCAATTACTTGTGAAACGGTGACCTCTTGAGAGACCGTACTTTTTGTTATGAGGAGAAAGATCCGTTCCGTATTGTTCCACGGCGTCTCATTTGGGGGAATCAGAAGGGAAAGAAAAACAGCGTGACAAGAACAACATGCTTTAATTCAATTTTGTCAATATTTCTTTTCAATATTTTACTGTATTGTCATGGAAGATGGCCACAAGGCGATAAAAAATCAGCCATTCTCTTGCCCTAAGGATGGTAATAAGCAAATGATGGCAAGGATTCTGCACGGCCTTACCCAACTGTTTAACATTATACCACTGCATTGTACGCCCGAATTTTAGCAGAAAAGCCACATAAAATAAACACAAATTATGGTAGAGGAACTACTTAAGAAATGTCTCAATATCATTCCATGTAGTTCATAAGATGGTCTACACAATTTGTTACTCTCAGAACACTAACGTAGGACTTGGTGCTCTGCGGCGAACCAGTAGTGAATTTGAAAATATCTTCGCTAATGAACCTAATATTTATTCATATTACATATTCTTTAATTAGCCTCAATTAAACATTGTGGTCGGCTTTGAATCTCTATCTTGGTTGCGAACGTCTGAATTTGGAACTGTACTTAGGTAGTCAACGTCTGGAAACTGTACCTTTATCGCAGTCATATGGCTTCTCCGTGGCAATCTTGTTGAGAGGTACCATGGTTGGCGTGTGGTTGGTCATGAGCATCGATATGGGTATCGGGATAAGTGTAGGTGACGCCGTTAGACCCCCGTCTTTGGAGTTTGACGATGCAAATGTGAGGGTGACGCCCAGCGGTGTCGACGTCATCAACGACGTGGCGTCGACCGCTGCACCTGGGAGCTGGCTGCCCTCCAAGGTCATTTTGGTCGTCGCCTGCGCTGCGCTGTAGTGTAGATCCGTGGGCGGTGCATAGGTTTGTTCCGAATTGACCGTGTAAATTGCGAGAGGCGGTGCGAGAACGGTCGGCTCAATACAACCGTTTTTCAACATTCTCGGAACAACAGGACAGACACTCTCATGGCTGTCCGTCGCCGCTGGAACAGTGTCGCATTTGACTGCGTCTTTGGAGGATGGTGTTTCCGACACCTGGAAATAAAGGTACAAAATAAAGGTACCTGGAAATAATGAATTGCATTTTATTTTTATTAAAATTCTTACGCTGGATAAAGCATTAATAAAGAATGTGATTAGGCTTTTCAGCCCTTACTGAATGATTTCGTACGTTTGTCTTAAAATAAGTTTCCAAAATTGATTTTTTGAGAAGAAGGTTTATGTAGCATACGTATGACAGTGACTTTAACAAGTGTAAGATGTATTAGATACTTCCGAACATTTTATCTATTGCTCACATTATTTCGCCTACTTATGGGTACTGAGTTGTTTTCATCTGTGCCTTCCAATATTCATTATATTATTATATCTAATACTTATAATTACGCATTTTCGAATTAGAAATTACTAGTAAAATATATTTAACAATTTTTAAGTCTTAGGGAAAGAAAAGCGTTGTACATGATTTGTAGAGGTTCCAGATCACTCCAACTGTCAATGTAACAAGGAGTTGGGTATTAGCGATTTAAACATACAGACAGGTCGTCCTAGAACGGGAAGGAAACTTTCATTTTCATGCAGATGGCGGCGGTGTCTCATCTCTCTACAGGAAACATTGAGATTCGTATTTCAAATAAGCCTTTGTTGAGTAGTTGTTCGATAATTTGGCGAATGCAGGCTATTTTAACTTGGTTCTACAGAGCGCGGATGCCCGCAATTGCCAGAGTGCCTGCACGCGAGTAAACGTGTCGTTGGATGAGGATTGGGGAGTATGTTTCTTAGTATCGTACTTCGTATTTTCGCTTTTCTGCACACTATCTGACACCTGATGTAATATTACTTGCAAAGAACAAGATACAACACGTCTTTTTAACAATACAAATTACGTCATTGATTTGAATTACGTTTGTTTGTTTTTCAACTTGTATAATCTTTCTGAGCTCCGTAATGCTGACCTCACCTCTCAAACTAACCTCTCCCTTTTCGACTATAACTCGTGGCTCGAAAGCTGAGTTTTCTAACAGCCCGTGGACGATTGCGGGGGCTCAAGGCTTCAACCGATGTCACTGTAGAGCTAGGACCGGAAGGTTCTAGGGCTCGAGTTATGACGGAAGCAGGATGTTCGATTCCAGATATGTAGTTACGCCGAGTTCTGTCACTGCCTGGAGGAGAATTCTAACAGCCGGCTGATCTGGTCGATAGTTTTCCATGTTTTCTCTGATGAATACCAGACAAATGCTCACTCACTCATTCACTCGCTCCTTCACGAGCAATGGAGACGGAAAAGATGTGTTAAAGTTCTGCACATCTCGGATTTTATTTATTTATTACGAGTTTAACATAAATATATGCCATTAAGGGCCAATGCCCCCCGCTTGTCGCTAGGTAAACAACTTGATTGGTTTCCCTAGTTTGAATCAACAAATTGTATTCCAAATCCTAACACATTTATTTTATGTTAATTTTTCAACTTCTTACCTCCATTTTGATTCCATTTTGGTTGTCGCCGAGTGGAAGACAACAGCCGAGCGTAAGGTGACCATCCTTGTTAATGTGCCATTGGTGAATTTTGAGAAATTGAGACTTCGGACCGTCACGTAATGAGACGGCGACGCGAGGTAGGCGATCTCGCGTCGGAATTGAAATTATGTTAGTCTTTCCTTCCTTTTCCTTTAATTTAATCAGTTCCCTCTCTTTTGACTTCACTTCTGTCTCTTGTGGCACCGTCTTATTTTCTCTGTCTTCTTCCTTAATATCTTTCATCTTCGGCTTCCTGGTTTCTTCCTTATGGAACTTCGTTAGGGCTAATGGAGTTGTATGCTTTACCTGTGTGTGTTCTTTCGACGTTGACTTCTCTTCTGATTGTGAGAGTTCGTTAATTTCCTTTGGTAATTTCATGTCCTTTCTTTTTAGAATTGAGTTTTCCTTCAGTAATTTCTGTTCGGTTTTTGATGCTACTATTCCAATCGTTTTATTTGTTTCTCCTTGGGATTCTGGATTCGTCATTTCTGAATTATCGTTCAATATTAACGACTTCACTTCGTTACTAATTTTTATCGCCTCAGCAGTAATCTCCTCTTTCAGTTTCTCTTCTGTTTCCTCCGCACGAATCTGTTACAGAATTCAAAAACATAATTGTTATTCTTTAATAAGGAAATTACATAACAATAAGTGAATTTAATGTTTAGCACATTTTAGCATATTTTATGAAAAAGTAAACAATGTATGTTGGGATAATTGTGCAAATACATTTTCACATATTTTTTAACAATATTATTATGAAGTTAATTTAAAAAAACAATATTTTTCAAAAATTAAAACGTAAGAAGTTTTTCTTCATACAAGATCGACACTTGTTAATCTCAACTAACCGAAGCCTTATTACAAATATGTTTAAACTGACTATTCCACTTGTGAAATTAAAACATTGTTGTGTAATTATACGTATAAAATGCCCCAATCTGGGATGTATCTAAAAAATGTATCGCCTTTTCTATCTGATTTTTCTTACCACTCCTTTCCACTAGCTAGTAATAAGCTGAGACTCATCTATTTCAAAACGGAGGTACGTGTCTATTGCTGTGTTGATGTGCAATAAACTGCGTATTTACTATAACTCTTCGCTTCGCAAGCCGGTGTTTTTTCGACAATTTTAAAAAGCAGTCGTGGTATTACCTGTGATACATTTTCACATCTCCAAAATCAGCTTGTAATAATAACACCCCCCCCCCCCGACAAATTACCTCCGAGAGGCAGGACGCGTGCCTGGCCCCGTCCTTAGCCACGTTCATGGCTGAGTTGAGGGCCGCGTTGATGGTGGCCTGGTGGAACTCGTACGTGTTCTCCTCCTCGAGGCTGGGGCAGCGCGATGGGTATGGAGTGGGGCACGGCCAGTCCTCGCTCGCGCCGTTGCCTCCGCCCACGTCGCCATCGTTCGCGACCGAGCCCACGCTGTGTTTCACCTCGCTCTTCTTACTGATGAATGGGCTGTATTGCTTTTTGGTGTTTCCACTAGTATTGGTGTTTCCAGTATCAACAGCAGTAATACCAGTATTGTTGACCTTGTTGGATTTACTGTTGACATTGCTGCTGTTATTTTTGTTGACGTTTTTACTATGGCTATTGGATTGGCTGCTGTTATTGCTACGCGTGCTGTGGCTACTGTATGTATTGTTACTGTTATTGTTGTCGTTTTTAATGTTTTTGTTATTGTTGTTAATGTTATTGCTGGTACAGTTATATGCTAGTATATTGCTGGTATAGTTGTTGGGTGAGCTTCTGCTGGTTTTGCTGTCTGGCGTGAGAGCCGATGGGAGACCATCTTGCCGACGCGTGATTTCTGGAAAAAATAAATGTTGACAATGAACAATATTCAATATATAAAATGTCTTATAAGAAAAAAATCCTTCTCTACGACAGTTACTTCAAGAAACCTATTCACTAATGTTTTTTCGTTTAAACCCCCTAATTAGTTCGTAAAATTTTTAAGCGCAATATTTTGGCAGAGGACCCTCAAATGGGGCCTCTAGTATTTTTTTATTGCTTTATTGATGATGCGTTGTTGGGGGCATTCCAAATAAAAGATTTAGTGGTGTTGTCTTCACCAACATGATAATTTAATGCAATAGCCGCATTCGATAGCTTAGCCCTCGTCAGTAACATGCAATAAAATATAAAACTTTCAGTTAAAAAGTAATAGGTATTTGAGAGTTAAGTAACGTACAATTTTACTTTTAAATTTAAAATAATAAAAATCAACATAAAATATAAAGTGAAACAAAGGAAAGAAAAAAGGGGTTGATAAATCATTTTTAATACTTAAGTAATTTAGTAAATCGGAATCAGTTACCCGTCAATTACCGCATAACTGTTTTATACTTTATATGGATTCAGATAACTGACGATTAAGACTGACATAAAAAAGCTGCACTTGGATGAAATAATAATGTTTGCTAAGATAATGCCTCCAATTTTTTTTATTTTCTTTTGAATTTTTTAAAATTCAAATAAGGCCCTGGCCATTTGAACTATTTGATTACTGGTTGTTAGAAAGAGAGATTTCGCATCCAAGGTAAAGTCACGAACACTTCATACCTCAACCTTGAGAGCGAATGCCATGGAAATATGATAACAGCATGAGAATCTAAATGTTGGCAACATGACCACCTTGGTAACCAAAACTTGACTTACTCCTATATCTTTGTTTACAATTGAAATGTAAAAAAATCTGACATTTAAAAAAAAATCTTCATTGATTCTACCTGATTGCCGGTCAAGCAGTTTCTCCTTATTGCTAGAGGCAGCTGCCACCCATTGGGCTATGGTGGTCGCCTGGCGAACGTGGTGCTGATGTTTGGCAGCGGACTGAGTGGGAACGTCACAATATTTTTGATACTCCATGCTCGTCTGGAAGTCTTGTGGGTTAGTCACATCGTTACCCTGTAAGCTGGAGAGCTGGTGATTTCCGTGGTGATGGTAATGCTGGTGCCGATAATAGTCTCCCTTGTGTGAACTGTGCATAACAAATATCAAATATATAATTGAATATTATAAAACTGTTCGATTAAGGTTACTGAGTAACCTGTTTCTGATAAATGGTGTCTGAAATGGTTTTCCAAATCGAATAAGCCTAAGACGTCCTACAAATTGCCATACGGTGGAACTCGGAATCTCCTACTACTGTCTTGTGAGACTAACGATTGACTGTCAAATGCTATCGTCTCTAATAATTATAATAATAACTAATGTTTCGGACAGTGTTCAGTTATAAATTGGTCTATTTATTGTCAACAATGTTGTCATTACCAATGTAATCAGAGCCATTTAGATGTATAACTATCTGTATTACTAATTTCCAATGCGCACAGAAATTGACAGAAAATTATGCTGCCTTTGGCCATGAGCAAGGTGTGTTAGGGTTTTGTAAAATACCTAGAAACTCGGGAAAAATCTAAAAACCATGCAACATTTTATATTTGGCTGAAAATGTAAATATTGGATTGTGTCATTCCACCTATTCTCATACCGCGCGTACCGACTGAATTATAGTACTCATTATTATTATTGTACTCATCACACCACTCATAAAGTTGAGTACATAAATGATTCAATAAACAATGTCGATTTTTCTCCGGAAACGAAGCTAGGTCCTAGTAATCCCTACCTTCGCTGCGACTGACTGGCATTCGAGGAAGCCGAGGATCTGTGGCTGAGCCGCGAGGGCGGGTGGACTGTCATTTCCATCGCTGGGCGTCCTCTCGAATCTGCACTGTTGTACACTGGCGTGGAGAGCGTGCCGATCACCTTTAGAATGTTCTGCAGACTCGGCACTTTGCCGACGTGGCGACGATATCCATTAACTGCGCAGACAAGAAGGGCGTGGATTGAAGAGAGCGCACTTAGAACCAGCGTTCATCCAATTCTACACTAAAGAAAAGTTTAAAATAGTGATAATGACTAACCAGACTTAATCATGATATTGAAAAGCTTGATTCGATGAGCTATTTGCTGATGAGAATATAAAGCCAGCCGAGACTATTCTTGGATCCGGTGTGTATATGTAGCTTCCGCAAAGGTTTGAGTAATTCTACGTTTACAGATCTCTCTAATTACAAGGAAGTTTACAGTTGCCTTTAATTTCGCTGTCAATGATTTGAATTTTTTTCTTTTTTTCAAAGTAATTTTCCAGTCGGCAGGCGGTTACGCTTTGCGTCCGGATGGGACGCGCTTATTTGGTCATGCGCTAGACATTAACACATTTGTGGGCTGCCCTGATCTGCAGTTAGACGAACGCGAGGCCTTCAGCGACAAAACACACTTTAAGAGGCAAGGGACAAACAACCATGACCAAAACGCGGGACTCCAAGCCGCGACCCTTCGGACCGAAGTGCCGTGTCGGTACATGATGTTCTTAGTCATCTCGGCCATCCAAAGGTCAGGGGAAAATAATATTGACAGCATAAAAATAATATTAGCAGCATATCGAAATACTCTGCAGAATGAACATTAACAGGTATTGGCCGCTAGAGGAAAGATAAAAATATTAGTTAAAACGAGCATTGATGTATTATTATAAACATAAATAGTGGTCCTACAGAATGGCACATACTTTCACGTATTCTGTCTTATCTCATACTTTCAGCTATTAGAACTTGCCAAAAAAAAGGAAAAATAAAAAGGTTGAAGAAAAAATTTGAATCCGTAGAGTTTTTTGAGAAAAAGCTTCTGAAAATACGGAATTTTGAGTTAGTTTTCACAGAAAACGATAGAGTTTTCGAGAAACATTATAGATCACTAGCGTACTCGTGCGAGAACTCTCGCATGTTAAATTCCACCCTCTTCCCTATCATTCTTTTTCCATATTGCGAAGGGAAGTTGTTTACGAAGCGTATTTATTTGTTTAAAAAATTTAAAAAGGTAACTTCCAATGTACTTATAGACCTTAAAATAAAAATTAAGAACATAGATATTGGCGTTTGAAGCAAATTTTCAATAAATGTTTATTCAGTACAACAGACATGTTCTTGGAACAATTCACACTTCTTTAAAAATAGCAGTTGAAGAAATAATATAATATTCCTTGACACACAAAAATATTACAAAAGCTCTTTACTCTTGAGAAAGCTACTTAAAGTTGTCCACGCGAAAATACAAGATTAGGCAAGCATAACCTTACTCATTGGAATTTTATTTAACTTTTTTACCCAACTGAGAGGTACACCCGTGCAATTTAATCATGTAAAATATTAAGTAACTTTCATTTCACATACAGTTGCAGATTCTGAAGATACTGTAGGTTATATCACAAACTTTTCATAGAATCAAGAATGTCAATACTTACGTTCGATGAATGAACTAGTTGCCCTATAAACGTTAAACGCAATCTTCATCGGTATCAAGCACCTATAAGTATTTCTTGTTGCTGCAAGAGCACTTAGATTTATTTGCATGATCTTGAATTAAAGATTATTCAAATAAACTTCATCAGTCGGAGGAAACCATGGTGTACGCAGAAAGCGTACATATAAGTTGGAAAAATCTAAGCCTTCTGTGACGGTCCATTCGGACTCGTCACAATGATTAATTAACCTATGCAATAAGGTAACTAAAAAAATTGACGTATTTAATAAAAGGAAATAGTCGAAGGTGCAAGGGTAGAAGTCTAAAGTGTTTTTCTAAAAAATCCAAGGAACTGTGCTGGTAGCAGACCTGGGAAGAATAAATAAATGAACGATTTTAAGAATCATCCGGAAAAAATTCGAAAAGGGGGTACAAAAACTTAGAAGGAGAACTTAAAGGGGCAGAAAGATACATACACGGAAAGACAATCTGATGTAAGTAGCTTTCGAAATAAGTAGGAATTTCGGCAAAGCAGGTGAACCAGAGGGCAATGAACTTTGGGGAACGCGGCAAATTAAAAGGACAAATTTTTTGAATTTCTGAAAGGTGCCAACTCAGAAGAGAAGAAATCGGAATATAAAAAAATCTTCCAAAAGATCTCCCTGACAAGAAAGCGAGTGTGTTTGTTTTGTTGCAAAAAACAATCGAAAGACTAGACTGACTGGAGAAGACACAGAAGGATGAGAGATGCCTAGCCGTCAACATGGTGTAGCATGTGCTGTGTCTTCTTCGTGCATCGTGGTTTGGAGAAAATGAAATTAGTTATCGTTGGTAGTGTTGGAGTATGCGCTGACTTCAGTAATTAGATAGTTGGGATTCAATTGAAGTACTGAATTTAGTAGGGGAGGTGGGGCGATGGAGGTGGGGCGATGGAGGTGGGGCGATGGAGGTGGGGCGATGGAGGTGAGACAGGTGCCGGCGAGTGCAGTAACATAGGTGACGATGGTATCAGCGCCTGCGGGCACTCCTGCGGGTAGTGTAGTTGGTGAGTGCCGCGAGGAGACGGCGGTGGCGATGGTGATGGCTTGGGTGATGGCTAGGGGAGTTGGGAAGAAACGCCCAGGAAGTATGGTAATGTGGAAATGGCGAGTCTAGCTGACGGAATGGTATGGTATGGAATGGTAGATGGAGCGAATTCACGGGATGACGGCAACATCATCGTATTTAGGGAAGTGGACATCACCAGTATTACACCGCGCGTACTGAATATATATTTATGAAAAGGCCAAACACTGCAATAATTTGGTAAATTCCTTGAAATAACGTGGACGGCCATCAAACTAGTAACGTGCACTGTATGAAGGGGAATTGTGTAAATATTTTTATATCAAGTGAGAATGGGAAGTTAGATTCATTTTTATTGTGTTAAAGGGTATTTCCTGTTTTGTGTTATGATTTTATCGGCAGCGTCACACAGGAAAGTGGCGACGGTGCAGACAAACACCGCCGAATAAATTAACGGTACCATTGGTCACGGTGCTGAATATATTTGAATGATGTCTGTTGTTTTTTGTTTATATATCAAGAAATGTAAATTCCCTTCCCAATATTGGATAAGGTCTCTATAGTATTTGGTAATATTAATAAACGCCAGACCAGCAAAAATGTAATAGTGTCCAAGAGTATCGTATCCCGTATTGTACGGTGTGGGAAACGTTTCTTTGAGGCAATTGGCCTCAAAATTTAAGTTTTAAAGCCCTTTTAATTTAAAGTTTGGGAGTTATTAACTGTACAATAATCTTTGACCATGGGACCGCATTTAGCGGGTTGCATTTGACGTCAATATTCAGAAGTGTTTTTAAAAATTCGTTCATATTTTTAAAGTCAAAGTGCAATTTGTCACGTCTATTTAAAATTCCCTTTCTTTAAATACCACATTTGTTAAGATTGGTTAAGTGTGAGAGCCGCAAAAGGCATGTATACTACTGAAATAATAAAGGATACGATTATTTAAAGCACATATACTAATAAATATAATAATGTGAACAAATTGCCGCTAATATAAATATTAACAACTTGAGAGGCTAGTAAAAACAATTTTTTGTAATTTTTGAACAAACAAAAGAATAGAGCAATTCAATATAGCAATATATAATGAAAGAACTTACTATGGAGAACAAATTTTATTGGAAGGAAAAATCTCTATCTTCAATTTTTAGTTGTAGGAAGACGCCCGGAAAATTTCAAAATGTTCGAAATGTTCGAGTTCGAGTTAACCCTGAATATCAGACCTATGCAACCTTTATAGGTGTATTTTACTCTATTCTTACAAGAAATTCAAAGAAAACATTTGTATCCGTTTTTAAGAGACTTCACGTAAAGTATCCCCAAATTTTAACGAAAGGTTTTCAACATCGCGACGCCTCGAGAGAAGCCAGATCGACCGTGAAATATTCATTTTGGAAAAAATCGTACGTATGGTTTAGGTGCTAATGGTGCTCACAGACTGATAGATGGACGGATGTTTTGAAAAAACAACACATTTTCGGTATCAGAAAACCCCAAAACATGTATTTCTATTGAAATCTTGAAATTGATTTTCCGCAGCATTAACATAGCTTTCCCTATACTACGTATTTTACTCCGTATATACATACGTATATGGGAAAGTTATAAAAGTAATTTCACACTATTTAATTCAATGCAAGTCTTCCGTTGGCCATACCGGTGCGCAAGGATCTGGAACTGCGTGACAGCGAATCGCCCGAAGATAATTTCTTGCTAAATTTGCTCATCTTTTATTCAATTCGCTGAAGGAAATAAACGCCTTCTCCAGAAGTAAATTGTCAATAGTTTATACATCCACAATGCATGGTGATGTACATTACGTTGTGTGGTATCACACGAGGAAACATCTGGAAGTTAAGAAAAAATTATAAATTGTTTGCCAGTAATCCATTTCTTACATCAGAAACTAACCAATAAGAAATAAAAATAAAATATAATTTTATTTCCACTATCACGTATAACCATTTTATATTCCATTGTTACTTGATGTAATTCCACTGAAATATCAAAGGAAATATAATATGACAGTATACCGTAAACACTGGTTACTTTGGCTCTATGATATTACTCTGCCTCAAACAATTAGTGGTTCTACAGAATAGCACAGATTTTCTCATATTAGTTTTCTATATTATTTGGAATGGGCTAGCTATTGAGGATTGCTCCAGCCTCTATTTTGTTGCCATTTATCGCCGCCCAAAGAACATTTTTTTTAAATTTTATCAGTTTTCCGATTTCTTAATACTAGAAACGAAATATAACTTCAAGAATATTAATGAAGGGTAAAACCTCTCCCTAAAAAGCAATATTCATAGAAAAAATTGGAGCCGTTTTAAGAATATGGCGATTAAGTGTAATTGTAACCACGAAATTTGAAGAGCTTTTTCACAGAAAACTTTGGAGTTTTTGAAAAACTTAATTGGAAGTCATTTGATACATTTCTACTCACAAATGCGATAGTAGTTACATGTCGCTAGAAATGTGCATTTTGAAGGCATGAGACATATTTAAAAAATACACTTGTTTAATTTTTTAAACCAAATGATTACAATATGAAATCAAATTTCTATTACAAAAAAATTAAAGAAAAAATTTGGACCCATTTTTGAGATAATTTTGAAAATGCCCCGAGAGCTTGATGTAAAGTACCCGCAAATTTTGAAGAAAGGTTTTAAAAATCGCTGCGCCTCAAGTCGGGCCAGATCGAACGGGGAATATCAATTTTGGAAAAAAATCCAACGTATGGTTTAGGTGCTAGTGGTGCTGACAGATGGACAGACGGACATTTTGAAAAAAACAATACTTTTTCGGTATCGGGGGACTCCAAAACGTGAATTTTCGTTGAAATCTCCAAATTGATTTTCCGCAGCATTACACATCTTTTTGTATACTACGTATATTACTTTGTATGTACGTATAAATACGAGAAAGTAAAAAAATGACGGAATGCAGACCTTATTTGCATTCTGTTCAAGTATGAATTGTTCCATCTTGATCAGTTGTAGGTATGTGTCCTCATTTTATTAATTAAAACAAGTGTTTGTACAATATAATTTAGTTTTTTAATCTTAATCTAATTTTCAATAGAAAAACTTATAAAATAATCTTGCGTTTTAAAGAAACAATTATAACGATTTTTTTACATTTTTGTCCTGATTAGTAAAGCAGCGTTGCGAGTCCCTATGGATTCCATCCTTTCAAGAGCTCCAATACTCGGAAACGTTCTTGGTGCTCGTGGAATATTTGGTTTAATTTATCGGAAGATTTAAAATTGTTAAAATCTATGCAATCCTTGTATCTTGCAATTAACTGTATAATCACAAAATGTAATGTTATATAACACATTCTATATAAGTTATTTTTATAAGTAGAATATTGACTTTATAATACTTTCACACTGAATATGCGGTATTTTCTCTTGATCTACGTAAACTCTGCGATGTAGGTTGATTTCCGGCGATAATCCTGTTGTCATTATTTGGAATTATAATAAGTATTATGGGACGAAATCGAGTTTTTAACCTTAAATGAATACTTAATTGCTTCAGAGGGATTGTGACATTTGAGTTTAATGAAGGTAATAAATTAAGAGACGATTTCACACCAAAAGTTGGTTAATTGAACTTACCTTTCTTGCGTAACTTCATTTTATGTAGAATGGTGTTACATTCAGCAAAATCACTGTAGATATCAAATTGGTAAGACATTTTGTACAGTTGGCCAGAACAGGCGAAAACAAAGTTTCATTTGTTTAACTATTGAAAAGATCGCAGGGTTTCCAACATATAACATTTTAAAGAGAATTCTTTCTGTTTGTGGAAGTCTCAAAATATGTTACTTCGATAAAAACGATAGCCTGAAGCATATCTCCATTGTAATAATTTTATAAATTAAGGTACGGGGGAAAATAGTGCTAACCTTCATTTTGTAAATCCAAAATAAGAATATCAGAATCCAGTAATTGGAAGTCTCAAGAAAACAAACATTATAGAAACGCTGCACAAATGTATTCATAGATATAGTGTATGAGTGTTGAAAAAAGCAAGAAGAGTGAACAGTCCTAATGCACGTCTGAATTTAGAAAAGCTTTCTTCTGACAAAAATTACAGAAATGTGGGTTAGCACTGACTTTTCCCGATCTTTTCATATAAAAGATGTCCCTAAAATAGGCGCCGTTCTAGATTTAGATTTAGATTTAGATTTATTCAGCCGGCGGCAATTTAAAGGCACCGTTCTATTTTTTAAGTCCCACGTATTTCGTAGTAGTGGCAGTGATAAGAGCGAAAATTAATTTAATTAAATTCAGCGCATATGAATTTCAAATATTATTGTTGTCCCATGTTTGGGGCGCCCAAAATTATTTTTTTCTTATCTAAAGTTTTTTATTGCGAATTCTGTAAAACATGCATCGGGAATATACGGTTTAAACATGTAGGAGAAATGGTAAATACAGATTCCAATCTCGGAGAATGAACAAGAATGATGATGTGGTTTGAATTGAAGAACACAAATGCCTCATTACAGAAAAGTTGGGGTTTCAAATTAGCAAACAATACTATTTACACTCTTGCAATGATTGCAACAGCAGCTGTCAACCAAGATTTTCCTCAGGCTCGGGTTTCTGGCATTAATTAAGCAATAAACCAACTGTCTGATGCAAAATTATTTTACGGACTTTTGATATCATTGACGTGATCACAATTCTTTCTGGGGCACAGAAATTACATTACTTCTTGTGTGCCTGCCATATCCGGATAATCAGCCGATGCCAACTAGTTATATGCTGACATTTCTTATGAGGTCTCTTACAGTTCTAAATAGTTTTTACTTTGGGTAGTAGTTCATTATCTTATGAGATGCGGCTATGCGGGTAGTGACGTGGTCACTTAACCACCAAATAATCGATAGATTAAAACTATCGCGAACAAAGGAAACCGGGAAATATTAGGCATAATCTGTTTGCCATAACTAGTCCTATATGTCGAGAGTGGTACCCGGATTATCCTGTCGCCATAGCTCAGCCAGGGCTGCAGCGCAGATACAGCATGTCGCTCGGGTGTTGGGGCAGCGTTCTAATGATCGGTAGGGGGTAAAACTCTTGCACCGGGGGTGCTCTAGTCCGCAAGGCGTTTTTGAAGGTTTGATGTTAGTGACCTGTTACATAATCAACTTTCGCTGTTATCGCACAATGAAATACTACTAGTATTACACTATCACATTTTCTCAAATTATTTCTAAATTTGCAAATTTCGGAAATTTACACTATTGAACGAAAAAGAGACATGTGCCATTATTTTAAACGTTCCTTGGAAAAAAGTTGAAGAAACAATTTGGAGCGGTTTTGAAGAAAATGATTTTTGTAATTTGAATTAACTTCAAGCAGAAATCGCGTGAAAACTGGTAGTTTCTTCAAAGACTTGTACATTTTTAATGATCTGATTTTTAAGATCAAATTTTAAAACAAAATTCTCTATATTTAAATTTATCTTTTTGGAATGTTACCTTTTTGCATTTTTCGAAAATGCAGAAGATTTGCTGGAAAAGGGGCTTGTTCCAGTTTTCTTACCAATCTTGATACACACAAGCAGAAAATTAAAAGGAAAAATTTGGAGCGGCTTTTCAGAAAAAATGTATAAAATCGCCAATATTTCATTCAAAATTACGGGAAAACCACTCGTATTTTCCAAACATTTTACACGATCATATTTCAAGATCTGTTTTAAAGAACACATTTCATTAAGAAAAAATTTCTATCTTCAGTATTTTTGTACGCTGTACTCAATTTTGAAAAAAATCTGGGATTTCAACGAAAATAAGAACTGCTCCATTGTTTTAAAAGTATTTTACAATATCCAAGGACAAAGTTTAATAAGAAAAATTTGAACATTTTTTTAAATTTTTAAAATAGTTTTTGGGCTATAAGTAAAGTACCCTCGAAAGCTGTTTCAAACTCGCAAGACAAAGTGATTCCTTTCAACTTTCTTGGATTTGCTGTTGTCACAGAGTGTTAATCGGACCTACGCCATCTTTAAAAGTGTATTTTACTATATTCTTATAAGAAATTCAAAGAAAAAAATTGGAGCAGTTTTTGAGAGGTTTCATGTAAAGTACCCACACATTTTAAAGAAAGGTTTTCAACATCGCGGCGCCTCGAGAGAAGCCAGATCGACCAGGAAATATCCATTTAGGAAAAAAATCGTTCGTATGGTTTAGGTGCTAGTGGTGTTCACAGACTAACAGACAGATAAGCGGACATTTTGAAACAAAACAACACTTTTTCAGTATCAGGGGACCCTAAAACGTGTATTTCCCTTGAAATCTCGAAATCGATTTTCTGCAGCAATACATAACTTTCCCTATACTATGTACATTACTGCGTACATACGTACGTATGCAGGAAAGTACCAATCATTAAATCAATGTCATTTCTGTACTATTCTTCTAAATTTACTTTCAAATTAAGACGTTTGAACAAATACAGAATTATTTCGCATTTCCGTCAAACACTGTCAGGGATTATAGAGTTTCTACGCAAATCGTCGTAATTGTTCATTACCAACAAAAGAAAGAACTTATAAGATAGCATAAATATATATTACCATATTATCGTGCTTAATGTTGCAAATACTTGCATATATTTAAGAACTCAGTCCTAAACTAACCACTAGCACTTCAAAGAACCGTGAGTCAAATTGGAGGAACATGTGTTTTCGTCGTATTTCAATAATTGCACAAGACCAGTTATTCTACTAGTGCTAAAATCACAAATTTGAATTGTTGAAAATAAACATATTTCAGAAAAATGTTCCTTATTATTTGTTTACAGTAAGTCAATAGGAAGGGGTACCTGTCCATATATTTAATGAATGGTACATTTCGATCTCCGATAATATTATTATGAACGTATTTTAATGCGTTGTGCATAATATTAGAGCAGATTTTTGAAACTTCAGATACAAAAAAACCTACAATGATTTTGAGACGACTTGTCCTTGACCTCACTTATTTATTCATATTTTGTTGTTAAAAACTTTCTCTGATGTGGAGTAATTGTATACAAATCCGACACAATTTTATATGACTGAAGTGTAACTTTAATTGTATGGGCAGAAAATATTTGGATACACACTTGTGAACAAAATAATATTGTATATTGATTCAGATGTTAGTGTGTTGATATAATTCTGAACTTCATAGGCTATGTGGGACATTTTCTAGTCTGTTCGTCCTGTTGCGAAAGGTTCGTTAGTCTAAGCAAACTCGTCATTTTCTTTGCAATATTTATTTAGTCGTCGTTCAGAAAATCCTGATTTAAACAAACACACGTTGGAATTTTCCTTTAGGTTAAAACAACAAAGTTTACTTAATTTCAGTTGCAGTTCATGACGGGAAATTAAATAGTTTTGTATGTAAGAAGTAATTTTTCAACTTTTGGAGAAAAAATGATCAGGTAATGACATAAGTAACGCGTTGAAAAAAATGCATTATATTCTGCAAGCATGATGTCGGGCGATAATTTTACGAACCACTGACGGACATTCCGTCACAGCCACCCAACAATTGAGCTGTCACATCGTCCTGCGACGTTAAATCGCCCTGGCCCCGTGGGCCACTCGCTGTATAGCCTGAGATATGATTGTGAATGCGCGCCTTAGATTATTTTAATTGTGTCTGTTCACATTGTTTAAACGCCCGTGATAGAATCATCTTCATTGATCGTGAAGGGTATCGAACAAGGTCTTGGGGGAGGCAAGTGAAGAGCTTGCATGTGCATGACGTTTGACAACACTTCCTGAATTTGAATTGACTTGACCTGCTCTAGACGTCATTGAAAGTAGTGAGCTAGAGCGTAAGCTTCCGCGGCCGGAGTCAGAAAGTACTTGGTTGTCCGGGAGTCGCCGTGCCCTAGACACAAGTGCCTAGAACACGGCGTTTCCGTGATAGATAAGTAGCTAGTAAGAAGTTAACCAATCAGAAGAACGCCCCACATATTTCCTTAATTTGTTTACTTCAGGATTTTTCTAATATATATCACAAACTACTGAGGAAAAGTACCTTTCCAATTACAGAACAAACTAAAACATTTTTGTTTTAAAAGTGGTCTCTAGGATATTAAATAATATAATTTATCGGGTATAAATAACCTTGGTTAAATAATTGACAAATTACAATAAATGTTATTTTTATTAAGCTTTCGTAACAGTTCCCCTGTAATAATAGATGATAAGGTATATAACAAACACGCAAGGGTTCAACAGAACACTCTTGACAACAGAACAATGCTATTTGCTGCCCTTCTTCATCACCCTGACCCTGCTCCTGGAGGCGGTGGGCGCCGTGGCCTTGGGCCCGGTCAGCGCCAACTTCTTCGCCCTATCCTTGAGAAGGTGACGCAGGATGCACTCGCGGATGTACGTGGGGTCGCGCGTCTGGCAATACGCCGTCAGCGCTCCGACCCTGCTATCCGTCGACGACGCCGACGCCGACCATCCCGTCGAGCCCGACGATGACGACGAGCCCGACGTCACCGACGATCCCGAAGAGAGCGACGTGGCGCTGTCCTCGTGGTGCGCCAGGCGCTTCTGCATCACACGGATCCCGTGTGGGCGCCTCAGCCCTTTGGGGTAGCCTAATGTCTGCCTGTTTCCGCGTCGTGTCGAAACAACGCGCTGCCCCGCCTTGCGCCGGTGCGGCACGGTGTTCAGTTGTTTGCGCCTGGTTCCGGCTCGGACACGTGTCGTAGGACGACGGGACGATCCGGACGGTTGTGCGCGGTCAGTTTTCCAAAGTGAACGGTGCGGCACCCCGCGTGACTTGGATGTCGAACGGCGTTTCCTGTTTTGTGATTGAGATCTTGAACGGTTTAACTTGTGCAGAGAGCTAGAGGTTGAATGCTGATTTGCGCGTTTCAACCGCGACATTGAATGACTTCTCGCACGATGCGGATCGGGTGTCGAATGGAGGTCTCGATGCTGCGGTTGGGACAATGAACGAATTCTGTTTCTATTCGACGCTGACGGGACAATTTGTTTTTCACGAAACGACTGGGAAGTCGACCGAGGTTTCCCGCGATGGGAATTAGACTGTGAGCGTTGTTTTCTCTGATGAGATCTGGATATTGAACGGCGTTTCGCACGCTGTCGGCCGGAAACAGAACGGTGTTTTGCGGGCATAGATCGGGACGTGCTGCGGTTCCGGTCTCTGGACTTGGGGGCTCGTCGCTTGTGGGTCCTCGCAGAATGACGAACTGCCTTCGCAGGCACTGGTTTGGATCGAACCGGCGCAGCACGCCCTTTGTCACCTCTCCTCTCGGCAGTAGATGGCGGCGCAGTACGTGAAGCAGTGACAGTAGAGGGCTTCCGAATGATTCCCGTGCTGCTCTTGGAGGCTGCTTTGTTGCACAACGTGCAGCTGCCTTTGCCCCAAGACAGTGTGGAGGCCCTCTGGCACATGGCGCAATTTGTAGGCGCGTTCCGGGAACACCACGGACATTCTGGTGCAGTCGCCGATTGGATTTTTTTCGTTTTGGTAACAGTTCTATGAGGCTGCGGTAATTCTATCCCAACTGGAAGAGGCGTTGGACTTTCCTTGATTCGGAGGTTCTTGACGATGTTGCAAGTATTTGAAGGCTCCCGTTTGATGCTCTCTACTGAGCTCTGGTTTATCTGCAACAAACCTTATGGGTTTTATATTTCTTACCCTGGCGTCAACATTTATATATCACAAGTAATGCGTATCCACAATAATGAATTAACTAAACGTTTGCAGGATGATTTGAACTATGAAAGGTTTTTGATGTAGGTGATCATATTAAAGAGAGACCCTACATGGAACTAATAAGGTAAGTGATGCAAATATTGCCAGTGAAGGTACTATGGCCAAGTAACGGCCATGTTGTTATCTGAAACTGTTTACCATAGATAGTATGTACTAGCAAGCTGTCGGAAGAGCGAAGGAAGTGTCTTAGCCCCTACGAAGGTTGTGGACTTTCACATTCGCACTCAGGAGCGTCTATTGTTAAGAGCGTTCCGAAGGCGCTCTGTCTTTATAACTTCTATCCAGATCATTTCATCATTAGTGGCACTTGAAGGAGGATTTTGTATTTTGACAGTACACACCAACGTTTAGCGCATTTAATGAGCATTCTAATCAGAATAATTCCGTTAAATTTGTTTAATATTTTACTTACGTGGGAGAGATTTTATAACGTGTTGTTTTTTGCTGTCAATGTGGCCAAGGATGTAGACCAAACTATTAAAGACACGTAAACTTTCATTATTCTCAATGGGAAACTGATTTAATTATTTTTTTAAATTTTTGTAAGTTTTCAAGCAATTACTGATGTTTTCAACTTTTTAAAATTGTCTCATTGCGTTCATATACGTTTTGGTTGATTGATTGATGGATTCTGGCACATTACAATGAAGAGCAACTATGACGTATTTTCTTTGGAAGTGACGTGGCAAGGGTGACCTCTGCCCACATGAGAGTGGTCAGAATGTCTCAGCTCAGAGCAATGCATAACGCACCACAGATAGAGTGCAATATAAAACGTAATGCGTTAACGTTATAACGTTGCAGTCTTAATATTCCTGTCGTAACATGTCTCTAATAAAATTTTGTGAATCCTTCCAGAACGTTCAAAGTACTAAACATATTTTGTGAATATGTACAAGGAGTCATGCTGTAGCTTCCTTATATGTTAGCAATGACACTGATAACAAAGAAAGAACAAAAATAAAAACGTAAGCATATTAACAACGGAAAGTCGGAACGGAACGAGTGTGTGTATGTGTATATATTCCCGTAATTATCGCACTAAATACAATTTTAAGTGCAGAAAGTGTTATTTGAGAAAATCACATACTGATTCTTGTGTGAACGTTGATACGCTATTATGAGTTCCGCCACACCTCCTTTTTCGCCCACGAACCGCCGCTATTGCGGAGAGTTAAGCGCGTCTTGCCTTGTCACGGCTGGCGACGTTCTTTGCAGACTCATCCAGCCAGTCACGGGTCTTCCCAGTGCCAATGGCTGCGTCGGGGCACGTGCGGGGGGCGACCTCCTCCGGCGAAGGCATCGGCGTCGGCGTCGGCGTCGGCGGAGTGCGGCTGTGCGCGTCCGCGCTTCGCGGGTCGCAGCCCGTGTCCACCAAGATGGTGTTCTTGCGGGGCGGGGCTGTGGAGCTCCGCGACCTCCCGGTCGAAGGCCTATTTCTGGTCTCGTCTTCGCTTCCTTCCGTCTCCTTTTCACCCCATTCGTACCGCTTCTGGGATGTCTGATATACTACGAGAGAAGCCTCTGGATAGTTACACAGAGATTTTGAGGGAGCATAAAATACCTTAAAAATAAGGGATTCACATTATATAGTCATATGCCGCGTGGGATTTGTCAGAAATAAAAAAATATTAAGATTTCAATCCTACGTCGCTCGACATAGAATGAAGAACAAATATGTTAGTAGTACATAATTATTTTTATAACGATATCACAATACACAAAATTTCATACATAAAGTTAAATATGGCTAGTGTTTTAGAAAGGCTATTTTAACCTTTATCCCAAAGGAACCTATAGAGTCGAAAAGTTCGTTATTCTGTTGACATCCATGAATTCGGAATAACTTTGCAATATTTAAAAGAAAAGTTTCCAGGAATTTTAAAAATGGAAATGGAAAAAATGGTGCAAATATGGATTTATTCTTCTTCACAACTTAGAAAGAGAGAAGAATTAATTATTGTCTTAAAGCCATTGGCTTTTTTAACTCATAATAAGGCTCTTCAAGTCATTAAACTAAAAGATGTGTCATAAGAAAGAATACTGCATATTGGCCGATTTTGTAAAGATATTTTATTATAAGCGCTCAATTAATCAAAATGATTCAATTGAAAGTAACATTTTTATTCACTGACATAACGACGTTGACCCAATGATGTTATATTGAAACTCCCGCATTTAACTGAATATGTATGGGTAAAACTCCAATAAATGGCTTACAATAAAACGATTTTAAGTAATGCAATTTTATACCTATATATTATTCGTAGCAAATACATAAAATAATCATACTATTAGTTTTGTGATTAAAGAAATGGTAATTTTCGTTCATACGTCGTGCACTTTGACGTTTCATTTTCCGTTACCAGGAGGTTTTAAAATCTCGGGGTCTCACTTCAAAATAATGATCTTCTCTTCATCTTCCTGAGAGCTCACATATCCTAGACACTAAAGTCTAGATTGACGCGACAACGCGACCGTTCTAGACCTCTCCAACTTCCACTTCATTCAACATTGAAAATCTGGCTAGAGGGGTCTCATATCTAGGATCTACTTAGGATTGTTCAGTGACAAGATATACTTCGGGTACGTGACGAATCTCTCCCCAGTTCTCGCTCCGGCTGAATAAGCTATCAACGCCACAACGAAATCTAAACCCAACCGGAAACCACCCGAATGACTTCCAGAACTATTCTGTAGCCGAGAAAGTCAGGAAAGCAAGGTTCTCCTGAGATCCCCCGTTCGTCCACTGACCGGCGGTCTTTTCGAAACGAGTGCGTTAACCACCAAACTACTTAATTATGCCTAGTCCAAAACTCCAAACTCTAACAAATTCAATTAACTCCGCCCACGATATGAAGCTCATAATGCACTGTGCTTGACATGTCCTGTCCCCCTGTCCCGTTTCGATATTTTCAAAGCACCCTGTTCAACAGGTCGGAACGTCCACGCTGTCCTCTGAACTTTATCATTCTGTAACTTTCGGACTCCTTGCAGGGATTAACACATCACACATAGTTGTCTAGATGCCTTTCGAATAGCTATGACACTAGTTATCCTAATCTAAGAGGCACAATGGGCCGAAATGCCAGTTGTCACCTGCCACATTGTGCGTGTTCCTTGGCGCATTGTCGGTGTTAGCGGCGGGCTGGCGCTCGTCCTCCGAGCCTGAGCCGTCCTCGAAGGCGTCGCTCGCGCCTACGCCGCCGTGGCGCAGCGCGCAGTCCGCGCAGATGGGCGGCTTGTGTAAGCGCAGCGCGGTCGCCAGCGCGCGCAGCACGGAGCAGGGCCGCCGCCAGCAACTCTCCCTCCGCCGCGTGCTGCGCAGCGCAGCGCAACGCAACGTTCGCTCACTGCTCTCCAACACTCACTGCGTACCTCACACGTGCGAGTTAGAGACGAGTTTATGGCTTTCGCCTTTTTACAGATTCGCATAAAACGGTCTGCAGCCTGTGGAATGCATAACATACTCTGCCTTGTTTTGCCGAAATATTTCTTACGAAATTCTAAAACGTTTCGCATTCGGGCAATCACCTTACTTTAGCCGACTCCAAATGGCTAATGGCTGGCTCAACATTAGCCAGATGCCTGAAATTATCTTCTCACTATCATAATCATTTAGGTAGTTAAAGTTGTTTTTCCTATTAAGGTTTACTCAGACGTTTCAGTACTCTGTATTTGATATGTCATTTTAACACCTTGAATAAATTAGCCCAGTTTCCAATACCGTCACACCCCAATGGCCCTTAAGTCCGTCGTTGCCCGCACTGCCTTGCCGCTCAGGTCCGTGACGACTTTGAAAGCTTTCACGATTAGGAAAGAAGAAGCAGAGAAATCGAGCACATCGTGAACCCAGTGAATCTTCCAAGTGCCCGCATGCCGTCAAACTAACCTTCTTGTATATCCATTTGGGACAGGAGAAAGGGAAGAAATGATTATTTTGTCAGAAAAAGCATGATACTTTGGAAAGCCCAACCGGGTCTCTGCGCATGAAGACACTTTCATCCCTCTGGCGGGATTAGAAACAGCTAACTCTGCAACTCGTGGCTAAGTTGATAACAGCTATGTTACGAGACCGATCGATATCATCCATTTACCTTCATTCACACATTTTTATTTAACGTCTATGGATAACGTTCAAATTAACCTGAATCGTCTCCTATATTATTTCAGTAGTATACATACCTTTTGTGGCTCTTACACTTAACGGATCTTTATAAATGAGTTCTTTAAAGAAAGAGAATTTTACAGAAACGTGATGAATTGCACTTTGCTTTTAAAAATGAGAAGGATTTGTTTTAAAAATCTAAATATTCATTGCAAATGCAACCCGCAGTACTCAGTCAGCTATATCGTTAAATAACTCCTAACCAAAGCGTTATAGAGCCTTAAAAACTAACATTTTGAGACCAAAGAAACTTTTCTATCGCCGTAATATAAAGGATGAGATATTCTTGAACATTATGTTAAATTTTTGCTCATTCGGTACTTATCGATACTACCAATGCCACCTATATTTCATCGCTTGGTGATGGTGGCCATCTTTGAGCTGTCACGCTTAGGATTACATTTCTCTATCTTATTCTATTTACGCTTTCCGTATATATTGTTTTGCGTCGAGAGACGAGGTTTATTTGCATAATTATTAATTCAGGATTCAGTCTCGCAGCAATAACTAGAAGTACTTTTAATAGTTACTAGATACCGATGAAGATTGTTTCTTATGCTTGAAGTGAAAACAGTCATTTAACATTTTGCCGAGATTTACAAGTGCTGTTTTTCTATTTGTGGAGGGATGTGAGTGTATAATAAATAGTGAAGATGTCCTGTCTTGTTAGGTTTGGTTTGTGTTTTACCTGTACCAGTATTGTCGTTATCACAAGTGATTCAGTGAAACTTTAAAGTAAACGTGTTCATTCACGAAGCATTCTCAAGAGTAAAAATTGTTTTTCATATTTTTGTGAATATCACGAAAATCGAAAAGCTAACTGTCAAAGAATATTGTGTAATTACGTCAAATATTTTTAAGGAAGTGTTGTGAATTGTTCCACGAAATCTCTCGATAATACTGAATAAATCATAAGTGAAAAAGTCTTTTCAGCATCAATTGCATTGGTTTAATTTTATACTTGATATTAAGTTAGTACATTGGAACTTACCTTTTATACATTTTTTAAACAAATAAATATGTTTCATTAACAACTGTCCCTCTTAGACTGGAAATATAACGATAAGGAAGAGTGTAGGTTTTGAAGAACGAGTTCTCGCACGGGTATACGGAGGTAAAAGGGGAAAATGTGTGCTATGGCTCAACACAAAGAACAAATATATAAATTAACTACATTAAAATAACTTGAAAAACATGAACAAAAAATCAAGAGACGCTAGCTTACAATTTTATTTATTTAATTATTTTAAAAAGCAACCAAATTTAAAATTATAGAAGGAATAGTGCAAGTCACTCATCAATTACCAACGATCACAATCCAGTCGCACGATTTAAATGTCTGTAGTATCTGGAAGCCTGTACATTGTAAATTTACTGCCCAGCTCTAAACTCAAATTTTAAATAATATACCGTTTGATATTAAATCGAAGGTGTCGGTTCGCTAAGATAGTTAATACGTAAACATCGCTTGAATAACATTCCCATGTACCGAAGCAAATTCTAAGCCTACTGAATGGCTTGTAATTGTAACAAATTATATTTATTACTCAAAGGTAAATTTATTAATGTTATTATATTTTAGCTCGGAGTTGGTTTTCTTTAAATATCTAAGAACGCAGAAAATAATCCAATACATTTTAGTATACAAATAATTTTTCAATTTTTGCACCCCGGCAATCTGGCGCCCTGCCCCTCCAAACCCCATCTATTCGTCATAACAAACCCAGAAAAGTTAAATAATGATGCAAAGAGTACTGTTGTACTTGCTCGATCCTGTATTTTTGCTTGGAAAACGTTACTTGGCTTTCTCAAGAGTAAACAACCTTTTTTAATATTGTTTGTGACTATCAAGGAAAGCTTAAAGCTAACTGTGAAGGAAGATTGAATAATTACTTTAAATGTTGTCTTTAAGGAAGTGTGAATTTATCTAAGAACGTACCTCTATGAGGCTGAATAAACCTTTATTGAAAATTTGTTTTTAACATCAATTGCTTTGTTTTTATTTTTGTTCAATATTCCGTAAGTACGAATTTACATTTATACATTTTTAACAAACAAACACGTTACTTTTAAACTCGTTAACAAATAAACACAAACTTTTCTTCTTAATAGAAAAGATAGGGAAGGGGTGGGTATTAACATGCGAGAGTTCTCGCACGGTTACGCTATTAACATATTAGCCATATACTGAACTAAACTGAAACGTGTACACTTTTTGCCAATAGAATTCACTCCCTCAGAACAAGAATATTTACATGAGTCTCCAAAATTTAATAAGAGTTGGGAGAACATTTGAAGGCGTAATACTAAAAGCTAACCTGTAAAGACGTCAATCGTATTCAGAGCAATTTAAGCTTTAACGCAGAATTCGGCGCCTTATTCACGGCAATGTTGTCAGCACATGAAAGCATTAAAACAGGCCTGGACAGCATTTTGCATTTTGACTGACCTCAGGAGCCGCGCGCGAGCAACTTGAGTGGAAACCCGGGCCGCTTGGATGGGTGGGGATACGACTTATTGTAAGATTGGACCGCCAATGAGAATGTGTAATTCGAAATGTAGTGCGTAAATTGAAAAAGAGTAATTGTGAAAAATTACTGAGTAACACATACAGTTAAAGTAACATTACCTTTTATTTTGTAAATGTTTGTTGTCGATGTATGACAATGTGAAATATGACTCTATAGTGAATTAGACATACATATTTGATTTGGATACCAGTATTATAATTCCGTGTAGGACTGATAATGTAATTTGCTTTATTACGATGTAATCCCAACTTTCGCGTGCTGCTAATACACAATTGTAACATTGAAACTTTTTTCTTTGATGATGACAGCAATATTTTTTATTAACTATATTTTATTTATGAAGACGGTTCTATCAATGATTAAAAATCTTATTCTTAAAATATCATGATTACTTTCTACTCTAATTTCAGACAAGAGTACATTATATATTTATAATTTCAAATCAATGGACACTGTACATCCGTTTACGACATTGTATAAAAAAGATTGATCTCTATGCGTTTTTTAATAAGTTCCATAATAATGTCATGATTGACCTAAAATATCGTAAAAGAGGTTTTTTCATTGGTATCTCTAATTTAGCTTCATAATGAGGGAAAATTGTCACAAATATATGTACTGCCAAACATTACTCTTCTAGGAAATGCCTGTATTTCACTTTAATATCAATCTCGATGTGAGAGACTGCTCTCAAGTTCTTCCGTTTTGCTATATTTTGAAGATTACAACATTCCTGGTGAAAAATCAATTTCTAAATTGTAAATTTTTGTTAGTTAAAATTACATATTTTTTTACAAGAGGCCACTGATTTAAAATGTTTATGAGTTACAATGAACATAAAGTAAACAAGAATTCAAAAATGTCTGTGCATAGCAGTGCCCAGAATAACATAAAGAGTAAAATATGGCCCTTGTAGCTAGACATACGGTAATTGTCCAATTAAATAAGTGGACAAATCATTTCGCAACACATTACATTAGACAGCCAGGTATTCAATCTACGCGCCGCGTCGACCCCGCTTCACTCCTCCCCTCCCCGCAAATATGTCTTCTCCCCACCACTTGCACTTCCGGCGTTCTCGCGGGCGGCCGGCTGGCTCGTAAGTGCAAATGCCCGCGGGAGCAGGCGTTGTGCAAGCCTGTAGTAAAATGTTGTTATAAGCGGTAAAAACGTCCAGAATAGACTGAGAAATCGCCTATCTGCTAGTCATTTACTATTTGAGTTTTCAATTTCCGTGCGAGGCAACAGTTGCACCGGGATGCATCTCACTTTCTGCTTGTTTCACGCGGCAGCCTTCAATATCACAAATAATGCATCACCGTGGCTCTCTTAGTTTCAATAACTCACAAAAGTTCTATAAGCGCTGGGGGAGTAAAAATGTGTTTTTTTCTAACAAGCTTGTGAATTCTGCGCCAACTGAATTGCGATACCGCGCTTGGGGGTGAGCGTGGGCGTTACTTTGTCCTGCTCTTGTGGGCGACGAGCTTCTTGCGCGGCCTGTGTGCGTAGACGCTCTCGCTGCTGGGGCTGCCCTCGGCGCTGGGCGCGCAGGTAGACCGCAGCACCGCCAACAGGTCCTGCAAGCTGGTGGGGTTGCGCCGCAAGCAGTGCAGGCCAGGATCTGCACACACGAACGGTAGTTTAATCTTCTACTTTCTGGTATTGGTGGTGTAGAGAAAGTTGTTACTACGAGTATGTTGAAAAAATCGGTCTCAATATTTTAGACGCAATGCCTGTTTTGTGGGTCCCTGTGTGGCGTCTTTGCCGGGGCAAATAATTACAGACGTGAACGGCTTGTAAATATTTAGTATTTATTAGAATAAAGATATTCCGACACCATAACACTATATACAATATTTACAATTGAAGTTAACCGTTACAAGAAGGAACTTCCCTGGTTACCACCACCGCTGGCCCGATAATTAATTACCATCCCCGGTGTGATGCACCAGTACCTTACGCGAGCATACATGCGAGTATGCCGCACCTGCTGTCACGACGTAGCACGCCGGCTTCGATTCCCCGCCTCGGTAGCCTATGCATTACAATGCAACGCCGCGCACAACCCTCACGACGCCCTACCGACGCGCTCACCTCTGAAGAATCATAAGAATAGAAGACTGCTTTCAAATCGGTTTCTGCTTATATACCCTCCGGCAAGTTTGACGGAAGCGCGTCACCCGCAGTGTCTGCCAGCGCTCCTCCGCCGGATTTGGGGTTTCCAAACCTGCCTCCACGACCCGCATTCCTATGTGCAGCCCCGTGTCACTTCCGCCAGGGCTGTCCACATGGCTACTATAGTGCGTTTGTACTGGCGACAGATATGACGCCACAAACTCCTCTATACCCCCCCCCGGGAATTTTCGTCGCAGTTGCAATCAACACAGAAGGAAAATTCCACAAGTGTGAAAGTCCTAGGCCGATCGGCTCACATTATATACAACTGCGCCTGACTTGGCTAATTACACAGATAAAGAAAACAAACAGAGAAGGCCCTACTAACCTACCCCATTGACCTATTTTTACTCTACATTGTACTTGTACTTGAAATATTAAAGATCTTGCCGTACGGTCGGTCCCTCTTATGCATTGTTAAGAATTTTCAGCCTGGTGTGGTAACCTCTAATAACCATAGTATGTTCCTTTTCCTTTTACAACCAAATTCTTGAATTAAATTAATTTTGTACAATACACCCACTACCAAAATGACACATACAATATCACCAATATAGCCACAAACATTACATCAATAAACATTCAAAATCAGATACAGTTCTATACACACAACTGACACCCTGAATGACAAAACCTTATACATTGATAAATGCACAAAAACAACAACAATAACTAACTTTTACCCTGTTTTACATTTAAAACCACATACAGTGATACACTTAAAATGAAACAAATAAACAAATTTTACATCTCTCTCTTGAAGGATTGTACAAAGTTTTTCTTCTTGCCAGAATGAATATAAATGAATACAAAAGTTCATGATATTTGCTGGAAACTATTCTTTCGTAGGTTTCTTGGGAAAAGTTTACTCAATCTTGACACAACACAACAAACATCACATTCACTTATACATCATTCTTCTTGCACTATTTGTTTTGCACTGTGTTCCAGTGTTTTCGGCGCACACGTATCGGCATTGCCGGGTGCAGTGTGCCCCTCTGCAACTTCGGACACTGTCTGGCGCTCATTTTCAAACACCCTACTGAGAATGTCAGCATTTACGTTTAATATCCCTTTCCTATGGCTTATGATAATGTTGTAATGCTGAATCGCCAGAGACCACCTAAGCAATCTAGGATTATTCCCAGCATTCTGTTGTAACCAGACTAACGGGTTATGATCCGTTTCTATCTTTAGCAAAACATTACCGTCTAAATAGTAACGCAACTTCCCTAAACCCCAAATTAAAGCCGCACACTCTTTCTCCGTGGTGCTCCATTTTAATTCCCCGTCTGAGAATTTTTTACTGAGAAAAAGAATCGGATTTTCATTCCCTTCCTGATCTAACTGTGATAACACAATGGCTGCTCCCCTAAGTGCCGCATCACATTGCAGTAAAAATGGCTTACTAAAATCAGGTGCATGTGTGACTGCCCCCTGACACAGTGCGTCGCGAAGCTGTATAAACGAGTTTTCGCACTCTTCCGACCACCGGATTTTGCCTTGCCTATGTGTTCCCCTCAATAGATCAGTGAGCGCCGCTGATTTCTCCGAGAAATTTCTGATGAACCGTTTATAATATGATATCAGACCTATAAATTTACGGATTTCCTTTTTTGTCGTAGGCCGCGGATATTCTTTTATTACTTGAATTTTGGCTTCATTTGGTCTCATCAGACCACTACCAATCTCGTATCCTAAGAACGTAACCGATTTCCTAGCGAACTTACATTTCGCCGGTTGCACGCGTAAATTGGCCTCACGTAACTTTTGGAAAACGATTCTGAGATGTTTGCAGTGATCATCCCAGTTGTCGCTAAAGATTGCTATGTCGTCCATATATGGGACGGCAAACTCCGCGCAATCTTTCAGTAATGCCTCCATAAGCTTGCTGCAAACATATGGTGCATTTTTGATGCCGAAAGGCATCCTGAGGGGTTTATAAGACCCGAATTTTGTCGTAAAGGTGGCATACCGTTGAGCGCGCTCGCTCATTTGGATCTGCCAAAATCCTTTACATAAGTCCGTTGTGGTTATGATTTTGGCCCTCGCAACTGTTTCAATTCGCTCGGCTAAACTCGGAAGCGGAAAATATTCCGAATATTCCGAATAGTACGAATAACCTGATTTAACTTGCGGTAGTCAATACATGGCCTGGGTTTTTTTCCGGGTGCTTCCACCAAAATCATGGGGGATGTGAAATCAGAATCTGAAGGCTCGATGATACCATCCCTTAGCATTTTCGTGATTTCATCCTGGAGGATTTTAGTTTGGCGATGAGACGTACGATACGGAGCGCTCCTCACCCTTGCATTTTCGTCCAGCAACTCGATGTCCATCTGAACGTTTTTAGTGAGCCCTGGCCTATCAGAAAAGATGTCCCTAAACTCAATTACAAGCTCTCTCAGCCTTTCACTTCCTTCCGGCTCCATTTCTGTGCCTGCGAACATTGCCTCTACATCAAATTCCTCCGGTTCTAATTTTAAGGCGTATTTCTCTATTCCGTCCTCCATAAATTCACCTATTTGTTCTGGTTCCTTAAATAATAATGAATTCTTATCAAAATATGTTTCTCTTTCCGATTCTGCTCTTACATCCTTATACTTTTCAACCAAAGTATTTACACTCTCATCTCCCTTCTGCGCCGCGCTGAATTGTTCCGTATTTTCCTTCAACATTTCCGCGATCGGCACTGCCAATTCTAATTCTTCTCCGTCTGCTAATAGACAGAATTCCGGGAATTCCTCCGACGGCTCATGCTCGTCTTCGCCCGGCTTTTCTGTGCGGTCGCCTTCCGCCTCCGGCAATTTTACCTGCGAATTCCCCGAATCCTCTGCTTTTGTTCTGCCTTCCGCCGCAGCCTTACTGCGCGTCGTAATCATGTTCACAGTTTGTTCTTCTACTAAGCCCTGTTTAATATCCTGCAGAAGTTGATACGTTCTGTTACTTAATAGATAATAATTAAGTTCGTTTTCCTTCGGCACTATAGCGGCCCTAGTGATTACATTACCTAATTCTGAATTTAGGCGAATTTCCGCCACCGGCAAATTAATGGCAGTTGAATGAAGCGGCTGTTTGATCCAGACCGATTCGCCCGTATAATCACGATCTGTGACTAGATTCGCGGATACTAGATCAAATGACGCGCCCGTGTGTCTCAAGATCTCAGTCGGCTGTTCATTCACGGTCCCTGCCACAATGTGCTGCCTCAAGAATTCCTTTGCCTCGGGTTCACACACGTGATTTACTTGATTGCCCTGTTTCCGCGGACAGTTCTTTATCAAGTGCGTTGTCGACTGACATTCATAACACTTGCGGACATAAGGTGCCTCAAATTCTTTCTTCGCGCTATGTTTCTCTAACCCTGCCGGCTTGGGGGCCACGTGAGGAGCAACAGGTGCCCTGTTGTTTCCGTGTTCTTTCCGGAATGTTCTTTCCGGCCGGAAAGATGGTAACTGTGGCTTCTTCCACCCTTGCCGCGCATTCTCGTACGCATCTAGTCTTTTCGCGAACTCAAGCGGATTCGAAAATTCGGCCCATTGATCCACAAAATGTTCCCGCATATCCCCTGGAACTTTATGCTTCATTTGATCGGCCACGATCAAATTCAATAAACCCTCGAATGTGTTTATTTTAAGTCCCGCTACCCACTCTCTGGCATAGTTTAGCAATTCCCTCGCGAATATGCTCCAAGTCGCTCCGTTTTTGCTATGTTTCCTAAATAACTGCCGGAATTTCTCGGCATCAAACCTGTACAATTCTAATAATTTCAATTTCAACTCCGCATAATCTAACGCTTCTTCTTGTTCATCTAAAGTAAGCCATGTGTTAACATTATGCGGAAGTAATCCGATTAAATTAACAACCCAATCTTCTTCGCAGATTTTCAATTGCCTGCACTGGCTTTCAAATGCGCTCAGATAAGAAGTGATGTCGTCCTGCTCTCCTTTAAATCTACCAATTATTTGTCCTATTCTAATATAATCTCTCGCGTGTTCCGAGCGCGCTTCCGAACGAATCTCCGAATTTGTTTCGCCCGTCTGGGCATTTTGCACTCTCGCAAGTTCTAACTGATATTGCCTTTCTTCTAATATTCTCCTATCTCTTTCGTGCTGTTGCCCCATTTCCTCCGTTAATTCAACAGAATAATCCTCATGCTCTACTATCAATTTCTTTAAAGTCGGATTTGTTTCCGATCCATCTAATTCTATTCCTAAATCCCTGGCGATTCGGATCATTCCCTGCTTTCGAAATTTCAGTAAATGCGCCATTGCTTTCAAACAGTGCCTTACGCGTTGCAAAAGAACACACTTACCCTTAGCTTCCACTGCTTGCACGTGGCTGCTTCCTGCTGCTTATGCGTGCACGTTCGGCGCTGACGGATGTCGTGATGAGATGGATGGATTGGCTGCAACTCGTCCTTCCTTCCCGTCCTTCCTTCCCGTCCTTCTTCTTGAAGTTTCGCCCCGCCGATGTACTCGCACGTTTTCGTTCGCGTTTTACTTTATTTCGCGCACTATGAATATTTGTACGTCGAAACTGTTCCCTGGCTCAGTCTTGCTCGCTCGCCCACTATTTAATCTTTCTCCGGCGGATACCTGCGGCCAAATTTACTTTCACTTCCGCCTGCACGATCCGCTGTTCTGGATGACTGTCCCGCTGGTACTAAGCGCCCTACCTGCTGGGTGTTTTGTTCGTTTCTATAGCTGTTGCTACACTACCGACCGAACCTAGAACGTGAACCGCAGAATTCTATTCCTCCTACGCTCACTAATTACCCATGGACGGATGAAGCCCCTTACTGGCGTAATTATTCTACCTGCCGTTCCTGGCGTGCTTCCGTGTGATGCTGCCTACCACAGACAAACACCGCACATACACAACTGCGTGGTCGTTTACTAACCATAAACTGCGTACTTGAACCGCTACATACACTACACTTGCGTGGTAGTTCCAGAACCGCTGCCTACACTATACTACGTGGTAGTTCTTGAACTGCTGCCACCATTCTACACCTACGTGGTAGTTCGTGATCCGCTGCATACACTACACGTGCGTGGTAGTTCCTAAACCGCTGCTTACACAACACGTGCGTGGTAGATCGTTTACTGCTGCCACCATTCTACGTGCGTGGTAGTTCGTTAACCGCTGCCACCATTCTACGTGCGTGGTAGTTCGTTAACCGCTGCCACCATTCTATTCCTCCTACGTCTGTGGCGTCTTTGCCGGGGCAAATAATTACAGACGTGAACGGCTTGTAAATATTTAGTATTTATTAGAATAAAGATATTCCGACACCATAACACTATATACAATATTTACAATTGAAGTTAACCGTTACAAGAAGGAACTTCCCTGGTTACCACCACCGCTGGCCTACACTATACTACGTGGTAGTTCTTGAACTGCTGCCACCATTCTACACCTACGTGGTAGTTCGTGATTGATTAATTACCATCCCCGGTGTGATGCACCAGTACCTTACGCGAGCATACATGCGAGTATGCCGCACCTGCTGTCACGACGTAGCACGCCGGCTTCGATTCCCTGCCTCGGTAGCCTATGCATTACAATGCAACGCCGCGCACAACCCTCACGACGCCCTACCGACGCGCTCACCTCTGAAGAATCATAAGAATAGAAGACTGCTTTCAAATCGGTTTCTGCTTATATACCCTCCGGCAAGTTTGACGGAAGCGCGTCACCCGCAGTGTCTGCCAGCGCTCCTCCGCCGGATTTGGGGTTTCCAAACCTGCCTCCACGACCCGCATTCCTATGTGCAGCCCCGCGTCACTTCCGCCAGGGCTGTCCACATGGCTACTATAGTGCGTTGTACTGGCGACAGATATGACGCCACACCTGATACCGAAAAATCGTTTTCTTAAAAACGTCTGACTATCCATTAGTCCGTGTATCCATCAGCCCATGTGTCCATTACTCCGTCTGTCCATTAGTGCGTATGTCCGATAGTCCGTCTGTCCGTCCATGAGCAACAGAAGCACCATATCTTTTACAGAATGTTTTCTAAAATTGACATTCTTTAATCCCTCTGAATGCATTCCAGATCAATGGAATTGAAACGTATTGTGGCGTCGTTAATACGAGGCCCAAAACCGTTAGGTCGGTGAAAGTTCTTTGCGGGGGAGGAAGGGGTTGAGCCTGTACATCCGGGATTTGGCGCTCTGGCAGCTGACGCAGACAAGCGTGGCAGAGCCAAAAATAACCATAGGCTGTAAACTCCTAGGAAGCTGTCTAGCGAGCCTACCTGGAAATCTTGTGTGGTGGGGGCGTATCCCCCCTCCTAAGAGGCGGGCGACAGCGGGCGAGCCTATCTAGGGAACTTGTGAGGTGGGGGGTGTAGCCATCAGCGCCCGCGTTCTCATTCAGTTTACATCAGAGGGCCTAGTACGCGTAGGTACAGGGAGTGTAAGAGTGGGGGCGAGATGTCCGGAGTGTAAGGGCCAGACGATCTCGGGTGCTTCGTGCACGTGGTTCGCCAGACGGCGACCGGTTTTAATTTTGGCATCAGGCCATGTGACGGTAAATTGTCACGGGACGGTAATTGTCCGGCGGCTCGCATCACGCGTGGCTTGTTTTTCTGCGGTAAAGCAGGGTATTGGAAAGAAAAGGTTGCCGGAGTGTTTTAATTAAGCAATTTATTGTATCTAGTCTGTAACTTTTCAATATACTATTTTTATTTTGTTTATGTGAATTTATTCTCTTTTCACTACGTCACAGTATATTTTTATTTTGAGATGTACTAAGCATATTGTCAAAATTACATCGAATCATTTCTTTAATTTTTTCCACGATGCCCTCTTGTAAAAATGGCACAGATTAGATTTACATTAAAATTGCAACTAATCTACAAATACAATGAAAGCAAATTCGAATATCTTATTCTTCTTAAGTTGAAGACAATTGTTCAAGTGAAGGCTGAAGAATTAATAGGATTTTCCCCGCAACATTGACTGTATATTTAAAACACCAAGGGGTTTCGTTTAGGAAGTTTTGAAATTTTAACGCCGCAGAATTTCGTTATTCGCTTCAGTAATGGGCCCTAGTCATGTTGTCTCTTTCTTTAAAAAACACACGTGTTAATATATTAAAATTAATAGAATAAAAGTTAATCTGCCGTTATTTGTATTACGACGTGTTCAAGGCCAACTAAACTGCTATTTAAATGTAATTGTCTTTGGTCGTTTTGATGTGCAAGTTGCAATTAATCCATTAAAAGCCGACTTTAGAGAGATCAATTGGGATTTTGATAAAACCCTGTCTACTGTTTAGACGCTAGAGTTGTTCATTGACAGACGGCGGACAAACAGTCGCTTTGCCATAAACCAATTTTTCGGTTGCATAGATTCACAAAACCTGAATTTTACTAATTAGCATGTTAACGGATGTAATTTACTACATATAGGAACAAGTATTATCCCCTTTCTTATTATCAAAGACACATAAAACGAGTTTTTCTCTAAAGAAGTGGACATTTTTGCTGCATAGTACTTCCTCTATCCTACATAAGAAGTACTTGTATGCATGAAATTCATTTCTTCCTATAAAAAGCTATGCTGAAAAAGACGTTAAGTATTCGAGACGCCAATATTATTATAAGTTAATTCAATTATATGTTAGATGTTGACTTATTAATGCCTGGGCATATCTAATATTAGGTGGAAGATACGAAATCTTGTGATCCATGGCGTCTCTTTCAGGGGAAGTGAATAGGAAAGAAAAATGGGGCGCAATGTGTTCCTGACTTCAAAATAAATTTCACCGTTTCGTGAAAATCTCTACTTGTTACCACCATTCACGGGTTACACTTTGTGTCTTAATTTCACTTGTTTTTAAGAATTTTACTTTCTCGCTTTGCTTCGTATGGAAAGAAAATGTTGTAGTCGTGCACCGCAGAACGGCGATTCTTCGACAGAAGAATTCTTATTGATAGACCCTGGTAAGAAAAAAGTGGATAAATCTTGTTCCTATATGTGGTGAATTATTTTCACTAACATTTGTGTCATAATACAAGTTCTGTGGGTCCCTGATATCGAAAAAATTATTGATTAGAAAACGCTTGTGTCTGTCTGTGGTCAATGGTAGCACCTAAACCATTCATGTGATGTTCTCCAAAGTTGATATTTCCCAATCCATTTAAACGAACAGAAGGTCATACAAGTTTGAATCGGATATTTTGTTTTTGAGAATACAATACATGAATCTTCAATCATTTTCGAAATATTCTGAAAAAATGGCTCCAAATTTTTTGAACGAATTTTCTCCTCGGAAATCGTAGACAAGACTTAAAAACGAATGCGGTGAAGTCACTGATTGTTCAGAATTTTCAAAAGTTCAAAAAGTATTCGACTATTTTCTAGAAGACTAATATTGCAGATATATTTTCTTTAATGAAATCTGTTCTTCAAAGACAAATCTTGAACAAGACAATTTTTCGAAAATATGAGTAGTTTAATGTAATTTTGCGTGAACTTTAGGCAATTTTAAACAATTTCTTTCTGAAAAACCGCTCCAAGTGGTTTCTAAAAATAATTATCCTCGTATATATATATATATATATATATATATATATATATATGTATATATATATGTATATATATATGTATATATATATGTATATATATATGTATATATATATATGTATATATATATATGTATATATATATGTATATATATATATATATATATATATATATATATATATATATAAGAACGGTGAACCAATTTGTACTAGTCATTTCTGGTGGACACTGTGTTTTAGAAAGTGGCAAAATGTTAACATGTCAAACCTTCAAATTTGAAGAGTTGTAAATGAAATCTGTTATAAAAAATAGACCTTTAATGAACGTCACTTATAATATTTTGAAAAAACAGAACTTTTCGAATAATTTCTTCTTGAAATTAAAGCAAGTAATAAAAAATACATTTTCTCACAAACAGTTTCAAAAGTTTACTTTAATTATTTTCCGCAGATAGAATAAGGGGCGCTTAAACGAATGGTGGAGATCTCATTTTTGTCAAACTCTTTGTACTTTAGGAAATTATAAAAGTTAGAATTAATGTATAAAATATGTTTATGATAAGATATATGATATAATGTATGATAAAATATGTGTCGTTATAGCACCTCTAATTTACTCTTTGGTCGTGGGGGAACAATAGGGAAATCAGAAATCAACGAAGGATAAGAGCTAAATAGTAAGATAGCAATGGTCTCATCTACCGGCGATTGTTTCATGTTATACCGGTATCGTTCACCCGTATTTGACAGGAAAACATGCAAATGAAACGACCAATTTAAGAAGTCACCCTAACTCATAAGACGATAGAGAACATTACGTGTCGTCGGCACTCTAGGACTAGGCAGTCTGCGACCAATCAGTAGTGGATTCGCATCTGCATCTTTCAGTATCTACGCTAAGGAACCTAACGTTCATCTATTCTGTCAATTCATCATCCCACCTTTTCGCAACATTGAGCGCTGCATTGAAACTACCTTGTTTGCGCAGATTTGACTTCGGAACTGTACCTAGGTAACTAACATCTGAAAACTATACCTTGATCGCTGACATACTGCTGTTCCATGGCAATCGAGTCGAGAGGTATCATGGTCGTATGATTGACCGTCATCGTCGATGTGGTTATTGGGATCGATGCGAGCGTTGCCGTCGAAGCCACGTCTTTCGACTTCGACGGCGCAAACGTCAGCGTAACCCCCAGCGGTGTTGACGCAGTGTCAACTGTTGCAAGTGGGCGCTGACTCCCCTGTGAGGTGGATTTGGTCGTCGCCTTTGCTTCAAATTGCAGATTCGTGGGCGGTGCATATGTTTTGTTCATATTAAGTGAAGGATGTTGTGAGAGTAGAGAGGGATCAATGCATCTGTTTTTCAGAATTGTTGAAAAAACTGGAGTGCTGACCACACTGTCTGTCGCTGACAGGTCAAAGTGACATTTGACGGCGTCTTTGGAGGACGGTGTATCCGACATCTGGAAATGAAGATATAATAAGCCAATATAAAAATCCTATTCATTTTTCTTATTTTTTTAAATTCCTTTGCAGGACAAATCATGAATAAGGAAAATATACATAAATATTTTCTAAAACATATTTGTAAAAAGAGAGTGAAAGCATTTCAACCACTTTAATCTTCGCATGCTCGTGCTCAAGTAATTTAGTCGTAACAGCATGTACTAACTTACTGCTCATTTTGTTTTCGCTTGATGCTAGTTTTACGGCTTCGTACCTCCTTTTTGACTGCACCTTCGTTACCGCCTAGTGGTAGAGAACAGTCGAGCACAAGATGTCCTTTCTTGTTAACGTGCCATTGGCGTATTTTTAGGAACTGAGACTTTGCACCGTCAGGTAATGAGATGGCAACACGAGACAGACGATCTTGCATCATCCCCGAAATGATGTTAGTCTTTCCATCTTTTCCCTTCAATTCGATACTTTCACTATCTCTTTCCTTCACCTCTATCTCTTGCGACACCGTCTTATTTATGATTTCTTCTTTCGCATTTGGTTTTACCGCTTCCTGAATATCTTCCATCTTCTTCTCCATTTCTTTCTGCATCATAAGCGGAGAAACAAATATTATTCATTAACAAGAGAAGACATAATTAAAATAGATTAAATACAAATGTGTTTTGAAAAATCAAAAGTAGGCGTGGTTTGTGCAAAATGAACAAGTATCTTTTTAATTTCTGACATTCTACCACATTCGCAGTGTAGAGAATGTATTGTAATGCTGCGGGAGAAAACGTCGATTTTTACACAAGAAAAGTCTTATTACCGGTCACTGGTAACAAAAAAGTGAATACGAATGCTGTTTGATAAAAATGGAACCAACAATTATTTTTCGGGGGAAAAACATCTCTTCATATCTCAAAATAGTCTCCTTGTAGGTTTGTGCATTTGGCCCAGAGTGTTTTTATCCCATTGGAGATATGTTTTGTCAAACTCAGCAAAATGGTTACAGCAGCAATTACTTCCTCATTGATGAAAACGTCTGCCCACGAAGCTAAATTTTTAAGTTTGGGAATAGAACTGTCATTCGAGGCTAAATCCAGTGAGTATGCTGGATAAAAGGCCAATTCGAATCCCTACTGATGCAAATTTTGTCATTGTGACTGCTGTGTGTGGGATGGTGAGTTGTCTTGATGTAACAATACTTCCTTGTACGCGAATCTTGGCCGTTTTCCAATCAGCAATCTAATAATGCAGCGTAATGGAGACCAGTTATGGTTCTGCCATTTTCCAAATAACACAGCCACACACACATACAAATTTGTCAGAATCAAAGATTTAACTCATTTTTCTCTATATTTTTCGAAGCGCTGAATCCGAATCTAAATCAGAATTGTCCCACCACCTTCCATCTTTCACATCGCAAATAACCATCGTTAATTTGTTTTTTATTGTTTTCGGGGGTTGTTGTCAGACCCAAAGACTTGACACATGCTTCTCTATGTATTTCAACGTGTTGACTCCGAGACTCAGAACTCAGAATTGCGCCTGTGTTGGGTCTGATCACAACCCCCCCAAAAAAATCCAACAATTTCACGGTGTTTTACCAGGATTTAAAAAAAAATTGGAAGGTGGTGGTACAATGCTGGCTACAGGTTCTTATTAAGCGTGTTGACATTCATAGAGAAACATTGTGTGTGACTACAACCCCCGAAAATTAAAAAAAAATACAATTTTACTATCCATTTTTTTCATTACAAAAATGTTTGAAGGTGATGGCTCAATTATGGCTTCAGATTTAGCGCATCAACATACACAGCGATCTTCCAAATTGCAAATTCGAATTTCCGGCTATTCGTTTCGCGAGGTGTCAATTTGAAATACGCCGTGTTTCGGTAGATTAAAACTCGTAGAGTTCTTCTCATTGTCGGTAAGTCATCACAAAAGGAACAATAAATAGGCTTTGTTTATTTAATCTTAATTTTCGTATGTTTATTTAATCTTTCCGTTTCATATAATTTTGAGTTCCAGATACAAAATTTAAATGATAAATGGCAATACATCTTATTTTTATGCATTCATAAGGCGATATATCAGATGGCCTCCGCTCCGGGTTATTAATGTTAGAAAAAGTCTTTTATTTTAAAAACAGTTTATCGCTGATTATGGTATAATTATTTAAATTCTAAAGCTCACTTTCGAGTAATCAAGAGGAACTTGAGGCCTGAAATTATCCTCGGTTGTGTGTGCTACAAATACTACAACAGTTGGGATTTATTCACGTTGGTTACTTTTGTAGAAATAAGAAGTCGCTGCTATTCCTAACTACCAAAATATTTATAGACATTTACTTTAGACGCGTTGTTTGAATTAGTTTAGACTTTTTCAAGTGATGGATGAAGAGTTAGTGGGGCAAAAAGGACAATAGCATACTATTATGTAGCCGTTTCTAATAATGGGAGAAAGTATACACTGTTCTAGCTCCGTTAGTTGAGGTATGCAACTTACCTCTGCATCTTCTGGTACAGTCTTATTGTCTGTTTCTTCTTTCTCATTTGATTTTAGAAAATCTTTCATTTTGATCTTCATTTCCTCCTGTATCTTCGCGGGAGAAACGAATATTATTAACAAGGGAAGAAGTAATTAGAATAAATTAATTACAAACGTTTTGAAAAATAAAAAAATGCGTGTTTTGTTCAAATTGTACTAAGATCTTTTTAAATATTTTTGAGATAGGTAATTCTGTAGCAGGGCTGTCCAACTGGCAGGCCGCGGGCCGCATGCGTCCTGCGGTGTCATTTTTTGAGGCTCGCGAAAGGTAATTAGTCGAAACTGAAAGTCCCGTGCAACCATGTCAGGCAACAACATTAGGCGCTTTGCGCACAAGCCCTGTCCGGGTTAACATCACTTTAATGTAAAAACAGGTTAAGTTTCAATTTAAGAACATTTTTTCTAGTACATTATGAAGCTCAAAGTTTTCCTAACGTGTTTCGCTGCATTGGAAAGATCTTATGCATTGTATGGCGTGATATCAGGCATGGTTCCTCTCACCCCCCGTTTCAGAGCACCCGGGCAAACTCTAAAGATCAGACTGTCGGTCCATTTTGATAAGACTGTTACGTATAAACAGTCTTACACAATTGGAATGCCAGACGGACAGTCTGTCCATGATCCAGTTTGTCATGACTTTTGGTATCCACTAAATAATGTTTTTAAATTTAATTCTTCTGGTGAATGTGCGTATTACACACTAAGCCTGTTGATGAGGCAAATTGTAAGCCCCGAATTGATGTGCTGTTAAAAATATGAAAATGATTTAATAAATGAGTTTCGAGAAAATGGTTCGTCTTTAATATGACCATATGTTTCCTGAATCCTTTACCGACGTACCGTAGACCATGACACATATATGGTAATTCAGCGATCATAATTAAAGTTCATGGAGGTTCTTTATGAACAGTATTGGCATAATTTTATTCGATCATTTTGGTTTGATAATCGAAGAAAATATAGTTCTCGGCCAGTCTGTGTGTTTCATTTCAATCTGCCGCAATCAGCCTGGCGGGCGGCGGCGGCGGCGCGGTGGTCTAGCGCGCTGCGTGACGTCAGCCGACTGGTCGGCGGGCACACCCGGCAATTCACAATTAATTACGCGGAATTTAATTAATATTCGCGTAATTAATTAGCAGTTAAAAAGTTCTAAATGGTGGCATATTTCGGTTTGTGTCAACCGATTGTGGTAGTGTCCAGCCGGTGTGCTAGCTGTGCCTCTAGGAGGCTTGATCGATACCTGTTTGGCCGCGTCCACCAGCACGGCCCTGGCTCCTTCCTGGGCGACGGTCTTCACCCGGTCCATGGCGGTGTTGATGGCCGCGTTGATGGTGGCCTGGCGGAACTCGAACGTGCTCTCTTCGTCGAGGCTGGAGCAGCGCGTGGGGCACGGGGTGGGGCACGGCCACGCCTCCTCGCCCGCGTCGTTGCCTCCGCCCTCCGCCCCTTCGCCTGCGCCGCCTCTGCCGTTGTCGTCACGAGCGGTCGAACTGGCGTTGGTATTCGCCTTGCTCCTCGTACTGTTGAGGGTGCTGTCAAGCTCGTTGCACTTTCTACTGGTATTGGTGTTCTTAATATTAACAGCAGTAATACCATTGTTGTTGGCCAAGTTTGTCTTATTGTTGACATTACTTGTGTTTTTGCAGCTATTAATGCTATGGGAATTGCTGTGGTTGCAGCGGGTGCTTCTCTCGCTGTTGCCTATGTGTGTATTGTTATTGTTGTAATTATTATTATTATTGTTATTTATTTTGCTATTTTTATTTCTGCAGGTTTTGTTGTTGCTTTTATTGTTGATATTGTTGTTTATGTTTTTGTTAGCTTTTCTTTCTGGCGTGCGCGTTGCTGGGAGGCCATTTCGCCGATGTGTAGTTTCTGAAAGAAAAAAAATGTTTTGGTAACAGATAATATTCAATATATCTTGTGTTTTATTGGAAAACGTGCATCCATTTTAATCGTCAAATACGATTCCTATTCTTACACTTTTTCAAACCAGTCCATATACTTCCTCTTCTCATAAGCGGATTGCTTGAAAAAAAGTTAGGGTATTGCAGTATTGGTTGTTAGGAAGAGATATTTTCTGTTTAATTTGACCTTCAAAGCGAATGCTACGGAAATATTGTAGAAGTTTGACGACCTAAATGTTGGCAATATTGTCAATGACTGCTGCGGCGGAAGCCTTCGTTAACAACTGAAATGGAAACAAAATGTTTTTCTAACCTTTCCTAGTTATTTTATTCTATGTACCTTATTGCCGCTAAGGCGGTTTCTCCATTTTGTTGGAGGCAGCTGTCACCCTAGGGAATATATAGCCCGTCTGACGAACATGGTTTTCATGTTTGGCAGCGTAATGAGTGGAGACGCCATATATTTATGATTACATGGTAATTTAGAACGCTGGGACGGTTTGTTGGTCACTCCCCGAAGGCTGAGTGCGGGTGTTTGAGGTGGTAATAGTAATGCTGCTGACGACACTAGTATCCCTTGCTGGTCCAGTTAACGATTCAGCGATGCTCATGGCACTAAACCGCGGGGCACAGACGGCGGGTGAAAGGTTGAAAAAATGTGAACAGATAAGTACTAACTTCAAATAGACATTTTTCTAAACGAGTAACATTGGGAAATAAGGAGGAACATATTACAATATTTTTGTGAAAAATACGAGTATTTACTAGTTAGAACCGTGCAAATACTTCGGACTTCGTAAATCATTGTTAGAACGTAATACTAGATCCCAACTTTCAAAGTATGATCCTGAACTATTTTTTACAAGCAATGCCGTTTCGAAACAGAAAGAGTAGAGTTCCCTCCATTGAATGAAGATTTAATCACAAATGGAGTTTCCTCTATTTTCTTCAGGGAAAAGTCTTGAATTGGTCATACCGTTGCGCAAGGATCTGGAAATGTTAGTCGGCGCATCGTCCGAAGACAATTTTTTGGTAGAGTTGCTCATCTTTCATTCATTCGCTGAAGGAAACCAATGCGTTCTCCAGAAATAAGTTGTAAGTGGTCTTATCATCCACAACGCAACATGATTCACATGGCTTTGTATGGTATCACGTGAGGAAAAATCTGGAAGGGGAAAAATATAAATTATTTGCACACAGTTCGTCTCTCCTCTCACAATATAACCAAAATGTGTGAAAAAGGAAAGATAATACTGTTTTATGTTTCACTGTCAGATCTTATCCTTTTGTATTTCACTGTAGCCTGGTGTTCTTAGATCGAAATGTTAAATTAGAGGTATCACGTTATTCGGTTAATATGATCAGAGATCGGAATAACTGGTTTCTTAGGTCTTCGGGCATTATTTTGACCCAAAACAGAAAATAATCCTCTTTTTCCCGCAGAATTAATATTCTTTCTCTATACTACGTAAGTAGTATTGGAGCAAATGTAATTTGTTAATCATACGTGCTACAAGCTGATCGAATTAGGTTCGAATTACATCTGGCCTGGCGGAATCATGTACTACTACACGAAACTGAAGAAATCAGCTTGTAGCACGCATGGTTTAGACACTTTTCGTTTTCACAGAAACGTGATGAAATGCAGACTGTTTTGTATTACGTATATTTATGAATTCTTACATATTATAAGAATGTCTGTGTATCTTACAATGAACAAAATAATTCGTTCGAACAGGTGCAACAGAGTTTTAGTAATTTATTCTAAGCTTCTACGTACTAAATTGCTTTGAACATTTTAAAATTGAAGAAAATACCTTGTAATCTTGTGTTCTAAACAATTTTTTTCATTTTTCTCTGATCTTTAATGAACCTTCGTGATTCTTTATGGATTCCATCCTTTCAATAGTTCCAACTCTCGGAAACATTCTTGGTGCTCGTGTAATATTCGGTTTAAGAACCCGGATGATTCAAATCCTTTTTAAACTTTGATATCCTTGTGGCTTGCACCTTGTCATATTTTTCTTCAGAGAAATTAATTGCACCTACATATAACAAAATGTATTGAATGAATTATAAATAGCAAATTAGTTTTCTAAGAAGAAGATAGGCTTTGTAATACTTACGCATTGGGTACATGTTATATTTCTCTTGATCTTTAACTCTGCGGATCTCAGTTGAGATCCACAGATATTGTTGTTATTATTATTATTTGCAATTACAAGAGTTTTTAAGAGACGTAGTCGAATTTTTTAACCTTGAATGAAGATTTAAGCACTTCAGAACTATATCATTTGAGTTTAATGAAATTTAAAAATTAAGAGGCGATTTGAAAATAAATCTGTTTGTTGAACTTACCTTTCTTGCGAAACCTCATTTTATGTAGAATGGTGTTATAACGAGCAAATTCACTGTAGATATCAAATTGGCAAGACATTTTGTACAGTTGGCCAGAACAGGCGAAAACAAGTTTCATTTGTTAAACCATTAAACAGTTTACAGGGTTTCCAACATAGACTATTTTAGGGATGCCATAATTCGTTTTAATTGGCACATTTTCAAAATAATATTATTTAAGTATTTAATAAAAATGTCAGATAAATGCTTTTTAATAGTTACATAAAATATGTTAAAAAAGGGCACCGTTCTGTAGTCCGTACGTTTGTTACGGAGACACATGTGAAAATAAAATGGCTGAAATTAGAAAGCATTGTATCTATTCATAAATTCTCATTGTGCCAAATTTTGTGCAGTCAAATTTTTTCCTTGATCAAATATCTTTGGTTGTAAATGTAGTAAAAAATGGTAAAGGTACATTGTAATCTCTAAAAATGATAAGGGTGGTCAGGGATGAAATTGGGCGAAAAAAAGGCCTCGACTTGTGGGAAGAAAATGCATTTTGCAGGATTCCGTCCAATGAGGGAGGGTGTTGTTTCCCGGAAGGATTTTGGGTGTTGCTTCTTGTGCATAAATCTTCAGTACCTCCCACCTTTTCCTAAAAATTGTGCAAATATTTGTCTTATGAAATATATGTTCTAGGCACAGGAATTTTAGTGCTGAAACGCTTGCAAATGCTTACAGCTATTATGAGAAGATATCAGAGCCTACTTTTTTATTTAAATTGAGTGTAATCGTTTCCACCCTTTTCTTAAAATTATATAAATATTGTTTGTTAAAGATAGGTAAGAAATCTTTAGGCAAGGGTATTTAATTTTGAACATCTTGTAAAAGTGGAGCTATTTTATGTTACAACCCCAGTGTCAGAGGACATTTTTTTTACCTCATACCATTTTCCCACTCTGCCGTTTGACAGAAATGGGCGGATTTGCATATCTCCGATGCGACGGTGAATTTTACACATAACGAGTCTGGCAACTCTGCGGGTATATTGAACAACATAGATAATCAAAATCAGTTGTTTCCGGGCTTGAAGGCCGTGGTCCAATGGCAACTTGTCCATACGTTTCGCCTGCAACTGTGGCAGGCATCCTCAGTGGCGTTGCTGGCGGGGGCGAAGTGTCCTAGTTGGCAGCGCCGCGTTGACTGACGCTCCCGCGGCTCTGCGGCCTGTATTCATAGTGAAAGGCGAGGTTCGCGCGCTCGCGTCTGATCGGGGCGCGCCGCCTGTTCTCGCACCTGATTGGGCCACGTCAGCGGTACTGGTTAGCTGCCGAGTTTTGTTCGTACGAAGTGCCGGGTACCATGTACTGTTTAATTTTTCTCCTTCTTCTTTTCTGTTAAAATTGTTCTTGTGTTTGTAAATCTCGATGGCTTCCATTTGGAGTCTCTTGTAGTAGTGTGTGCTGGTGGTGAGAATATCCGTCGCTTCGAAGCGCATGTCGTGTCCGCGTCCCGACAGCGCGTGATCAGCGACTGCTGACTTGTCAGTATGTCCTAGACGGCAGTTCCTTTTGTGTTCTTTTAACCTAGTATTCAAACTTCTCCCTGTACACAAACCGGACATTCCACTACGGCCCATTGTGAGTGCTATTAATTAGTGGAATACAGGCCGCAGAGCCGCGGGAGCGTCAGTCAACGCGGCGCTGCCAACTAGGACACTTCGCCCCCGCCAGCAACGCCACTGAGGATGCCTGCCACAGTTGCAGGCGAAACGTATGGACAAGTTTCCATTGGACCACGGCCTTCAAGCCCGGAAACAACTGATTTTGATGTGGAAACCGGCCGTGAAAGCCTACATTGTATGTTAACATAGATAATATTTTATTCAGTTAACATTATCTGAATAGAAAAGATATTGGCTTGCTAATAAAAACTAACAATATTAGAACATCAATACGCAAATGATCAGATGCTTTGTTTGTTTCACCTTCATTCAAAGATTAAAATGGTTTATTGCATCTTTTCTAAAGAGGTTTTTCTTTTTGATACGTCACAGCGACTAACATTAAGTCTCAGCTAAGAAGTACTCACATTAGTTCAGCAATATTGTGAAGAGTCGAAAGTTATTTTGTGACTATTCGTTTTACAGTATGACATTTTAAATTTCTGACAGTGAAGTTATGTCTAAGAGTTCTTTCTGGTAAACATGCATTATATTACTTGTGTGCCATGACATAATTCGCGGACGTTGTAATATTTTTATGCTGTCGTTTCTCTCTTCTGCTCTTGGCGACAATGGCTCTTTGTCTCTGATACTAGTTCATGCCGATCAGGTCCTCCAAAGGGAGGCACCTCTAACTCCTGAGGAAGATAAAGGGGACGTATACTCGTGGCGATCGTAAACTTATCAAGAAAGTTGTGAATGCTTATGAAATGAAAAAGGAGAGCAAGGTTTTGTTGTATCATTTCGGTAAAGCTTTTCATCTGGTTTCAGCGTACACTGGAGATAGTATTTCCATAATACGTAGAATAAAGATAAAAGAGCCAATGACCCTTTACAATCCTCAGAAACGCTCGGTAAAGGTAACATTCAAGGAAACCAATTTATCATACTCTTTATATTTCGTACATATTATTTTACAAACTTTACACAGACCTTTGAATGAAATACTGATTTATAATATTTTATGACTTTAAACATGTTTGCCTTGTTAGTTACTATTTAAACTGTCAAAATTGACAAGAAGAAATTATAATGAAATAATATTTGTCCCTTCAGGCAAACAAACTCAGTACACTTCCCAGATCAAGAAATCACTATTCATGTACTACAAAATGTGAGGGGCAATTTTAAATACAAATCTTGGAATATTGCTATTGAAGATGTACTGAGATCAAAAATCCATTAAGCTATATTGAACTAGTGATGCTACAGCATGGTACAGATTTTCCCATATTAGTTTTTTAATTCTTTTGGTCTCAGCTACCTACTCGAACTTGCCACATACTCTTGCCAGCTATCATCTATCGCCGTCCAAAGTACATTTTCTTAATATTTTATTATTTTTTGGGTTTCCTAATTGTAGAGCGGAGGTATTATTTTAAGGTTATTAAAGAACAATAAAACCGTGTCCTAAATGACAATTTCCTTTGAAAACTTTGGAGCCGTTTTTCAAAAACTGGCACAAGCGCTACTGTAAATTCGAAATTTGAAGATCTTTTTCAAAGAAACGTTTTGAGTTACCGAAAAACTTCATTTGAAGTACTTTAACTCACAAATATAATAGTGTTTACAAATTGCTGGAAACGGCGTGAGAGTTATTTAAAAAAAAATACACTTAAGTATTTTTTTTAAATACACCGAAATGAACTTCAACTCTTTCTAAAGAGTGCTATTACGAAATTCTCAGCTTTGTTTTGGCAAAAAACGGTTGAGTTTTCGAGAACCTTTATCTGACGTTATTTAAAGCACATGTACTTATAAATATAATATGGACAAATTACCACTAATGTAAATATTAACGACGTAAGAGGAAAGTCAAAAAAATATATTTTTGTTGTTGTTGCAAAAACAACGAAATATAGGCGTTTATGACAAAAATATAGAGTTTATGTCACTTCATAGAGTGCATTTAGTACAATCCCCCAGTGTAAAGAAAAAAAATGGAGTTGTTTATGAGAAAATCTTGTTTTTGTAATATTTTAAAATTGCTCAAATTGCATGCAATATTGTGCGAAAACTTCTAAAATAAAAAGAATGTACATGACATTAATAAAAGAACAAATTATGGATTTAATTTGAAGAAAAAATCTCTACCTTTAATTTTGTAATTGTAGAAAGATCCTGAAAAATTCAAACTTTTGAAATTTTTGAAAATTCAGAGTAAATTGTGAAAATCGTACCTATGCCACCTTTATAAGTGTATTTTATTCTTACAAGAAATTTAAAGAAAAAAACTGGATCCGTTTTTGAGATAATTTTGAAAATGTCCCAGGAACTTCAAGTAAAGTACCCCCAAAAACTAATGAATGATTTTCGAAATTGCAGAGCTTTGACTCAGGCCAAATGGACAGTGGTTTCTTCAATTTGGAAGAAATTCTACGCACGGTTTATGGGCTAGTTGTTCACATACACCAGACATATGGACGGTCGGACGGACGTTTCGAAAAAACACTTTTTCAGTATCAGGGTATAACCCAAAGCATGTATTTCCGTTGAAATCTCGAAATTGATTTTCCGCAGCACTACATAACTTTTCCTATACTACGTATATTTCTCCGTAAATACGTACATATACGGGAAAGCAAAAAGTTGTGAATACATAAACAAAATATCTTAGGATGTTTTCCTGACATTGAATATTCCTTTATTCTTAATCAGTGACATTTCAATCACATATTTTATATAGTTTAATAATGTTTCTGTATTCGTCTCAGCGTAGTGAGCCGAACCAAATGCACAGAAATGTCCGAGCACCATAGGAGGCAAACCTAACAGATTAAACCTTCGAAAATTTCCACCAAATTCAATTATCCTCTCTGATTAGCAAGTGGAATTTAAAATATGTTACTGTTATTTGTGTCAAAAATACATTATAAATAACGTGTTATAGTAATCGTACAAAGAGTAGAATATGCTTAAAATTTGTTATTTGTATTTGATAGGAATTGACACTAAGCAGTGGAAACATCTAGTGTTTTTCACCAATTTATACATTTATTCGAATGTATATTAAGTGAAAGAACAAGTTAAATGTGCATAATAGTTAACTGTCATACCAACAAATACGTTAATGATAGTGTTCGTTTTTTATTTCATATTATTTTAATTTTATGCGAATACACACGTACGAAGCTAAAACCATTATTGAAGGGTAGTTGACGGAAAAATGAAACGTTTTATGAGGCCTTGTTGGTACCAATATCCACGCGACAATAAGACTATCTGAAATACAGTCATTATGACTTTGAATCTTCAAATGTGTATTAGGTTCGTTTGGGTTTATTCCGCGGTACCTAGTGACATTAGAATGAGGTTTTAGTAAGTTATTTATAAAGGAGAAATGATTCTTAAATTTGCGAAATACTTACAGAAGAGTGAAGAAATTGTATGTGCAACATACATTTTATTCATTTAAACACTGTAATAGGAAAGTAGTAACAACATTGTGAAAGGAATACCTTCATCATGTAGAGAAGTCTTAGATTAGTGAGAATTCAGTAACACATTTATACAGCAACATCAGTTAGTCATTCCTAAAAATGATTCGAAAGAGAAACTGCATTGTAATAGATATTCATGTGATTTTCCGTAAATCACTCCAAAAGTAATGCACATGTATTTTAAAAAAAATTCTCCTACTTTGCTCTTCACAGATTTCGAAGTATCATTCTTCTCGTTTTAATTCAATTTTAGTTCAACCTGTTTCCTCAAGTGTTTCTCTTTTAGTTTAAGATGACTGCCGCATTACATGTTTGACGGAAGCAACGTGCTGTGAGAAGAAGACGGTGACAAAAATTCATAGATGTTAAAAATGCATTTGGAGATGATGCTGTTGATCACAGTAGTTAGCCGGTATTATCGGGCGAAGTAGGGCAAGCGAATACTCAAGATATTTCACGCAGAGGCAGACTGCGCTCTTCGCATTTTCCTGACAATGTGCGGCTTATTCCCGACCTCATTTTGGATGACAAAAGTGTAACTGTGAATGAATTGTCAACGAAAGTGGGAATAGGAGAAGCGAGTTAGGTCAGAATATTGAAAGAACTGCAATTGAAAAACGTTTCTGTCAGGTGGCTTCCAACATATGACTACACTGTGAAGGATGCTAAGATGTGGCTCAGACTCGCTGGCCCAAACTTCTACCGTGCAAGTGTACGTACCCTTCCGCAAAGGTGTCGTAAGACAGTAGGAAGAGACGGAGATTAAGTGAAGAAGTTATTTTTTGTTCCTCAAGGAATGATCAACATACTTCAAAAATAGCAAAGGTATGAAAAATAAATTGAATATTTACAAGATTGTTTTGCATTACATTACCTCGTACATAGGATATACCTTTCAATAAAACGTACAATTTAAAAAAGTATAATAAGAACGTAGAAAATGTTACAGCGTAGTAAACATTGCAGGACGCTGTCATTGTCAGAAACAGTAATCAGGCAATGAGATAAGGAACGCATTCGAAAAAGGTGTTAAGTACTGCATGAGACATATTGCTCGATACAATTATGAGCTGCTTACTGATATTCCGTCCCAACCATCTAACAAACATTTTGATTGTCATTGTGCATGAAATTCAATCGTCCCCTTCACGTGACCGCGTTGCATTTCTGCCTGACATGTGTGAAGGGACCCCTTAGTTGGTTTTAGAATGTGTGTGAGAGGGGCTGATGACGTCGCGTTTACACGTACGTGTAATAATAATCGTCTCTGAACGTGGTGGGAATAAAACCTGTTCTTGAAGCAGGAAAGTAAAGTTGAATTTGCGATACGTTTTACAGACCTCCCTGAATTTAATTTAAGAAACTTGCTGTTTATGTCAACGAAGTTACTAAGATCGGAGTTATTCAATCAGAAGCACAGCAAAGCACAAATATTTCCTTGGTTTGTTTATATGAGGATTTTTCAAAGTGCGCACAGATTATATGTATTGGAAATATCTTCCCAAATAGTGGACAATCTAAGTTATCCTTGTTCTAAAATAATGTTAGTATCTTAAATTTCTGGATTTTATAAAGGTCCATTACAATACATGTTATTTTTTATTAAGTCATCCGTAGCAGTTATCCTTTTGTAAGGAATATAACAAACAAACAAGGTTTCAATTGCACACTCTTGACAACAGAACAATACTATTTGCCGCCCTTTTTCTTCACCGCGACCCTGCTCCTGGAGGCGGTGGGCGCCCTGGCCTTGGCCCCGGTCATCGCGTAGCAGGGCTGGGAGCGCGGCGCCAGCTCCTCCACCTTGGCCTTGAGCACGTCGTGCACCTGGCGCAGGATGCGCTTGCGCATGTGCGCCGAGTGCAGGTGGGCGTTGCCGCACACCTGGCAGTACTCCCTCAGCGCGCTGTCGGTACCGTCCGTGGCCATTGACGACGGCGACCGCGACACCGCCGTCGTTGACGACGCCGACGAGGCCGGCGACGAACCCGACGAGAGCGACGAGGCGCTGTCGGCGTGGTGCGCGCTCATCGCCAGGCGCTCCTGGATCAGACGCATCTCCTGCGTTCGGGTTAGCTTCTTGGGTTTACACGCAATATTCGTATTTATGCGTCGTGTCGCACCAACGCGCTGCCCCGCGTTGTGGCGGTACGGCACGGAGTTCAATTGCCGGTGACTGGGCCCGGCACGGGCACTCGGCGCCGGTCCACGGGTCGATCCAGACGGTTGCGCGCGGTGGGTTTCCCGACCTGAACGAAGCGGCGCTCCGCGTGGCTTGGATGTCGAATGGGGTTTTTCTGTTTGAGATCGAGATCTTGAACGGTTCCGCGCGTTTTGTGAGCCAGATGTAGAAGGTTGATTTCCGCGCTGCAACCCCGGCACTGAACGGGTTTTTCCACGACGCGGTTCGAGTGTGGAATGCACATTTCGTCGTTGCGGTTGGGATGATGAACGAATTCTATTTTTATTGGACGCGGATGTGACACTTTGATTCCTACGAAGCGACTGGGAAGTCGACCGAGGTTTCTTACGAGAGGATTTAGACTGTGACCGCTTTTTCCTCTGACGCGATCTATATGTTGAACGGTGTTTCGCGTGCTGTGGGCCGGAAACTGAACGGCGTTTCGCGCTCACAGATCGGTGCTTGTTGCGGCTCCGGTTACGCGACCTTTGGGCTCGTCGCTTGTGGGTCGTCGTGGAATGTTGAACTGCCTTCACAGGCACTGGTTTGGGTCGAACTGGCGCTGCATGCCCTTTGTCGCCTTTTTTCTCGGTTGTAGTTGGCAGCACAGTACGTGACGAGCCGACGGTGGAAGGCTTCCGGAGGATTCCCGTGCTGCTCTTGGAGGCTGCTTTGTTGCACAACGTGCAGCTGCCTTTGCCCCAAGACAGTGTGGAGGCCCTCTGGCACATGGCGCAGTTGCTCGACGCGCTGCGCGTACACCACGGGCACTCTGGGGACGGCGCTTGGGCCGGTTCGGGCACAATGGGCTGCCTGAAGTCGTGGCTAGACGTGAGGGACGACACGGTCTGTTGGATGTTTTGCGTGTCTGTGAAAGTTGAACGGGGCTGCAGAAGTCCTCTTCGAACTGGTCGAGGTTTCGGAGTCTTTATGATTGGGAGCTTTGGAAGGGTTTTGCTAGCAGCTGAAGGTTTCTCTTGGATGTTCGTTGCCGAGTCTTGGTTTTCCTGCAACAAATATTCTTGAGCTTATCTTTCATACTGTTAGTGGAAGGCTGGTACTTATAACTAGTTATTGCATTGTAATTTTCGTAGTATTTGTTCCAATTCTATGAAGCACATAAAATTATATTTTATATTTAACAATATATTTACTATTATCCCTATCTATTTATTGATTTTCATGAAATTGAGACATTTAATACACGTCACTAAATTAAAAACGTTTGAGCTTTCTACTCAAACAAATTACTGGATTATTTAAATGAAACCTAATCGTGCCTTGATGTGTTATAACCTGCTATTATTAATGGGTTTTATAGTATTAACCCAAAATTTAAATAATATCTTAAATTAATAGAAAAACGCATATCTGCTGTCAATTGTTTTTACAGAAACACGAACTCTTAGTCATTATGGTCAGTTGTGATTGTGTTGTTACATAATTTGTAAACCTTTCTAATTTCATTAGTCTTGAAGTACTGATCGACATAAAACTATAATGTAGGGGTTCTTCAATTTTACTTATGGTGCAAAGGTTTCACTTTTCTGTTCTTACTTTTCTTCAGTTCTTAGTTTTGTGTTACATAATTGCAGTTATATAAATCAACTACTTACGTATTTGAGTCTCTAGAAAATCCTACATGTATAAAATTTACATAGAATGACACTTGCTCACACAAAACATTCTTAAGGGGAGCCATAAAGCAAACATCTCAATTTTTACATTTGTTTTGGATTTTACCATTTTGCAAATACTTATTGTTCTCTAACTAAAATGACGAACACTGAATTGTAAAATACACTTTTGTAACATTTTTTAAAATATTTTCTTCCATCATCTGAATATGTAAAAAGGCATTATTTTGAGTTTGAGTATCTCATTTACGTTAACGTTTTTGATAGAAATCATAAATGAGTCTGTGGTTTCTTCATGAAAGTAGAGAAAAACTTTGAATTTTAATTCAATCATGCTGCAAATTACTAAGCTGCAGTTTCCAAAATGTTACAATGTTACCTTGAATAGATTCCAAGATAAAGAGTAAAGCCAAATTAACAAAGGAGAGCGAAGTATATATGGAAGAGCTCTTAATGGAAGAATTATTTCTACACAGACATTGAAACATAAGCAATGAAACGTAAACTATTGAGAGTACTCGTCTTTTTCTCTAAATACATGTGTGAAATGAGAAACCGCAAATGATTTTGCAGTTGATCCAACTGAATTTAAAAAAAAAACGCTTACTTCTGCGACTTTTCCGTCTTCGGCGAGGTGGTGCGGGCACAGCTGGCTGGTGAGCGGGCAGGTGAGCACCAGCAGCCCGTTGTCCGACACGTGCCACTTGGAGATCTCCAGCTTGCGCTGCTCGGCGCCCTGGCGCAGCGACACCGCCACCGGCGACCCCTTCCTCGACGCCGACTTGCGCCCGCTTAGCTGGCCGAGGGCAAGCAATCACGTGGCGATCGAGAGCGTGCTAACGAGCGGCTTTTATAGAGGGTATTTTAGAACTGCAGTAGAACCTTCCATTCCAAACATTCACGTGACCGAGACTTAGGTCGGTACAAAAATAGTCGGAAAATAGAGGAACAATAATAAATGAATGAAAACGCAAATAAATTGGTACGTATCTACTATATTATTCACGCATTTCTATATGTAGCTCATAGTGATATATGTAATTGCAAATATATAATACATACAATAATACTACACTAAGCTCCCGACTGATTTTCCAACAAATTAACTAATGTCATCAAGGACCTCTTGGACCCTTAGGGTACTACTTGAGTCCACGCGAAAATTCCAGGAGGGTCTAATAAGGTGTACCAAAATGTTTCCTCCTCTTAAGTATTATTACTCAACAATTACTCAGATTTTAAAAAAAGTGCAAGACATTATTTACAGGTCTGCAATGAAGTTATGCAGAAACCACCCCAGCCACAAGTACTCAAATCTATATGGTTGAAAAATTTCTTGGAAAGTTTGGATGTATCTTAAAATTACAAGCAGCACGCATGCACATCGAAAACGAGAAGTGTGGGGGATGTATATTTACACCTAATTCGTATTAGTTTTTTATAAATTAATCAATTATATTTTTACCGCACGAAGTCTATCTGCCAAACAGGCCTCCTTTTATGGCACTCATTCTGTTAGTTACTACTACTGGGAAACGTGACTTAGAGATCAAGTTACCTTTTAGTTCTTTCTACCATGACGTCCAATAAACTGAATTTATTTTGTGAATGTTAGAAGGAAATCATGATGTAGTTTCCTTCTAAGGGTGAACAAAATATTTATTTTAATTTTAATACGTAGTTATCGCATTAAATCCCTCGGGTGGTTCATGGATAGCGTGCTAGCTTTCTGTGAGGCGGTCCTGGTTTCGATTCTCGGCTAGGACAGAAATAAAGCTGAAGCTTTCTAATACAAATCGTCTCTGTCACTACAGCTGTGTAACGAAATAAAAAGCTCAGGCAGTCCAAGTAAGCTAGGTACGGTAATGCAATTCCTCCTGCTCGCCACGTGTCCCCCTTTCCCCCTTTCCGCCAGGCGTGGATGATAATTACAAGCAGTGGCCAGGCCTGGGAACGCCGCTAAGTAGCAAAAATCAAATTAATCGACCCTAAAATGCCAAAAACGTACATACAATACAGTGTCGCATGAAATACTGTATTAAATGTTGACGGTATGTTTGGAGAAATTCATGATTAGTTTTTACTTTCCCACTACGATGCAGAGAGAAATTTATGTAATGCTGCGCGAAAAACGGCTAATTTTCGCCAGAAAAACTCATATTACAAGGCCCTAGTGGATCCTCGAAAAAGTGGATGAACCCAGATGCTAAATTAAAAAAAAAAAAACTCTAACACGTGATGTAGCCAGAATTTATATTTTGTTGTTTCTTGAAACCGAAAAATCGTATGACGGTCAAACGTCTGAATGTCGGTCTGTCTGTCCGTCCATTAATTTGTCTGTGGACGCTAGCGGCTAAACCATTCAGCAGATTTTTTCCAAGCATAATATTCCTCAATCCATCTGGCTGATGACGCGGCCCCTTTAATACGATATCGATATTTTAATTTTGGGGAGTACTTTTTCATGAAGCGCTGGATCATTTTCTAAGTTTTCAAAAAGATGGCTCTATGGTTTTTGATCAAATTTTGTTGTTGGATAGTACAAAGGACGTTTAAGAGAATAGTGCAGGTCTCGTATTCGTTGAAAACCTGAGTTTTGCAAAAATTGCAAAAGTTCAAAAGTTTGGAGTGATCCTACAGCTGAAATATTAAAGATAAAGAGTTTTCCCTCAATGAAATCTGTTTTTCAAAGATATTTCAAAACATTGAGTATTTTGCGTGAAAATGCGGGCGAGAACGTGCTGTTTTAGCACCACTAGTTCCAGAAGCTCGTGGTAAAAGATACGCAATTGTGGATGTTGTAGCGGACAGGTGAAGGTTCCGACTTGCCTTCTCGTGGCTGGAGCCGCCCGCCGCGAAGCTCTCGGGCCAGTCCCAGTTCATCTCTGCGCCGATGGCCCCGAAGGCGCCAATGGAGGGGGCGCTCTCCGTGGGCGTCGGCGACGTGCGGCCCGGGCTGGTGCCCGCGTCCACCAACATGGCGCTCTCACTGGCGCACGGCGAGGCGCGCGAACTGCGCGACCTCTCGCTCCAAGTCTTCTTCCTGGACTCGCTCTCGCTCTCCTTCAGGCTCTCGCTCGAATGGCACTGCTTCTTCAGCAGCTGATACCCTGTAAGAGAGCGTCATTCTAAAAGTCACTTAAAATATACATAAAGTATCTTAAATACAGGGTGCCAGGGAGGAAACAACGAAACTTCGAAAATAAGTTTTTAAGTCAATTTTAAGCATGTTTTCACTAATAAACTCCTTTAAGATTTCGAAAGAGTTTATTGAATGAATAAGTTTTGAACTCCTTGAACGATTAGACACATAAACAGTCAAGAAACATGTAAATTGTTTATTATTTATAAAAGAAATGGATACATTTGTTCTCAAGAAAAATTGACATAGAAATAAAAAGCTCCCAATTCACACAATTCAATTGCTATTGTATTTCTGGGTTAATATTTCTTATTAAAACTGTATTCATTTATTTTGTATATAATAAACAATTTACATGTTTCTGCAGTGTTTGTATGTTTATGAATTGCAACGTTTTTGCACAGAACGTAGTTTTTCGAACCAACTTTTGAGTGTTCATTGCAGCTCAGCCATTCGAAATTTCGAAGGAGTTTATTGACCAAATAGGAATAAAATTTACTTCAGTGCTTATTTTCAAAGTTTCGTTGTATACTCCATGAACAGCATATATTAGGATTTGGATTTAAATCATAGTACACGCCACTCACCACAGACCAAGAAGAAATGTTTTTTTAGTTCAGCTTCATTTTATATGAGTATTACAATACAAAAAATGTAATAATCGTTATGACAAGAATGTTAGTAAGACTATCTTAACTTCGAAGTTGAAATATGTAAAGTTGGCACTGACAATGAGTAATATACATCTTAAATCATAATATTCAACAGAAATATTTTCAAAAATTGGTAAATCAAGTATATTAAAATCTAGGATATCCTAAATATGTTGGATTCATTCTTTCGGTCTTTAAATAATTATAATTAATACTTGTACTTGAGCTATCGGATTTATAAGCTCATAAAAATATTCTTCAAAGTAGTAAACTAAACTAGGTGGGTTTCTACAGCTCACACGTTCTCCCATTCATGGAAACAGTCATGTCATATTGAAATATTACAATTTCTACTTTACTGACTCCTCGGTTATGACTAGAAAAAGTCCAATTCAACCAATTTAATAGAAGCGCCCGTGGTACATATCTGCATTTCTTTCGATAGACAGAAATAATAAATATTTCTACTAAATAATATCACACTCACATTCTGTGCTTAGAAAGTGGCGTCTCCCTGACAGCCAAAAATCTTTAGTCTCCAGACACGGAATCCTACAGTTTCAAGCGCACATACTTTAGGGGGAAAATAAGAAATTGCATTGCAATTCGGCCCCCCACTAATACTTCAGCGTTTGGGGTCGCCTGCTCCCCCCGCCCGTGTGCAGGCCGCACCTTTCGCCAGCAAGATCCGCTTGACGAGCGCGTTGACGTGTCGGTCGAGGCCGGCCTGCTGCAGAGCCGCGTGGAGCGCGCCGCCGGCGTCCTTGGGGTCGCTGAGGGCGCAGCTGCCCGCCGCCTGCACGCACAGCAGCGCCAGCAGGTCCTGCGCCAGCGGGATGGGGCGGCGCGGCCGGCGCCTCGCCCGGCGCCGGCTGTCGCGGGACGCCCTGCGCGCACGCAACCCACCGCCACCCGAGCGCTCGCGGCGGCACACGCGTTATGCCGTGTTGCCGGGCGCGTCAACTGCTCAAGTAATGTCCCTTGAGTGTGTTTTGTCACAGGTGACCAGGATATCTTGCCCCCGCTAGATGGTGAGATACGGCGCTCACCCACAAGCCGGCTAGCGGGGTTTTTCCCAGACGGGTCATCTCCCACCAGCGGTACATCGCTCCAGCCCGGACAAACTCTAAGCTTCCGACCGCTTTCCCGGCATGTGTGGTAGGGTTGTGCATGCTAGTGTAAGTGTATAAGTAAGGGATACGAATAGGACAAGGAACACGAAGGGAAGATCGCGCGAGGTCCGTGGCCCGTTTGTTAGACTATTGCGCCGGCATTCGCCTGGTAATGATCAGAAAGAACACGGAATACTGCCGATCAGAAAATCAGGAAGCGATAGTTCTCCTAGAGGCTGCGACTGAATTCTACCTATCTAGCTCGTGTCGAAAAACTGATGTCGAGGTACTGCAGCGACATCAGATGATGCCCTGAGCCACCTCAGCCAGTTCGTCTCATGGAATGGTATTTCAAATAACACGTCTTGAAAAGCCTTGCCCACACATATTTTGGTACTGCTTTTTAACTATTTCTTCCAAGAATGTCACACCTTCGTTAACTGTTTGGCACGCGTGCTGCGTTGGAAAACATTACTTCTCTAGGCGAAGGGTCTTATGCCAAGACAACAATTGAGTGAGGGATTGATTGTTAGGGGTTCCGGGCTCGTCAACTGCTAGGGCCATTAGTGCCGTACGTGTAATGTATGTTTTTCCTCGGTATGTAGCGATTATCTTATGTCGCTGCATGGCGAGATCCGGCGCAGACCTACCGTCGGCTAGCGCGATTTTCCCCAACTGGGTCATCTCCCACCAACGGGGCACCGCCCCTGTCGGGGCAAGTTCTTAGCTCCCGACCACCCGGCATGTGTGATAGTGTAATGCATGTTCATGTAAGTGTGTGTAAGTAAAGTGTGAGAACAGGACAAGGAAGAGGGAGGAAAGATCGCGCGCGGTCCATGGCTCATTTGTTAGGGTACAGACCCGGCATTCGCCTGGTGTTGATTGGAGAAACCACGGAAAACTACTCAGAAGAGCAACCGTCCGTTGTAATTCTCCACCAGACGACGCCTAAATTCGACATGGCTATCTAGCAGATGTCGAAAATCCTGCCACCGTGTGGACTGAAACCTAAGGCCACCCTAAGGTCAGATGCACTGCACTGAGATCAGTTGATGTCCTGAGTCACCAATTCGATGAGACGGCTTACACTATATTGACGAATATCGGATATGCACGAATTTAACCGACTTGAGAAAATAATATATTAACAATCGTCGTATTATTTAAGAAACTGACCTGGATATTGTTATGGCGGGCGCAGTTAATAATGCCAGTTCAAAGGGTCGCCGGTATATCTCTCTTCTCGCCTTGTCATGAAGTATGTTTACTTGTGTGTTATTACGCGGATGGGTTCTCTGAATCACAATGTTTCACTTTTCTACTCTCTTCATTTTATTCCTGTAATAGGCATAATAACCGAGATATTAAGGAATAATACAATATAATAATATAATAATATATAAGAAGTATTTGTCTAACTAAATTACTCTGAAATGTTTCAGTTCTATGAAAAGATAAAAAGCGACCACTATTTATTTGTAAATGATAAGCAAAAATGAATTATTGGTAGAATTGTTTACATTAAGACTTTGATTTATTTGCTAATGTTTTAAGATTAATGTCCGGCCTCCTGCTCATGCATATTTCCAGTGCTAAATCGTGGCTAAAGTAGACCCTTTACCCTATCGTCCGGCGTGTCCGCATCCCGTGGCAAGAGCTTACCGTACCGTAAGAGTTGGCGCAGGGCATTAACCTGCAGTACCTCTGACCTGTATGCCCTAGATCGGGTACTTAGTGCTTGTCCCGGCTGGGGTGGTGCCCCGCTGGTGGTATACGTGGTTTGAGGAAAACCCCGCCAGGCGACGGCAGGTTGGCGTCGAATCTCGCCATATAGCGGGGGGGGGAGATCACCGCCACCTCGCGTGGAAAAGAACACTCCCCACACTTACGGGACTAATGACGTTAGCGGCTGGCGCGCCCGGAACCACCACCCGATGAAGCAAACGCTTACCGCGGGGTCATGAGCGTGAGTATCTCGGACGGCTGCGGGTGCAGTTGCTGCGGGGCCGGGGCGGGCGGAGCGGCGTCGCAGAAGGTGACCGTCTTGAGCGGGGCCTTGCGCTCCAGCGGCGCGCGCGGGGGCGACAGCGACCGCGAGGAGCGCGCGCCGCGCAGGGCGCAGTGCGAGAGCGAGGGCAGCGCGTCCTCCGACTCCGTCGCCGAGAAATCGGACCACGACTCGCGCGGCTCCACGTGTGCGGGTGGAGCGGGCTTAGCCACCGGAGGGGGTTTACCGGGTGGAGTGGACTTAGCGGATGAAGCGGGTTTAGCGGAGGGAGAAGGTTTCACGGTTAGAGCGGGCTTAGCTGGTGGAACGGGCTGTGCGGGTTTAGCGGGCTGCGCAGGTTTAGCGGGCTGTGCGGGTTTAGCGAGCTGTGCGGGTTTAGCGGGCTGTGCGGGTTTAGCGGGCTGTGCGGGTTGAGCAGGCTTAGCGGGTTGAGCGGGCTTAGCGGGTGGAGAGGGCTTAGCGGTTGGAGCGGGCTTAACTGGTGGGGCGGACTTCGCCGATGGAGCGAGCTTAGCGGATGAGGAGGGCTTAGCGGGTGGAGTAGGCTTTGTGGATTGAGCGGGTTTTGCGGGAGGGGCGGGTTTTGCGGACTTAGCGGATAGAGTTTGCTTTGCGGGTGGAGCGGGCAGAACGGGCTGTATGGACGGCGTGGGCCATGCGCGCGATTCGGACGACTCAGGCGACTCGGGCGGCGCGGGCGGTGCGAGTGACGTGGGCGATGCGGGCGAGAGCGGCTTCCCCAATGCAGTCGCCCAGGATTCGCGGACCGACGTCGTGAGAGACGCGCTTTCCGGCGGGGTCTTGGACAGAGTGGAGCGAAGGGAGGCCAGAGAGGGCGGCGGCGTCGGAGGTGGAAGCCAACTTCGACACGCGTTCAGCAGCATCTCCTCAATCGCGTCCTTAGGGGAGTTGGATTCCCCAAGTTGTTCAGTTTTAGATTTATTCGAAACCTTAGACTCTTCGAACCCCGTTTTAGGTTGTTCCACATCGGATGAAGATTTCCTTTGCCGTACGGGTTTACGTGCCGCAGCACTCTTTGACATCGCTTCCGATGCAGTCATCGCTGATGACGACAATCTTCGAGGATCCGCCTTGCGTATGATAACTGGAATATTATTTGCTGAGGAAATTCTTGGCAACGGCGCATCTATTTTAAACGAAATAGCTGCTGAAGGTTCTGCTGACGTTTTTGTGGTTGATATACGTGGACTCGCCGATTTACACGACGTCTTTGATGCCGTCTCTGTACCTAAAGCTGTTGTTAAAATCACAACTTCTTTGGATGAAAGTGTGTGTGAAAGATCAGCATTTGGCGATATAGGTGAAGGCATCACATCATCAGTAATTCGATATGTTTTTCTTTCTGATTCCGTAGATGTGACTTGTTTCAGAGGAATTTTGCGTGAAGGTTCTTTTCTTGACGTTATAGAAGTAAATTCGTTTCCATTGAATAAACTCTCGGGTACACTTGCTGCTTCTAGCAAATGGGTACCAACAGCATCTTTTGATGAATATAAAGGTAGAGTTTCTGCCACTGACGTACTAGGTGAATTCGTTGAAACTTCGTTTAAGGAACCTTTACGTAAAGAGCCTTTCCCTGAAGTAGACAAAATGTCATCGGACGTTTCTTTGGGGGAAATTTTGCCACGGTTTTCATTCTCTGTCATTGTGGCTAAAACTCCATTTTCGAACAAAGTTGGAGATTCTAAACCTAAGTTTGTAGATGAAACAAAAATCTCTTTGGATGAAATGTGCTGGGAGGTCTCTGTCTCTAACGTTGTAGGTGGTTTGAGCACCATATTAAACGAAATATTGTAAGACAAATCTCTCGGAGGCGAAGCCGAAACAGATGGTTGATAATCGTGGACATTAACCGAAATGTCTGATGGATTATCACCTACCATACCAAGTGTTGTTTTTGGCTTCGGCGAATCACTAGGGGGAAGAACTGATGTCAATGGTGATTTTTGAGAGTCTAGAGCCTGACGGGATGCACATTTTGTACGTTGCATGTCTTCGTTTACTGACGTTCGTGATGACATCAATATGATGGATGTATTGCGCGCAGATGGTGCAGAACACGGTGACCTGAGAAATGATTGAGTTCGCATCTCAGTTATGGAAGGTAATGGAGATTGCGGCGAATGTTGTTGAGCTGGCATAGGAGGCAATAACGTTTTCATTGAGGACGAACACGTAATGGATACTCTCTCTACTACATCGTTATTAAGCCCATCGGCAGGTAGTGACGACAAAGACTGTACTCGCACCTGTTCAACATTCATCGGAGAAACTGACGTCTTCAAAGACGCCTTAGATGCATCTGCTGGCGAGGATTGCAGATTTGAGCATACTGTAGATACTTTAGAATGTGTAGTGGTAGCTTGACCATCGGATAAGAATGTTTCATGCGTTTTGGGTGGCGGCAGAGTCTTGGATAAGCTACATGTAATTTGCGCGTGTAACGGCAATTCTGCAGATAACAAAGTCGATGTCTTGTGTGTGGACGAAAAGTGGTTCAGAGACTTAGTAATTGTGGATAATAATACAGGAATTGAACTATCCTTGGGCACTCTATGCGCAAGGGGTATTGTCTCCGGAGGTATTTGAGGACGTGAAGTGTTTTGCATCGTGTCAGATGATTTTTGCGAAAATGCGAAGGAATGTAACGAAGGTTTCTTGTGTGAGTGCGTGGACGCATCTGAAGCCACCAGAGGTGACGGAGATGTCTTCAGAAATGATTCCACTGGAAGTGAAGAGATTTGAGAATCATGTGACATTTGCAATGTGTCCGTCATATAATTCGACGAAGTATTAAAAGTATCTTGTGGATTTTGAATGCATGGACTTTTCATTCTCTCTGACGACATCTGAGTTTGTAATGTGGACGGTGAAAAATTATCAGATACTTTTGTTGGCGAACGCATTGCTTTAATGCTTGTCACAGACTTCAACGTAATCTTGGAAGCATTTAAAGATTGCGTTGGCGTCTGCAAAGCCTGAGTTGATTCCGTCGACATCTTTGTAGTTGGGAGTGCATTTGGAGGTAATGGAATCGAAGGCAATTGGAAGCACGTTGACGATCGTTGTTGTGTATTCGATAATATTACTGGCTCTGGAGACACATTGAATTCCACATGATCCAGAGATTGAGAGTCTGGATGTTCTTGATGTACTGAAGTTCTTGCAGTAATCGTTGGTGACACAGTTGTCGTTAAGGAAGAAGCAATTTGTGAAACCGATGACTTGAGGAATTCAGTGGCTAAATCAGTGTCCACAGTGTTAGAAGCCGAGGGAATACGTTGTAAATAATCCTGGACTCTATCAGAATCGTTAATTTCCAATAACGCGTGTTCAGCTAACGATGTTGTTGCATGGTCTGTAGTGTTTACAGTCTCAAACTGCAATTCTAATGCTTCATGTAAGGTTTTAAGTGAAGGTGATGGAGATTCGATTTTCATAGTCCTTGGAATATTTAACCCTGCACTTGAAGACGATGGTGACTCGAATGAGTCGTCTAAACCTGATGTACTCGAACTCAGTGGAATCTCGCGTAACGTCGTCGAGGCGGCATTGAATGGTTCCGAAGAGCGCGTAGAGTCTGTAGCAGCACTTGTTGCTCGCGACGTGGATTTTGACGTTTGTAATCCTATTTCTGACGTTTGAAGTGGGCACATTACAGATCTTGATATTTTGCTTCCGACTGCCTCCGCAGCATTCAATTGTAAGAATACATCGAGGTAAGAAGATGGCGGAGAGTGTGTATCTAATGGAGTATGTAACTCAGATCTCAGTGTCTCCTCTTCCAAAACCGATTTCGGTGCGGCCTGCTCAAAAGGTAAGTCAGGTTTCTGCTCCTGAGTTGCGGAAATCTCTGGAGTCGGTATCGTGGACTCTGTTGAGGAAGTCGTCGACCTGAGAGAAAGCTTGCTAGGATTCAAACAAAACGAAGCCGTCCGTGACGACAGTTTGCTGCGCGGCGATTTTTCGAAGTAAGACGTAAGAGACCCCGGCTTCAAGTCGAAGGAGGACGATGCACGCAGCGGTGACTTCGCAGGTGAGCTGGCACTGTGAGGTGGAGTTGGCGACCGAGACGACAAGTGCGACAACGATTCGAGATTCTTCGATGTAGGCATGGTGTCCGACCTAGGAGGCCATCGCAGAGGGCCTTCCACTTCTTCCTTGTCATCAGCGCTGCCCTTGCTGGGAGATGGTGTAAGGGGCGGGTCTTCTCCAGTGCGAGTCATGGCGATCGCTTCGCTTAGAACATTCTTGTTCTAACTCACCATGAGATTGTATCTAAATAATTGAAACAAGCCCAGGAAACATCCACTGTTTTCAGAGAAAAATCAGGATTGAACGCTGAAGTTTGAAAATGTTGCAGTTAGTGACAACATTTTATAAAATATTTGTCTACGTTTTTAAACTATAAATATTGATTTCTGATAACCTAAGATTATGGCTTATAAATTATACAAAAAATTATCCAGCATTTGTATGTGAATAAGTCGCAGTACATTTCATGATGTATCATATCAATGTACAGTAAAGTTTCAAAAAATAAAATTAAGTACTTTTTAGAAATACATAAAATTTATTACAATATGTATTTAATACTATCAGAATAACTAAACAAACATAGAAGAAAATTTTAAAAAATCTACATTGGCGAGACTTGAATTAGACATAACACTGATTTAGTAATACAATCGAAATTATTGCTCGTATTATTGCTCGTATTATTGACCAGAATGGTATGATGTACTGTAATTTAATAAACTTCTCTTTAGAACATGTACAATACGCGAAGGGTAGATGATGGTTTTTGACAATTTATAAGAAATGTAAGGAACAAACCCTGTAAGTAAACCCTGAGAATTACTACCCAACACTGTATCCAACATTTTTAAAACAAAAAGACCTTAATTTTTATATGACGACATAAGAACGCGATACTGCTATACACATTACCCGTATAATCGTGCAAACTTTGTAAACGATGCATTCTAGATCCTTAAAACCAGGATATTTTGTTCTCCTCCCGGGACACACGTTGTGTGGATATATGTGTGTTTTGTGTGAATATGGTTTTTGGATCCCAGGTGGGGAAATGTGGAGGTCAGGTAAGGACACGTTGGGAAATGAAGTGGACACACTAAGCATTTTTAAGCAGTGCTCTATGAAACACAGAATTCGCCAACAAACTTTTTCTCGTTCAGAACACAGTTCTCGGCCAAAAAAAGCTTTTTGAACAATCTTTTACATTGTTGCATATTTAGTTCTTTTGGGTTCTCTCACACCATAGCGTGGGTGGTGAGAAAAGAGAAAAAACTTAAATATACGTAAGCGTAAATTGGAAGAAAAAGACAAATAATTTTCGATAACATTAAGGGGATTTTTTGTTTATGTGCAATTTAATGTCAACATTTAGCAATATTAATAGCTTTAATACGAAGCATAATATGGTTACTCTCTCACAGTTTCGGACTAAAATATTGTAGGGCACAGTTCAGGAACTGTTCAGAGTTGAGTTCTACCCTGAAGTTATTTTCTCTTTGAAACTTCAAATTTTTAAGTTTTCTCAATGATTCAACTGGTATTAATTAACTAGTGTGACTAGAGTATAATACTCAATTGAAAATTCATGCCATAAATATCGATAAATAAGAAAAGGGGAAAATAAGAAAATACACTGTTATAGGGTTCGCTAAAACTTCAATGAACTACATTATTTCTGAAAGTATGTATTGAAAGTGTGAATTCAATATCGAAATTTTAACGTGCATTAGTTTCTAGTAATTTACTTGCTTGAGGTTCGTTTGTTCCGGAGGATTTTCAGTCTTCAAAATTCCGATAATCAAAATTGCAATTACTGTTGAGAATACTATTTAGTGTATGTTTTGAAATGAAATTAAACTGTCAGACAATCTTGAGACACAGAAAAAGTTTACGTAAGTTTTCATGCGATTTAAAGTCTGATAAAAATTTTGAAAAAGTATAATGAAAGGAGTATTTAATTCCGAAAACATAATTTTCATCTTATATGCACTTTATTGTTTTGATAGTAATATGTCATAAAATTAACATATCGTAGAGTAACTTAATTGACATTTCTAAATTTAATTATAACATAAGTAAAATGATTTGATTCAATTTTTCTTTCAATTTTTGCTTTGATTTTTTTCAGGTCAACAGGTCCCAATGAAAAAAATATTCGTTTCTTTATGCTTTTAATTTTTGGAGAGAGATGGCGATTACTTACCTAATAGTGGTGTTCATATCGCGTTCGGAATAACGATCTCCAAATCATGGCTCCCACTTATGTTGCATGTTATTTCATCTTTGGGCTCCGTCAAGAGCCCTCCTTTTGAAGTAACATTTTTGCTGAAGCAACAAACGATTAATAATGTTATTTTCATGAATATTTTTTCTATTTTCCCATTTTATTTTGCTATGACTGATTTCAATATAAATACGATGCATTACAGAAAAAAATGTTTCTGTTCGCACTTCTACCCCAAAGTAATTCGCAATATATCTTCAATACTTACATGTTGAGTGTATTATGAGCATTTTATCTTCTAAATTCCTGTTAAGTTAGGAACAACATTGGATTACATTAAATTCAGCATACAACTGAAACAGGATACGCTGAATCTTCACAAGATCCCAGTTCAAACACCATCGGTTTTGAGAGTTGCATATTTGGCTAAGGTGAATCTAAATTTAAAGAGGTTGGTTTCACATGCATCATACTCATTACTCTATCCCTTAAATTCCCTCGATTTTTCATTTTCCTGATGAATAACTTAGTCTTGTGAAAATATAGATTAAACTAGCATTCATATTACACAGTTGGCCGAGAGAGGCAAAAACAAAGATTCTATTGTTTTTCAATTGTACAGAATGCAGTGTGTCCAACACAGAATGAAAATTGATTTATCTTCCACCCTGGATTATTTGAATTATTGGGAGGCGACAAAATTGTATGCCTAAATAGTGATGATACCATCAAAATAAGAGAAATCAAGAGTTAATATTTTAACATCTAAATCTTGCCTTTACGTTTCCTGTTCAGTACTATTATGCGTTCGTTTCCTCATGCTATCTTATTTTTACGTTTCCTCCCTATACTATAGCAGAGGAAGGAGAAGTATTGGAACCTCTTCAACAATACGACCTCGACTTTCGGACACAAAATCCATGTTTAAGATTTCTTGAGCAATAACTTCGATTCACATAAGTAAAAGCAAATTGTGACAGTTTCAGTGATGATTAAAACTGAAATTTGGGATATTTATATGGACGTCTGCCTGTATGTATGTATGTATGTATGTATGTATGTATGTACATATGATGTATGTATGTATGCATGTACATATGAGTATTATGTATGGAGGTGTAATGAATAATATTTACATTAGAAGGTTTTGAGCTGAAACTTGGGTAATACGTCAGAAGCAATATCCAGTTGTGTCTTTTTGGAGATCGTACATGAAGCCGCTGTGACATTTTCAAACTTTCTGGAAACTGGTAACAATTGTTTCTTAAGTTACTTTATTTTTGGAATAGAAAAAATATACATTTATAGAAACGGTATAGTTTTGAATTTCATTAAAACCTATGAAATTTTAAAAATTGAAGTTCGTACGTATTTTCGAACCTCTCCCATTTCTGCAGTATTAAAATCATGGACATTTCTCAAATCATTTTGTTCTTCAATTTTAGGTCTTTAAATGTTATAATGCACCTTTAAAAAAAAATGAGTAGTCTCTAGTTGTTGAGTGATACTTAGTGACACTAACGATGCCAATTCGTATTATTCACTCATTATTTGTAGTGCATTTTAACTGTTCGAACCGATTGTAATTGCATATGCATATTTACAGCAATTTGTAAACACAATTGTATTTGTGAGTTAAAGTGTTTCAATTGACTTCAAATGAAGTTTTTCGAAAACTCAAAAGTGCTTCAAATGTCGAATTTCGACGGTTCCAAATTTTTCAAAGAAAATTGCACTTTAGTACGATGTTTTACTGTTTATTACTATTCGAAAAATAATAGTTCCGTTGTAATATTAGGAAACCGAAATATTAAGAAAATTTTTAAAAATATATATAATTTGACCGTCGATAGATGGCAATAGGCAAGGGTATGTGGCAATTTCGAATAGCTAGAAAAGACCAAAGGAAATAGAAAACTAATACGGGAAAGTCTGTACCTTTCTGTTACACCACTAGTTCAGTTTCTTGCACCTACATAACGTGAGCAAGAGATATTTGTTACTCAGGTAGTGAATACAAGGTTGCAATGAACAAAGCTGTTGATGCATTTTACTAAACATTATCAAACTATTTACATTATAAATATATTGCTTTATTGATTTGATCTCGCTAGAAATCCCTTTTACAACAACGAAAGGTTCGTATTTGCTACCTCTAAAATACTCTATGAGCTTTAGATCATTTTATTATTTTAGAATATGCAAATAAAATGTTGGAAACACTGCCTACTGTTTATCATCAAAACAAAAGAATGTATATATTGGCCTACTTTGGCCAACTATACACCAATGTAAAATAATGTTATCTTTACAGTGTTTTCACAAAAGTCTTTTTATTCAACGAGTATTTGGGGAGTCGTCAGACTGAAGGAAACAGGTAAGAATAATGTGACGACTTTTTTCATAAAGGAAGTCACTCACCATAAAAACAGGTTGTCAAATATTATTACTTACTCTCCAACAACATTGTAAAAAGGCGCTTCTCCTTGTTAGAAAAGAATAAAATATATCTTCGTTACGTAAAAAATAAAATATATTTTTAAAGACTCGTGTACTTAATGGATTGTGATGATTGTGTTACATTCGAATTGCGAACATAACCAAAATTATTACTCGTCTATCTATTTTTTCCTACTCGTATTATCATGTACTACATCGAAATGCTAATAATACTTCACTATACTATTTTTTTGTTTTTGTTAACAGATAAAAAATATTTAAATGCTGCTACTCTTAAGAGGAAGTCGGGAAAATGATATCAGCAAAGATGAATTCCCGAGAGAAACATCATATTTTAGAAGAAGTACGCAAAAAAATATTCTTTTTTTCTGAACGACAATTTCAAACTGCATCCAGCCACACACTTGTTCTCTTGGTAAGTGAATATGACATCAGGCGACTTTCAAAAAGTATAAATTATTTTTCACTTAAATGACTTCCTTGTATTTCCTAAAAATATATTTCTGATATTTTTGAAGTGGGTTTTGTATTTTTTAATTCAATTTTTGTTTTTTACTTTTGAGTGGCTTCAGGGAAAAAGAAACTTGCTACCCCTTTGCTGTATCCACTATATACCTTATGCCCATCACTGTATCTACTACAAATAAGGTCACTTACACGTACTTCTCCGTTTGGAAGTCTGGTTTTGACATCTTCAGAATCTTATTATGATAGAGCACAGGGTGAGAAGGTAGTACAATACGAAAAGGGAGGAATTATACTTCGGATCTACTATACTGATCAAGTTCTGGTTTTCAATGTGCGGTTGCAACTTGCAACTAATGCATAAGGTAAATGTTAGAAAATGTTAGAAAAGGGGGAAGCGTAAAAAGTGCGTTTCGACACTTTCAATCGAACCCCGTAATCAGAGGAATACGGCGGAATTACAGTTCTTACCTCCAAGAGGTCCGGTCAAATATACATTTACGCTAATGGATTCCGTTTAAGGGTAGTTATTTTCAAAGATTCGTGATGTGCAGCATTACTCACCGCTTGCAGAATTTAAGCAGACTCGGCCAGCATCTGATGAGACCACTGCGAACCAGCACTCTATTTTGTCCAAATTGATTTTTTTTTGCAAATCGAAAGGCGATGTTGACCAGGCGTCGGAAATGATGGCATTGATTACATATTAATGATAAAGTCACTCTTGAGCCAGGACTTTAAAAATATATTATAAACAACGTTTATATTTACACCATCTTCCTTCAAATTTTAGGCAGTGACCACATTTTATATGTATGTGTATATTTTCTCTTCATTCAATTATCTCACATTATCAGTTATTAACTCGTGGATTAGCATAATCTGTTCATCAATATCACCAAATCTGCCAAAAAAATCGAATAGACATTAATTTTTGAAGCGGTGAATATGTAAAGAAAAAGAATAATTTATTAAGAGTTGCATTTTGTTCCATCTGGTACTTGCTGGAACGTGGTTTATAAAAACCTACTAACAGAATAGGCCGTGGACATAGCCCGTCAAGTCTCGTCAATGTTTTAAAAGTCGATTCAAATTTTGAGGTTATAGATAATAGAGCTAAAATTCACCGCAATGGATAATGTAGCAATTTTTGGAACTCTGAATTGAATTACGCATTAAAACTAATTGCATGATAAATACATTCCTAGAGGGTAACAAAATTAACAGTTTTAAGGGAAAAATATAAACATGCGATCGCAGCACACTTTTCAATTACACCTTGGTTTGACGGCACGCACTTGGTCGCGGAGACGGAACGGGGAAGGACCAACTTCACAAGCGTACCTCACGTCTGGGGAGGCCAACTATCAACAAATAGGTGAGAAACAGTAGGTGCACAATAGGTGCACGGAGAATTCATTTGTGAAAGTTGAAAAACTGCATTTTGGCCCCAGAATCGGGTCCCAAAAATCATAGCGCAACGGGGCAGGGGAAAACGTGGCATCCAGTCCGGGGCGAAGGAAGCCTAAAAGACCTGGGAGAACTACCTGCCTTCACACACAGTTGCTGAGTAGATGAACTTGGTTCAATAAGGTACCGTCGGGCGGTCAGTTTTAGCGTCATCGAAGACCTATCGCCTCGCAATATCCTCGCATCCGGAAGCGGATGAGATAGCTCAAGGTAACATTTGCCACTGTAGTGTTCCTGACCAGAAGGTCCTAAGGTTCGAGTTCCGGCGGTGAGTGAATTTCGACTCTCTCTATATAGAATTCAGTCGTAGTCTCGAGGAGTATTCTAGCGGCCGAAAGTTCTGATCGGTTGTTTTCCAAGGTTTCTCCTATCGATGCCAGATTAATACCGATGCACTACTTCAGCATACGAGCCACGGGCCGCAAATAATTTCTTCCTCATTCTTGCTCCCATATTAAATCCCCCTTGGTGCAAAACATAGTGTTTACCGGGTACCTGTGACTTGTTACCCGTGGTTGCAGAAGCAGTTGCGGAAGCAACCGCAACGCAAGTTGAAAGGTACTGTCAGTAGGTGTGATGCGTGTGTGTGGCGCAGTGAGGAGACTGTGACACCTGACGCAGAGCCGGGCCAGAGCGCGAGCTGCTCAACCACTACGCCCACCTGGTGCGCAATAGCATGGCGCGCCCCGCGCCCCGCCCTTCGCGCACCGCCCGCTCCTCTTCGCCGCTCTGGCAGCGCCGCCGAAAGCACGAGTGAGACTTCACCTCACCTCACTTCATCTCATCTCACCTCACATCACCTCATTGTACTACACTTCACCCTCCACCCCATAATCCAATCAACTGCATTCCACCCCCAGACTCGCACCCCCCACTCCAACCATACCCACCCATTTAACCCTTCTCCCATCTACCCCAACCATCCCCACCCACACCACCCTAACCATGCCCATCCACCGCACCCCTTCCTCCCCCGTCTTACTTGCCCTCACCCCACGTCCCCCTACCTCATCCCACTTCAACCCACCTTACAAACTGATTACATGAGAACATAATTTATGATTCAGAATTGATATTAATTCACTCTCTCTTTCCTTTCGAATTCTTTTCCTTCTCTTCCTTACTCATTTAATTTCTTCTGTCGTTTTTCTACTTCCTTTCTCTTTCCGCTTCTTTTTCCTGTCTACCTTCTTCTTAACAAACGTCTCTTCTTCCCTTTCCCATTAATCCTCCCTCTATCTTCTTTTTTGTTATCCATTCGAGAATGACATGATTTAAACCCTTTTTAGATGTATAATTTATTAAAGTGACCAATTACTTTAGGTCATTATTAGGTCATTTGCTGCCTTATAAAATGAATCTTTTAAATTAATTCCCGAATGTCCTGATCGGGGCTCGTGGCCTCAGAAAAGTGCTTATCACTGTTAAAAAGACTACATATATAAAAATATTAAACGTATAAATAGTATAAATGTAATGTTTTTGGCGATGTTGAGATCAATAACAGTTGTTGCTGACTGTCCAAACACTGGTGTGCAGACACTAGTTCGGAAACAGTCAGACTGTAAGTTCCATTCCGTCCCAGGGCGGGGCCCTTGTTCAGTTCGCAGGAGAGCGTGCGGCCGCCTCTGCGCTCGCAAGAGTCGCTGCGCAAGATGGCGAAGGCCCAGGACGCAGCGTCGGTGCCCGCGCGCAGCGCCCTCAGCCTGCGCTCCGCCTTCAAGTGGGAGAGCCCCAAGAGCCGCTCGCGTACGCCCCCGCCCCGCCCCACCCCACCACACCCCGCTGCGCCCTCCCTCCTGCTTCTTCACCTGCACTAGCTGTTACTTGCTCGTCTTCTTCACCTGTTGCTGCTGCTGCTGTTACTTCTTCTTCACCAGATGCTGCTGCTGTTATTTCTTCTACTTCTGCAGTTTCTTCTTCTTAAACTGCTTCTTCTGCTTTTTCTTGATCTGTTGCTGCTGCTTCATTAAAACTGGTTCTTATTCCTCAACTAGAGCTGATTTTTTTTCATCTGCTGATTGCTTTTCCTTATTCATTAGATGATGCTTATTAACGTGTTCCTTCTATTTCATTTTCAGCGTCTGCTTCTTCTTCGTTCTTGTCAACCGCTGCTTCTCTTCTTTTGCAGCTACTTCTTTTTCTTCTTTGGCTTCTTCTTCTTCTTTGGCTTCTTCTTCTTCTTTGGCTTCTTCTTTACTTACCACACACTTTTTACACTTAAACGTATACAAATACACTCTCAGATGTGTCGGGAGCCCAGTCGCAAGCTTACAGCTTGTCCCAGCTGGTGGGAAATACTGGTACGGTTGATTGATTATTTTATATTTCCAGGCGTTGCAACAGCAATAGTCATTAGTTCAGTAAGTGTAGTGCATGCTTTTTATCACGAGAACTGGCATTGATCTTCCTTTGCTGGATAGTGGGATGCGGTGCCGAACTAGAAACCGCCTTGCGTAGTTTTCTCCCTCCCAACCAGGTATTTTTGTCCATAAGAGAATTGCTCGAGCTGGGACGAGCGGTAAACCCAATACTGATCATCCTACACGTGTAGTAGTCTAGTTCACGCAAGTGTACGTAGGGGTGAGGATAGAACAAACAAAAACAAGAGAAGGATAGATTGCGTGCTTTCCGTTGTTTGTCCAGCATTTGCTTGGTGATCGGAGAAATAGCGGAAAACTATCGATCATATTTACCAGTCCGCTAGATTTCTCCTGGAGGCAGCAGCTGAACTCGACGTAGCTATTTTTCTAGTGTCGAACATCCCGTCAGTGAGGACTTCCCCGCCAGATACACTACAATATCAGTTGACGCCCTGAGTGGAGTCAGTCAGACGTGAGTCAGCCCTAAGCCACCAAAGCCGATACCTGGTTGAAAAAGAAACAGCAAGTCGAAGTTTAGGTCGACACCGTATCTCAGCATCCAGCGGGGGTATATCATCGCCAACTCCCAGGATAAAAAATGTACTGCTCGTGCAAGAATAATAACTATAGTAATTGACTCGCCCGGAAATATGAAATAATCATTCAATCAAACTTTTCAACTCATTTTTTTCTGTCGCAATGTGTAATTCTACTGAACGTAGTGGCAGAGAATGCTTAGTCGTCGGTGACGTTTTCATTAAAAAATAATAATAAAAAATATTTATTTATATCAATTATTAATTTATTTTTATTTATTTATTTATTTTCATTACTTATTTATTTATTTTGAGCGTTAACAATAATATTTCTTAGACGTTGCTTCATGCATGCAACATAAAATATAATTTATATTATTCTTTTAGCTCTTTACGATACCAGACAATAACATGACAGGAATAATGCCTGTTTTGCTGGATTTATAAGATGACACATGTACAAATCCCAGTACTTGTGCTTCTGTTGATTAGGAAATTATACATCAAAAATGCTTTAGACAAAAACAGTATTTTCTCTATATTGTTATAAAAATGTCAGCAGGCGCATATGCATAAACAAAACACACGTTATGTTGACACCACCATCATAAATGACTTTGGAAGATTGCTTAATAGCTCCTGGAATCCCGGTTTGGATGCTTTGGAACTGGAACACGAATAACATCACTGGCTTCAATCTACAAAATGAGATGTTTCTGGATTATATTTTTGTGTGTTTGATTCTTGTGGGTACCCTCACATACAAGGTACTTAGAAAGGAACCACAGGTAATTAGAAGGTAAATTATACAAACGCATGCAAAATTAAATGGAAAATCAGTGTTTTGTTAAATAATTTAAAATCACATGGGTGGAAGTGTTTCTTTGGATTCAAAAGGTTAAAGGATTGAAAAGGATTTGAAATGTTTGCAATATTGGAATTTTTATCTGAGTATTGGGCTTATATGATGCTCAGTTTAGAGCCTGCCTCCAGTGTAAAGTTATTTCACCTTGCAAACTGTGATTTATCAGAACAAAGTATGGTATGTTTGCACGGGAAGAACAACTCTTTTTAATTCAATTCGAAATAATTATGGTTATTAATATAGTTTAAGAAAGCAAATGCAAACAATATGTTTGTAGATCGCCGTCATCGTCACGTGAGATTTGCTTCGAACGAGAAATCCTACAGAAAATCCTCCTCCCAGGAATGCCTCGAATCCGCGCTGTGGCCTGTGGCTTTGCCGCACTCGTATGGCAGCAACGCCGCCCGCAGTGCCAAGCACCAAGATGTGGAGAGGGACACCCACACTCCGGAGGTCAGCATTGCGCCCACAGTTTAATGTGCCACCACACATACTACAATGTTTTTTACAGTGGAAAACATGGCGGCCTCTAGTACTGCAACCGACCATTTGAAGTGCTAAAATCACAGGATAAGTCCCTCTATACAGTAATATTCTATCTCGTAGGTAAAGACTCGTGTCGTTATCGATGTGAAATATATCACTAACCGCGGGAAACTAATTGCAGATCACCACCATTCGACCTCATGTTAATTCGATGTATCCGTCACGTTTATTTTGTGCGATTTAAACGGAGACATACATAAGCATGATTGTGTATTTTTGTTTTGCCATGAATTCTCTGCTGCGTTGTACTTTGACGTGGAATTTATGCCATTTTGAAAGAAGTATTGGTGAGAAGTATTATGAAGACGGCTCCAAATTGGGATGAAATTGCATAAACTGTTCTAGAAATCACAGAAAAAGATTTCTCCGTGAGAGCCCTCAAAAAAACATATTCAGCGACTCCCCACGAATATGAAAGAAGCAATATAAGAAACTGAGTGGTTGTAGTATATACTTCGTAATAATATTTTTGTTCATTTGCGATCGACCAGTGCTATTGTGTGTAATCAAGCGTTAAAATCTTGCTTTCTGTTTGATTGTTTGATGGGTCAGCCCGTGTTAGCAGTGGACTGTAGATGGAACACCTGTTGTTGCACTGCCTCATCACCTGCCTTTGATAACTCTCTCTTCCTCCCGAATCATCAGGTGCTTTTTCGAATATGCATTAAACCTCTTTCCTGAAATTGGGTAATCACATGAAGAGTTGCAATTAATCGCGAAATCAAAAAGTGCTTGATGAATTGAAGACATTTAATTAAACACTAATTAGGAATTACAGACAAATGTCAATGAATACTCTCTCACAAAAGAGAAGAACGTAGTAAATATACTGTAGATAAGTTAACATTAATTGGGATATGGCAATTAAAGAGATTAATGAATTGTTCTCTTATGATACAAATAATGATAGTGATTACACTGTGAGCAACTTCCATTTGTTGTGGATTGGATGAAAGATATCGTTTGAAGACATTTGATAATCTGTTATGAGTGATAAATAAAATTAAGTTGCATTAGCATGTTACGGGAGGTGTGATGAAGCATGGTTACGTCAGAGGATCTTGAGCAAGTTGCATGGATTGCATAGTGCGGGGTGTTGATACCAGATGTCGTTGACGGTGCTAATATTTCACCAGCGGTCGCGTTACCCTCGCGCATGGGCGCAAGGAAAAGCCCTGGCAAGAGAAGTGCGACAATTGAAGCTGGCCGTTGTAGCGTGAATAAAATGGCATTGTCCGTAATTGCTACACATTACTGCCAGCATACTCACATACACTAACAGACGTACGAACTGCATATTACACAGTAAATGTGTTATTTGGGCACAGACGATATTACAATAATAATGAACCCGGACAACTGATACTCACATGAGGAATGTAGGCACGTACATATTAGATACATTCCAAAAGATAAATGAAGTGTTTAAGTTGTTGCAATTAATTGAAACCTTTGAAATAATAATGCATCAGTTTGAAATAATGTACATGTAATGTTATACATGAAAATATTAATACATACGCGTATGTGAATATATATGCGAATATATATTATGAAATAATGTACATGTACAGTTGTTCAGAATTTAGCACGTGGTGATGGTTACTTCACGCAACATTAAAATAAGTTTGTGAATACTCACACACGGCACATGTGATGTGAGTCATATAGATACGAAAACACTGTGTAACAGTATAAAAATTGAAGTGCACAAGTAATTGACTGAAGTGGTTACCGTTAAGTGGTGTAACTTCATAGAGCCATCAAGAGAGTGCAGTCTGAAAGGCACGAGGCTCAACTTGCTCGATATAGTTCGGTGCGAGGTCCATCCCGCAACTGACTGCCGTGAAGCGGCGAGGGCGTCGTTTCTTGGCGCCACAACTGTCGTAGGAATGGTCGTATACAATTTTTCAAAAAAAATGAGTACTTTTTGCGAAATTTTGCATGAAAGTACGGGCGAGAAAGCACTTGCTATTTTCGCCCCACTAGCTTCCTGTGTATTCTTTTAGTAATTAGCATTCGACTTTTTTATCAATGTGCCGTTACCAACAGTGTTTGTGTTATTATTGTTAATATTATTACTCATTAAAGTCGTTGAATTGATATTACTAATTGATTGCATATATCTACGAATTGATACAAATTTTATGATAATTTTTTCACAGTCCGAGACGCAGGAGAGAGCGAAGACAAAATCGAAGTCTGAAGCGTCAGCAAATATTGAAGTAAAGACATCGAAGGCAGAAATTTCAATGGAGAAAATCGAAGAACGATCTGACAAAAAAGAAAAAGAAGAAAGAAAACGTAGACTAAAAATGCGAATGAGATCAAGGTACAAGAGGCGAATCAACGACGAAGAAAGCAGCAACGAAAAGATGGAAGCGAAGCCTCGAGTGGCCGTGAAGTTGTACGACGGGCGAGATTCGTGGCCTCTGGAAATATCCAAATGGCACTTGTCCGACCACGGCCAACTTTTGCTCAGCTGCTTGCTGCCAACGCAGACTAAACGCCCGGAAGCTGAGAGACCCCGTGAGGTAGATTTTTTAAGTCGTATATCAATGGAGGTTATGCGGTGGACCCCAGCATATTTTGAACGATGAATTTTGTTTACGAAAAACGTACTTCTTTGCATAGGACATCTATTATTACAACTTCAAAAATTTTTTATTATGTCATATCGAATGCTGCATTCATTAACGACTAAAATATGATAGAGTAAAAAATATTACAGACACATTGGATTGCAATACATGGTTCAGTTTAACTATTTCATTTTATAAAACACATTTAGTACTTTACAGTTTCTTGCAAAACCTTTCATATTGCCATATCATCTCATCTTTCGTCTTTCAATTATTTTGACAGAACAATTCAAACGCGCTTCGCCGTACGCAATAACGTTTTGAAAACTCCAACGTTATCTTACAGCCTGCTATTAAATACAAAAGTAAGGTGCACATTGTACTTTAATGTTTGTTAAAAGTAAAGTAATGTTTGTTTAAAGTAAGGTACAAATTGTTACTTTCTGAATGTTGAATTGAGAAACAATTAATCGAAACGCATATTGCCCATGGGTGCGGAAAATTGAGTTTGATATGAAATCGTGTAGTTTTAAATATGTTCTACACGTTTTTGCTTTCAAAACGCACTTAACTAAATGTGTTAAAATGCGTTTTAAAGAAACCTGAAAGCAGCAACGAGCAAAACGTATTAAAAACTACGATATTTCATATCAAACTCAATTTTTCCAACCATTGGACAATATGCGTTTGATTAGTTGCTTTTCAATTAATTCTTCAAAAAGGGATGTGACCATCTGTACTTCGGCGAAAATGACTTCAAATGTATCAAATATACGTCCCTACCTCATTTCAAAAACTGAAATAGTATTTTTTTCGTTAGAAAGTAGTAATATCGCCGATAAAAAACAAGTAAACGAGTCTCTTAGTATATCTCAACGCCATCTTAACTGTATCTCACCTTTTCGATTGTTAAGGACGGCGGACAGTTAATCCAGAACTGTCGCCGACCATTAATAGTGGTTGTATTGTATATATTTATAGTAGTCTGATTACGTTTAGTCGTTATAACAATTTATATCACGAAAATATTTTAACAACAAGTTTCAAAAAATATATGAAATATATGTAAGAAATATTTTCTAAATACATGTAGCATAATTTTTTAAATAAATATTTTTACTTCAATTATATTGCGATTTATTCTGGGGTCCGTCGTTGACCGCCGCCGGTGTGCTCTGGGTTCGACATTGTTTGATTGACGAATGTGTTATGATTTACCTAAGCACAAATGTCCTCTCTTTCCAAGATTAAACTTCCAATTCTGTCTTTTCGGCAAGTGTAGGATTCATCACATAAAACCAAGTACATTTCTCTCTGGATACTTGAAATTATGTCTCTAACTAAACTCTATATAATTTTAATCAACTGAGACGGAATAGCTGAACAGCTACATCACTTTCTTAAACATATAGGGGAGACGGGAGTTTGTTGGCATAAGCGGCTGTTTGGCAGTTAAGTGTCTTTATCGATCTCGTAGGTTCCATAAACCCTAGCTTTGTGTTACTTGTCCTTCACAACCTAAGAAGCGACGACCACAGAAGCCAGTATAATGGTAGAACCGTGATCACAAATGTGAGAGCTGGGAGAGTAATATTTTTGTTGTTAATGATTTTCTTCTCTAATAGGGCGAAACTACGATTTTGCTTCTCCCTTGTTTTCAGCTGAAACCTTGAACCATGTTCTTCATTTTTTATGGATAAGTTTTCTCTTTTGAGTTCCCCTGTAACCTCTAAGGACATCTTTAATCAAATACCGTTTGGAGCTGGAAGAAACATTTAATAGAACGTTTGCAAATGATTTATTTCTTTGCAACAGTAAACTTCTTTGTTACGGGTCAGAAACTATTATGTAGCTGAATCATAACAACTATTATGCAACGATCTGCACCCATCTACTAAGAGAATTAATTATATAATGGGAGTAGAGAAAGAAGGTTTCGAAACTTTAGAAACACAGTTACAAGCATTACATGAGAAAACATTGCGAAAATGTTTATTAATCCCTTCCCTAATTGCCTGTTATAATGTATTCAATCAGAGACATTGAGTATAATACTCTTAAATAACAATATTTATTGTATATCACTGTAATACCCATTTTTGTTGCATTCATTTTTCAGCCATCTGAAACCGTTATACCTAAGAAAATCCAGAGTGATTGTCATCGCAAAGAAAATAGAAAGCATGGAGATCAAGATATAGTAACACTCTTCGAGCGATCTGCAATCAGCCGGTCTGTTTTCCAAACGCAACCGTACTTTAGACCCAGGCACACAAACTCTGAGACTCACATATGGTCTCCAATGCCAACACCCACGTTCACACCAACACCAGCCCGGACTCCCTTATTTTCGCCACCAATAACGCCCACAACTCCAGAAACATTTAGTACACCCCCTGCATCACCAAAATATTTGAATATATGTCTGATGCCAACGAAAGCAGAAATACTTCCGACGATTGAACTGCAATCGTTTTCGCCAAGAACCGCTTTACAGAAGGAAAGGTTTACCCAGACGTCTCCACTAACAAGTACGCTACAGATGGCTTCTTGTGTATCAGGATGTGCTAATGCAACAAAAACGCGCGAATTATTTCCGTCAATGGCGCCAGCAACTATTACCCAATCGACGTCATCCGGAGAGTGGGCGATTACGTCCCCTGATATAGACTCGACCACCACCCCGAATTCGCTTCATTCAAGGTCATCGACACAGACAAGGATGGAAATAGATATGCCATTCACGATGATACCAGATGTATCATCCACATCTCAAAGAATGCCAATGATGAGTGTGACGATGACGCCGATTGTAAAGCGGACACCTGATACGACTTCCGGGAGATCGACGTCGGCGACAAATATGATATCATCACCGTTGCTGAAAAAGACAAATCCAATGGCAGATAACGTGTCGAATATAAAGCCAAACCAACTCATAGACACTCTACCATCCTTTACTCACAGGTGTACAAAGCCGATGCACGGACCGAAGATGATCACCACAATGTCATCTGCAGTGCAATGCGTGTCATCGCCAGCCCCTACACAGAACAATGCTTATGTATCCTCGGCGCTAACGATAACGCCCGTGCCACCCCCGGCATCTGTACCTGTGTCAGCGACATGGGCACCGTCATCGGTAACGCCCTCGGATTGTAACCCGTCTTTTGCGATAGCTTCAACCGATACACAAACGCCGATTTTCCAAGCGATGCAGATACCGCTCACGGCGCCAATGGAGTTCCCTGCAGACCCATCATGCATGTCGTCGCTCACATGTGGACCGCACTGTTTGAACAAAGGTAGAGTGACATTTCTCCCCTCAATTCGCATTCAATTATGACTTAAAGTCAAAACGTAACGATTAATATCATGATGTCACATGTATAGATGTAATGTGTACGTATCGCGCAACATACGTTTTTGTAAATATTGAATGTTGGGCCGTTTAACATGGCGTTTACGCATTAAAAACATGTTTGTCGATTTCCGTTGAATCGGAGAATACGGCGGGATAGAGTGACAGGGCAGCGACAGGGCAGCGACAGGGCAGCGACAGGGCAGCGGACAGGGCAGCGGACAGGGCAGCGGACAGGGCAGCGGACAGGGCAGCGGACAGGGCAGCGGACAGGGCAGCGGACAGGGCAGCGGACAGGGCAGCGGACAGGGCAGCGGACAGGGCAGCGGCATAGGGAAGCGTCAGAAGTGGGCGAAGCTGCTTAATTGATAATAGTATTAAACAACAAACAATTAGGGATCGAAAAAGTTCAGGAAATGTAAAAGAAAGTGTTTTTTTCATCCGCGTGGGAGGGAATTAGTACTTACATTAGCTGTTTTTATTGAAATGTACTTTGAGATGGTGTATCGCAAAGACGTCATTGCCAATATTAGAACTGAGTACTGCAAAGTGAACAAAACACAAGGGTAAAAATATTCAATATGAATGCCTCCCCGTTTATGGAGAATGAATTCAAGAGTATATACTCGTAAGTTTGCATTAATCCACACCAATTTTTTCTAATATAAGAGAAAATATTCACTTTACGTTTTACAGGAAAGAGAAACAAACCATCGTGTTAATAGTAAAATACTTACATTAGCGAGTATAATTTATTAATTTTACGCCCCAAAACAATTAAAAACTGTGTACGACGTACTACGGTGAGAAGTGTATTCGGTGCATGATTTCTTAATTCTAGCGTCCCTACCCTAAACTATATAATTTGAATTCTGAATACAGAAATAAATGAAGGGTTTGTCAAGAATTGTTGGCAAAATATTCGCTGCAATATATTAAAATATATTTTCAAAGCAAATTAGCTATAGATTTTGTTTTTATCCATCATCATGTCCTTCGTGAAGGAATATTCTTCTGCCCCGACAACATGGAGAACGATAATACACAGATGACGAAGTTACATTTGTTACAGAATCAAAACAACTGGCCATATATTATTCGCTAACACGATCAGGGGAACGGCACAAAAATCCTAATCAAGATGGGGGTCAGTGACGAAGACGTTAGTGCACAATACTTGTTACAGTTTGTTTAGAATTATACAGTCCAAATGATAAATAATATATTAAATAGCATTGTTAAAATTAATATTAATATCCTTTTTGATGCTTCGTACAGTCTCTAATGGTATAGAATAAGTTATGCAGCAGAAACAATTTTACTTCAGACGTAAACTTTTTTTCTCAATTTGAATCGTTTAATGTCATCGGTCACAGCGTTATAGTCAAAGATTTTATTTTACTTTTAGAAAAGAATCTACTCATACGTATATTATACGAATTTTTTCCACTGTATCCTAAACCTTTTGTTTCAATTTCATATCGAGTAGTGGTTTTGATTTTTTATTGTTTGATCAATTGTCTTCTTTAGTGTGATCTGTATAGTCACATTGATTGTAATATCTAAACTGAACGAGTACGAGAGTAAAAGTTTGAAAAGTAAAAAATGTCATTGTTGCTAAGGCAACGAATAATGTCATAATTAAAATATAATCAGCGTTGCAAAGCACATTATTGACTTCTATATATTATGCCTCAAAAAGGTCAATTTTACTTGTAAATAATAATTATTTTTATATATTTGTAGTACATTACTATTTTTCATAATCGATACAAATAATACGGTTACGTTAGCTGGTGTCGTTGGACAGATATCTGGGGGAAGTTCATCCAAGTGGGATCGAAGACTCAGAGGTTTGAAACCCGTGATGGGCTTTATGGCGAACACTCGTTGTCCCTCATTTCTTGACTATCCCCCTTCACATAATACCTTGCCTTGACTGGTATATACGAGATCTGTATGGAGTCTGCGTCATAAATTGTGGAACTGGCTTCCAATGAATTAAATGCCCAGACAATGAATTAAACGCGTCGAGATTAGCTCATGTGTTTGCCAATGACGTATATGACATGGTATACGACTTTGGCCCGGCATTTTCTTCCCGGAACACGTGAGATTCCTTTACTGGTTATTGTGCACAGAGGAGCTGGCGTTTTTGCGGGAGTTCCTGGTAGACCCCGTAGGCGCCAGCAGAATGGCAGTCGGGAAAATTAAGCAAAACTGAAAAGATAGACCCGAGTCAAAAAGCAGGGGGACTAATTAGTACGAGAAAGTGTGTGCCACTTCTGTAGAGCTACTCATTTATGTGTCAGCTATACTGACTTTTCTAAATCTTTCTTTGTCGAAATGTGACTTTCTTTGTCGAAATCCAATGAACTTTATTTCAAAGGTATTTAAGGCTACGTCGTTGTTTGAAAAAACTATTATAAATATGATTTATTCCAAAAAATTACTGGACAATAGGATTTATTTATAATATTGAATAAAGAAATCATTTATAATTATCATATTGAATTATAAAAAATAATCTTTAAAATTTTGAAGAATAGAGAGTCAATAAAATATTTACGAACAATAGGAAATTGTCTCTCCCTAGAAGCAGATACTGCCGGTGCTCTTACTGCAGCAGGCGCTTCTGTAGCTGCGTACGACACGAATAGCCACTTGGTTGGAAACCATCCGTACAAACATCCACCAGTAGAAGCAGTCAGAAATGTATCTGAAATGCACCACGCTACCTTGCCTCAGAAGAACACTCCAAATAATATGTCACGATTGGATATCGCCCAACAAATTTTGAAGCGTCTGACTGTCGATATTCAAGCACAACATGCTCGTATATGTGACAACACGTACAAAAGCTGTCATTTATCTGAGAATTCACAGCAACCCATCGACGCCGTATCGCATGTCCCGGAAGAGCTAGAAGAAACCAACACACAGCTCGGCTCAGTGTCTCTTATAATACAGAAGAATCAAGGAATCGTTAATCCATTAGCAGCAAGTTCAAGCACACAAGAATCTCCAGAAATAAGCGTAGAAAGCAGTCAACCCGCGTCGACTGTTACCTGGAAATTCTGGCACCCGCAAAGTTCTTCGTGGGTCTCTTTGTCGCTTCCAGAAAAAAATGCGCATGAAATGTTGCAATCTGCAGAACCAGTTAAAAGGAACTTTGAGAATCTCTTGCAGTCCGCATTAAACGTTCGGAACCCATCCATAAACGCTGATCCGAAACTTACAGAAAAAGGGGTTTTCCCTAATTCCATGAGTTTAGCGCCAGAAATTCCGAATGAACAGGAACAAAACATTAACGAACAACTTAGAAATGAACCAGCTGATGTTGAATTGCGTTTTGAAGACCCCCAAGATAGAGTAACGACTTTCCTGAACAAGGGAAATGATACGACTCTAAGTTCCGAAGAAATACCAGCAACAAACGTTCAATACCCTGAACGTACTAATGTTCCACAAATTCAGTCTTCATCAGAAGGAAAACCACCTCCACAGTCTCCAGTAGACGAATCCCAGACATGTTCTGCAATTCCTGTCGAGAAACCTTCAAACGATCACAGAGATCCAAATATTAAAACAGGAGGAACGTCTCCGGAGGACAACGCTCTTCTAAATATGCACTTGACAAGTTCTGTTGTATGGCGTCTTTGGGAACCTAACAGTGGTTCTTGGGTTTCTCTCAATATTTCTAAAGGGAATCCAGAGCAAGTGATTGAGCAAGTAAACATTCAAGACGCTAATCTAGAGACAGAAACAGGAAAATCAACTGAAGGTCCAAAAGAAAATAGCACCCCAAATTCAAGTATTAACGAAAATACTGTCATACCAAAGGGTGAAAATATCTCGTCAACGACTCAGACACAGAAACTGGAAGCATCGTTGATGATCTTGAATCATTTTTCAAAAACTGAGACACAAACAGCACAACTAGATAATGGAATCGACTCTGAGAGTAAAGAGTTGTACTTAAGTAATTTTGTTATAAAGCCACTGACACCTAATCTGCAGTCAGGACAACAATCACCCGTCCTCACAAATGATATCTGGTCGGATAGTCCTACATCTCATCTAGAATCAACTGACGCGGAGACGTGGGGTGTATGGCCGACTTCATCCCTCGAATCGTTAAGTGTCAGAAAAACGCGAAGCATAAAACGCTCTTCTAGCCATCGCCGACGCCAAAAGTCATCGAACGCTGACACTCCAAGGAAAAACATTGCTGGCACAACAAGGCTACGCGGTTCTCAAAGCAACACAAGGGCGGACGCAACTGACGAACGAAATCTGCTGCGATATCCAAGTGGACCCAAAACGTCCCCAAGATCTGAATTAGCCATCAAGCGATGGTTGCAGAGAAGACAGGTGCCAAGTAGTGGCACCAAAACTTTCCTGAGATCTGAATTAGCCATCAAGCGATGCTTGCAGAGAAGGCAGGTGCCAAGTATGAACGCACGAAGCAACCACAGGCTTAAATTTGAACGCTGGAGACGTCAGCGTTCTCTTGTTAACACTGATTACCATCGGCAATATCATCAGATGCGGCGATCTAGTGTGTCCCCCCATGAAAACTTCACGGCCCGGTCTGCTGAAGAAGCGAATTTGAACAGTGTGGAAACCCCATCCCTGCTACTGCTCTGCCTCACCGCCGACAGTTCTTTACTGCCCAGAGCACGATATCAACGCTCAAATAAGAAACAGTATTGCATCATTCAAAATACAACTACAAAGAAGTTTGGCAACCCTGAACAGGTACCTTGGAAGCGTGCCTCAAGGCAATGGCGCAAGAATTTAGCAACTGACAAGTGAATCTTATTGTTTTCTTCGACTCTTTGCTTTTGTATAACAATTCTATATATGCGATTCAAAGAAATAAATATAATTATTCCATCACTGTTTGTTTGTGATTATAAGTTATTTTTTCAAGGCTTCTGGGCTCTTTATAACGCTAGAAACCAGGTTGAACTTCAATGAAAGTCTTACAGTTTATGTATCTTCTAGAAAATTCGCTATTTATGATAATTAAAACGTGCGGTCAATCAACGGACAAGGCGCCACTACAAGCACTACAAGCAAATAATGCAGAAAATATAATAAAAAATATTTCAAAGTATGTTGCATCCTCTTAACCACTTAGAACCAACTGTGCAATTTTTTCAATGTTTCACTCAATTTTGCACAATCAGGGTGGTTCTTGAAAGAACTGGAAATCTCTTTTGCAAAAGTAACAAAAAACGAACTACGAGTAAAGCATTGTATTTATTGTTAGAAACCAATTTCCAAGAAAATCCAATAACCAAGAAAATCTTCAGTTTTATAAACAGTGACAGACAGAGAAAGCGAGAGACAAAATAGACAACTGAATAGTAATTTGATACGTGTCCCATTGTAGTAGTCTTCTCTCCAAAAATTAAAATTTCGTAACCATCCATGAATGGTGTCTCGAAACATCACGATTCCCTAAACGGCAAAACACGTCCTGACTACTTATGTGTTCACAAAGTTTAACGAACAAAATAGCTCCTGTTGTGACCAAATTATGCATCCCACAGACAGGCATCCATCCATTCATCCATCCATCCATCCACCCATCGATCCATTCAGACAGCAGACATAATTTTGGTGTACAAAACTGCATGAATCTCCTAGCCATATATATCAATTGTAGCCATCTTTGATACCCCGCTAATAGACATTTATTCGGAAGTCACTGTTCAAAAGAACCGTAAACACATATTTTATGACAAAATTTCAGAACGTATAGTTGAGGTGATGGTGTGGTTCGATGAAAAAATCGATGATAAATAACGGTATCGGTTCGGGTATTATTATATAAATGTAAAGGTAACGTGTTTGTGAATGCGGGTGCGCTCGCAACGCCGGGTCTATTGGAAGAATGCGGAGGAAGAAGAGAAGGGAGAGTGGGGGAGGTTCGAGATCTGTGAAGGACGCACATAAAACGTAGGTGTTGGGAGGCGGCTGCTGGTGTTCGGGAGGCTCGTGTTTCTTCTTTAACTCTGTTGGATGGGTTAATTGATTACTTCGTGTTTCCGTCACGACAGAGGTAATTAGTCCCGTAAGTGTAGTGATTGTTTTCTCTCGGGAGATGGCGGCCATCTTTCTCCGCTGGATGTTGAGATCTAACGCCGACATACACGTCTTCTAGCAGGCTTTCCCCAAACAGATATCTCCCACTAGCGGGGCACTGTCCCATCCGGGGCAAGCTCTAAGCTCTCGACTAGTCTCCCTACAAGGATAGTAGTGCAGTTTAGAGTTTAGGAGAACGTATGCGACATTTGTGAACCGCAAGTGCACCACAATTCTGCTGGGCAGCTGGCACGCTAAAGTTTTGTTTACCTAAAATCAGGAATGATAGAAGGGCCACGCACGATACGAAGTTGTCTTAATTTGATCTTAAGTCTGACGATTCATAAAGTAATGTTTTCCCATGTAATGATATTCCCACCGTTCTCCTTTTTCTTTCCCAGAAAAGGTATGTTTCCGTTTGTTGGGTCAATATGTAAGCTTTAGGCAGGGAAAAGGTACCATGTGCATTACGTGATGTCAACAAACGGAATAGTAATAGACAATAACCGATGCTTAAGCGAGTTAGTTCCTCGTTACAAGAATAAACTATATTTTCCATTTCCCGTACGGAAGAACTCCTTTGATATATGTGCGCAACTCAATTGAAAAATAAATTTCCTTAGTCTCGGTTGACTTGTGAACGGACATGTTAGCCATGTGGTGTCCAAAATAATTCAAACGAGTTTTCAAGTGTATGTTAGGAAATTAAGAGACGTTAATGTAAATTGAATTTTTGCCATATTCGTACTCTCCAGTTTCAGAGAGATTTGAAAAAAAAAACGTGTCGTATTAGAGTAAATTATTCAAATGACTTGTATTGAATTGAATTATATTTAAAATAAATCTTATAGTTAAAATATTTCTCATATTTTTGAAAGGTCTCAAATTGAGGCAGTTCTATCGGAGAAAATCGACTTTTGAAAAAATCCTTTGAATAGTTTAGATGCTATTGCTCTTTGCACGGTTAACGGATTGCACTAAACTATTATCAATTTTTTTCAATTCCCAAGCAGAATAGCAATAAGTTTGGTATCACAGCAGGAGAATACCAAAAAAGGGAAAGGAAAAATCATTTAAAACAAAGAAATATATATAAAAGTAAAGGCTAAAGAATAATTAAAATGTGAACCTCGAATTGTGTAACCTCTTCCATTTGATTTCGGTTAAAATGTAACCTGGTAAAAATTGCATGATATGTAAAACATGATTCTTCAAATTTCATCATATGTGTTTGATACCGAACGTAGAAAACGAATCTTTCACTATTTTACCTTACAAAAATTGCAGGCAGAATTGTATTAAATTTATTACTTTGCACACGTTGCAAATTCTCTCGACGGCCTTACACACATAAAAGAATATCCCTACTCCAATTATTAAAAAATACTACGCGTACTTACGTGGCGAATGCTTCTCAGTGGATTAAAATTAGACACATACAATTACCGCCTCCATTCTTGCCCTGAAGTGCCCACACGCTCTCTGTAACGCAGCGCTGTACATATTTGCGAATGTTGCATCCATAGCGGCGCGTAGAGACGCGTCATTAGGGTGCGGCGACTTATTTGGTAACCTGTTCAACAACGTTCCAAACATAGTAGTGGAGGTGGATTAAATCCGGGCTATTCGGGGGCCAAAACTCTTTGGACCAGAACATTTCCGCTTTGTCTGATAGCAAGTTGTAAACTAAATGGCTCGGGTGAGCTGGTGCACCGTCCTGTTGAAGCATTGTCTTTCGCTACATCAGAAACAGTCGACCTTGGATACCCGAAGAATCAAATGATCTCAGTCGCCGAATTCCCTGCGCAAAGGCTTTCTATAATCGCGGCTCTTCGATTGTACTCCGCAACTGTACGTAGAATCTCGGCCATTTTAAGGTTAGGACTGTTTACTAGATACGTCTGGCTTTCATGGACGCCAATCGCGACCTCTAGCGGAGCTACGATATGGCGAGAAATTCAAATTGGAATTTGTCCGGATATAACTGCTGCACCTGTATATATTTTTGAGAAGGCCAAACACTGTAATGAATTTGGTAAACACCCTGAAATAACGTGGATTACAATCAAAATAATAACGTGCACAGCATGAATGAGAATTGTGTAAATATTTTTGTTATTAAATGTGAATGTGAAGTTAGATTCTTTATTATTGAGTTAAATTGTATTTCTTGTTTCGTGTTATTAATTTTATCAGTAGGAAAGTGGCGACGGCGCAGATTAACGCCGCGAAATAAATAAACGGTACAATTGGTTACAGTTCTGAATATATTAGAATCATGTCTTGTTTTTTTTTTGTTTGTTTGTAGATTAAGAAAGATAAATTACCCTCCCATCACTAATGATATAACGATAAATTTCATTTCTCTATCCTATTCAGGAGGGACTTCAGTTCCACGACCCTAATACAAATATTTCAGTGCCAATACCGCTCGTGCCGGAAAGATTAGTATTAAAAAGTAGATAAACATAGGTTTTGGATATCAGAAAAATAAACAATAGGTTTAAAAGTAATTATAATAAAGATGGAAGCACAACGGGACTGTCACAATATTCAGGATTTATCCACATTTTCATTACCACGGTCCGGAAATAAGGGTTTTTGTGTCGAAAATTCGCCGTTTTCTGCACGCACATGATTACAAGATTACAATACTTCATCTTCTTGCAAAGTAAGGTTAAGATAGTAAAAGCGTCACGAGGCAATGCTTGTCACTGGAGGCAGGTTGGGGAACTTAACGCCACGGACCCTGCACTGTGAAGTTCAGTGAGAATGTGCGGGATAAGAAGTGGGTAAGGAGGTGGATTGGGCACGGGACGAAGAGGTAGCAGTGATGCTGGGGAGAGAGGGGCTTCTGTGGTCTTCGTAATGGCCAACACCGTCCTAACCCTACCAATATTAATAATTTTTATAATACATATATTTCATGATTCATTGCAAACCGTTGGATACCTGCAAGAAATTTTACTGTGCTTCAAATCTTACAATGTACATTAATATCTAATAGTTTCATAATTTATTGCACTTGTTACATTGCTATGACAAGTTTCATCTTAATTTATAATTTACAATTTCTTTAAAGAATGATCCTTTTGACATTTTTGCGTTTATTACTACTGCGCTGTGATTTCATAACTGTTGTTTGTTATTCCCGAGCGTTTGTGTCTCGTTTAACTAATTTTTATTTAATGTTAAATTATAATCCATATGACTGTGTATCGTATTTCTGTTAGCTTATTGCTGTGTGGCTTATTAGCTCTTTTATTTAACAAGTTAATTAATGTTCTCTATCGGCCATATATTAATTGCACCATATGTGATTGGCATTAATGTACACTAAGGTAGAGAGGATATATATATATATATATATATATATATATATATATATATATATACATACAGAATACAACTCCTACAGTTGGAAACATTAAGAAAATGGATGTGTCTATTGTAATTGCTTGGTAGAACATCATTTGACATAATAGTGAATATCATTTAATAAACAATAAATAATCATTAAAGTAAAAAATGAATATATATATATATATATATATATATATATATATATATATATATATATATACATATTGTGACGTACCTGATTGTCGGTACTTTCCATTGCAAATATCAAGGTTATAAAGGACGGGTGTCTTACTCGTGAATGGGTCTTCAGAGGGAATTGATAATACATTGGTGAATCAAAGTAATAAATTAGTATAAACACAAATACAATTTATTCATGAATCAACGTCTAATACACCTGATTAAATACATAAGACCTCGATGTCTTGGTACCAAGATTCTATTGACCATATGGTTTTATCATACCTGGGGCCCCACTAAGTAATTCGACTGTCGCAGCTACTCGCCCTCGGCGACGGCGACTGTTGACCTTCACCGCAGCTCGGCGTCCCCAGGCGGTTGGTGACGCAGACACGTGCCTCGCCGGTCTGCAGTGGCGGCAACGAGAATTCCTCGGCCGCAATCCGGGATGTTTCCGCTTTCAGTTCCACACACACACACTCACAGCATCTCCTGGATGTCTATTTCGTTCTATCATATACTTGGATGATGTCGCAGCACTCTTTCTCAGTTCATTTCTGCTCCCCTCTTGCAACCGTCGAGCACGTGGTTACACTCCGTGCCGGCATCCATTACACTACCCACTATTCTATTGTTCTTTCCACTGCATTCCTTATCACGAACGCAATTTAGAGTATCTACGGGCTAATCTCTCTCGACTTCCACGTTATCGGCTTCTAATCAGCGATTCTATAAACCTAACACTGTTTCACGTTCTTCGTCTTTGGTAATGTCCTGCTCTGCTTACAGCTAACCGTCTTTTTCCGGCCACTTCCTTACACTCGCTCTCAGCAACTGTCCTCAACGGCCGTCTCCCGGCTACTGCTTTCAACCGTCGCGCTCGACTCGTAACGGCCGAAATCCCCCCTCTCTCTCGCTAGGCCACGGCGGAGGCACCGTCCACTCTTCCCCCCACCGTTTGTCCTCGCACCTGCCGCTATGCCGCGCAGTTCAAAATGAGTAGTAATTATACTCCTGTACTTCTTATCTTTAATTACGTATGGAAACGCTTCCGCGTTTCAATATATACACACATATATATATATATATATATATATATATATATATATATATATATTCTGTTCCACTTATCTTTCGAATCAGCAACACCGTACCGTTGCAGTGGTCTTTCGACAAGTAACTTTAGTTTACTGAGACTATCGTTGGTTTAGACTTGAGATAAGTGTCATGTTCACTCCGGTAATACTTTGTCCAATCATTGGTTTCTTCGAACGAAACATTTAAACAAAAGCCTTTTGACTTCATGTAATGTACCCCAAAATTAAAATATACGTTTTATATTCAAGTATCTTTACCATCAGGTATATTTACACCAAGAATATCAATTTTGATGAAAATTGTGTTAGGGAGCTAGTTTAGGAGCTAACTTTGTTCACAGAGTGTCAGACGGATTGATAAAAACCTCTTTTCGGTTTTATGGACGTACTATGCTCATGCAGCAAAGAAGGGAACGTATTTATGGGGGCGGTGTATTGTGATCATGAACGAAAGCTAGCACATCCGTGCGAGAACTCTTGTGTGAAGCAAAACCGAATACACTCCTCTTCCCCCACCTCCACATGAAGCGAAACGTCTTTCAATTGAATTCCAGATAAGGCACATTTATCAGTCAGATATACTGCAAGGCACCTCCTTACTGGGTGGGGATAGCGAGAAAAGGCTCTTCCAAAAAAGGTTACAAAATATCTCATTTGTTTGATTACGGTGAGGGAAATTCAATTAGATGTCATCTGCTTAGAAAATGACGGTTTAAGTTCTGAAATCATAACTATCTCAAGTTTCGCACGATCAATATCACGGTACATGCCTTTGAGCTTGCCAAGAATTTCGGAACTTCATTACCTCCTAGCGAAGTAAGCATGAATTTTCAACAAACAACAATGCTTGTAGTACACTTATTCACCTATCTAAAATTATTCTTTTGACCAAATTGAATTTATCTTAAAAACTAAACTAATTTATCTTAAAAAACTTCTTGCGAGTGTTTTACAGCTCTTGTGGCCGTTTCTCGCATCCTAATCTCCATACCACTCTATCGTTCCAGTCATTCTCTTCTAGTCCTCTTCTTTGCATATTGTTAAAGATCTGATACTGCCATTCCTCTCTGGGTCTACCTCTTTTTCTTCTGTTTAAGGGAAACCACTCGCAAACCTTTCTGGGCCATCTCCCACCATCAAACCTTTTCACGTGACCGAACCATTTCAGCCTTCGTGTTTCCAGTTCATCTATTATTGATTTTTGAACCTTCATTCACTTAAGAAACTCTTTAGTTTCTAATATGTTCCATTTTATATACTCCGCAACGTCTTCTCAAAAAGTCCATTTGTAGGCTCATTAATTTCTCTCTTTCTCTTCTCCTTAGTTCCCATGATTCTGCACCATACAATGTTATACTTTGTATGATAGAGTCGAAAAGTCTTTTCTTGGTAGACTTGGATATTTCTTTTCCCCAGAGCAGCGAGTTTAACTTTCTAATAACTTGCCGTCTTTGTGTAATTTTTGAAGCAATATCTTTTCTAGAATTTCCTTCTTCGCTAATAATTTCACCCAAATATTTAAATTCATGTCATGCCTCTATTTGATCTCCATTTATTGGTATATAATTTATTTTCTTCCCTTTCACTACCATATATTTTGTTTTGAGGAAATTGATGTTCAATCCTACTTTTTTGTATGTTTCCGCAAGCTTTCGCGTCATATACTCCATGTCAAACTCATCCTTGGACAAAATCACCTGATCATCAGCGAATAATAATGTATGAAATGAATCTTCATCAGTGTATATTCCCATACCTCGGCACATATTTTGCCATCCTTTAACACTTTCTTGGAGGTAAACCTTAAACAAAGAGGGTGATAAACAACACCCTTGTCTCAGACCCTTTGTTTCTCCAAATGACTGCGAAACTTCATTTTCCACTTTTATTCTTGTTTCTTGATTCTCATACCAATCTTTTACTGCATTTTTATGTTGGGCGCTGATTCCAACCTTTTCTAGAATTTGGAAGTTTATCTAATGGGACCGTGTCGTAAGCTTTTTCTAAATCGATAAATACAAGGTAAATCTCCCTATTCCTAGCTAATCTCTTTAAAACACTATAATCTTATTTCGAGGAATATATTGCATTGAGAAGAAAAAAACTTTATATGCAAAAATATAGTTGCATTGGAAAAATTTTATAAATTTTCAATTTGCGATATTTTGGATGGTTAACTATATAGACTTCACAATTTTTATAATATTTTTTTACTCTATTCAAGAAAAAGCTTGGGGTCTTCATGTAAGATTACTCAAATATTAAAGTTAAGTTTCAAATTCGGTTAAGAGCAACATCAGCCAGTTCGAGGAATATCAATTTTTGTGAAAATTGTCTGCCCAGCATAGGCTCTTGTGTTGCTTGGTCACTCAGTCGTTTTGAAAACACTAATACATTTTCGGCATTATAGCCTCCAAAACGTCTGTTTAGTGAAACTCTCTAATGATTTTTGCACTGTTACATATATTTCTTTAAACTTCGTACCCGAGAATGGACTCTTATCCGTAAAATTAGTCGTGTTCATGGCCTCTTCGAATTTTCATTTTATATCAAATGAATAAGTTAAACACAAGGAGATACGAATGACACAATATCAGCCCCAGGAAAGAAGAAATAGATCTTCACAAAATAAATAATAATAATCCTTCCATATTTAATCACAATTCATAGACATAGGAATAATTACATATTATATTGTTAAATGTAGTTTAATACAACCTTTCAAGGACAAATTCGTAACAAAGAAGACGATGACAAATATTTATATTGTCGATTTAGGATTCCATTATCTTTGAAATTACGCTGTATAGAAACAACATTTACTAAATGGTGAATATTCATCGACAAGCGTTTCTATACCATTCTAAGGATTTGCCAGTCGAATCAAATTAAAATTGTTCAAAACACATGCCATTTTCTTTTTCATATCAGTAAAGAATTTTCAGAATTGGTGCATTTCCCTTTTGCATTAATTTAGGCTCGAGATCCGCTTGATCCAGATCCTCTTGATCTCATACAGGGCAATTTGGTTTTGCACCGGCAGAATCTGTTCCTGAATATGTTCTTTACTTTCCGAAAGAAGGGCGATCGCTTGTTCGAAGAAGCCGAAGACTTTCCAGAGGCGACATTTTGTGAATCATCACAAGTGGAATAATCTTTTTTGTTCTTGTTTACACTCCTCATCTCCGACTGACTGGCGGTATCCGAGGAGAAAAACGAACCTGTGGATGATGCGGACGAGGACAAGGAACATTTTCGCGAAGACAGCGTCTCGACAGCCATTAATGATTCCTGCGATGTCTGTGAGTGAGAGATTAAAGATTTGGTGGTTGCTGTGCGTGTTATGGTTGACTCCGCCGATGTGTCGCGAGTCGCAAAACTCTCAATATCTTCTTTGGTGTTATTTTTTATGTCTGACGCTGGCAAAACATCTGCACAAAAAACACATTCTTTCCCTTCACTTTCTGAAAGCTGAGGCTGGTTACCTTTGTTTGTTTCTTCAGGTTGGGAAACACATTCTTTGATTAGGGGATGAAATGGAGGCAAGCTCGGAGGCTTCGGAATCAGTGTAGTCTTTGTTGATAGTGATTGTATCCCATTCCAAACGTTATGTATACCAACCGGCTGGACTGTAGTCTTTTCAGCAGGAGGAAGTTGTAGCTGAAACAAAGGGGGAGACGTCAAATTCTGCTGCAGAGAATTGGTGCAACATTCTGGAGGCCGTAGTCCTTCCCAAGGGTTAGTTTTTTCAGAGTTCTGTATTAATTTTTGGCTGGATTTGGGAAGCGGAATCTTAGAACACGGAATAAATGAAGTATATTTCCCCGCATCTTGTGTGTTAGTGCTGTAATCTTGTGGGTGTGGTCCATCAAACAGATTCTTTTTTTTATTCTTGTGTTGAGGTTTTGGATTGGCTTCTAGAACGGGCATTATAGAAACTGGATTGCTTGTAATACTTTTTCTCGCCACCATTGTATTGGACTTATGAGTTGACTTAGTAACGTATGGTTTTTCTGTAGTAATTTTGGTTACGGAGTATCGTTCCACACTAGTTTTCACAACCGGCATATGGCATTTTATTTCGCGAGATGAGTGGGACAAAGGTTCTTTACTTTTTTTATGATAAAGGATTGAGTTGTTAAGACACGCACCTTCCCCTGTCCTCGTAGCGGACGGTTTCTGGACGCAGAGTTTACTCCCCATCTGCTGAAGGTTGTGAAAGCTCGTCATTGAATCGCGTGATATCTTTTTGAGGTCGGATGCCACGCGTTTGAGGAGGCTGTTCGTGCTAGGGGTGGAGGTTCGCGAAAGGCGCTGGCAGTCAGACGCCGCGCGTTTGAGCACGGTCTGGGTCTTGGCGGTCGACGTCTCCAGGACGCGGCGCAGGTTGGGGGTGAGCAGTGGCTTGCTGGTTGGCGTGCTGGAGACGGACGACTGCGAGGCGCGGCTGGCCCCCGAGCTCACGATCGGGAACTTCTTCTGGCTGGCCGCCGGCGCCTGCGAGACGCGCTTCGCTTCGGGCGCGGCTCGCTGCTGCGCGACGGCCGTGGAGGACTTGGGCCCGCGCTGGGAGGTGCTCGACTGGTGCTTCTGGATGGCGGGCGCTTTCGGCGCCGCGTTTGCGCACGGTTTGCAGACGCCCTGTTTGCCGTACGCGGTGGGGCGCACCGCGGGGCCGCCGCCGCCGCCGCCGCCGCCACCGGGTTTCTTCTGCGCGGTGGGTTTCGGCGCGCGGCGGTTTTGCCGCCGCTGCGTCGCCGAGGAACGGTGACACCGTCGAATCCCTTGGCTGAGCTTCTGCGCGCGGTTCGCCGAGGAGGCCAACGATGGCTTGGCAGGCGTCGGGAGGACCGTCCTAGATGTCTGCAACCGCTTTGAGGCCGTGCACCGAGACCGCGCTTGGTTGTTGCCAACTGCCACGCCGATGGATCGGAGGTAATTAGGGTCGTTTTTGTGGTCTTTTTCGAGAAGGTGCATGACGAGCATGAAGTCGTCCGCGTGCGGTTGAATCGGCCGGTTTGGGGTTTGGAAAAGTGGTTTGAAGTGGATCTGGCTAGCAGCGAGCGTCCACTGAAGCACATGATTGTCGCTCCCGCTGTGAGTTTTGTCAGAGTCTGATTTCTCTTTGGGCAACTTCGTGTCGGTTAAATCTAAGTGTTCAGTGACTGTGCCTTCGGTCAATGTACACGAATTTTTCATCTTCATACTATTCTCACTAGTAGGTTTCCCATTCATTGTATGAAGTTGAGAGTCTCTCATCTCATTTTGTAATGAGTATCCAGTATCGTGAGTTTTATTTGTTTTCGGAGCAGATTGCGGCTGTTCACTGTTTGTACAAGTCGAATCGCCTCCGGGGGTATTGCGTGTATTATTTTCATTGGCGTCCAAATGTGGGTGGATGAGCGGGATTTCAGCTTCGGTTGACTCCTTGATATGTTGCAAGTCAAATCCTGTTGGGTAATTATTTGTTCTCGTGTCCGTTAATGGTCGATCGAATTGCGTTTTGACTACATGTCTGTCATTGAAGCGATCGTCCACTTGATTTTCAGTCTCTTCAGGAAGGGTCCTCTCCAGGTTGGGAAGCATAACAGTTCCTGAAATAAAATAAATATCTTAAGAAACATCTTGTGTTATTTACAAATTGTAAAAGTGGTCTGAACTTTTTCTTAAAATACAGTCATATTGATTCTTATTTTTCCAAGATATTATTTTATTTAATGTTTCTATCACTATTGTGTCTCTTTAATAAATTATATTTTAGATCCAGATTTGTAAAAAACCCTTTTCAATTTACATTTTTTACAATTTAAAACTTTACAAACTATCGGGGAGCACTTCATATAAAAATTGTCAATAGTAAAACTTAGTGTAAAAAAGTCCGAATCTATTGATTACATTTTAACAGCATCTGACCAGCTAAATCATCTATTGCGCAACATCATTTGGTGAGGTGATGTTTATATGTCCACATAAAATACAATAAAACAAATATTAGTATTGATTGAAAAAATCGGGTCCTCATTCTACTTCTCTCCTCTTTCGTGAATCAAGCTTTTCTCAAACCCATTGCTATACATTTTCGTTACCGTCGTATGGCGTACACGGGCCTAACCTGGGAAGAGCTCCGGGTGCTTCCAGCGCAGCGCAGGGTGCGCAGAGGGCGTGGCCGCGGCCGGAGGCTGCGCAAACAGGGCGACCGCGGTTGTGCCGGCCGAACACCCCCGCACGCCAGGAGAGACCATGCCGTCGTGGGAGCGGCCCGACTGCAGGCGGTGGATGGCCTCCTGAGCTCTGGAAGGGTCACATCCATTTTACGCATATTTCGCTTAGAGTAAAATAAGTTTTATTTATTTATTTATTTATTTATTTATTTATTTATTTATTTATTTATTTATTTATTTATTTATTTATTTATTTATTTATTTATTTATTTATTTATTTATTTATTTATTTATTTATTTATTTATTTATTTATTTATTTATTTATTTATTTATTTATTTATTTATTTATTTTATTTATTTAAAGGACTCGGGGGTAAAAGATAACCTTCAAAATCACATACAGTATTTGTGATATTAAAATATTTCAATGCTCTCGTCAGCTGACCATGGCCATTTCATCAGTAGACTGTTTTGAGAATGAGTGTCGTTAGCACTGAGTGTAACGTCATTCATTTTATTTACATGTTATTTGACATCGGTGAAGAACAATTGTGGTCAGCTGTTCAGTTTTTCCGTTACGTCCCCCAAAAAAACTCGCTACGATTTGCAGAATATGCGATGACACAATTATTCGTTCCATGAACGGCAAAATTTGTAATAATGTGTGCCGTAAGATGTCCTTTCACGAACGATTTCTTGTAACGAAAGAGGTTGTTTATTACGCTACAATACAAAAAATATCCATTGTGAAAGCCTTGACTTGACACGCCAATGTAACAACGAAGTGATATGAGGCGCTTGCCATGTGTCGGAGAGCGACGTATTGGGATCGAAAGACGGCACTCCGCCAATTCATCATTCAGCCAATGGCAGCGTGAGAATCTTGGGCAGTTATCCGTAAATCGAACAGGCGACTTAACGGCACACATGTCAAATACCCGTGACATCACAGTGAAGTTGTTTGCCAAAATTAACGTTAATTGTCGTTGATAACGTTGCTTGGCGCGCCGAGGCTGCTTACTGCTTGGCGGAGAGCGGCGTGGTGGGGCCGAAGGACGGCACGCCGCGGGCGTCGCGCACGGTGCTGCAGTGCACCAGGACGGCGTGCCGCTGCAGCAGCTCCGCCACGTCGGCCACGTTGGCCAGCGTGGTGGCGAGGCGCCGCAGCCTCTTCACTGCGCAGAGGTCAGACCCGTTGGTGCCCACGCCACCTTCTCCCAGAGAGTGTTCGCATGGAACAGGGCGGAACCAAACAATTCACTCCAAGAGGACGTTGTGAAACGATTAGGTTAATGATGAGTATTATTACAAGAGTGTGATATTACGTAAACTTTATACGAGTGTATTAATAACCATTTCATAGAGTTTCATACGGCAACGTTTGTAAGTTAAACTTTTACATTGATCATTTTTCTTACCAGTGGACAAGCAGGATTGAGCCAAGGTCGCTTTAGCTTTGGTTTATCACTGCGCTAGTCAAATAGGATCAAAGTGACATTACGATCCAATTTATTTTAAATAATATTCCATGTAAAAAACTAATAATAAAATAAATTAAAACTGGCAAACATAATATAATATTAAATGCGATTTTAATGCACACAATCAAGCGAAACATTTACTAGAATGATTATCAATGATTAATTCAGTGTCAATATTTGGTTTGTAAATTTTTTTCTGATTGGTCAAGATCCTGTATCATATTGAAGTCTGAATCGTAATGACAATGAGTATAATTCATTATGCAACGGGTTGCAGCCATAAAATGACAGAATTACAAAAAGGGAGTAGAAAAGTATGTTTCAATTTCATGCGATAATAATCGTGCTACAACAGCATGTGCTTTTCCGTAGTATTGATCACGATTTTCTAACGTAATATTGCAACTTCTACTCTACAAACACTTCAACCACCACTTTTACGTTATAACTGAAGACTAACAAATTTTTTGTGTGAAAAAAATATTCACGAAATATTTCGCCCTAAAAAAGAAATATCTACCTTAAGTACTGAAGGTGTAAGGCTTGTTCGAAATAAATAGACCCTGGAAACTTTTCAAATTTCCAGTCTTTTAAATGGGAGTCAGAAATATTAATATATTAATAAGTGAACTTTGTTTTATTTCAACAAGAAACTTAAAGAGAAAAGTAAAAGCGCTTTGTGAAAATAATTCCTTAAGTATTTTTTCACGATTTCTCACAAAAGTTCGCGAAAAATACGCATATTCTGAAAAAAATTACTAGATATACTAATTTAAAGATCTAATTAATTACAAAAATGTAACTTTTTGACATCTGTCTCAAAAGTTAATATTTATATTACGCGTGACTTGTATACATCAATGAATTTGTTAAGACACGTGCTTGGAATGATGTGTTTTAATGGTAATAGAAAACTCAAATCTATCTGTGAAAATTTCTCAAATTTACACTATTTTTAGAAACGCTCCAAAGCCAATTTCTTAATAACGTCTCCATTTTTTTCTTTAAACTTCTTGTAGAGATACGTCTAAATACACTGTTTAAACGATTCTTTTTTCTGTATTCTTTTATTTTTTCAAAAATTGCGGAAATGTGATTTTTGTAATAAATATCTCGCCGTTAATTGGCACATTTCCAGCAATTTGTATACATTATTGCATTAGTGGGTGGAAGTGTTCAAATGACTTTCAATGAAGTTTCTCGAAAACTCAAAATCTTTCTATGTAAAAGAGCTTCCAATTTCGCATTATCAGTAATTCTTAAAATATATTTAAAAAAGAACGGCTCCATAGCAATGAAAAGTCCACATAGCACTAAGGTTTAGTCTTCTTTAATATTTATAAAGTAATATTTCTGTTCTACGATTAGGAAACCGAAACATTGGGAAAATTAAAAAAAATACTTTGGGCGGCAATAGGGCTGGGGCAAGACCTAAAAGCTAGTCCAGACTAAAGACATTAAAAAACTATGTAGTACTAGGAAACTGTGTCATTCTGTAACATCACTAGTTTAAAATTTAAATTGTGAAGGATTCTAGACGTTTGTGAGAAGTGCATTTTGGAACAGAAGTGCTTCGAGCGGCGAATTTAAGAAGTGATTCGTATATTCTCTTATCACTCCATTGCACTATTACCCCAAGGAACCTTAATTAAATATTCTTAAGGAATATATAATGTATCAATAGCGCCTTTATCTGATACATCAAAATACATTAGTCATATGTCCTATGGCGTTGTTATTTGAGCAAGAATCTATGAAACAAAATGTCTAATTCAATAAAATAATTTCTCAATAAATTACAAGTTGTGCTTTTTCATTTTTACTTTCTCACACATGTTTCGAAAGAAGAGAACTATTGTAATTGTTTACCGTAAAATGGTGAATTTCCGGCACAAAAACTCTCATTGCCTGGCCCAGGTAACGCAAAAGTGGATAAATCTTGTTCATTCATGTTTTCATTTGTGAGTAATTAAATATATTTCCTTTCATCAAAATAACTCGATTTTCATATATTTTGAAACATTATGTAAACCCGTATTTTCTTTCCTTTTTTCTTCTAAAAATTGCCGGATTTATATAATTGTTATAGACTTACCCTTGCGGCAAAATTTAAATTGATGCGACGGCATGATTTCTAAACCCCACTCCTCTCTGGGTCTACGTCACCTTCCTGAGCTCTGCATTCCGCTTACTGTCGCGATCATTTGATCATCATTGCTGATCAGCAATTGTCATGGATTTATACAGTATGACATCTGCAAAGGAAATTCACATTATGTTACTTCGAATAATGTTGAGAAGACGTAATGTATCGCTTATTCAATGATTACGCTTGAATGTAAGATAAAAACTTCGTTAAATAACATACTACCATATTGGGTTTAACTTTCAAAATATTTTAATCAACAAACAACACCAAGTATTTTGTAAGATCTTCAATATTATTTGAATAGCAAGTTAGAAATATATGATATAATAATAGTGTCTACATTGCATTTGGAACGCACGAGATGAATTACTGAAAGGTGTTACACGTTCTAATATTAAGAAAAATGAAACGACAGTTTTCAAAAACTGACCTTAATTATTTTAAATCTCGTCTAAAATAAGAAAAGAAGTTATGATAGTTTCGATAGAAAATAACCCAATATCGTGTAATCAGCGAACCCATATATTAATCTTTTCTGATTTCATGATGGTACATAAAAATACATAGCTATCGTTGTTACTTTCTCGCAAAAGTTTTCTCATATATTTGCCAAAGACAAACAGCACAAGGATGCTGTTTGCCTTTTATCATAGGTCGTTTATCATAGAAGAATGTAATTATTGAACGTAAATTACTGTAATAAAAACTCTTATTCATGAAGTTAATAATAAATTCAAATTCATCAATACGATTTATCTTTTAAGAGCTCATGGCCTCAGAAAAGCTTTTATTATTTTATTGTCTCGTGTATTTACTCGTATTTATTTATTGTATAAAACAGTAAACACATTATTTGACATTTGGAGGAAGAAAAGCTACATTAATATACAAAAAAAAATATGTACAGTCTCAGTGAAGGATTCAATCAGAAACAACTAAACGTCACGTTTAATACCTGAAATGCATGAAGTATATTATCTGCTTCGACAAATAAAGAATTCGAGAATTTTTTTTGTGAATCAATTTTTAATGTTGAAGTCAATATACTTTGCATTTAATGAAAGTACAAATATTTATTAATTTAATAAAATATATATAAAGGTAATTATGATTAACTTTTTTTCGCAATTTTGTGTTAAAAAATGATGTGTCGTTTGCACCAGTCCATAGTAAACGCCGGAAGTCCTGGAGAAAATATACAAACAATTCTGAATGTATGGAAATGGTTTACGCAGCTCAAGTCGGTACATTGTCAGCCTCCAGGTTTCAGCGCGAGATTACGTGTTAGATTCATTCAGATGTTACTAGTATGTGTACTGGTGATACGACTCACGTAATTTCCAAGTGAAATACTTGGAATTAACCATAATGTGTTAGTGAGAGTTCAAAGATTCTGGATTCTAACCCACCTGTTTTGAATTGTTGATTTCCTGTGAACATTTTCGTCCACGGTTGCTTTTCAATTTTGCAATATCTTCCTTTGCAGGATTCAGCTTGGTTCCTGAACTTAATATTCCCATCATATTATCTGTTGAAGTTCGATAATAGGTTCTAACTTTACGGAAGCAGAAAATGCAAATGATCTATAATGAATTTGTTATTTTCATGTGGCAGGGAACAATATAATATTCTTGATACTTCGCGGATTCAAATATTTTTTATTACTTATGTGTTTAGTTTCTTCAAATTGATCTGCATATTTGCGTTTTCAATACTTCTCTCTGTTATGAATTCGTAATACATGTAAAATTGACGAACATATAGAAGTAGTTGGCCAGGATAGGCAAAGCAGAGTTTCATTTGTTTCTGAGGTAAACAGTTACAATATTTTCAACATGGACCAAAGAAAGTTTACATCAAAAGCACATTCGTGATTTGTAATCATATCTAAAAATAATAATTTTTAAATCTAATTAATAGTTGGATAATATAAAGGATGCCATTATATTACCTATCTGTAGCATTAAAAGGAGCGAACATCTAAAGATGAAAATCGCGAGAGTGCCATTTGACTATTTGACACTTTCTCATATACGATTTATGGTAGTATTTATGTTATTATAAATTCTATTCAAACTTTTATTGCCACTCTATTACGAGTGAATAAATTGTATGTCAAGACGAAATACGACTATTGAATAATATATATCTTAAAATAATGTCAAGAACATTTATATTCTTAATTATGAAAAATTTAATAGGTTTAACGGTAGGTCTCAGCATTCGAAACAACAATTTAGTTTTAAAACCCACATTATACTTCCTCATTGGGATTCCCCAGATATAAATTATAAAATAATGTACTCCACTCTCAGAATCTACCCACTTTCACTCGACAACCTAACCACACGTAATCGCACGAAAAGTTATGTCCCTCGAGGGGAGTCGGTCCACGTACTGACGGGGTAACGCAGAGAAGTATTTCAAGTATTCCTTTCTTCCGCCACTCATCTTTATCTTCCCCAATCATTCATTTTCGTTCTTTGTTAATATCCTGGCTCTTTTCTTCTTACCTTTCTATTACACTGCCGCCCCTATGTTGAACGTCCACCCATGTGTTTGCCGTGGACGGCGAGTCTTGTGTGTGTGTGTGTGGGGGGGGGGGAGGAATGTGTGTCCTGAAGGTTGCGGGGCCTGTTTGTTTCCCAACTACTATTTGTGCTACTTTCTGCTTTGCACCTAGGGATACGTTGTTCATAAATTTGGGGGAACATTTCTTGAAGGTTTTCAAAACACTTGCTTTGGCCTAGGACTCTTCTTGAGCATGCAGTCGGGAGCTAACCCACTCCCGATCAATTGGCTCGGACTCGGTATTGTGCTGATCTCCAGAGTGAAAGGGGGGATCCACGGCAGTGCAGCGCTGTGTCATCCTCCCACTATATCTCCGTGACAACCCTGGCACTCCGATGGAGTGTCCCTTTGTTGGGCTCCGTGGTGGGTGGGGTCAACAGGGATGAATTTTGTATCAGTCTCCATGGATACTAAACTTTCTCCCCCACCCTCTTCCGCAAGGAAGTTCGGGAACGAACTATTTATTTAAATAGTTTTTTTGCAAATGATGACCGACCGAAAAAAGCCTCGTTTCCTCCTCATGGCATACGCCCAGGAAGAAAACACGTTTAAAAACGTAAGTGCTGTCCGTATGGCACGAGACATAGAGGAAGCATACGGGAAGCTCCAAGCGATCGTGTGACAGAAATGGAACGATTCTTTTTGAAGCACTTACAAACGAGCAAATAAGAGAAATTATTAAAAACCAAGCAGATTTCAGGCATCTGTATGGTAGTGACGACGCACCCAACTTTGAACCTGTGCAAAGGCGTAGTAGACTTTGCTTCCGAAAATGAAGAACCAATTACATTTTTCAAGAGTCATGGCGTGAGTGGAGTGTATAGGATCAAAAGGAAAGAGCAGGGGAAAGTAATTCAATCCTACATCAACCCTGATTCTTACGTGTGACCGTCCGTCCATCCCGGAAGTGATCAGTTGTGGTTTCTACAACCTCCATGAGCGACAGTATGTACAGTGAACACTGTACAGTGTACAGAGCAGTACGCTCTTGAGAAGGCCACAATACACTGGCCGAAACGTTAGCCACGGAAGCCTACGCAACCATATCTATTGAAACGCGGAAGCGTTTCCATACGTAATTAAAGACAAGAAGTACAGGAGTATAATTACTACTCATTTTGAACTACGCGGCATAGCGGCAGGTGCGAGGACAAACGGTGGGGGGAAGAGTGGTCGTCGCCTCCGCCGCGGCCTAGCGAGAGAGGGGGGGATTTCGGCCGTTAGGAGTCGGGCGCGACGGTTGAAGGCAGTTGCGAGGAGACGCCGAGTGGCGACGGTTGGGGACAGTTGCGGAGAGTGAGTGGCAGAGGAAAGACGGACGGTTGCAAACAGAGCGAAACACTACCAGTGACGAAAGACGTTCAACAGTGTTAGATTTGTATAATCGCTGATTAGAAGCCGGTAATTTATAGAACAATGCATAGTGTAATGAACGCCGGTACGAAGTGTGATCACGCGCATAGCGGTCGCGAGAGGGAAGCCGAACAGAACCGAGGAGGGGCGCAGTAATATAATTCGAGTGCATGGTATGGACGCAATGGACATCTACGAGACGCTGTGATTGCGCGTGTGGGAGCGAATGCAGAAACATCCGAGGTCGCGGCCGAGGAATTCTCGTCGCCGCCTCTGCAGACCAGCGAGGCACGTGTCTGCGGCATCAACCGCCCGGGGACGCCGAGCCGCGGTGAAGGTCAACGGTCGCCGTCGCCGTGGGCGAGCAGCCAGAACAGTCGAATTATTACTGGGGCCCCAGGTATGATAATATTGTATGGTAACTAGAATCTTGGTACCAAGTCATCGAGGTTTTATGTATGTAATCAGGTGTATTAGACGTTGATTCATGAATAAATGGTATTTGTGTTTATACTAATTTACTACTTTGATTTACCAATGTATTATCGAGTCCCTCAGAAAACCCATTCACGAGCAAGACACCCGTCCTTTATAACCTTTAGATTTGCAGTGGAAAGTACCGACAATCAGGTACGTCACACTATAGTCTGCCTTCAGGAACTCCTCTTCTTCCCCATCATCCCCTCTGTCTTCGCGGGATTAGCATCTATCGGTTTGATCAAGATAACGCACTCCGTGCTCACGGTAGTGTCGCGGTACTTATACGAGATTCCCAGTTCTCTGAGGAACAAAACGTTCGAACTGACTTTCAAACTGTATGCGTTCGGATACACCTACCATTTTTTCGCTAAAATTATTGCAATGTATAAAAATATTCCCCAAAACGGCTTCAAATTTTTCCTCAATTAGAGCAAAGGACGCTTATAAATTAACGCAGGTCTCGTCGTTGAAATCTCTGAATTTTTTAAAGACGCAAAAGTTAGAAATAATGCAACAAAGTTTGTGCTGTTTGAGTACCACTACTGTATTAGCAAATCTGAGTACTTATAATTCGATCAATACGACCTTCAGAGTTACTATTTTAATATACTTATCTCCTTATCTTTGTACAATATTTTCTGAATCCATAGCCACTGTGACTTCCAACGGTTATATTACTGGTTTTGTCACGTAAGTGTAAAAATATTATTTTGTCAGAAATTTAGTATTATTACGTCTTGACTTAGTAATTTACCAAAGACAAACTATGCTTGTTGCCTTTCTTGTGGCGAAATGTATTTTAATTTTCAATCACCAAAGCCGAACTCATCTCGATAAAAGCCGATGCCTCATAAGAGGCAGCAAACTTTCGAAGTTTCACATTGGTGCCGCTGGAGGGCTGATAGCTGATTATTCGCACGGCCTTTGGACGGTTTTTATTAAGCAGGGAAACGCCCGCACACAGTCCAATTGGTAATTTTCATTTGAAGCAATGCGATCACATGTTGATGATCATACTAAACAATATTATAAATATCTTGTTCTGTGCATACTGTCCTTAACTCTTAGAACGGTAGAATTAGTTGCTGACAAACTTTGCTTCTTGCTTGTTGCATCAGGAATTACATCAATGGCATCTTGATGGGTGGTGATAGTGGGGGTGTGCATTAGTACATATTTGACATCCATACGGACAGACTAAGCTTTTTAAAAAACAATTTTCAGATTGAAGATGATGAAAAGATGAACATTTTTGCATTGAGTAATAAAGAAAGTGTCAGGGGACAACTTGACGGATTTCAAGGGAAGAAAACAGCAGCAAGATATAAATAAAAAATAAAAAAAACCTTGAAGACTAAACTGTGGTAATGCGTGAAAATGCTGTTTATTGCAATTTCAAGACTAATGCAGGCACGGCCATGGGAAAGAACGTGACTTTCCTGTAGAATACGAAACAATACTGCACAATGATTCTTGCGATAAACATCCATCTAGACGTTGCAGTAGATGGCACCCGCTCCTTAAGTTGTTTCAGTGAATTATGTTTCAATAAATATTGTATACTTGATATAACTTTTTATTTTGAACCGCTTTGACCAAACGTTTCTTCATTTCTTCAGAATTTCAAATTATAACAGAATATTTTGCTTCCATATTACGTTGCGCACTAGTTTTACACAAAATAAATTATATTTATGTAATTATAATGTTCCGCCAAATTGAAAAATAGCTAAGATAATATCATTTTCTATGTCCCAGTGGACATCTGCTCTCCATTTCCATTGGCAGGTAACCTTTCGACGCTATTGGCTGGTTAGAGGACAAAATGGACCTTTCTGAAAGAGTAAGAGAGATTGTCTTCCCTCTACCACGAGAATAAGACCCTCTCGTTTAACATTGTGTCTTATAATACTCTCTGGGCTGGAGCTGGCGTAGGGGAGAGAAGGCAAGTTATAAAGAATTTTTGGAGCACGGAGCTTGTATATGGCAAATGAGAAGCAATTCCCTTTAAAATCCAAAATTTAGTTGAAAGGGGAGGTGATTCAGAGAAGGCCAACGGACTCGTGTAGAGCAACATTCAGCAGCCGGGCGACCGATGGCTGCAACGCGAGTGGAGGAGAGCGAGGTCAACTGTGCATTTCGTCTTCGGACGTCTGGCAGAGCACACGTACATCTGAGCCGAGCAAGGGTCTGGGAACGGCTGGATTAACATAGAGAGAAAAGACATGAAGTATAAAATTTTGCTTTGCTTGTCATCTAAAATATAAAACATACAACATAAATATTTTTTCCGGAGTTAGACCAAAAATAATTCACTAAATATCCATAAAAATCTCTTCTAAAACGAACAACGGACGTTGAATTCGCTCATGAAAACGCAGTTCAAATCACAGTCCCTCAGCAAAAATGTTCTATCTCAGGTGTAGTTAAAAATATCAATTTTCATAATAACACTAGTGGATGCATCCACATAAAAATTACGAAAATTGGTAGGGACTTTGATCGAAAGCCACTGATACGAAAAGTAGAAATTATAAGTAAAAGCGTATACCTTTACGTAGGTTTCAACGAAATGACAGGGTGATCAGATATCAGAAATACATATCCACAATCAATTAAAGTCTCGTGATTCACGAAATGGGAATATATGTAAGAAAATATATGATCTTTTGATTTCAGTCCGTTAGAATATAAGAAATGTCCAGATCTGTCTTTCCAGGACATGAGTTTGGAATTATCGGGTGCTAAAGTTCAGAAAGTTTGAAATACTGCATGTGCAGATTTGTGTGTATGAGTTTTACTTTGTGTCAATTGTTCATGTAAAACGCAAGTATTAGGATGTTTGCAAGGCAAGCTTTAAATAGTGTATTAACGTTCATAAACATTAAATGAATTGATGATAAAGTTTGTTAACTTCGTGGTTACAATTATCTTTGGTAGTTCTTAACAGATTATTAACTCAGTTTCTTCTTTAAACTATTGTGAATGTTGTATTTCAACTATCAATAAAACTAGTGTGTAAAAAAACTAGTAAAATACTATATACAATCTAGCGTCGTTAACCTTCCTTCTTCATGGCAAGAGTTATTATTGAAGTCAGTGTCGAATTTGTGAAAATTAAAAAAAAAAATATTTTAGCCCATTTGGACATGATGTGTATCAGGAAAAATCCTGCGTTAAGATTGGTCTTTTGTCTTGTAACGTCGCAACCAATGCCATTTACTCTTCAGCTAGGGGCTCAGCACCGTTAATACCCAGGGTTCCCAGACGATCACCCTTCCAGAAATTCGTGGTATATCAATTTGCTTCCTTCCGTGACTTCACGGAGCGTAGTTAAGCCATTCGGCTAAGTGTGCTAACTCTTCCGCCTTTTGTGCATGTAATCGTAAAGGACATCGGTACTGTTACGAATCAAGTAATTAGGACCATTTAATAATGTACGTATTCCTGTTGTATCGACGAATGACATCGATTACATGCGCCTGAATTCCAGTTCAGTATCCATGGCTTATTGACCAATCACATTCCTAGAAGTTTCGGAATCCACGGGCAGAATTGTATTCTCTTTTCAATGCGTGCTTCTTTTGAACCGCAGTAGACAATGATTGATCTCCCAGTTTCATGGTCGTGACCTAGACATTGTTGTACTCGTATTTATCGTGAAATTTCGCAATTATCATTCAATAGAAAATGAAAGCAAATCTTTACACGGGTCATAGTTTCCGTAATCTTCTTCCAGCTTATTAGTTGATGCAGTGAAAAGATATAACGACTGAAACGATATGGGGCAGGAAGAGTACGTCGGTAGCTAAAGGATATATAGACGATTCTATAGCAAAAATGACACTCCAAACAAAATATTGCAATGTGTAGAACAGAAGAAAAACTTGCAAAATACAGTATCAACATCATCGCATGATGTTAATTTTGATGAAGAGTCAACGCAATCAGTGATAAGTGTTTCTAACTGCACTAATTTCATCATTAATTTTGTCAAAAAATAAAATCAGATTTATTGTCTATCTTATATTACTACACTTATGTAAGTAATCTTTATACTTGAGTTTCAAGTAAAACAAAATCTATTCAAAAACTATTATGAAAATTTCAAGATCGTAGAGAAAGTATAGTCTTCTTTTCGCGAATAATGACTATTATTCACTCACTCTTACGCCACTCATGTCGTAAATATCAACTCGTGAACAATAGCCCTCATTATGCGGTCGTTGAAGAATATACTATAACTCATGCTTCTAAGCCGAAAAGTTGCTTAGATTGTAGTTCCTCCTCTTAATACATTGAACGTGCGAGAAATGGTCCTCGAGCTACTCTCCGACGGTCACTAATAGAACATTCAGCCGTATTATGTGGCAGGGAAAAGGCATTTAGATATATTAGCAGGCTAGAAATTTTGTCATTTTGGGACAATACATACAATGAATTTCCAAAACATCTATGGCCGTTTTATTTATATGTCAAAATCATTAGAGACACAAAAGAAAGCACTTTTATTTTTCATCATAAGAGGAAGATAACAAGTAGCAAGAAATGTTTTATCAGTTGAGAGACGCAGTTGAGCCACAACTACTTTTAATTCTGGATGTGCAATGAAAGAAACGGGACTTCAGGACCTGATGCATTCTTCGCAGAAAAGGTCTTTGCTTGATTGAAATACTCGACTGTGAGTAACATGCACTGGAATCGGAGCTACATTCGGTGAGAGGTGTCCCGGAACCACTGTACAAGTGCGTATCTTCTTCCTCAATACTATTTGATTCAAGTTCCGAATCAAACTCTTCCAATTCGCAGCACTCTGACGAACCATTAGGAGAGAACGAGTTTAATGAAAACGATTTCACAGTGAACGAATCGTCGGAGAATGACGCCGAACTGTTCAGAGCATCTTCTGCTTGAGGTTCCGAACGAGGCTTCATAGCTGATTCTTTGCTACCTTCCTCACGTTGAGTCGCATTAGTTGAACGAATTTGCAACTCGTTTTTCGAGTCACGGGCAGGTTCTTCCACACACTGCACAGTCTCCTCTATGATCGGTTGGAACGAGGTAAGAGGCCTCAGTGCACGACACACAGCCATTGTCAGGCGTTCTCGCACCTCGGAACGTTGGCTATTTACTGTCTCCGGGGGCTGGCCTCTGGCAGACGGCGTTGCGTCCTGTGGAACCTGTTGAACCTGTTCCTCTTTCGCTTCGACGGCGAGATGCGAATCCCTTTTCTCCACCGGGACGTGACACACTCGCGGCCTTGGCACGTTCCATCCAAGCGCCGGAGCGAAGGTCTTCTGTTGGCAGTAGGCTGCGTTCGCACGTGGAACGTCCATCGACCTCGAAGCCATTGATACTAACGGCTGTGACGGAGGGTTTTTGGGAGTCACGGTTCGTGGTCTGTTGGGCATTTTTATCTTACATCGTGGCGAGTGCGTTGATACAACCTTGAGAGGATGGTTTTCGCGAAGCTTTTTCGTGTACTTGCGGTGCGCGTCGACGTTTTTAACAACACGGCGAGGCATCAGTTTCTTGTTCACTCGAATTCCCTTTTCATCAGGCTTTCTGTCGCGATGACTGATCGATCCGTTGGATGTGTCGGAGCGTCTCGAACTCGTACTAGGATTCCTCTGCATTTTAAATTGGTCACTGCCTCGCGACAGCCTGCTGCGGGATGGTCGTATGCTTTACGTCGACCGTTGCATAATTTGAGGTTGAGGTACTACAAGCCGTCTACTGCTCGATTTTAACAGTTGCGGTTGCATTTGTGGATTTCCGTGATATGTGCTCGTTGTCTGTGAAGGGGGATGTCGAACGTCGCAATTTGGAGAGGAGTGTTTATTTCGCGTTGCGTCGGGGAGCTGCCAGTCTTCACTCAAGGCGCCTACCGGTATTTGATGCACGGCATCTGCAAGCGCTGACAAATGCTTTCGGAATCGCTGCACGTCACCTGCTAGGAGTTTCTGTGCAGCATATGATCGTGCTTGAAACTGTTCCGTTCCTACGACTTCCTGTGCGTCGGTACTTATAATGTGTTTCGGTTCCTGCTGATCATGCTGCTTCTGTTGTTTTATTTGTGTATGTTTATAGTAGTGTACATGTCTTCCAACTTCAGAACGTTTCCCGAGAATTTCGTCACGAATTTCAAAGGTAGATCCCTGTCGCTTTACTTGTAATGACGCTTGTGCTAAGGTTTGCAAACATGGGTCCGTGTAAAGTTCTGACACGTGAAGCTGTTCGTCCTGTGTTTTCAACTGTCGTAATAGCTGCAGGTTGTTGTCTGGCTGTTGAGTATCGCCGTCTCTGTTGTAAGCCTTTTGAGCATCTTCTGAACTCTCAGAACGTTGATCGTGCCGATTTTTAGGAAGTGGAAACGACCACGTGCTTATTTCAGGTAAGGTGTAACTTTGCGCAGTTTGAGCCACTACATGGTCTTCAGCAGACATGTTTTGTATTGAAGATTTATTGGCCGCCCATGCATTGACAAGTGAAGCATGATGGGTCAAACTATTTTTTTCAGTTGGACAAACTTGTGTATCTTTGTCGACGGGCTGAGATGTAGAAGTATTGGACTGGTGCATTATCTGCGTGTCTTTGATTGAAGGTTTCTCCACAAACGTTGTGGTCGATATAGGTTGCAAGATATTTCCGGCGTTGTTTGATGCTACTGCGATAGCGTTACCAGAGGGATCTGCTGTTCTCTGGATTCTCGGATCATCTTTCGGCTGGTTCAGAGCAAAGCTTGTCTCAGCCATTGTGGGACTGCTTACCACTAGGTTAGACGTTATCAGCTTCTTTATCACAAACCGTTCACAACAACGTGGTCGCGTGTACTGGGGTCGCTCAAGACGCACGGAGGGTGCCATGGCGGCCAACGGGTTTTGGGATCGCCACGCTCCTTTCTGCAGGGGCTTGTGTCGGGGGTTGGCGCGCGACATGCCGAGCTCGTTGAGCTGCTGGGAGCGGGGCCGGAAGGACGTCGGTTGCTGCTGGGGACGCTTTCTACCCCTCGTCGCGGGAGACCTACGCCCGCGCTGGCCATATTGATGGACTCTGTAACTGCCAGGAGTTCGCCTTACGCATGCTCCCGCTTGCTGACCGCCTACTCTTGGGGACTGCTGTCTACTGTGACCGCCTACTCTTGGGGACTGCTGTCTACTGTGACCGCCTACTCTTGGGGACTGCTGTCTACTGTGACCGCCCACACTCGGGGAAATCTGCCGCCGAGGGGCGCCTAGACTAGGCGACAGTACCTTTCGCTGGACGCCCGCACTCGGCGACTGTAGGCTTTCATGGGCACCTGCAGCGGGGGACTGTTGTCTACGTTGCGCACCTGCCGCTGCCGGCTGTTGCGTGCGCTGGTTGCCGGTAGTCGCGTACTGTTTGCTCTGCACGTTGGCGCGCTGAGGTTGCTGGTTGCACCGAGAGTTGTCCGGCCCAGTTTGAACACGCCGCTTCCCACGATTCGCATTCTGACAGTCGGATTGGGCGGGTGGCCGCTGTTGCGCTCGGTTGGTGTTGTTCGTGTTTTTGTTCTGCGGTGGAGCCTGCTGCACTCGATTGGTGGACGCATTTGCAGGTGGTTTCTTTGCTTCTGAAGATTCTTGGCTACGTTTGTTTTGGGTCGCCAGAGGCTTTTCGGAGCACTGGGAATCCTGTACATAGTATAGATTTGGTGTAGCAACACAGATTATGAGTATAAATACACAGATTAAATGTTTAGCTACACACATTAAATGTTTAGATACACAGATTAAATGTTTAGATACACAGATTAAATGTTTAGCTACACAGAGTATGCTTTACCTTCAGAGATTATGTGTTTAGTTACATTGATTAAGAGTGTTGCTAAGAATAAAGTGAAAGTAAACACATCAGATCAAACGTGTAGCTAGTGAGACTAAGAGTGAAGCTATACATATTGAGTGTAGCTATACACTCTAAGAGTGTAGCCACGGAATAGCTACTACACAGAAAGGAAAGTAGAGATCGGCTCCTTTGATCTTCAGTTATCCTCCGCGCAGTGTGGACTGCCGTCTTGAAACTGTTCATAGGAACCACAAGAGGCTCCAAAGTTTTCTTCTAACTTTTCCAACGGAGAGTGCTATTTGCACTGTTTAATATGACTTAAAAGATTTGGTGTATTAGTTTGTTTTTTAAATTATACTATTGTAATGTTTTTTAAATTTCATTCACCACATTAATATGCACATTTCCAGCGATTTGTAAATACTATTGCGTTTGTAAGTTCAAGTTCTTTAAATTACTTCAAATAAAGTTTTCCGAAAACTCAAAACTTTTCTGTAATAAAGAGCTTCAATGTCGCATTTTTAGTAACGTTTGAACGATATATTTTTTTAAATCGGCTCCAAATTTTGAAATAAAAATTGTCATTTAGAACAAGGGTTCATTCTTCTTTTATATTCTTAAAGTAATATTTTCGTTCTATCTTTAGGAAACTGAAGAATAGAAATTTTTTTTTGAAAAATGTGCTTTGGGAGATAGATGGCACCTGGCTAAATATGTAGCAAGTCCGATAAAGTAGCACAGACCAAATAAAATAGAAAACTAATACGAACAATTCTGTACCATTCTGTGCACTACTAGTTATGTATTTATAATTATTTACTTTGTTATCTCTATTTTTATTATGTCCCTATTTGCACTATATGTATTATTTGCCTATACTAACTAAATGTCCCATCGGGTTACGTATGTATTTGCCAGTTATACATACATACACACACCAAATATAACGAATAAAACGGAAATAAAAGACACATTCACCACCGTTCACCATACAACAAATGCCGGGCCGTACAGCAGTTTACACACTCTCAATATGGCGACCATGCGCATCATATCGGCACACGGATTGTGGGTAGCTTTCCTTTCTGTGTAGTATCTATTCTCTGGTGTAGCTACACAGATTGAGAGAGTAGCTACACCGAAACAGGACCATTGAAGTATATCAGATACATGATACTGTAACAAATTTCCTTGTTACAGTATCATGGATCTGGTATACTCCAACGGTTCTTTTTTTCGGTGAAGCAAATTAACATATCATGAGATAATGATTGTGGAAAAATGTGTATTACAAAACTGATATACAAATATTTATATCTGGATCTGTACGTACCTTTGCACTCTAAAGTATTTCAAAAGAATGTCATTTTTTGTAGACAAGGTTAGCTACGAATCCGAGAACAGTTAATGAACATCACTTACATTGTTCTTGCCCATTGGAATTTAGAAAGTTCGAATGTAATTACCACCGTTTATTAAACAGTAATTTTCTGTACATTATATTTAATATAATTTTAATCTTATTTTATACATTTTTATTAAAAATTAATGCATATCCCTTCCCTATTAAATGTTTTCCTGACCTAATCTTATGTTAACACTTTTGATAAACACATGCCACATTACTGTTCCCTACCCTATCCTCTTTATTTACAATCTGTAACCTATGTTACATACAGAAACCATACTTTGTACACCGTATTTAAAAAACATTTCTCGTAAACCTTATTTCCCACATTCTATCCTTCCCTGCACTTTTCTTCAATCATCAATTTCTGTCACCTTTCTCTTTCCCCACCCTTCTCTGACTAGACCTACCTTCTTTCTATCTATAGTATCTCTCCCTTTTTCCTGACATTCCTTATCCAACTGTAATCTTCCATTACATGCTTCCGTGTCTCTTTCCTCCCCTCACGTATTCTACATATCCTTTCTCCCAGACGACCCACTAATTCGTGTATTACGTAATCTAAAACTCACTGTGTCATACAGTTTTCGTTTCGTATTTCATTGGTATCTTCGTGTATTTCCTACCCTTATTTCTTTATACATCCCCTTATATCTAAATTTACTAATTTTCACAAATACATTTTGCCTTTGTAGCTACCTCTCTCTTTCCCTTAAGACATTCTTCACATCCCAGCCTGCCTCTCCATGCATTTCTATCTCTTCTCTCGCTCATGCTCTTTCTATAAAGAAACTGTTTTTTTTTATTCTTCCTGGACTGATCACTAGGGGTCGGATTTTAATGAAATGTCATTTTTACTTTCCCGTAATATACGTATATACTAAGTAATATACGTAGTACAGGGAAACTTATGTAATACTGCGCGAAAAAAATGCGGATTTTCAGCAGAAAAAAATCATTGCTGGGCTCTGATAACGAAAATCTAGATAAATCTAGTTGCTAAATTAAGAAAAAAATCGTTTAACACGTGGTGTATCCAGAATCCCTATTTTGTAGGCCCTTGACCCTGAAAAATCAATTGACGATAAAACGTCCGTTTGTCCGTCAGTGAACACTACTAGGGCCTAAAACATGCGTTTTCCAAATTGAAGAAACTTGTGAGCATCTGGATCGAGTCAAAGCTCTGCGATTTTGATAATCATTCTTTAAAATTTGGGGGTACTAAACATGAAAACCTGCGAACATTTTCAAAATGATTGCAAAAACTGCTAAATTTTGTCTTTAAATTTCTTGTAAAAATATAGTAACATACACTTATAAAAGTGGCATAGATCCGATTTTTACGGTTAACTCTGAATTTTCGAAGATTGCAACAGCATTGTTTTCAGTGTCTTCCGGTTTTTCCTTCAAATGAAATTTGTTCTCCATAATTAGTTCTTTCATTAGGGTCAGGTACAAATTTGTGAAACTTTTAGTAAATTTAGCGCAATATTGCGTAAAATATTTGCAATTTTCAAAAATTTTAAAAACACGATTTCCTCAAAAACTGATCCAAATTTTTCTTTAAACTTTTGGTAGGAATAGTGCTAAAAATATTTTATGAGATGACATAAACGCCACATTGCTCTATTCTTTTGTTGTTGTTTTTCAAAAATTATAAAAATATAATATTTTTACACTTATTTTTTTGTCTGTCACGTCGTTAACATTTATATTAGTGGCTATTTGTTCCCATTATATATATATATATATATATATATATATATATATATATATATATATATATATATATATATTAGTAAATGTGTTTTAAATGACGCCATATAAAGTTTCTCGAAAGCACAACCATTTTCTTTGAAAACTAGCTCAAAATTTTGCATTTTCAGAAACGCTCCAACGCCATTTTCTCAAACGCTCTAACACATGTCTTGAAACTTTTCCAGCGGCTAGGGCACTCTTTACTATGACGTAAATTTTACCTTGGGGTAAAATGTATTTTTTGAAGATTTCTCACGCTGTTAATATGTAAATTTCCAGCGGTTTGTAAATTCTATTGCATTTGTGACAAAGTGCTTGACATAATTTTATAAAAGTTTTTCGGAAACTAGTTTTCTGTGAAAGAGAGCTTCAAATGTTGAATTTACAGTAACGCTTAAACGCCATTTTTTTGAAAAGAGCTCCAAATTTTTCAATAAAAATTGCCATTTAGGAAGACGTTTTACTGTTCTTTAATATTCTTGAAATAATATTTCCATTATACTATTAAAAAACGAAAAATTAAGAAATTTTCTAAAAAATGTACTTTGGGGTGGTAGCTGGCAAGAGTATGTGGCAAGTTCGATTTGCTAGCCGAGACGAAAGAAAATAGAAAACTAATACGCGAAAGTCAATTTTGTACCACTACTAGTTTCTTTTCACTTTAAATCAATGCATTTTAGTAATAGCATTAATTGTTTATTACAACACAAGAAATTTACCCATTTTTATACCACATTTGTTTGCATTTTTCGTGGATTTCGAATAATAGTTCATTTTTGAATCTTTTGCCGTAATTTCTTGATCGTTTTGCTGATTTAATAGATTTTTATTATCGTTTAAATTGTACTTGCCTCAAATAATATTTACGAGATGCAACAAATGTTCTCCACAGAATTCGAGAGTAGTCTATTCGATTTCTTCACTCAGAAATTGTAATGTCAGTTGTTTTATGTAATCTAAGTTTCCTGTGAAGCCTATCAGCACCATTGTAGATTCGGCAGATTTCACGATAATTAAAGACAGAAATTTTCTGATAATGAACTTAAAAAATTTTATCTGCTCGACCAGGTGGTCCTACAGTGTTGGGTATATGTGTACATAATTCTTGAAAATTTTGCAAAGTTGAGTGAGTGTGTTACTCAGGTGTTAAAATCACAACAAGAACAAAAAAATGTTTTATGTTGAGGTGAGAAATGGGAGATTATTTGTACTATTTGTAGATATATTAAGGATTTGGAAGGGGTAAAGAACAGGCCAAACCAACTCTGTGCCGACTGAGTTCACTTGAATGAAACGAAGAAGCATTGATTACATCAGTAACATATCCAACAACTTGAATTGTTCATCAGAACTGGCTTTGATAAAATTATCTACGTCATTTTTCTTTTTTTTTGAGAAATGTAAAAATGTATTAAGAGAAGGTTGTTAACTTTTTGCAATATTTTAGGTCATCAGAATCCGTTCCCCACTTATCATTTTCTAGTCCCTTTTTTGCTTCTTCCGAAAATCATCTCAGTATACCCCTTCCACCTCTCTCATTTAGAACCTCTTCTTATCTCGTCACTCTATTCCTAGTCTCTCCCTCCATCTAATTGTCTCTGTATTCACCATGTAACCCGGAGTACTTCTTTCTAATCGAAAACATTATTTTCTTCAATCAAGAACACTGAGGAATCTGTCTTAACAAACTTCCACCTTTATTCTCTCCTGCCATCTCCAGATCTCTGCACCCCACATCAAAACGCTCCACCCAACTATAACCAATTTTCCCCCTTCACTCAGTTAGTGTGCCTTTTTGATTATCCCCCACACCTGTTTTAGAACCATTACACCTTTTCTTGTTATTTATTTGACATATTCCTCTTGCATCCCGTTATTCCTTATGACGTATCCCAGATATTCATACTCTTTAACCTGTTGGACATTCACAATTGCCATGTATAATTTCTTTATTCAATTCAAATGTTTTCTTTATTTTGAAACTTCATTTAGAAAATCCCATTGGGGCGATATCCGAGCTGCGGGGAGTAATAGGCGCCTGCAGAGGTGTGGAAGTTGCAAAGAATAGAAGAGGGGTGAGAGCCGGTGTGACGGCCGGTGGTTTGCAACTTAGAAAGCACGCCTTCTCTCCAGACGATGGGGTAAGTTTTTTCTCTTAAGAATATTTCTAGACCGAAGGAGAAGCATGTATTGTACGACCGATATGCAGGTAATGGGATTTAAATTGTAGACGACTTTTACTTCAATAATCAAAACTTTATGTTCAAAAAAGAGATTTTTCTTTCTCGCTTCGGAGTCGAGAGCAAGTCATGTAATGCTTGGCGAAAGAGGGGAGAGTGTTCTGCAGAAAACTCATATCATGGGGCCCCGGTCACGAAAAATTGGATATAACAAATTGCTATATTTAGAAAAAAATATCCTCTAACATGTAGTGTTGTCAGAATCCAAGTTCTGTGGGTTCTTAATATCCAAAACTCTAATGACGGCACAACATGTCAGTCCGTCTGTTTGTCTGTCCGTCCGTCTGTGAACAACGTTAGCGGCTAAACGTTCAGCTGATTTCCTCCAAAATTGATTTTTCCCGAGAGATTTGGCTGATGTCGCAGCCCTTAGAATTTGTAACCGATATTTTAATTTGAGAGGTACTTTACATAAAATTCCTAAGAATTTTTCAATATCTTAATAAATGAATCCATGGTTTTTGTTTATTTTTTGTTGGGTAAGGTAAAAGGCGTTACAGAGAATGGTGCAGGTCTTTCAAAAATTGCAAAAGTTCAAATATTTTTCGGAGTCTTCCTAGAACTAAAATATATAAGACAGACATTTTTACCTTCATGAAATCTATGTCCTGAAGAAAGTTTTTGGAATAAGCTCATGTACAAATTTTTGAAAATTTGAGCACTTTTCGCGTACTTTTTCTAGAACATACGTGCTGTTGTAGCATATCTAGTTTGATTATACGAAGAAACTTTACGGTACATTCTCAAAAAAGGTTTCTAGGATCGATGTGAAATAGGTTTAAAATGCTAATGACCCCAAGAACATACTTTCTTCGCGCAGATCTGCACTAAGAAATCACAGTAGCTATTCGCTGTTCGAATCCAACCGTTCCTTTTTCTCTTGCATCATTAGCTTGGCCTGCATTTCGCCTAGTGTTGAACGGAGAAACCACAGAAAACTATTGATCAGGCCAGCCATCTGCTAGAATTCTCCTCCCGACAGCGGCTGAATGTTGTTATCCCTAGGTCTACAGATAATGTCGACTATCCGCCAGTGTCGGGACTCGCCCCTTAAGTTAGATCTGCACGCTCTAACCTCAATATCGCACTCCACGATAGTCCGCGAACGTGAATGGCAACGTAAATCTGAGGAATGAGAACCCGAGATAGTGCACTTCGCAATAAACGCGTAGGGAAGAAAACCAGCGCTAAGCACCAGAAGCGGCAAAAAAAAGAGAACTTCAAGAAACAGTTGCGGAAAAAATGCACTTCTAGCTCCGCTGCTCTGATCACACTTCAATTTGACATCTGTCTGGTGTGTTTGCGTGTACTGCTACGAAAATGATTGTTGATATAGAAAAAACAAAAGTATGAGAAATAAAAAGTTTTAAAACTTCTATGAACTTACCGAAAATACAATTAAAATGTTATCAAAAATCAAACAACTCCAATGTACTTTCAAATATATAAAAAATTGAGGAGAGGTATTTTAATTATAAGTATGAAGAAAGTATGAATAGAACAATAATTAACTATAATTACTAAAACAATTTAAATTTGATTAACAAACCCCTCCTGAAATCGTAATATCGCAAGTCCACGCTCTAACCTCAATATTGCACTACACTCTTAACTCCGCTCCAGACCAGGGTCGCACGGAGTTCGCTTGCTCGGTCAGCTGGAAAACATCGCTGCCATTTGCCGCACTTTCATTGGTCGAGAGGCTTCCTGTTTCCGGCCAAAGATTCACTTTCCCGTCAAGACCCGCGTTCCCGTCGTGTTGTGAAAGGTGTCCTTCCGTACGTTTCCGTCCACGACGCCGTTCCCGTTCTCGGGCTATTGTGGAGCGGGCTTTAGGACCTTCCGGTCCGTCACTGCAGAGAGCACACGTCAATGCTAATTCAGCCGGTGTCCGAATCCGGGGTTACACAGAAAAAATCTATTTCATGCCTTTCGGTACACAACAAAACCCCGCCCCGCCCTGCCCTTCCCCACCTGCGAGGAGTGACTGTCCCGTTTGGTGATGGCGACTTTGGGGCAGGTGAGAACGAGCTGGCCGTCCTCGGTGATGTTCCACTTGGAGATCTGCAGGTGGCCGGCGGAGCGACCCTCGCAGCGCCACGCGACCACCCCCGGCAGGATCTTGCCCAGCGCCCGCGCGCGCGACGCCAGCGTCGACGGCGGCGCCTCGCTCTGCCCCTGGCTCTGCCCCTGGCCCTGCCCCGGGCCCGTCGCGGCCCCCGCCGACGCCGGCTGCGACTGGCCCACGGCACGGGGCATTGATTAGCGATTCCGGCCGCGCCGACTGCTAAAGGCATTAGTCCCCTAAGTGTAGTACCTGTTTTCTTCAACTCTGGAGGTGGCATCTTCCACAGCTGGATGCTGAGATCCGCCATCAACCTACATGTGGGATTGCTGGGTTTTCTCCAACCAGGTAGCTCTGCCGGCGTGGCACCACTCCAGCCGAAACGAGCTCTAAGCTACTGACTGGTCTCCCGGCACATGTGGTAGTGTAGTGCATGTAAGTGTAAGTGTGTGTAAGTAGCCGACGCCACCGCCACTGCTGCGCCTGCCTGTTGCGAGAAGTGCATGGAATGCCACCCATATTGGCCCAGTTAAATTAGACAAATCGAGGGTAAAAATCGCGGAGTTTTGAGACTTGGCATGATTGTTTGTAGGTATCCTTTGTCAAATATTTGTACCCGATCCAATAAAAATAAACTATGGGTTATCAGATTTCGTACCTGAAGAAATGTTGATTTCAATGACCACGGATACTCGTATGTACCAAACAACATTCACAAACATACTGTCATACAATTTTATAATGGAGATGTCTAAGACAGGGCCTTGTAAATAAAAGCAAGAATATTTCTAACCTATTACTTTAAAAGTGTTATTTTTCAATAAAACCTTATAGTACATTTCTATAGAAAATTTTGTCTACTTGATTTTGCATACAAAATAATTTTTGGTAGGATTGACAGTTACGGAGCTATAAGCAAAAAACGTGAAACAACACATTTAAACTGCATTTCACCCTCGGGCTTTTTATATAATGTGCTGTAGATAGCTACAAACGATTTGCCAAGTTTGCAAACACCGGGAATATTTTCCTGGGAACACCAGTTTTTGACATTTGATTGGGCTATACAAGCCTTGTTGGTTTCACTTAGAAAACACTCTGTGAATCGGTATGAATGTGATACGGAATCTATCTATGCTGACACTGGAGGGCAAATATGTAGCAAGGACATGTCTCAGGTATGTTTTATGTTTCACCCAGATGGGTATGAGATGCTGTCACTACCGTGTCACGAAATAGGGCTGTGAGCGAGCAATATATTTATATATATATATATATATATATATATATATATATATATATATATATATATATATATATATTGTGCCGAGACGGGATTATACAACCCCATCACACCACAGTTTCGTCGACGTAAACACTCATAGACGGCGAGAAGAGCAGTCGAATACCTGAGTAGCAAAACGCGCAGCCTGGTATCCGTTGCTCGCACTAGCAGCCACAAACTATCGAGTCACGTTTTTCCTGAAAGGAGTGAAGTAGGAGAAATTACCCCCCCCCCCTCTCAGTATCTGCTCAGAATTTCCCCAGCGCGGCGCTAATAAATAGGCTGACGCGCATACGGAAAGCCTCTTTTGTCGCCATCTCGCCTGGAGTCAACATCTCTTCTGCTAGCACGCGTCGGGTCAGCAGTTCTTCACGTAAGGCACCGCTTGGCAAGTGTGCAGATTTTATCAGAGCGTAAGATTAGTTAGAAATTGCCGCAACGACTGTTTAGAATAGGAGTGTACAGCGTTGTGAAACGTCTAGCTAGTCATCCGCGCAGTAGTCAGGAATTAGAGAAATATTCTTCTATTAACTATTGCGGGAAGTAAAAGTGTGCCCGTTCTCAGGAAAGCTCTGAAAGTTCTTAATTAACAGAATAAAGTTAGGAACGAGCGAAGTACTTGCACTGGCAGATAGGGAAGTGCAAGGGACGTTTTCTGCAAATTGGGCGTAATCGAAGGCGATAGCAGCCGTGGGAGGAGAAGAAATCGGTTAGTGGAGACGGAAGAATACGCGAGGCGACCGAGAAGACGACGACTGAGCAAAAGGACGGCGAGAGCAGCGCAGAACTTCGGAGTCGAGCGACACGGTGCGGAACGCAGCACGCTGGTTCAAGGTTGAAAGGCGGACAGTGTCGAGGTAATCCGTAGGACTGAATTTAGGTCAAGTTCACGTCGGCAGGGAAAGAACAGTTTCAGAAGTGTTTAAAATTTGAGGACACGAATATTAATAATTTGTAGCTTGGGAGTGGGAGATTTAATGCGTAATTGCTTGCCTTTAACCATTCTATTGTAGCAGCCATTATTCTGTTGCCAGCACTTATAATTTAAGGAGAAATTGAAAGTAGTGCGCTTGCCCACAAGTTAATTATTGTATGTAAATTAGGATTAGTTTCACGAGCAATTGTAATTAGAATAAGTTAAATTTAGACGTAGTGAATTTTCGAAGGGAATCCCAGTACTGGTTGAAAGAAATTGATTCAGAAAATCAGTTCTAAACAAAATTAAATGTTAATTTGTTGAATAGGTTGTCAAAGTTACTTATTTGTGTTTATTCAATCATTTTTGGAAGGGTGATTCTATGTGTGATTTGTTTTTCATTTTTATTAATTTATGCCACAGAATTTTGTGTGAATTATATGCTCGTTTATGTGTGATTTGTGTGACTTTTATTGTGTCAAGGGTTCAGACCTTTCTCGTACCCCAAAGATCCTGCTTCCTGAGATTCTAAGCTCGCTTCACGAGCATAATATCTTATCGACTTGCTTACAGTGCATGCGGTTGTGCTGAAGAAGGTACCAGTGGTGTACGATAGGTAAGGCGGTTAGATATTTTGGCGCCCATTACGTGCGGCAGCGATCGATTGAAATCGAGCAAGCAAAGGTGAACCCTAGACACAATAAACGAGCATTTTGTGGTATTTATTTGGCTGTGTACTGTATTTCTTTTCAGCAAGTGTTTTTCTGTGTACAGTGAAGTGTTGTATAGTGTATTGTATTGTGATTTTGGAAGGGAAGTGTATTTTGTATTGTTAGAAAGGTAAAAGGCAACGTAAAGCACTAGAATGGCAGGCAGTCAGGAATATAGGGAACCGAGGCAGATTAGGAGTGACGAGGACAGTGAGGGCGACGCGGGGGACGAGATACTTCGTAGGATGGAAAATCTAGGGTTGCACGAGGCAGAAGAAGTACGTGAGCCGACCGCGGATCGCACCGAATCAGCAGAGACTACGCCAGAACAACCGTCGCAACGCACGGAAGAACAGACGATGCAAACATTAATGCAGGCATTGTTAGGGAATTTTGCGCGACACATCGGAATACAAGTAGAAAATCAAGGGCAAAAATTATCCGAGAAAATAGAGGAAACAAAAGAACAGTCGAAAAAACTAGAAGCTGAAATCAAAGAACAGTCGCAGAAATTAGAAGAAATTAAAGAACAATCGCGGAAATCAGAGGAGCAAGTACAGAAATTAGCCGAGAAAATTGACGACCAGACCACGATTTTCAATGAAAAATTCGAGCAGTTCCAACAATCCATAATGTCTGAAGTAGTTGGTAAATGCGACGAGCTTCGGGGAGAAATCGCTGTGCAGGTAGCGACATGTACTCAGTTAATCGAGGAAAGGTATGCAGAAGTCGGAGCCAGAATCGATTCAATATCCACGGAAATTCAGAAGAAAGACGAAGAGAATAGGGCACGTTTCGGACAAATACAAAACGAAGTGCAGGAAGTACGCGGTAAGGTTACTGAAATTAGTGCGGATACGAAGCGTCAGGTCGAAGAACAAGTAATACGAAAATTAGAAGAACAAGAACCCAAGATTCAAGAATTGCGGGAAATAGCAGAAAGTAAAGTAGATGGAGGGGGAGCATGCCGAGGAGGCAATATTAACGTACCGGCGTCACTTAGATTCTCAGGTCATCCAAGCGAGAATCCGAACGCGTTTGTTAAATCATTGCAAAGCTTTTTCGTGCTTTCGAATGTCCGCGAAGCACACAAAACTTTACTATTGCATCAAGCGCTAGAAGGCAATGCAAAGGCGTGGCTAGAAACGTTATGCCCGTTGCCAAATTCATTTAACGAATTTGTAGTGAGGTTCCTAGACCGTTACTGGGGAAAGGAACAACAAATGAATTTCAAAATTTCGTTAATGAGTGGGTATTACCGTAATTCTAGCGGAACCATGCGAGACTACGCGGCACGAAAAATAGCAGCTTTGAAAATGTGTTCTCCTCCCGTGCCGGACGAAGAAATAATTTGTATTCTCACGAGACATTTCCCGTTAAGCATCCAGAACCTATTACGCAGCGTTGATGTAAAAGACGTGGAAAAATTTCAAATTTTGTTAGGCAACTATGATTTGGCGTTTGAAAACATGAACCAAACACCGAAGACGACCAAATCCAATACCAACGCGATGCAAGTTGTTCAAGACACGATAGTTTCTTCGTCGAAGAAAGGAGGAAGCAAGAATAAAGGTGAATCTCGACAACATGGGCAGGACGCAAGGCCGCGGAACGAAGAGACGGCGAGCGGAGAGCTGCGCGGTCAAGGTTACGGCGGTGAGCAACCATGTACGAGCAGGAACGCGCACAGCTTTCAGCGGGCAAGGTCACGGAGTCCGCGAAATGAAATTAGTACAAGAAATCGAACGGGACCGGGAAACACGCCAAGTTCGAGTTGAAAAGGGGTCCCAAATCGAACAAAATTTACGACAAACACGCGATCCCTATAACTGCAAACCGAATTACAAATAATGTAGAAAATTTATGGGAAAACTGGAAACCGAGAAAAGGGGAGAAATGTCCCGTGATTGAAATTAGTTGCGCTGGTGTGCATAGTAAGGCATTGGTAGACACCGGATCAATTAAATCTGTGATATCGGAAGAATTATATGAAGAGTTAGTCAGCAGGAAAATAAACGTCTTGGAATTACCAACCAATAATACTCGAATGGTAGATGCATGGGGGCGGAAATCTCATCCGGTAAGAAAACAAGTAATGGTGGAAGTGAAAATTGGAGGAAAAATGTTTGATATAATTTGTTTGGTGGTGAAGAAATTAATTTACCCATTAATTATCGGAGTGGATTTTTTGGCGGAACATGGCGCTGTTATCGATATCGGAGAAAAGCAAGTTTTGATCAACGGAGAAAATGTTTGGGAGGAAGATGAAAGTGAAGAGGCGCGAAATACACATGCAGATGAGGAAGACGAATCGGAAGAATTCGCAGAAATCGAAATGTGTCGCGTAGAAATGGAGGAAGATGAAAATGAAAAGGCGCAAAATGCACAGGTAGACGAGAGAGTCGAATCAGAAGAATTCGCAGAAGTCGAAATGTGTAGCGTAGAAATGGAGGGGAATGAAATAAAGGAAGAAATAAGGAAGAAAATAATGGAGCAAGAAAAGTTGAGGGTTGATCAGAAAAATGCATTGTACGAAATGTTGATAAGCGTCAAAGATATCTTCAAAAATCACAACGAACCGATAAAGGGGTATGAGCTTCAGATCAAGTTAACGGACTTGCGACCATTTAAAGCGAAGAATTATCCTATCCCCATAGCCTACCATGACGAAGTGAGAGAAGTAATGAACGAGATGATCCGAGAAGGAATAATTTGGAAAACGATTACGGTGCACATCAACCCAATTCTTGTGGAAGAAGTAAGGAAGGAAGAAGTAGGGAAAGCGGTAGAAGCAAGGAAAGCGGTAATAGAAGTAAGGAAAATGGCAGAAGTAAGAAAAACGGAAGTAGTAACGAAAGCGGAAGAAGTAGGGAAAGCAGCAGAAGTAAGGAAAGCGGCAGAGGCAACTTAAGATTTTATTTCGACGCCGAAAAAAAATCTTAAGAAGAAAAGGAGGGGGCAATGTGCCGAGACGGGATTATACAACCCCATCACACCAGTTTCGTCGACGTAAACACTCATAGACGGCGAGAAGAGCAGTCGAATACCTGAGTAGCAAAACGCGCAGCCTGGTATCCGTTGCTCGCACTAGCAGCCACAAACTATCGAGTCACGTTTTTCCTGAAAGGAGTGAAGTAGGAGAAATTACCCCCCCCCTCTCAGTATCTGCTCAGAATTTCCCCAGCGCGGCGCTAATAAATAGGCTGACGCGCATACGGAAAGCCTCTTTTGTCGCCATCTCGCCTGGAGTCAACATCTCTTCTGCTAGCACGCGTCGGGTCAGCAGTTCTTCACGTAAGGCACCGCTTGGCAAGTGTGCAGATTTTATCAGAGCGTAAGATTAGTTAGAAATTGCCGCAACGACTGTTTAGAATAGGAGTGTACGGCGTTGAAACGTCTAGCTAGTCATCCGCGCAGTAGTCAGGAATTAGAGAAATATTCTTCTATTAACTATTGCGGGAAGTAAAAGTGTGCCCGTTCTCAGGAAAGCTCTGAAAGTTCTTAATTAACAGAATAAAGTTAGGAACGAGCGAAGTACTTGCACTGGCAGATAGGGAAGTGCAAGGGACGTTTTCTGCAAATTGGGCGTAATCGAAGGCGATAGCAGCCGTGGGAGGAGAAGAAATCGGTTAGTGGAGACGGAAGAATACGCGAGGCGACCGAGAAGACGACGACTGAGCAAAAGGACGGCGAGAGCAGCGCAGAACTTCGGAGTCGAGCGACACGGTGCGGAACGCAGCACGCTGGTTCAAGGTTGAAAGGCGGACAGTGTCGAGGTAATCCGTAGGACTGAATTTAGGTCAAGTTCACGTCGGCAGGGAAAGAACAGTTTCAGAAGTGTTTAAAATTTGAGGACACGAATATTAATAATTTGTAGCTTGGGAGTGGGAGATTTAATGCGTAATTGCTTGCCTTTAACCATTCTATTGTAGCAGCCATTATTCTGTTGCCAGCACTTATAATTTAAGGAGAAATTGAAAGTAGTGCGCTTGCCCACAAGTTAATTATTGTATGTAAATTAGGATTAGTTTCACGAGCAATTGTAATTAGAATAAGTTAAATTTAGACGTAGTGAATTTTCGAAGGGAATCCCAGTACTGGTTGAAAGAAATTGATTCAGAAAATCAGTTCTAAACAAAATTAAATGTTAATTTGTTGAATAGGTTGTCAAAGTTACTTATTTGTGTTTATTCAATCATTTTTGGAAGGGTGATTCTATGTGTGATTTGTTTTTCATTTTTATTAATTTATGCCACAGAATTTTGTGTGAATTATATGCTCGTTTATGTGTGATTTGTGTGACTTTTATTGTGTCAAGGGTTCAGACCTTTCTCGTACCCCAAAGATCCTGCTTCCTGAGATTCTAAGCTCGCTTCACGAGCATAATATCTTATCGACTTGCTTACAGTGCATGCGGTTGTGCTGAAGAAGGTACCAGTGGTGTACGATAGGTAAGGCGGTTAGATATTTTGGCGCCCATTACGTGCGGCAGCGATCGATTGAAATCGAGCAAGCAAAGGTGAACCCTAGACACAATAAACGAGCATTTTGTGGTATTTATTTGGCTGTGTACTGTATTTCTTTTCAGCAAGTGTTTTTCTGTGTACAGTGAAGTGTTGTATAGTGTATTGTATTGTGATTTTGGAAGGGAAGTGTATTTTGTATTGTTAGAAAGGTAAAAGGCAACGTAAAGCACTAGAATGGCAGGCAGTCAGGAATATAGGGAACCGAGGCAGATTAGGAGTGACGAGGACAGTGAGGGCGACGCGGGGGACGAGATACTTCGTAGGATGGAAAATCTAGGGTTGCACGAGGCAGAAGAAGTACGTGAGCCGACCGCGGATCGCACCGAATCAGCAGAGACTACGCCAGAACAACCGTCGCAACGCACGGAAGAACAGACGATGCAAACATTAATGCAGGCATTGTTAGGGAATTTTGCGCGACACATCGGAATACAAGTAGAAAATCAAGGGCAAAAATTATCCGAGAAAATAGAGGAAACAAAAGAACAGTCGAAAAAACTAGAAGCTGAAATCAAAGAACAGTCGCAGAAATTAGAAGAAATTAAAGAACAATCGCGGAAATCAGAGGAGCAAGTACAGAAATTAGCCGAGAAAATTGACGACCAGACCACGATTTTCAATGAAAAATTCGAGCAGTTCCAACAATCCATAATGTCTGAAGTAGTTGGTAAATGCGACGAGCTTCGGGGAGAAATCGCTGTGCAGGTAGCGACATGTACTCAGTTAATCGAGGAAAGGCATGCAGAAGTCGGAGCCAGAATCGATTCAATATCCACGGAAATTCAGAAGAAAGACGAAGAGAATAGGGCACGTTTCGGACAAATACAAAACGAAGTGCAGGAAGTACGCGGTAAGGTTACTGAAATTAGTGCGGATACGAAGCGTCAGGTCGAAGAACAAGTAATACGAAAATTAGAAGAACAAGAACCCAAGATTCAAGAATTGCGGGAAATAGCAGAAAGTAAAGTAGATGGAGGGGGAGCATGCCGAGGAGGCAATATTAACGTACCGGCGTCACTTAGATTCTCAGGTCATCCAAGCGAGAATCCGAACGCGTTTGTTAAATCATTGCAAAGCTTTTTCGTGCTTTCGAATGTCCGCGAAGCACACAAAACTTTACTATTGCATCAAGCGCTAGAAGGCAATGCAAAGGCGTGGCTAGAAACGTTATGCCCGTTGCCAAATTCATTTAACGAATTTGTAGTGAGGTTCCTAGACCGTTACTGGGGAAAGGAACAACAAATGAATTTCAAAATTTCGTTAATGAGTGGGTATTACCGTAATTCTAGCGGAACCATGCGAGACTACGCGGCACGAAAAATAGCAGCTTTGAAAATGTGTTCTCCTCCCGTGCCGGACGAAGAAATAATTTGTATTCTCACGAGACATTTCCCGTTAAGCATCCAGAACCTATTACGCAGCGTTGATGTAAAAGACGTGGAAAAATTTCAAATTTTGTTAGGCAACTATGATTTGGCGTTTGAAAACATGAACCAAACATCGAAGACGACCAAATCCAATACCAACGCGATGCAAGTTGTTCAAGACACGATAGTTTCTTCGTCGAAGAAAGGAGGAAGCAAGAATAAAGGTGAATCTCGACAACATGGGCAGGACGCAAGGCCGCGGAACGAAGAGACGGCGAGCGGAGAGCTGCGCGGTCAAGGTTACGGCGGTGAGCAACCATGTACGAGCAGGAACGCGCACAGCTTTCAGCGGGCAAGGTCACGGAGTCCGCGAAATGAAATTAGTACAAGAAATCGAACGGGACCGGGAAACACGCCAAGTTCGAGTTGAAAAGGGGTCCCAAATCGAACAAAATTTACGACAAACACGCGATCCCTATAACTGCAAACCGAATTACAAATAATGTAGAAAATTTATGGGAAAACTGGAAACCGAGAAAAGGGGAGAAATGTCCCGTGATTGAAATTAGTTGCGCTGGTGTGCATAGTAAGGCATTGGTAGACACCGGATCAATTAAATCTGTGATATCGGAAGAATTATATGAAGAGTTAGTCAGCAGGAAAATAAACGTCTTGGAATTACCAACCAATAATACTCGAATGGTAGATGCATGGGGGCGGAAATCTCATCCGGTAAGAAAACAAGTAATGGTGGAAGTGAAAATTGGAGGAAAAATGTTTGATATAATTTGTTTGGTGGTGAAGAAATTAATTTACCCATTAATTATCGGAGTGGATTTTTTGGCGGAACATGGCGCTGTTATCGATATCGGAGAAAAGCAAGTTTTGATCAACGGAGAAAATGTTTGGGAGGAAGATGAAAGTGAAGAGGCGCGAAATACACATGCAGATGAGGAAGACGAATCGGAAGAATTCGCAGAAATCGAAATGTGTCGCGTAGAAATGGAGGAAGATGAAAATGAAAAGGCGCAAAATGCACAGGTAGACGAGAGAGTCGAATCAGAAGAATTCGCAGAAGTCGAAATGTGTAGCGTAGAAATGGAGGGGAATGAAATAAAGGAAGAAATAAGGAAGAAAATAATGGAGCAAGAAAAGTTGAGGGTTGATCAGAAAAATGCATTGTACGAAATGTTGATAAGCGTCAAAGATATCTTCAAAAATCACAACGAACCGATAAAGGGGTATGAGCTTCAGATCAAGTTAACGGACTTGCGACCATTTAAAGCGAAGAATTATCCTATCCCCATAGCCTACCATGACGAAGTGAGAGAAGTAATGAACGAGATGATCCGAGAAGGAATAATTTGGAAAACGATTACGGTGCACATCAACCCAATTCTTGTGGAAGAAGTAAGGAAGGAAGAAGTAGGGAAAGCGGTAGAAGCAAGGAAAGCGGTAATAGAAGTAAGGAAAATGGCAGAAGTAAGAAAAACGGAAGTAGTAACGAAAGCGGAAGAAGTAGGGAAAGCAGCAGAAGTAAGGAAAGCGGCAGAGGCAACTTAAGATTTTATTTCGACGCCGAAAAAAAATCTTAAGAAGAAAAGGAGGGGGCAATGTGCCGAGA